>OX104124.1:36283014-37512774 GCA_944474755.1 Limnoperna fortunei | reverse complement strand
ACGAGGTCCCTGTAGAAACTCAAATGGCTGACTTCCTATGTCAAGGAGGATTTGGAACTTGTCAACAACAAAGGCATAATATAAAATATGGACTTGTTATCGTTTAGAAATGTTTTAAATTGGATTTTAACACTACAAAGGTACATTATGGAATAATAAAAAAATGCCAGCAAAACACCTAGCGCAGCGGGGTGTAACATTTAGTATAAAAAGTTTTGGAAATTCTAATATGACGACATTTAAACGCTTTGGAAACACACCTCTATTTAAATATTCAATAAAATATGGCTGTTGCAGCCAGTACAAAAATCACTCCACCGTGGGCTGATGTTTTTGTCTGCATTTTTTATTATTCCATATTGTACCTTAGTTGTCATACGAAATCCAATAGCAAAATGTTTTCACGATAACACGTCCATATTCTATTCGATGTCTTTATTGTTTACATATAACAAGTGTTTCTTGACTTTTGCTATGTTGTGTTTTCAAGGGACATTGCGTTGTTTACAATGACGTTCTATGCATACCGCGAGACTTTTCTCGTCTCCATCGCAAACGAATTTACCGTATCAAAACGAAAACGCAACCGAATTTCCAAATGCGGATTAATTGTGGAAACTAACTGTTGATTTAAATTTGCACCATTTTGGTTGAACATAGAACATAGCTAATAGATAAGCGTTCTCAATTGGATAACTGAATAGTTTACACATAATGGTAATAACTCGCGATTCTATAGTGGGCTATCTAAGATACACATGTGATACATTTACATGTAACTCACTTAGGAAAGTAAAAGTAAGATATATTTCTCCATTTTAATGGATGGTTGAAAGTGATCTACTTTCTGCAAAACGTAATGTTGATTCAGCTATATGTTATCTTTACCTACATGTTGCTGTACTGAGCGTCAAAATTAAATACCATACAAACCATAAAAATAGATTCAGTGGTAATATTTATAAAGATCTGTACTTTATTGGATACGTAGATATAATTAAATTGTTAACGCATCAATATTATTCCTGGAACATTATTAGTCAGGGAGACGCCTTTACAAAACGTATTGTTACGACAGATGCCAAGGTCAGAAATTACCTCCTTATAAATTATCAGCCAACAAAAGACAAATAACAGTATTAACAATTTATTAATAATAAAACAAGAATTAATTTTACAAGTTTAAAATATTACAAAATACAGAAAATAAATTGTACTTATCTAATCTAAAAATAGTCACTTCTGTTATTCTGTTTCCAACGGTCTCCAAAATAGAAGGGAATTTCCACAGGTTGAAATCACAAGTATACGTAGTTAGTTAATTGTCCGATTAAATCCCAACACTAAATAATGTCCAAATAGTAAGAAGATAATGTATGGCCGTAACTTCAGTCTATGAATGGATGATCAGAAGTAAATCATCACTTTTCAAGTCCTTGTATTTATATGCATCGCAGAAACTTCCGGAACATTCTCGAAAACAAACAAATTACATAAGCATAGAATATTCTAGATAATAAACAAATTACATAAACATGATTACAACATTGTATATTTGAAAGGACTAGAATCTTCCAGAAAAAGTAAACAATTTAAAAATAGATTTGAAGTTATTAATAGAATATTCTTTTCCACAATGTTAATTACAGATAAGCTATATACATTTAAATGATCTAATGAAATTACTTTCTCCTAACACCCCCCCTTAAGAAAAAGTTTGAATACAATGAAAACTTTTAGCTATCACTATGTAAGTCTTACATATATATACATAACAAAATTAGCATTCAGACTTATTTACAAAATATAAACATCTACAAACATCAATCAAAATCTGGACAAAGCATCAGCAATTACATTGTCTTTACCCTTAATATGGTGAATAACCAAGTCATACTCTTGCAGCAAAAGACTCCATCGAGTCAATCTTTGATTTTTGTTTTTCATTTTGTACAAAAATGTGAGAGGATTATGATCACTAAAAACTTCTATAGGATGTACAGCACAATTTAGGTAGACATCAAAATGTTGTAGTGCAGACAAAATTGCAAAACACTCTTTTTCAATAGTTGAATAATTTTTCTGATGTTTGTCAAATTTCTTAGAAAAATAAGAAATAGGTTTCTCAACCTTGTCAGAAGTTTCTTGAAAAAGTACCGCCCCAACTCCAACATCGCTTGCATCAACAGGAAGTTTAAATGGTTTCTGGTAATCTGGAGTGATTAAGACAGGATTGTTGATCAAAAGTGCCTTACTATTTTCAAACGATATCTGACAAACATCACTCCATATAAATTTTGACTCCTTTTGAAGTAATTTAGTCAAAGGTTCAACAACATAAGCAAAATTTGAACAAAATTTGCGGAAGAAACCAATCATTCCTAAATATCTCATTAGTTGCTTTTTGTTAGTTGGAGGAGGGAATTGTAAAATTGCTTCCACTTTAGCCGTTAGAGGTTTAATTTGACTTTGACCAACTGAATGTCCTAAATACTCAACAGTTGCTTTACAAAATTCACTTTTCCCTATATTAACAGTCAGGTTTGCAGCTGATAATTTCTTAAATGTACCTTTTAAATGTTTCATATGGTCAGACCAGCTATCACTACAAATAATTAAATCATCAATATACGCATAACAATAATCTAAATCCTTAATGACATTGTTAATCATTCTTTGAAATGTAGCGGGTGCATTTTTCATCCCAAATGGCATGACTTTATATTGGTATAAGCCATCTGGAGTGGCGAATGCAGAAACTGTTCGAGCTCTCTTTGTCATAGGAACTTGATAATAACCTTTTAACAAGTCTAATTTTGTAACATATTTTGCATTACCAATTCGGTCAATGCAATCGTCTATCCTAGGGATAGGATATGAATCAGTTTTGGTTACAGAATTTACTTTCCGAAAATCTGTAACTAGCCGAAAGCTCTTATCTGGTTTTGGCACAAGAAGACAAGGAGAACTCCATTCACTACTACTTGGCTCAATAATATCATTATCTAACATATATTTTATTTCTTTTCTCATAAATTCAAGCTTTAAAGGATTGAGCCGATAAGGATGCTGTTTAATAGGTGCAGCACCGGTAACATCAACATCATGACAAGCAACATTAGTTTGGCTAGGTACATCTGGAAATAAATTTTGGAAAGAAAAAATCAAAGTTTTAATTTCGTCTCTTTTATCAGAGTCCAGATGCACAAGTTTTGAATTAAGATTAACCAAAATATCCGAATTGTTTAACCTAACCTGATGTTCAAAGTCTTTAATCTCGTATGTGGATTCATGAGTTGCACTGTCATGGGTGTCAACATTTGAAATTTGGACTAAAGTGGAAACAGGTTTGATGTTGTCAGAGCGTTCAAAATACTCTTTCAACATGTTAATATGACATAATCTTTTGTTTTTACGCCTACCTGGCGTTTTTACAATATAATTCAAATCATTGACCTTACTGTCTATTTCATAAGGTCCACAATACCTAGCTTGTAAGGGATGCCCAGGAACTGGTAAAAATACAAGAACCTTATCACCTGTCTTAAAAACTCTGTTCCTGGCATCTTTATCATACCACTTTTTCATTTTGCATTGAGAAGTTTTCAAATTATCTCTTGCTATCTCTACAGCATTAAATAATCTTTCTTTAAAGTTAGATACATAATCTAAGAGATTTATATCAGTGTGTTCAGTAAGCCATTTTTCTTTAACAAGTTTCAAGGGGCCTCTAACAGTATGACCAAAGACCAACTCAAAGGGACTGAAACCAAGAGACTCCTGTACTGCCTCCCTAACAGCAAAGAGTAAGAAATGAATGCCTTCGTCCCAAGCTCTCTCTGTCTGCTGACAAAATGTCCTCATCATATTTTTTAATGTTTGGTGGAACCGTTCTAATGCTCCTTGGGACTCTGGATGGTAAGCACTCGATTTGTACTGTTTTATTCCCAGCTCATGGACCACTTGTTGGAACACACCTGACATAAAATTGGACCCTTGGTCGGACTGTATAGACTTTGGAAGCCCAACTAAGGTAAAAAACTTTACTAAGGCTTTCACAATGGTTGGTGTCTTGATATTTCTCAACGGAATGGCTTCTGGAAAACGTGTAGAGGCGCACATAATAGTAAGTAGATATCTGTTACCCGATTTAGTCTTTGGTAGAGGTCCAACACAATCTATAATTACTCTACTAAAAGGTTCTTCAAAAGCTGGGATTGGCATTAATGGGGCTGGTGGTATTTTCTGGTTTGGTTTTCCAACCATCTGGCAATAATGGCAGGACTTACAATATTTAGCCACGTCCCTGTTAATTCCAGGCCAATAGAAGTGTTGCAGTGTCTTGGAGCAGGTCTTTTTCACTCCAAGATGACCTGCCATAGGGGTATCGTGGGCAAGGTTTAAAATCTCTTTCCTGTACACCTTTGGTACCACTATCTGATGAACTGTTTGCCATTCCTCATCTGGTGTTGCGTCGGGTGGCCTCCATTTTCTTATCAGGATTCCATTATTAAGGTAGTAGCAGTATGGAACCCTGACGACTTCCTCTGGGGGTAACGCTTTTTCTCGTAGGTTCAGCACCTCAGGATCATTACACTGTTCGGAGATGAGCTTTTGTCTACTAAGCGAATGCTTGTCAACATCTGGCAACATATCCGCCATAATCAGCTGCTTTGGTACCTTTTCTGTAGTAACAATATTCTCGTCCCTGACAAAGAAAGTATCAGAAAGGTCCACTGGCGATGGCTGTTCTACAATTTTATTGTTTTGTGCCTTTTTCCCCATGGCTCGGGTAACTGCACATGCTGGATACAGGTCAGTATCGTCTCCAGAGAGAGCATCTAAATTTGGATTACAGGTAACAAGCGGCTCAGCAACCACCTTGTCCTTTGCTAAATCATTCCCTAACAACATTGAAACACCCTCAACAGGTAAACTAGTACGAACACCCACAATAACTGGTCCAGTAATCAAATTTGACCTCAGATAAACATGATGGAGGGGAACATCAATACCACCTAACTCCACACCCCGCAACAAAGCTGAGGCACCGACAGAAGTCTTTTCAGACAAAGGCAACACACCTTCCAATAACAAAGTTCGAGAAGCGCCGGTGTCTCTTAAAATACGAATGGGTACTGGAGCAGAATTCTCATTTAGAGAAACAAAACCCTCTGACATAAAGGGCTCATAATCCTCCATATAATCACAAGAACTGGACTTTAAAACCTGACTTTCAACAGGACTTTTCAACTCGGTAGCCAAAACGGGTGCTGTACAACCACTAGGCTGTGGCTTCGACTCACGATCTCTCTGCCTCTGGAGCTTAAAACATTCAGAAATTAAATGACCTGACCTCTTACAATATGAACAGGATACTGTCTTTTTATTAAAAGAATCTGACTTCTGAATAGACAACGCTGGACTAGGAGATGCCTGAGCATGAGGAGCTTTCTTAACAGTACTATCCGTACTTTGAATTTTAGAACTTTGATTCTGAAAATTACCTGTTGTATTAGAACCCTTGAAACTTTTCTTATGAGATAGACTATAATTATCTGAAGCAATAGCTGCATCCTGCAAAGACTCAACGTTTTTATCATCCAAATATAATTTAATATCATACTGAACACACTGCTTGAACTCTTCTAACAATATAATTTGTCTTAAATTATTAAAATTGTTATCAACTTTCTTTGAAGTAAGCCATTTATCAAATAAATCTTCTTTTTCCCTAGCAAATTCAACATATGTTTGTGAATCATATTTCTTATATGACCTAAATTTCTGCCTATAAGCCTCTGGTACTAACTCATAAGCTTTCAAAATTTCACGTTTGACCAAGTCATAATCAGAACTTTGAGTATTTGAAAGAGCCGAATAAACTTCAGCGGCCTTACCCGTAAGAACACTTTGCAGCATAATAGACCAAATGGGTTTAGGCCAACGTAAATTTTCAGCAATTTTCTCAAATTGAGAAAAATATTTATCTGCAGCTTTTTCAGTAAATTTTGGAACGAATATTTTTGGCTACATCAAAGTGTTCTGATTTTGACAAGGATCCAGTGTTGCTTGAAAATAGTGTAATTTGGCCTTGCCTAATTCTTTTGAGTTCTAATTCCTTTTGCATTTCAATTTCTTGTCGCCTTATTTCCATTTCTCGTTGTTTTTGTTTTTCTTCCATTTCTAACTCTATATCTTTTTGTTTTTCTTGCATTTCTAATTCTCTTTCTCTTTGTTTTTCTTGCATTTCTAATTCTCTTTCTCGTTGTTCTACTTCTCTTTCTCGTTGTTTTTCTTGCATTTCTAATTCTCTTTGTTTTTCTTGCATTTCTAATTCTCTCTGTTTTTCTTGCATTTCTAATTCTCTCATTTTAAGTTGGTGGTCCATTTCCATTTGTTTTAACTTTAAAATATCTATTTGCTCTTCTTTCAGATCAAGTGCTTCGGGACCAAATTTTCCGATTCCTATCATTTTATCTATCACTAAATTCTTAATAGTTTGTTTTCTCATTGACAACTTGAAAATCAATTTAAAATGTTTAGCAAGCAACACTAAATCCTCTTTCTTAAGTTGGTCAAACTGTTCAACATCAGGAGTTTTCAAAAATTCTTCTACTTCAAATACCATTTTGACTCTTGTTGGCGATAATGCAATTTAAATATTTTTTAGCTCCCGAACGAGCCCCCAATTTCTGTTACGACAGATGCCAAGGTCAGAAATTACCTCCTTATAAATTATCAGCCAACAAAAGACAAATAACAGTATTAACAATTTATTAATAATAAAACAAGAATTAATTTTACAAGTTTAAAATATTACAAAAATACAGAGAATAAATTGTACTTATCTAATCTAAAAATAGTCACTTCTGTTATTCTGTTTCCAACGGTCTCCAAAAATAGAAGGGAATTTCCACAGGTTGAAATCACAAGTATACGTAGTTAGTTAATTGTCCGATTAAATCCCAACACTAAATAATGTCCAAATAGTAAGAAGATAATGTATGGCGTAACTTCAGTCTATGAATGGATGATCAGAAGTAAATCATCACTTTTCAAGTCCTTGTATTTATATGCATCGCAGAAACTTCCGGAACATTCTCGAAAACAAACAAATTACATAAGCATAAAATATTCTAGATAATAAACAAATTACATAAACATGATTACAACATTGTATATTTGAAAGGACTAGAATCTTCCAGAAAAAGTAAACAATTTAAAAATAGATTTGAAGTTATTAATAGAATATTCTTTTCCACAATGTTAATTACAGATAAGCTATATACATTTAAATGATCTAATGAAATTACTTTCTCCTAACAGTATATATTAGTATATACCATATACGTCATATACCCAGATGTTGCCAACCGTTAATTTCAATTGGTTCACTTGCGTTCATATTATTAAAAGGTGAGCAGGCTAGCATAGCATGTACAAATTAATCTTAAAGAAAAGTATCTAAATATATTCCATTTCAATCAGAACAGAAAAAAGATATAAAATATCCCTACTTTGACGTCATGCAATGACATCTCCGCTAATGACATTATCTGCCATATTTAATCACCATCTATTTGAATCCAACTTTTTTTTGTCAAAATTCCAATCAATTTTCTTAAATTTTATTTGATAATGAACACAACACTACTTTTACGTCAGCCATGGCAGGATCAATCTAAATCCATCATTTCAGACTTAAAACAGGATTAAATATCAATAGTTCATATCCGTACATATTTTAATCACCCTGTACATTCTTCGGTTTCGACGCACTTTATGTGTTAAGATACTCATATCTACGGATATAAACATATATAAATAATATTATTAAGGACGAAATTTCGGATGATAATATAATGTTTACGCAGATGTTTCTTCAAGCCTTTGGAATATCAACACAAAATGTTCTTACCACGCACACTTGAATATATTATAACTCACATTGCAGTTATTCTTTCTTTTTGACACAATTGTCAGTTAATAACTTCATAAAAAGATAGCATAGAAATTATTCTGCCTTACCGTTCCAACTGACATAAAATATCCTCAAAAATATTTAAATGTAATGTCAAAAACAACCATAAGGTATATGAAAGAAGAAATAAACGTGCAGGATATAAAAGACCTCACGTTTGTTTAACGCTTATGTCCTGCTTTTATTCAATGTTACAATACGCCGTTTAATGAATAGTTTTTTTTTAAAATATTTAGATAAAAAGGCTTTAAAATGGATTCTTTAGAAAAATTTTTTAAGATATGTTATCAGAACGAGAAGCACATTTTTCAGAAGTATCATTTTATGACATGAAAACTATAAAGATAAGGAATTCACTTCGGATGATCAATTTTTAAACTGATAAACTAAGTATTTGAATAGTTTTTGTTTCGCAATGGTAACTTTATATCAATGCCATTGACAAAGAATATCGAATGCTTTCAGACAGAAGATTCGCTAAATAAGAACTATTCACGATTTGATCGACAATTTAAGACAAAACATACAAATGCAATAACAATTAAACTGCCATTTGTTCTGAGAACAAATGAGAAGGTCTTTCCCACTGTTCCTCTAAAGTCAGAAAAGTTAGGTATTGCTATGGGATTTTGTCTTGGTATAGCACAAAAATGTCACTTCCAGTCATAAAAAAGAGTTATTTGAGTAAAGAAGGTGGTCAGGAGCCAAAAAATATATGGTTGTTAAGGACTTTCATTCCGTTGCTAGGGACAAAAGGCCACTTCTGGCCATGTAATGACATATTTCAGTAAAGTACATCATTCTGATTCTAAAAATATATGGTTGCTAAGGACTTTTTATAAGAGTTACCTTGTTGCTATGGTATGACCTTGACCTATGACCTTTGCCCTTTGGCTCAAATTGAAGCTCTTTTCCTACTGATCATGATAAACCTATATGTTTACTATATTATCTCTAACCGTTTTCAAGTTTTAACCAAAAAACCGATAAACAGAAATGCGTCAAGGGCTGTAACTCGAAAATGGTTCATCGCACAGCTTCGGGTCAAATGTACCAAATGGAGGTCTTGATATGAGCAGTATTTCTTCCGTTTATTGTCTGCTTCTATCTTTTATGGTTTATGAGATATAGTGCTAACAAGACCGATGGTGACCTTTGACCTTGACTTTTGACCTTTGAGCTGGCTCAAATTGAAGCTCTTTTCCTACTGATCATGTTAAACTATATGTTTACTATATTATCTCTAACCGTTTTCAAGTTTTAACCAAAAAACCGATTAACCGAAACGCGTCAAGGGCTGTAACTCGAAAACGGTTCATCGGACAGCTTCGGGTCAAATGTACCAAATGGAGGTCTCGATAAGAGGAGTATTTGTCCCATTTATTGTCTGCTTCTATCTTTTATGGTTTATGAGATATAGTGCTAACAAGACTTATGGTGACCTTTGACCTTGACTTTTGACCTTTGACCTTGACATTTTTAAATGTAACATATGTCACTTAGGATCAATGGTTGTGGTCCGAAGTCTCTAGGACTTACGGTTTTCGAGAAAAAAATTTTGACTCGTTGCGTCATTTTTCAGGTCAAAAATGCGTAAACCGGAAGTCGATTAAGAAAAAAAAATTTGCATGTTAAATCATCGCCATAAGTCGCCCTACACTTTCCACTCTTCAGATTTTGAGTATCTGTTACGGTTTATGAGTTTATCTGCTAACAAGGTTTTCAGTATTAGGGCAGATAACTCTGTTACTAAAAATAGAACAGTCTCACAGGGTGGGCCAGGTCATCTCCTGGTATGAGCGATTAAACGTACCAAGTATCATAATGATATGTCGAAACCCCTTCTGGCAAACCCATTTGGAAAATTGGGGAGAAAAAGAAAAATAATAATAATCATAAGAAATACAAGAAGGTCTTTCCCTTGGAAAGGGGGAAAGACCTTAATGACAAATGTTAGTTACATTCCTTATGAGCCAAGTACAGTGTGTGCAGCTACCAGTGTCATGTACTTCTCATCAGAAACATGCATGTATATTATACATGGTTAATTAAAACAGACCTATTCTTAAAACTATAACTTACACATTGGACCTCAAAATATTTCCAAGTCTGATGTAACACACTGCGGCTTTATTTAAATTTAATTTCATTTACGTGTTTTCAGCATATAAAACTTGCGATCGAGATAATTCATAGAGTTGGTGCAGCCATGAGTTATTGTTTAAGTAAATATCAAAATATTATTAATAAACGTTTCTTTTTATCTGCAAAGATATCTTATAGCATTCAATTTTAGGTAAAAAAGTTGGTGTTTGTAAATTGTGTAAAAATATCACACAATCGCTAATCGCTAATGCCCTGCTTTTATTCAATGTTACAATACGCCGTTTGATTAATTGTTTTTTTTAATAATTAGATAAAAAGGCTTTTAAATGCGTTGTTTATGAAAAAACCATTTTAGATATGTTATCAAAACGAGATTCACGTTTTTCAGAAGTATCATTTTATGACATGAAAACTATAAAGATAAGGAAGTCACTTCGGATCATAAATTTTTAAAATGATAAACTAAGTATTTGAATAGTTTTTGTTTCGCAATGGTCACTTTATATCAAAGCCATTGACAAAGAATATATAAATCTTTCACACACAAGATTCTCTTAACAACAACTATTAATGATTTGATCGACAATTTAAGACAAAACATACAAATGCTTACGAAATCCTTCCTCGACTAACGATAGACGATCTTAGAATCTTGTCGACTAAGTATGCGTTGTACCAAAAAGCTCATAATATTCTACTGCAAGATTGACAGACATTTCAGTTATTCAATGTTTTACCTGTTTTTTGTTTGTTTTGAAGCTTGATATTTTTCCCTAAGCGCATCAGTTTTCACGATTGCTGTGTGATCTCGCGAGAGCACGGTCACAATTTAAAGCCCTGAGTACTTAAAATTATGTAAGTTCTTGGCGTGAAAAGGAATATTAAAATACAACGTGAGCAACGAAATTCATTATATAGATTTAACTGAAATTGGATTTAACTATGCCAATATGTAACATATAAAAACTGCTAACTGCTCTGATCAACTCTATATTTTCTTAAATTTTTGCTATTTGCACAAAACACACGCCACAAGTTACGTCGTTATAAAACTAAAAATATTTAAACATGGTTTGCAAAGAATGTTCTTCGATTTCTGCTTTACTCCATTTCTTATTATTGCTTTTGGGAAAAACAAGTTTAAAAATACTACAGAAATACCTTTTAGAGCGAGCCTTGCATATTGATGATTGTCTAATTTGTCACTGGATTTTAACCTGTTTTTGATAATCTACCTAAGATTTGTAAACATTTTGTTTGAATTTGAAGAGTCAGACCACAGGATGTATATTAGATTACTAGATTTCTTATACCTTTAAATAAAATTAAAAGAAAATGTAAATTAGACGGTTGCACCTGTAAATTTTTGGAAAATATGTTGTATGTTGAGTTTATACGATACACGTTGAAAATAGTAATCGGAATAGATTTTTAATTTAATATAACTATATAAACAGTCTAAAGAATGCACCAACCAGTAAGCTTATTAAGTATCGGATCGTCAAACATGACGATACAGCATAAACAATAAATAATATACAAGGCTTACTGGTTGGTACGTTCTTTAGACTGTTTCTATAATATTTTGAACCACCTGTATTGTGTATTTACACGATCCCAGTGGACATATTATTCCATCGCCAAATGGAAAAAACTTTTAAGCATTTAGAGTTAAACGCCACTGATGAGTCTAAGTAGACGAAACGAGCGTCTGGCGTAATGAATTTGTCACCTTGGTAATTTTGATTACATTTTGTTGGAATATTTGAGCAAAGCCAAGTAACAGCACGGCACGTTCGCGGGTGGCGGACTGGGAAGCAACTATTTTGGGTTATGTTGGAATGAGAAAGTTTAAGATCAATATGTTATGACTTGTTTACGTAGTTTATTTATATTGACATTCAATGACTAGTGCCATTCGTTGGTCTAAATTTTTGACAAGAAACACCGTCATTTGTTTCGTTGCATAATCTTCTAGCCTTGTATATTATTTTTTGTTTATGCCGTATCGTCAGTTTGTCGATCCGATACTTAATAAGCTTACTGGTTGGTACATTCCTTAGACTGTTTATATAATATTTTGAACTACCTGTATTGTGTATTACACGATCCCAGTGGACTTATTATATTATTCCATCGCTAAATGAAAAAAAAAACTTTTAAGAATTTAGAGTTAAACGCGACTGATGAGTCTTAAGTAGACGAAACGCGCGTCTGTCGTAATGAATTTGTCACCTTGGTAATTTTGATTACATTTTGTTGGAATATTTGAGCAAAGCCAAGTAACAGCACGGCAAGTCCGCGGGTGGCGGACTGGGAAGCAACTATTTTGGGTTAAGGTGGATTGAGAAAGTTTAAGATCAATATGTCATGACTTGTTTACGTCATTTATTTATATTGACATTCAATGACTAGGGCCATTCGTTGGTCAGACTTTGTCTAAATTTTTACAATAAACACCTTCATTTGTTTCGTTGCATACTCTTCTAGCCTTGTAAATTTTTTTTTGTTTATACTGTGTCGTCGGTTTGTCGATCCGATACTTAATAAGCTTACTGGTTGGTACATTCTTTAGACTGTTTTTATAACATTTTGAACTACCTGTATTGTGTATTTACACGATCCCAGTGGACTTATATTATTCCATCGCCAAATGAAAAAAAAACGTGTAAGCATCTAGAGTAAAAAGCCACTGATTTGTCTTAAGTAGGCGAAACACGCGTCTGGCGTAATAGATTTGTCACCTTGCCTGATAATTTTAATTACATCCTGTTGGAATATTTGATCAAAGCCAAGTAACAGCACGGCACATCCGCGGGTGGCGGACTTGGAGGCAACTATTTTGGGTTTAGTTGGAATGAGAAAGTTTAAGATCAATATGTTATGACTTGTTTACGTCATTTATTTATATTGGCATTCAATGACTAAGGCCATTCGTTGGTCAGTCTTTTTCTAAATTTTTGACAAGAAACACCGTCGTTTGTATCGTTGCATAATCTTTTAGCATTGCACATTATTTTGTGTTTATGCTGTATCGTCATGTTTGTCGATCTACTTAATAAGCTTACTGGTTGGTACATTCTTTAGACTGTTTATATAATATTTTGAGCTACTTGTATTGTGGATTTACACGATCCCAGTGGACTTTTATTATTCCAGCGCCAAATGAAAAAAAACTTTTAAGAATGTAGTTACACGCCACTGATGAGTATAAGTAGACGAAACGCGCGTCTGGCGTAATGAATTTGTCACCTTGGTAATTTTGATTACATCTTGTTGGAATATTTGAGCAAAGCCAAGTAACAGCACGGCACGTCCTCGGGTGGTCGCACTGCGAAACAACTATGTTGGGTTAAGTTGGAATGAGAAAGTTTAAGATAAACACGTTATGACTTGTTTACGTCATTTATTTATATTGACATTCAATGACTAAGGCCATCCGTTAATCAGTCTTTGTCTAAATTTTTGACAAGAAACACCGTCATTTGTAATCGAGGGCATATTGGGAAATGAAAGCACCTTACCATTACAATACCATCATAGCAACATTCTTCAAGTGGTCTTCGAATACGAAGTTGTTGCTGTTTTAGACAAAACCTAAGTATCGCCATCTTGTGACCAGATAGTAACAAGAAAATGACCCCAATTAGTGTAGTTTGTACACGGTATATTCACCGATAAACATAACCGTCGAGAAAAAAAAGACAAATGTGTTTCTTTTTATGTGAAGATTAATATACAATTTTCATTTTTTACCGGAAATCCACGATAAATGGTTTCTTTATTCTCATAAAGAGCTAACATCCGTAAGACTTTCTTTAAATGTACATTCGCAAAAAACATAACAAACACATTTAGCAGATAATCAACACAATTCTCTGCCAACGATAACGGGTGTAGAATGTTCGATTGCTGCCGTAATTCAACAACACATAACTTAAATTCCAAAATCAATTATTTATTTCCCACAGAACACGCACTGCAAGTCTTTTTTCCATTTGAAATAATCTAAGTTGCAACACCAAACGAATATGTATTTCTTCTCAGCCATATTCAATGAATCTATAAAATCCTCAATTAAAAAATATAACATGTCACTACAAACAAGCAAAGAGAAATGTTTGATGCTTCTCAACTTTTCACACCAGAGATTAAGTTAATTAATTAATCAAACAATCCTTACCGGTGTTCACACTGCCTCTTATCAAGATAAGTGAATCCGATACATAACCCCCAAAAACCAAACCATACATTTGTCAACACTCTCAACATTGCACTTCTTATGCTGTCGTTTTAAAGTCACCATTCTAGTTTTCCGTCTATGCTTTCGAATGGACGCCTCACTTTTATGGTAATCCGATCGTTATTAGTACTACATTTGACTAGTTGTGAAATATTGTAAACAGTTCAAATTCCTAATATCAGAAAGTTGGTAATTTTGGTAATCATTAAACATTCATCAATAAATTGATATTAACAAAACCAATGAAACGGAGAGAGACGTGCCACACAACCACTATGATTACAAATATGGGGTAAGTCAGGTGCTTTGAAATATACTGCAGCTTTTGCTCCACGCTTGTCTTGAACAATTATCATCACAAAATATCATTTGTTTAATATCTTACCTTAAAAAAATGCCTGGGGGCCTCGGTGGCCGAGTGGTCAAAGTAGTTCGTCTACAATAGATCACGTGGTCTGTCAACACTGAGATTGCGGGTTCGATTTTCACTGCAGGCAGGGTGTACTCAACTCCAATCTTAATTGACAAGGATTGTCAGTTTTCCTATCGCAGGCCGGGTTTTTTCTCCGGGAACTCTGGCTTCCTCCCCCAGTAAAATCTGTACACCATGATATAGCTGAAAAATTGCTGAAAGTGACGTAAAACACCATTAAACAAACAAACAAAAAAATATAAAAAAAAAGCCTGTTGTGAAATGAGAACGGAAAAGGAAATAAATAGCCGTTATGGCTAGAAACAACTCAGTACATAAATTATGTGGTGAAGTTGTTAGATTGATAACTGTAATCTATTGATGTTACATTTGGTTTGCGTTTTGTACTAGACTGTAGGAAATTATTATTTAACAAATAATTTTAGGTGTATGTTACGAAAACAATAACGCGTTATTTTTTGCAAAAACAAGTAAGTAATTTTATGAAATTTATTGGCTTACAAATACAATAATGTTGTTGTCACAAAAAAATCAACTCGTGGTAGTTAGTTTTTTCCTGTTTGTGTTATTTGTCGTTATTGGGGCAACTTTCTGACTTTTAAATTTTAAAAGGAAGGAAATGGCATCACTAATGCATACCTTATGCTAGTAAAAATAGTAAATGATGGGATAAACCATTTAGGTAGTATTGTACATATTTCCACAGAAAGCAAATAAAAACATGTTAATAACACTAAGAAACACAATTGTTAATAACCATTCCATTAACACCAAGGATAAGGGAGGAAATGGCATCACTAATGCATACTTCAGACTAGTAAAATTTGTATTAAATGATGGGATTAACCATTTAGGTATTGTTTGCACATTTTTCAATTGAAAGCAAATAAAAACATCTTAATGACAGTAAGAGACACAATTGTTCTTAACCATTTAATTATCTACTAACTGAAGCGGAAAAAGATTTTAAGTAAAACGTACGTAGAATAAGAGGAGTTTTATAGTCCGTGCTTGTATATGAACTGTATTGTTTGTCATCTTACAAAAAAATCTTGTCAACAATTCTGAATGATTGATGTACTTATTGGTTTTCGTGACTCTTGGGATTCCTCTCATGTAACGAAATTAATGCTGGCGAATTTGAGTAACCCATTGTGTATTCTACCGCTTCGAATGGATTCGCTTGATTCTGTTAATAATAATATTCGTTACAGTCTTCCCACATTTCTCATTCGTATTTTAAAAGCAGTTCAATAAATATAAAAAAAAAACATTTCTCGGGTTTTTCTTGCTGGTGTAATTTAAGCGTTCTCAATGCAGACAGATTTGAGAAGTACTAATTTTACTGCTATTAATAGGACAATTGCGTTACAAAATAATTAGTTATTTTAAACCAAAAATCGTCATAAACTAAGTTTTTTGTACATTAAAATATGACAGCTTTTTTTTAGAGCCGTTCATACTTGATATTTAAATCTTAATTTATATGTGATCCTATCTTCAACATTTTTAGGAAGTGAAGTATCGTCTACAGAAACATTCGCAAGTATTGATATTCGATATGAAATAAAAAGCTCAATAACTGATCTTTTTTTGTAACGATTACCTTTGTTAATACGTACTGTTTTGATATGTTTTATTCGATCCTTATTCTACAATAAAAACGACATCCTATAGAACATTAATGATGCATGCATTTGTTTGGGGAATGTGAGAAATATATTATTCTGCACATCAAATATATAAAGGTACACTTCTAGAAAGAAAAGAGTATGGAATGTAAATATTAAATTACTATGAATTTGAGTTGTATCTAAATAATTAGAAAGTTGAATTTAAATAAAATACTAAGGTAAAGCATACTTCAATAATTATAAAAAACGTGACCATATGATTGATGGTTGGTTGATTGCTGTTTAACGTCCAGCAAGCAATATTTCGGCTATATTCAGGACTTGTGACCTTATGTGATAACTATCTAAACACACGTCTATAGCAGGTTGAAAATAACATAACTTCCTTAAACACGCACCTAAAGATATTAGTGAAAGATAAGAATCCGCCCCACTTCACATATAGAATAGTAGTACTATGGTATCAATATCAACGTCGGGTAAGGTATATGAAAGTTTTAAATGATTCGACGACACTTTCGTGTTTTTTAATTAACTCAAGTTGACATTACGCAGATTTATCTTATTCATAGGTAGTAGACCATTTAAATCAATGCGGAAACTAACACAATTATATCTCCAATGACGAAGCTGATATGGTTGTTCCGATATAAGGTGGTTCGTGATATCGAGTCCGCAGATCATTATCTCAATGGCGTTTCTGTGTAAGATAAGATTCTGCCGTTCGATGACCAGCACACCTTGAGTTGACCTTGCAACTGAAGGTTTTTCAAGTCTTGTATAATTTTGAACTTTATTAGAATTTCAACTAGTAAAAATGTTATAAGATCGATGCCCCTATTAAAAGGCGTTTGTTTTAAATCTATGACCGATTTTAAAGGTACTCGATTCCGACGCCAAATAATGTTTTTCGGAGTATAGATTTTTGACTAATTCAAACAACTGAAAATTTCATCTATAAGATAGATCCCAGTTGTATACCAACTTGCAAATGTTCAAGGCCATAAATACATAGAACATTAAATCCAGTTTCTAAAAACTCTTTATGTCGAAATAAGAGCACTATTTTATTGTAACATATTAATACACTAGATACATTCATTTAAATATAAACGATAAATAATCCAATCAAAGTGCCGTAACAATGAATATTTGCATTATAACAGATAATTTGATGCACAGGAACATTTTTTGCGGCGCACATGTTTTTGTAGTAATTCCTGGCTAATTACATCTACACCTTAGGACTTAGGACCTTAGGATAAAAAATTTGTGTAACACCAATAATTAAATGATGCTACATTTAAATGTATAGTAATAGTTTAGGGTTTTTAAGAAGTATGTATATAACAGCTGTATATATGCTTGTTTATATCTGGCACTAAGAAATGTATTTGCATGTACTAATTTCTCTTAGTTAGGAAACAATATAAGGGTTGTCGCAACCGATTAAATTTATATTTTATTTACCTTTTGCATGGTTAAAGCACTTGTATGTTATGCTAACATAGTTGTTTAGAGCAAAAGCTGTCCATCTCCATATCTGAACACCTTCAACGGGAAGTAACTCTGAGATATTTTGACTCAAATTTGAAGAATTTATTTTTAGCTTCCGTGTTCCTCGCAAATATAGCAAATATATGCAGATTTCCATGAACTTTTGTTACACCCACTAATAAAGATTAAGCTGAACATGAACGCATTTCTCAATTGACAGGAAAATTGTATGTTGCCAACGCAGAACAAATGATTTAGATAACTTAGTTTCGGATTATAAAATTTTATGCTATTGACAAAAAATTAATAAGAAATTGTCCAAATTCAATTGTAATTTTACAAAATAACAGAAGATTAATTGGTTGAAATTCGACTAAACTGGATAGTTCACCACCAAGTTTCCAGAAGATTTATTAAGGATTAAAGGGTTTAGATATGTTTGTAGGAACTATGAAGGACTTGTATGCACAAAAATGAAAAGGTATGAGAAACGGACTATTGGCATGAAAAATGTGGTAGTTTTGTGTGTATATATAAGTGACGAGTTAATACTCATTCCCTGTTATAACTTATATTTTCAGACATAGATATAAAAGACATAGAAGTATCTCCTGACATTGCTCATACACACGTCAAACTTAAAGGTGTGGCACAGTACAAAATAAGTGACTAGTAAAACTAGTGGAACTTGATTCTAAGATGTAATAATTGCATTAGTTAAATGTTATGCAACAATTGTTTTTGTATAATCTTTTGTACTAAATTAATCGAAGATCCTGTTTTTTTGGTTTACTAATGATTAACATGACAACTACTTATTACGTGCATAATTTTATCACAACACGATATGACGCTTATTGATAAAACTAGTTGTATATAATTCGTGTTTTTAAACAGATTTTTTTAACTACTTAACTTTATCACAAATATTATTGAACTATGACACTTGGTTAAACAAATGGGATTGACGGATTTGAAAAAAGAATATAAGTTCTTATAAATACTTTGTAAAGCTAGTTCAATTTTATGCATAAATATAATAATTTCCCGATTTTATTGTAAGCGGCTATTTGTGAATTTGACATTGGGCAGACCTTATATATTATTTTACACCAGGTGATTGCGAGTTATTGAACAATGACAAATATTATGTTCTCGTCATGTTTTAAATCACATAAGAATAATGAAATCAAAATAAACCAAAAAAAAGAATGTTCTAGTTTAAACTTTAAAGTTGAGCTTATATATTCAATTCTTACTGTGACATCAATAAGCAGCCTTTCTCCTCATAGGAAACCTAAAACCAAAATGTAAAACAACCCCCAACAACTATGAATAAATACGTACTACAGGTAATGGATTACATTTTAGTCGTTAGTTACAACTGTCTTGGACTGTTTCATGATGAACTATAAGTTAGTTTAGAATTCGTTAAAAGTATAATAACATGGTTGTAATTATCGATGGCCTATGCTTAATTCAGTTAAACTATTAGTTAAGTTTTATTTAGGAAATTTAGCGAATAATTAAAGCAGAACGAAATAATTTATACAGATTACTAAGTACAAATGTCAAGAAGGAATTTTCAAAGAGATGGCTGACAAACTCCAACGCAACAACAAGGAACTCTAAAAAACTTCACCATATACTTACTAATCACAAATCTCTATGAACACAAGTTGGAAATAAGTTATTTTGGTGAGTATGTTGTGCGACGATTCTGACTCGTCGTTTTTCTTGTGTTCACAATCGGTGAGAGGTCTAAAAAGAGAGAAGAGATCGGTAAGTTACTATATAATAAACACCACTTTGTGTGATAAAGATTGTCACGATTCATCTATCATTGATTGCAGAAAATGCTTTATGGATACTTGTTTTATGTGTAAATATTGCGATGAACAATGCATATCGGAGGAAGATTTATAATCCGAAATTTAGTCTATATACAAAAACAAAGGAAAACACTAAATCCCATAGATGACGTTTTTAGTTGAGCAATACAGATGGCTTAGAATATATAAAAAGTTATATTTGCAATCATTTATTTTATAATTATTGTTATAATAAAGAATTATTAATAAGGTATTTTATAACAGAAAAGTATTGCCATATGATTGAGAAAAATGTTATAGCTGGCAATAAATGATGAGAGTCTTCGGTGGCCGAGTTGTTAGTCTACTAACAACCTGTCTGTCAACACTTCGGTTAGGGATTAGAGTTGTAATGCCACGGGAAAGGTGTGCTTGACTTCAGTCTTAAGTGACAAGGATTGCATTTTGAACCTATGTGGAAGTTTCGTGTTAAACTTGTTGTATAGAAAGCTGGTCGGCTAGAAAAAAGATGGTTGGTAAGCTGGGCATAGATATCGAATTTGAAATACTGTTATTAACTTCAACATTATTTCATAAAAGTGCGGATCGCATACGGTTGCCCACACTCCAGAAGATGCATTATAATGAGACATAGTAGTGTCTGGATAATTTTATAATGTAGAGATTTTTATTTAAAAATATAGTTTAGAAATATATATTAATAATAAAACTCAAGAATATATCTTCATGTTACCATTAATAAATATTAAGGTTATTATAACATTAAACCTTCTGTACTGCACCCGAAAAACTGGTTAGTTTCTTCATAAAATTATTGCTGTCATATCTAGTAAAATCTTTTATTCATCTTTATCCAACATTCCAAAACTTAAATTGCACAAAATAAACACGTGATCATATTGTTTGATTCGAAAATAAAAGATTTTGAGTAAAATCGTTATTGAGAAGTGTTCAACTTGTTGGAACAAAGAATTTTTAGCGTGTATAAAAAAGGAAAATATTTTAAGCCATAAAAATACAGGATGGAAACAATTATTGCGTAAAATAAAGGACTAATAAAATACAGAAACGAAAATGAACATGTTTAATATGGAGTAGGCATTGCCAAAATGCCTGCACAGACAATATAGTCCTTTTTAATTTTTAAATTTTTTTTCCACACAATTCCTTGTTTTACTTTGTTCATTAATTTTGCGATTACACTATTGTACTAACATGTATACATGTAGTTAAAGCGTCAACAAGAAGTAGCTAAGTCATATAATTAATCTATCTATTAACAGTCCGGACCATTACAGAAAATTGTAAATTTACGCTAAGTTGTAAACTTACACAGAGAACGCTACTCCAGGAGTGGAATAAATGAAATTTGGATATTAAAACATTCAAAAGACATCTTGAGGTCTGGATCTCTTTCCCATTGTAACAGCATTAAAACATTTGATTTTTCGACACTTTTTAAAGCCATGCCTAACATGCAGCTTAAAACTAGGTTAAAGATCTAATAAAACGCTGTCTTTTCAAGAACCTATATATACCTGGTAGTTAGTCATGACAGAACTTACTTCGTCATCAATGTCTCTTAATCTCCTAAATATACTGAAGACCAAATTTTTCATATGTTAAATTTTTTAACAGACTTGGTATTCCAATGGGTACTAACTGTGCTCCTCTCCTTGTCGACCTGTTTTTGAACTCCTACGAGGCTGAGTTCCTAGAAGGCCTGCTGACGAAGAAAGAAAAAAACACTGGCCCAGACCTTTAATTTAACATTTCGCTATATTGATGATGTCTTGTCCCTCAACAATGTTAAAATTTGGTGACTATTTACATTCAATTTACCCTAGAGAGTCAATACACTAAGGTCAGCCTCTTACGTAGACGTACTTCAGCAACAATTAACATTATCTTAATTTTTTTCTTTATACTGATTTAATTTTTTAAGTTCCTTATTTAACAAGAATTAGTATACAAAGTATTCCACTGACAAGTAATTGCTAAACTTTTACAATGGCCTTGAAATCATGTAATAGCGAGCACAGCTCGCAGCGGCCAGCTTCGCTGCCCGCGAAGAGCGGTGAGCTCTACGGCAATTACGTGTCATGTGATCAAAATGAAATCACGTGATCAAAATCAGCTTAATGCTGATATTGAGTTTTTTCGTCCGGAAGTTGATATCGTAAAAAAACTGGAACAAAGTAAATGAAGAAAAGTACTAAAAATAAATTTTAAGAAGGACTTGAAAAAAAAGTTGACATCGATAAAAACAAATGTTATATTTAAAATTAACAACAAACACTTCATACTATTGTTTTTGCAATCTCTAAATCGATCTTTAAAAACTGACAATCAAATTACACTTCATGTGACGTCACAGTTACAAAAGAAAGAAGTCACGTGACCACTGGAATTTAGAGGCACTTTTAGGGTGATAGGTAGTTACGTCAAATATGAAATGCACATTATATATTGATAATAAAGTACTATATTGTCTGTGGCAATGCCTACTCCATATTATTTTGACACAGAGCAAGGTGGAAATGATAAGATTCAAATAAAAGACCAAGGGAAGTTACTAAACTGGCATTTTTACACCGGAAGCGATATGTGGTTTTGAACATGCGCGCTTGCAGTTTTTACGGAACTTGCAATTTTTACGCTATACCGTATTAACTGAGTTCCTAGAAGTCCTGCTGACGAAGAAAGAAAAAAAAACACTTGCCCTGACCTTTTATTTAACATTCCGCTATATTGCTGATGTCTTGTCCCTCAACAATGTTAAATTTGGTGACTATTTATATTCAATTTACCCTAGACAGCTTGAAATTTAAGACACCACTAAGGTCAGCCTCTTACTTAGAACTACTTCAGCAACAGTTAACATTATCTTAATTTTTTATCTTTATACTGATTTAATTTTTTAAGTTCCATATTTAAAAAAGGTATAACTGAAGAATTAGTATACAAAGTATTCCACTGACAAGTAATTGCTAAACTTTTACAATGGCCTTAAAATCATGTAATATTTTGACACAGAGCAAGGTGGAAATGATACGCTTCAAATAAAAGACCAAGGCAAGTTACTAAACTGGCATTTTTTACACCGGAGGCGGTATGTGATTTTGAACATGCGCGCTTGCAGTTTTTACAGAACTTGCACTTTTTACGCTACACCGTATAAAGATGTTTTTGCTAGTGGTTGTTTTTTTTGAAAAAATACCAGACTTCATAAGTCATCTATCGATCCTAGTAACAGGTTTGTTTTTCTCCCCACTTTGTTTTGTCTTCATCCCACCCAGTAAAAATATTCATATTGTTAGCTTTATGTTAGTTATGGGGTTTAATCTGCAGATATTTGTAAGCAAAAAACATTATTGCAACAAAACCCCTTCATAATGAAAAAAGCGGTAAATTTGTTATTTTCATGCAGCCATTTTTTTACCGCAACGGTATAATGACTCAGCCGATACCAGAATTAAAAAAAATAGAATGTTCATTGTTTTATATACGAAGATTTATCAATTGACCAGCGAACTGAATACTGGCCACTTAATGTTTTAAATGTCATAAATTGCAATGTACTAGTTGAAATCGTATTGAGGTGAACAAAAGACAGTTTATACTTAAAAGTCACAAGTTAAGTAGTCGTGACAACGATTTACTACGTAAATAATTTTTTTTCTAGAAACTGATTGTGACTTTGACTATGTTTATCGATCTTATTTAACCCCATTAGCTAAGCGTTTTCACGTACCTATGGAAGCGTATTTCTGCCAACAGCAGAAAAATCAACCTCTAATAATATCTAATATAAAAATAGGTGGTACATCCGAGCACTATAACAGTACAGTACCTCTGCTTCGTTTAGTTAGTAAATGATTTCGTCTCGTTCATACACCAATAAATTCCTATAAAACGACTTTTATTACTATAATAATTATGGTATATTGTAATCTGCTGAAACAAATTAAATAGTATTAACCAATGAATTGTCGTTGCCTTTCAATTTTCATTATAGGAGGTAGACGGGTTGGCATAAATTTAAAAGGAATAAAAATAATTGCAACACAGTTAGTAATTTGTAGCGACATAGGAGAAAATTTTGTTTATGTTTTTATTGCGTTACGTGAAAAATAATTAGGTTTTGACTACAATAAAAAAACATTGTGATCCGTCCGATATTGGCAGTCGTATTATTGCAGGGATAATCCTTAACAAATAATCTTTCTCCACAGAATTCTTACTGGTATCTCAACTATTCACAGTAGGATAATAATGGCACCTGTTTAACTTTTAACCCGTCCGAAGGGCAAAATCATTTCGACATCCAAAATATTAAACATCGGTACGTTTTATATAAAATAATATTGACACAAATGTTCATGAAATACAAAAAAGAACTAACTTAAAACTTAAATTTGACAAAAAATAACCTCATATATTCTTTAGTAATTGATAAGATTACATCCATGACACAAATTAGTAAATTTAACCGATCTTGTAGACGAAGCGTTTAAAATATACTAGATTGAATTTAAAACCAGAGTCTCAATGAATATGGGGTTTAACCCCGGTCATCTTGATGAGCCATTTTTCCCTGGAAAAGACTGAAGTTGAAACTGCGTTTAAAAGATGCTCTATTTTTAGTAACGAAGATCATCTTGTTTTGAGGGCGGAGCTACCTGTACATATCGGGTAAAACTTGGTTACGTACTCCCAATAAATCATCCATACCTATTGCCATTTCTACTCTGAAATTTGGACTGCCCAAGGGTAGTGATATGGACCAAGAAACTGATATATGGCCCGAGCCGAATCGATGGTCATATCAGTTTCTTGGTCCATGTCACGACCCAAGAGCTGTCTAAATTTTGTAATTTTGCCACCAGGAAAATCAACTTTTCTGTTATTATTGCATTCAAGAATCATAAATGCAATTTGATAAATTTGTGCATGTAATTTTTTTTTCTTTTCTTTTTTTTTGGGGGGGGGGGATAAAAGGTCTGTTTTTATCTACATCTAGTATTTTTCTGTGTACCGTGTTGATATTTTACTGCCCATTCATTGAAAAAAAAAATAGGAAGGGAAATAACTGTAAAAATTTAATCCATAGCTAGCGACCCAATTTTCTTATATAGTCTGTTAGCTATCAGTCCATATAAAAAATTTGAACGATCGCTTTTATATCTTGAATATTTTTATGTCAGCTGATCGGTTGTTAGCCAATCAAATGTACCAATTTATTTCTGATATTCAATAATATTAGTGTGACTTGAAATAAACACCATATAAGGACACGGCGCGAAACGAGGAAAGGCTCGGCTCCTTGCCTTTCCCCTTTTTTTAAGTCTCGTCCGTATATTGTGTTTATGTCAAGTCACTACACTAATATTATATTATAATAGCAGTAGCAGCATCGTTATTGTCATTACAGTATTGCGAATGCATGTATTATAGTTGCTATTATTGGTGCTGTTGTTTGTAGTTGTTGATTGTTTCTGCTGCTGTAGTAGTAATAGTAGTGCGTCCGTCTGTCCATGCGTTTGTTCGTCCTTTAATCGCAGCAACTTTTCATTAGAAAAATAACATTTCAGTAGTTAAATAAATGTAGTAAGTATTTAAGGGTACACATCACGATTTAAATTTTTTTTACTCGGTTAAAGGAATAGTTAAAGTTAAATTTGCAAATTCGTAAGTCAATTTAACGTTTTACGTTGAATCAACAAATACATATTTTTATTTCGAAGTCGGCATTTCGACTTCAACTTTTATAATGGTCGTTTTTGCCTCCCACGTGTATTATTGAGGTTAAGACAAATTTACAGAATAACTACAAGAACCTGAAGTTTATAGTTAATAAGGGAAAAGAAACAAACACATTGCACTGAAGGAGTGATATCAAGTGGGCCCTTATTTGTTATTAATCGTCGTTGTATTACATGTAATGATCGTGTCCTGGACTTTGCGCCATGTTCTTTACAGAAACAAATCTTAAGTGAGGAATATACATATTTCGTTGTGAAGACAAACTCGGGACGACTGCCGTAAAACCTACGGACGTTTGGTTTTAATTAGCTTAATACTCTTGCTTCAGCAGCTGTTGTGTAAACAACTTCCCCTGTCAATGATACATAAATAACATTGAGCGAGAAGAAGAACATCAGATGTTTAGGTAGTTAGTTTACTCTCGTTTCTGTCTACACTAAGGTTACGGGTTCGAGTCTCACTGCGGGCAGGGTATACTCGACTCCAATCTTAATTGACAAGGATTGCCAGTTTTTATACCAAAGGTCGGGGTATTAACCCGTGTACTCTTGTTTTCCTCCACTCAATAAAAACCGGACGCCATGATATAGCTGAACAATTGCTGAAAGTGACGTTAAGCAACATTCAAACGCAAATTCATCTAAAATCGGGCACTGGTATATTGCTGTTGTTTAACTGTCAAAAATTCACTCATCCGTCGACTGAGTAAATTTGATTTAAATATTACATATTTATTCATTGATAATTAATGACATGTAAGTTCAATTTCAGCTAATGGTAAAATAAGAAAAATTCAACTGTTTACGTACATGTATGTACAACTTTCAGGATGCGTTGAAGAATTCCATAACGTTCATATCATTGGTCTTCTGAAAGTGATTTAGAGTTAATATTTAATAAGTTGAACAGAAAGTTTGACAGTGGCATAAATACAGAAACGAATCGTCGATTGGGACTCGCAACAACTTGACAGTCGATAAATGATATGCAAGACCATAAGAGTTGGTATGCCCTTAAAGTAGGATCTCGTATGCTCGACATCTCAAGAGCATACACTTTCGCATTTTTTATTGAAATAAACAGGTTTGGTTCTGTAAAAATATTACATTGTAAGTCTTCTCGCAGGGACCATGGCCGCCAGAAAAGCACCCCTTTTATAAAACAAGTTCTTAGAATCGAAATAATATGTAGCCATCGTCAGTATCTTAAGATGCAGACGACAGCCGGTTGTTATGAAATATCAAACTTATCAAACGAAGTTAGGAAAGCCCTAATAGTGCCAAGAATTGTTCTATTTTAATTTTTATTTATCTAGGAAGGGCCACCTCCCAGACCCTCCTCCGCACTCCTTACTTTGCAGAGAACTCGGCCCTGTGGCGGACGTGTTTAAATTTATCAATTTCTATTATAGCGAATTTGATGGACCTCTGCTGTCTTGGTTTAAGTATAGTTAGACATTGAACATAGGTCACCAGCGCTAAATTACTGTGATTCAAGTCCAACTGAATTTGCAAGGATCGCCAGTTTTCACGAAGACGATCCTCAGTCATATTACCAAAAAATTCCAATATATAGCCTTAAGTAAAACCTTAAACTCTAAGTTTTTTCTGCCTTTATTATTATTTTTTTTTAACGGTTGGTTTTATGCCCTCTTTATGTGCTTTATAAGTGTGTTGTACCTTGTTCTATATTCTTCATATTTCAATGCCGTCTAACGTTATAAATCTATAATCGAGCGATCCAGTGGAAAAAAAATATTGAGTGATGTTAGGTACGGTGAATACACCTTGAACAGATGTATGTATCCATCAAAATTCGAGAAATGTTCTCTAAAATTCTGACAATCCGAAAAATACTTATATACCATGTTCATTCATACATATTGCATTGAAGACATGAAAGACGTGTTTACAAGTCTACCGATTTAAAGGTATACATGTCTACAGATCGACATATATGTAATACTACATAGAATGATTTGACATATCTGCAGGTCTTCGAGTCGTTATATAGACAAGGGCATATGTCTATAGCCTGAAATTCCTACAGGTCAAAATAGGCAGACATGTCCACAGGGGAACGAGTACACAGGTGGACACATATTTGAACCAAAAACAATCTTAAACTTGCCTTAAAATTAAATTTAAAAAATAATTTCATTTTATATTCAAAATTTTAAATTTCTACACAACTTCACTTTCTTTGACCCGCGACGTCACCATTGACGAGAGGCTGATATTGATGACGTTAATATTGACGACAGGCAGATACGATTACCGTTACTCGTATTAGCCCGTCGTCAATGATAACGTCATCAATATTATCCCTTCGTCTTTGGAAAAGTTATCAGGGCTGATACCTCATTACAACGTCAGGCTTGGCATTGGCATAAACGTCTATATCACTGCTACACAAGTGTTAAATATGTCTATATGCTGACATGTCGACACTATACAATTAATGACTTTTTATGAGGTTGACATGAAGATTTATCAACCTGAAGAAGTGAAATATTCATCGAAGCCAACGGTTGAGGTGAATATCACTTCTGAGGTTGATAAATCTTATGTCAACCTAATATAAAAAGTCAACAATTGTTTTATTAAATGACTCAAGACCTGTGAATAATTTCATGATATTTCTCCATATCCTTTCAGATGTTTTGATCATTTTCCAAGACAAATTAAATCTCACCAGATATTGGACTTTAAAACATGTTAAAGTAAACAAGATAAATAATTTTCAACATTTCTTCAACAAATTTAATTTAAAAATTTAACTTTTTTCCATTTTCGGTACGGACTTCTGAGTAGAATTTTTTTCAAAATAGCATCGAGTTGTTCATTTGGCAGGTCCTCGAAATCTTCGTCGTAGTTTTTTTTCACGTAAATAACTTTTAAATGTCCTAATGCTAGAATCCGTGGCTCTCCTGGTATTTTTGGCATCTTTCTCCGTCAAAATCTTCTTTAATTGTTCCTCATTGATAGTTGCAAATCGAGATTTCTGTCCTGCCGGCTCCATCGCAGCCACTTCTGCCATTTGCCGTTTCTAATGACCCGAACTTAATTTGTAAGAACGCATTTGATTGGACGAAATAAAAAAAACGTCCAATCAAAAGCTACGTTTTATTGAGTGTCTCTGTGTTTTCCCTTGATCTATTTTTGGGTACACGGTGCCAGTGATACGACATTTGTCCACCTCTCGCGCAAATTTGCGCGGTAGACATGAGGTTTGATCGACAACATCGGCCAAGGATCTAAACCAATGAAAATGCTCAAATTTTCTAGTCATTTAATAAATCTACTTGTCTTCATAGGAAGACAGTTATATGTTTATCCTTCATTTATCTTTGATACGGAAAGAATTAAACAGACAAGAGTTAAAATTTCAAATGGAAATATTACGCAAGAAATTTATCATATACGTGAAGTCCAAAATAAAGTAATAGGTCTTCGCCTAAGACATTATGACATATCAGGCCCTAGATCATTCATCGACCTATATTAGGACTCGACTGTCGCCTCAACCTACTATAGAAGTCTAGGAATAATATGCGACCTGATATAGAAAATCCTGTGTGACATGTTTATGTGTCTTTAGTTTGATACGTCTACAGATCGAAAGGTATAAATGTTTATTGGGAGACATGTCTACAGGTCTACTAGTCTACAGGATGACCGGTATATATGTCTATAGACTGACAGGTCAACAGTTTTAAGAGTCTACAGGTCAAAAGGAATATATGTCTATATGATAACATCTACAGTTCTAAGGGTCTACAGGTGGACATGTATATATATCTATAGGCTGACATGTCTAAAGATCTACGAGTCTATTGGTAGACGGGTATATATGTTTTCAGGCTGACATGTCTACAATTCAAAGAGTGTACAGGTCCACATGTATATATGTCGATAGACTGAAATGTCGAGAGATATAAGAGTCCACAGGTCAACAGGTATATACGTCCATATATAGGCTGGCCTATCATGTCTACTAGTCTCCAGGTCTACAGGTAAATATGTCTATAGGCTGGCCTGATACGTCTCTAGATCTACTAGTCTACAGGTCGAAAGGTATAGATGTCTATAGGCTTACATGTTTAAAGATCTACGGTTATATATTTCGATAGCCTGACTCAAGCCAAGAATATAGTACTCCTGAAAGTTCAGAGCTCCCATAGAACTTGTTACACGGTTGATTTCATCGAGAGATAATAGTGCCATACTTTGTAAATGTATCTGACTCCGTTGACCACACATTTTTTTTATAGCAGATAGGTAAACAATCATGAGGACCCCAGGTGGTCAGGGGAAGTTTTAGTCGTATATTCTTGGCATGAGCAAAAGTTCCTGCTTGTTAAAGTTGAAGACGGGTTTTTCATGCAAAAATAGCAACTTTCAGAAAAACAGTAAATCCTAGCTTTTTGAAAATGGTACCAATCGATTTAGAATACCGATTTTACCCCAACTTATTATATTAGATGTCCATTTTCAACAAACTCCAAAATCGGCAGAAAAAACAAAATGCACAGACACATCGGGACCTCCTAGATTTAACGGGTTACAGGTTGTGTAACGATTAATCCTTGAAATATACATCTGTATCGTTTCTTCGTAAGTTGTATTAACTGTAACAAACACTTTTAAGGCCTACATTTCAAAATGGCAGTAAAATCCACGCGATCGTGTCGTCTAGTACGTACGATTTGTGTATTTCACTGAACAAAAATCTGTTTCCTATCACAATGTATTGAAAGTAGCATTCCTTTGAAATGCACTGTCACAACTGCATCATTCTTGACGTCCTGAAACGTGATCTTGATGACACTGTCATGTATGTCGCGCTCATATGTTATATACGTGTGTACGGTATGACGATTCCGCTTCGAAAAAAAAATAGTCCGCGATAATATCCATCAAAGTCACGTGACGTCAAACGCTACAACCATTTAGATCAACGCGTTCTATATGTATTTAATAAATAAAAATAGTGTATTTTTGTTGTCTTATTCGTTTATTTCGTGTACAAATACAAAAAAAAAACCAAAAAAAAAAAAAAAAAAAAAAAAAAAACATAACTTCTCTTTGAAAAAAAGCAACTGGTGTCCGTTTATCTTCTACCGCTTTAGTCAAGGGACATAATTATTAATGCAAATCAGATTGGATTTTACTGGGAACTTTATTTTTTAACTAAATGGGTGATATAAATGGATTAGTAGCTAATCCCCTAGCCCTTTTTTATAGTTCCAAAAAAATCGATTCCGGGCCAGCGAGCTTCTTCAACCTGACAAGAATATAGTACTCCTGAAAGTTCAGAGCTCTCGTCGAGCTAGTTACACGGTTGATTTCATCGAGAGATAACAGTGCCAAACTTTGTTAATGTATCTGACTCCGTTGACCACATAAATTTATTTGCAGATAGTTAAACAATCATGAGGACCCTAGGTGGTCAGGGGAAATTTTAGTCGTATATTCTTGGCATGAATAGTAGGGTTGCAACAGCACAGTGGATGCGGCAGATTTGGGTTGCAAGAATAATTTTAACATGGTAGTTGGAATGCAAAAAAACCTGAGGCCAAGGTATTATGAAAGAGAAGTGGGCGGAATATAGTGCGGATGCAAGAACCATATGGATTATGCAGTGTTGGATTAAAAGACTCTAGTAAACACGAACGTGTAGGAACCACAAAGGACATGGTACTGAAGTGAATTGTAGTAGAATGGAGTGAAAAATCCAATAGACAGGATACTGTGGGAATGTAATATACCATGATTAAAAGACAAAAATGAAAAGTTTTCACGCGCAAGAGAATCTCTTTTTAACAAAAGAATTAATTGTATGGTGTTGTCCGGTATAACAAAAGTAATTGTTTTGTATTATTACTATTATATACTATTTTGACATGTGTAATTACAGTAATTTTTATTGAAATAAGGACCAAACATTGATTTGTCTCCAATTTACAAACAATAGTAATCGGAAGAAAATAGAATGTAATAAAAACCTTTTAGGCTTTCCAGACGAGGATTGTAACATTAAACTGTCTTTCAAGAGTTATTTCTCTTTGATCACTTAAACTGTGGTTAAAGCTACATCGTTAAGCGAAAAAAATCCAACAGACAGTTTTTCGTCCAAAAAATAACAATCACTAAGATCACGGGATGACACAGTAGACACAGACAGGCTCCCAAATTTGACATGGACACTTAAAAAATCAATCTTAACCTTTATAAAACGAAATCACTTTACGACAGAACATTTTTGTTTAAATCCAATAGAATTCTGAAAAGAGATATTCAATATCAAACATTTAAATTATTTGAAAACAATGAAGATAGTCCTTTTTTCAGTTTAAAATTATGGATTTACCCTGCACGCCCTTTTAGCGTTTAAACAAATGTATAAAATACCAGCATGATATTCCAAGTCAAGATGACAAATGTAAAAAAAAATTGGGAAAGGAAGTAAAATTAGAACACATCGCACAACCTCCATGTTTTGGGAGATGTGAGATAAGATGCGTCGACAGATTAAACATCTCTTAATCTGCTCGCAAAACCAGTCTTGCAAATAGTGTTGAATCCGGTAAGGTCATGTTGGGGATGGTGTGGATCAACAGGAAGTTTGGATACAAAAATTGGTATTAATCCACTAACTGGTAATGACAACGTTAAACGTACGGAGGCATGCCTTTAATACGAAAGCTTCATATCAAACCTGAACAGCTTCTCTTTCAACAAATTGTGTAAACAATAATTGTTATATTGAATACGCTCTGTGGTTGCGCAGTAGCTAGGAATTCGTCACAACTTGTATAGTGCTGAAAGGGAAAGGAGATTCTCCATTGCAATGTACCTCGCTGGTAGAAAAATATTTTGTCAATGTCGAGGTAAATATCATGCTTAAATCCTCCAGAATCGCAAGCCTTTTAAGTTTGCTCATAAAATAAATGGCAATTATTTGTTTGAATGGTGTTTAGCGCCATTTGTAGTATGTGTACATCTTTATCTATACCAACGACCTTGGGCAGGAAAACTAGCAATTAAGCTTGGAGTCGGAACACACAGCCTGCAGTAAGGCTCAAACTGACAACTACAGTGTTAACAGACATGCTTTAGGTTTTGGTAGACTCGTAAAGTCACTACTGCACAATAAAGCAGGGAGTGGGTGGAGGAATGAAATTTAAGAAGTTGTATTGCTGGTGAGCAAGTCAAGAGTTGCGAACTACTTATAACCAACTCAACGTGTCTGTGTTTGGTCTTACTTTTTCGTGAGCAACACTGCCAATGTCTTATATTTTTATTTTCATAAACCAAATTTCAAATTCCTTATTTTAAAATAAACGAATTAGGTACACAAGATGTTTTTCACAAACCATAAGAATTTCTAATACTTTTGTCATACCAGCTAACTGCACACAACGCACATCAAATTGCAATGGTACTCAGTTATCATCTGATTGATTATTTGATATTTAACCGTCAAGTGGATGATATTTTAGCCATCTTGGGCCAAGAACAAGTTAACAAAGAAGATTACTTTTGATGTAACACAGATAAAAGCGGCTTTAGTATACTGGATTCAAAATATACCATTACAACGGAAAAAGAGAAATGAAATGTACAAATTAGTTTGTACTGAACACAAGCCAAAACTGATGGATTACAGTTAACAGCAATGAAGGCTGGAATATAATTTTTCGGGGATAAACCTCGCCCCTACCGTTTTATTAGCAATATATTTCGAAATAAAACAAAATAGAATATTTTAAGAGATGTTACGCCAAACATGCACTAACGTTACATTTAAATTAAAATATTAAAGAACAACAGATCCTTAAAAATCCCAAAACTTCACAGAAAAAAATAACACGCTAAAAAGATTCAAATATCCAGCTAGGGAATAAGACACACAATTATGAGAGTTTGAAGGGACTCCCTCCTATTTATTGTAATAGTCTTCATAAACAATCAGAGAATCGTCTTACATTACATACTGACACGCACATCACAGCAACAAAGATCAAGTTACCATAAGCAATATTTGGTCGAGTTCTGCTTTTTACAACTTTTCTCTCTTACTGAACAATTGCTGGTAAGTGAAAAGTATTAACATTGTCCTGCTGTGGTGTAATGTTCGTTACTACGTTTTAATTTTCTCACATAAGAAGTTATCCATATAATATAAGCAATCGTCAGTTCCCATCGTTTTCTGTTAACGTTTTTCTTGGGATTTTTTTAAAAGGTATATTAGTTTCTAATTATTGCAAGTCGTGTTTTATATTATACTACTAAAAACTAACAAAGCAGCGCCATATATATACCTACAATTATACAAAAAGATACTTGGCCCAAACACCTGCAGATAATGAAATTGTTAACATATGAAAAAAACAAGTAAGCAGCGACTCTTTTATTTGTTAATATTCCTGTTTTTTGTTCGTCTTGTTGTATAGGCGGATGTGTGTGTGTTTAAAAGAGGGGGGAGTACTCATGTAAACGCTGACAGCTTAATTAATATTCCTTACAGGAAACCAACCTGTTAAAAATGTTCATAAAACGATCTGTTAAAATGGCGTTGGTCTGATCTAGAAGACTACCATAAAAAGAAAGAAAAAAGGGAAAGAAATTTAAATGGAAAAATTGCTTCCTTTGTATAACAATTCAACAATTACTGCATGCAGTGCAGAATCGTTTTCATGCAGTAAAGCCCAATAGGCAACAGCTGAATTTCAAACTGGTAAAAGTCGCTTCAGACAGAAGACGCGTGCTTCACTCTCTTTCAGTTTTCTGAAGCTTTGATTGACAGCTTAAATGACATTGACATATACTACTAAAGGGATCTGAAGCAGCAGCTCAACAGTTCGTGGTGAAAAAAAATGGGCAAGGCGAGACAACTCTAACAATTATTATAGGACGTGACACCTGGATAAAAATAGCAAAGAAAACAGACCGAACACCAAAAGCCACAAGTCAAAGAACAGTTACAAATCCGGATATAGACAAACATACACAACGCAACACAAAAACCAAAAAATCGAAAAAATTGAATAAATCTCCTCTTTGTGTATTTTTCTTTGCCCAGCATTAGCTTCTACAAGGTATATCCTGAAAAAAAAATAGCAAAGAAAACCGACCGAACAACAAAAGCCACAAATCAAATGACAGTTACAAATCCGGATACAGACAAACATACACAACGCAACACAAAAACCAAATGAAATAAAAAAATTGAATAAATCTCCTCTCTGTCTGTTTTTCTTTGCCCAGCATTACCTTCTACAAGGTATTGAACAAAACACAGAGAGGAGATTTATTCAATTTTTTTCGACGTTTCATGAATGTAAACAGTTATATTGTTGTGACCTGTTTGCTTCTTTACAAAGTTGCTTGATAGTTATCGAGCTTGTTCGCAGTCACAATTCTCTAAAATTGACCTAGATTGGAATGTTCATCTGGCCCGAGCGCCATGACATGGAAACCCTTACTTGCCACTAGTAACTCGTGCGCGCAAATAAGTAAACTCGTGCGCTTAAGTTATTAACTCGTTCGCATAAGTTATAAATTATTTTTCCGTGGAACGTACGGGCTTCCATACACTGAAACCTTTTGTAATAAAAATGTTTTGCTTAGCATGAGAATTTTCTCAATTACTATGTCAACGAAAGAAATCGAAAGTTTTGATTGGATGAAATTGAGAATAAATATTACTTAGCATATACATTTTTTTTATCTGGACATCACCTTGAACAACCCAGAAAGGTCATAAAAACGGAAGGTCTTTATAATGCAAACATATAGACTTTACATCCCCTACAGTAAATTTAAGAAACAAATAAAAATATATATTTATTAGGCATAATAAGGAACAATGAACTTAAAAAGCTATGGGATGGGGAAGATGATGGACGGGTTATATTTAAAGTTTTATAGAAAGATTACGAAAATATCATTGTCAACTAAATTTTAAACATGCAAAAATGGACAGTGGATTTAGTGCTACAGCCAATATACCATATCTGATAATATTATGCTGAAACTAGACAAACAAAATAGTCATGTCTTTTCTATCAATAACATTAATTATCATCCCAGTTGTTTTTAAACCGAAATCGGCTGTGTTCTAAGACGAGATTCCGTGGCGGAGCGATTGAGGTAGTTAGTCATCCATTGATCAATTGCCTGTCAAGACTGAGGATGCGGCTTCGATTCTCACTGCGGACAGGATGTGCTTGAATCCAATCTTAATGCACAAGGTTTGCCAGTTTTACTATTAAAGGTCGGTCGTTTTAATTTGGTTCTCTGTCTTCAAGCCACAATAAAAACTGGATTAACGTCGAGGTCTAATGACAACTGATGTGACAGCAACTTTCATTTGTAGTAACATTTTATCAGCATCTTAATTTTTAGATTTCCTTTCCGTTCTATCTGGAGTTTATGGGCATAAGACTGCTTAGGACCAGGAAACCGACTTACTAGGGCTTTGTTACAAACACCCATTAGTTGCAATTCTTTTTCCATATTGCCTTTGTAATAAGTATCTTATCTGCGAAAAACCTAAAATTATAACCATTGAAATTATTTTTGTTGTAAATTGAAATGCTAAGTATTCGTCGAGCAGCTAAAATTTTCCTTGAATGACACTGACAAAATGGCTAAATTTCCTTTGTTAAAAGCTCAGTTTTCTATGCTCTTGTAACTATTCTTTCAAATTTGACATTTTGAATTAAGAATGTTTCTAGTTTAATCTTATTATTAAATCTTTCGCTGTCTACCACTGTATTCTATTGTCGAAGCGGGCACATGCGGTGACAGTGGAAGGCAAGTAAAAGATTAAACTAGATTTGTTTATGAATTGTTTGCATTGTCGTAATTTATTCAGCGTTTTTCTTGTTTAAAAGAGCATTGGAAAAAATGTTTACAATTGCGATGTACCAGAACGGAACAGGAACTCTTCAACCTACCCAGGAACCTGAGTTTACTAGAAGGTTTTGAGTGGTTCGTGTAGTCAACTTTATCTTATGTTGTTTCCGGTGACTGTTTTTCGTGTTAATAAATAGAATGCTGATGATATTAAGCAAAACATATTTATATTGAATAAAATGTTAAGTGTTTGTTTGTGATTCATTGCCACTTTCGTCAATTTCTTAGTTATATCATGGCGTCCAGTTTTTGTGTGTGCTAAAAAGCCTGAATACCCTTAGAAAACCCCACGACCTTCGGAATTCAATGTTTAATATTTATATATAAACACGTATATATATATAGTTAGTTGTTTGCTCAAAACAGAAACGTAAAGTAACAGATGGAACATGTTCATAATATTCTTTAGAACTGTTTGGTAATAAACCACTATGATTTGGAAATTATATCCTCTTTCTTCCTTTTCTGACGTAAGTTCCTTTTAACCTTTCTGTTTTTTTTCGTTTGTTTTGTTTTTGTATTACTATTATGATTTTATTGAATTTTAGTACCCGAACGCAAGATCACCCATACTATTATTTAAAGCCATTTTGTTTGCATTTCACGGAATATTAAATCTTTTACTCCAAACAATTATGGTTTACGATAAATAAAAAATCCAGGCTTTCAGACTTTGAGCAGAAAAACCGGGACAGTGTTGCTAAATTTAATTATTTATATAATTTTATATTGTTTCACAATTACGTTGCACTTGCGGCATATTTATGTTGATAGTGCAGCATTGCCTCAAGCTGAAACTATTAAAATATACTCACTCAAAAAAGAAACGCAACATCAGATAATTTTTTTCAAATCCAATTTTTGCTGACAAATAACCTATAAATATTCAAATATATATACACAACATCATAATTACACCTTAATTAAAGGTTTCCAGGTGAAAGCATTTATGTTCAGCCACCAGTGAACGACTGTGGTCGAAATCTGGAACACACTATGAATTACGCATTGCTAAAAACAGGGTCGACTTTCATCTGCAAATCGGGTATTTTTTTAACTCAGACAATCGGTATAAAAACCCGCTATTTCTTTTCTTTACTGTTCATGACTGCATTAGCAAAATAAAATTCTGATGAGGTGATGCTATGCCAAGGTTAGATGCTGCTACCTGGAATAGCGCTATCGGTCGAATCGAGACCGGGGAATCACAGAATGCTGTTGCCAGAACGTACAATCTTCATCGTAGCACAATTTCACGCCTTTGGAGACGCCACCAGCAGCTTTGTACTACGACAGACCGAGTACGTTCACGGCGTCCGCGTTACAACTCGGGCACAGGATCGTTACATTAGATTATTCCACCTACGGAACAGGACTATTGCTGCAACAGTAACAGCTGTAAACGTCCCTAGGTTGCGGCGTATATCACCACAGACAGTACGCAATCGGTTACGCTCTCATTGATTGAGACACTGAGACGCCAACACCGCGGAGCATTCGTGTATGGACTTTACGGAACTGGAGAAAAGTGTGGTTCAGCGATGAGTCACGTTTTCAGCTTGAAAAGCGAGATGGTTGCATACGAGTGTACAGGCGCCCAAATGAACGTTTTGCGCAAAACTGTGTTGTAGAAGGAGACAATTTTGGCAGAGGCAGTGTTATGATGTGGGCCGCTATCTCTTACGCCAGGAACACACAGCTTATGCATATCCTAGGTAATCTTAACGCTGTTAGGTATAAAGGCGAAGTTATACGGCCGCTTTTATTGCCCGTAATTCACATTCAAAGAGAAATTTTTTCAACACGACCACATACAGCATGTGTAACAGTAGATTTGTTAGAGCAACAGAATGTCAAGGTATCCGTTGGCCCCGGATCTTAACCCAATTGAACATCTGTGGGATGAACTTGATCGGTGCGTGCGCCAACGGCAATCACCTCCGCAAAATCTGCAACAATTAGAGCAGGCACTTCAGAATGAGTGGCAAAGGATACCGCGTGTTCGTACTCAAGGTTTAATTGAATCCATGCCAAGAAGAGTAAGGGCTGTGTTACCAGCAGATGGTGGGAACAACAGATACTGACATTTTTTTGCGTGATTTATTGACAATATGCGACAAAATGTTATATTCCATAGTAAAAGAACCCTTGAACAAAAAGTGTGCCAATTTTTACATCTCTGTATCAATTATTTATATGATAAATTGTTAAAATAATATATGAAGTAAAATTCGCATTTTTTTGCATTTTTTGTTTCTTTTTTGATTGAGTATATTATTCCAGTCAATTTCCATTTCAAACTTTTATTGCATAACTTGCTCTGCTTTGTATTGAGACCTATATTGTCACAACTGATGCCAGTTGAACTCCTAGTTATTTATTTATTTAACTTTCACATCCTTAACAACCAATGTCCTCTATCATTATAGTTATATTCCGACAACAACCACCTTTGAAGTATATTTTTCTCAGGTTATTCAAAATAAAGTATTATTTTGTCAAAATCTAAAAGCTTAGCGATTGATACAACCTGGACGATACAGCATGCATCTTCTAAATAGATGTACTTTTGTCGATACCTCGTTTTTGACGTCATAATAAATAGTATAACTAATAACCGATGGTGTATGACTTAATCTGCTTCCGTGATCCATTGCGAATTTAACAATTTATTGATGTTGACAATCTAATACGGTAGCCGGCAATAGGCTACTCATTACAGGCTATGCATTTAAATTTAGAGCATATAAAACGAATGAATCACGAGTCTACAATTTGGAATTCAAATAAAATTTTGCTCTATATTTTAGTCCTGATTCATTATATAACAAATGTTGACAATTCGTTTGTTATTCTGTGACAAGAGAGTCTTTTGCGTACACTATGATTTAAAGGTTGAATAATTATAAAATGTCCGTGTAAAGGAGAACATTTTTAATGGATTAGTTTATTTATTCTCATTGATCACTAAAAGAGTGACCTTTGCTTCTTCCTTAAATTTTTAAAGAAACCTTAAGTCCTTGTCAGGTATACACAGACAAAAATCAACAGTTAAGAACCAATGATTTCTGTCAATTACAGCAACATATTTTCAGCTTAGTATTGAACAATTTAATGTTTCTGCCACTTTTTTGTATCAAGGATTACATGTTTAGATATCGAAAGATTGGATGTCTACAAGATGGAACACTTCCATGTAGTGTTTTCTTTGCGATATTGTATTCCTTCAAGTCCGCTACGTTCCGCACTACCAAGAGTAAAATAATTATCAAATACAAATCTTCTAAGGCGATTGAACGTGGACCCTTCTTTCATTATGTTTTCTCGAATTTGTGATCGAATTGTTGCTCGGATAGTCTCATCATTAATATTTTCTTTTTTTCTTTTTTTCTTCGACTCTATCTTTTTGTATTGCTCGTGTATAATGAGTTCCGTCTCACGAAGCATTTCATTTTGATAATATGATTTGGAACCTCCAATTTTATTGATCATATCCAACAATGTTTCCAGTTGTTCATCTATTACAGTATTTTGCGTAGATACGTTGTTGAAGGCTACATAACGATTTTCACTAGCCCGAACAATTTTTTTCAAAAATTCGGGACTAGTTTCTAAAAAGTCTTCAATTGTTTTGTTGTGCCTTTGAATTTCATCAATTGCAGTAAAAACGAAAATGATGTACTTATATAGATTGTTTCCATAAATTTCTATCATTTCAGAGAAAGTATCTTCTTCCTCTTTTGTTAAACGATTTCTGCAGCTAAGTACATACAGCATAGCATGAGGACCAGGGGATGATACAGATATGCATTTTATCAACTCCTTTCTTATCTCTTTGGACGGTTGTCTTGTGTCGAACAAACCTGGCGTGTCAACAACAATTATTCTTTTTCCTTCTCGAAGTATTTCTCCTCTTTTACATACTTTGCTGACAGAATGGGAACATGGTTCTGAAGGAAAATAGTCTTTTTGTTTGAGAATACTGTTTCCTGTTGCACTTTTTCCATTACCCGTTCTACCAATCAACACAATTCGTATTTCAATATCATACCCAAACCGTGTGTGCTGGAAGAAAGAGTAACAAACAACATGAAACATATAACTCGTACCCTATATAACTTGTAATGTGAGCCTGTATCTAACAAAACAAGTTATAGTAACTGGGTATCTAATTTGATTCCAAAAAAAATTGAACAGAATGTCCTATACTAAACAACCTGTGTGGTAAGTCTCAAGTTCAGAAAAGGATGAATGTTAAAGACCCCCAATTTTTAGTTTAACGAATATGTATACACATAGTATAGGTGAATGATGTTTTATGTAACAAAAATGACAAAAGAACTTCATGTAATGTTTAAAAAATTAGACAGTAAACGACATATATTTTATGGGTACACATAAAAAATAGCAAGCAATTATTTTAATTTTGACAGGTTCGCGGTGCATTTCAACAATAATATTAAAATGCAATTTAATGTTAAAAAGCTTTTCTGTTCAAAACTTCCAAAACATCATGCCATATCCCGCTTATAACTTACCTCGTCTTGCAGCATGTCTGAAATAAAAATATGAAGTTTTAGCTGTGTGCGTTCTGTAAAATGCATCGGATGAGTTGTTTGTTCAAACTTTTTAATGATTGATTTTAATCTGTGTTTGTATCCAAACCGTACCATCAGATGAGCATCCTTGATCAATTAATGATAATGTTAAGCACGAAGTTCTTAATGTCTAGCTTACAAAAATAAGGGCAATCAAAAGAATTACTAGATGAATGGAGTCATTTTTTTGCCGATTGAAAATAAATGTCGAAAACATGAACATATAATTAAATTTACATTTGTGTTTTATATTTATTTATATTTTTATAAACATACATGCAAGCAACACATAATGTATACTAATAAATCAGTCTAAAATGCTATTCTCAAGATATTTATTTAAACTGAATAAGGTCTCTCCTATATCGGATAACCAGTATCGTAGTATTTTATTTGTTTTGCCAAAAGAACCTCTTTAACGTATTCCGAATAGATTCCCTTCTACGGATTTTAACGTTTTTATCTGCAGAACAATTTTTCGAGAAAAAGGGTGGTTTATTTTCTGCCATCATTTTCTCGACAATTAAAAAAAGTTTGTTCCATTGTTCGTCACTTTCATGAACATTAGGTTGACTGTTGACGGATATAAGCCTTCCACTGCACTTCTGAATAAACAATTTAAAAGGATCTGCAAGAGTGTGTATCCATGTGTCTATATCTTTGCCATTTAAGTAATCTTTTCCACTGAAGACAACCACTGTGTATTTGAAAATATCGCTAGTAAAGATATTTTCGAACACTTCTAATGACCTCCTTTCCTCATTAGAATCTCGTCCAAATCGAAATACATACAACACAGCATGAGGCCCCGGTCGAAGCATGTCAAGAGAATTAGCAATCTCTCGCTTAACGTCGTCCTCGGTTAATTTGGTATTAAATATTCCAGGGGTATCAACAACAGTTATATTTCTTCCAGTCGTGTCAACACCACCATTAGATGTTTCGTTCATGTAACCAAGACGACAGATTTCGGTAACTGATTCAAATGACCGTTTTGAATCAAAGAAGTTCGTAGAGTTTAACAAATGATTTGCCACGGAACTTATTCCTGACCCAGTTCTTCCGACGACGACAAACCTAATGTTGTTTTCGTGTTGTTTTCCGTCTACCTGTAAATTGTAAATAATAAAGAGATTATGCTTGCCAACAAATACAATACAACATGTTCTACCTTGGCCATATTATAAAAAATAACACATTTATCCAAAATAGTTTGCAGTTCTTTGTAATGTTGTAAAGAGTTTCTAAAGATTTTCATGCAGTCCACTTATCAATTGAATTAATGGTCAATGTTTAATTGGTTTAACATCATTTTTGTTCTGCCAAAGGTGAAAAATCTAACGTAACGTGAAAAGTTGTGACAACTAAACGTCCGATTTGTTGTTTGGAAAGATTGGTATGGTCAGTCCGTCAGAGTTATTTTTCCTTGTATAATTATCCAATGTTTTTTCTCTGTTTGAAGCCACCACCGTGAAACAACTAGATATTTTGTTCTAATAAGCATTTTGTGTGGTTACTTTTCCTAAGAAAGGGACAATGTCTCTATCTGTTCCATGTTACTCCCCCGTATGTTTTATGTAGAAAAGTGAAAATATTAGGTCGCTTAAATGTACAATAATGTATAATTACACAGTTATTAATGAATTATGTAACGAACAAATTCACCGTCGGCGGTTGATATTTTCAAATGTTCAAAATGATAGTGCTCCACACGTCTCTTTAATATGCGGGAGGTGTACTGGAATACCCTTGTTTGCAGCAGAAATGTTAATTTAAATACTTAAACAGTTGTTGTTAATGGTTGGCTTGGTTTCAAATAATGTTTTGGAGATACACATTAACAAATGAATATAGTTACTGAAAAAAGGTTCATGCCAGAAGTAAGATCTACACAAAATGCACATGCGTTAAAGCTGATTATTAACCAGTTGTGTAAAATACATGTGAAATTGTCCATATAATACGGATATAGTGAACAGGCCCAATACCGAAAAAACTGGCTCAATACAGAAAAACAGGGCCAATACGGAAAAAACAGGGCCAATACGGAAAAACGGGCTCAATACAGAAAAACAGGGCCAATACGGAAAAAAAACAGGCTCAATACAGAAAAACAGGGCAAATACAGGAATGTCATTTCCGGTAATTTATATACAATTATCATTTTAAAAACAAACACATTCGTTTCGCTGTGCGTAAATTACATAATTTTCAGGGGAAAAATATATTTTAATTCTGCGGGCTGTTGATATTAATAATTTGTTATGTCCATGAAAAGCCGATTTGGATCGAGTATAGCTTTATTGGTCAATGATAAAATGGTACTAAAATTTACTCAACTGGTTAATAAAAGTGTCATTGAATGGGTGTTTTCAGATTCGACATGTATTATGTCCTCGGGAAGCGGTATTGGGCCTCGAATAGCTGTATTAGCCCTCGGCGTTGCCTCGGGCTAATACAGCTATCCTCGACCCAATACAGCTTCCCTTGGACATAATACAGGTCAAATATGGAAACACCCATTTAATAACCCTATAATATAAGTTTCTAATAATAGTGCGTTATATTTGAATTAGGTTTACCCCCCACCCCCCAAAGACATCACCAAGACCGTTAGGTTGTCTGCACATGTGAATTGGTCCGGTAATAAATTAAATTATTTTAATACTATTTGTATTTTGAATTTTTTTTATTTATATAATAATGTTGTGTTTAGCATTCACTATGCCAAAATAGTGGCCAGGGGTGAAGACATAGTGCACGACCCGAAGGGAAGTGCACTATGTCTTCACCCCTGGCCACTATTTTGGCATAGTGAATGCTAAACACAACATTATCATAATTATTATACTGACTGTCTTGACTTGGAAAATTATAACAAAAAGAAAAAAAGGGCATCAATAGAACATTAAATGATTCCCCGCCACGTTGTGATGTAAAGTATTCCTTTCCAAACCAGGGTGCCGTTTCATAAAGCGATCGTTAGCTTAACGTGCACGTTATCCCATTTAAATTGCATGGGATAACGAGCACGGTAATTAGCGATCGCTTTATGAAACATTTTCAGGCTTTCATTGCCGCTTTGTTTTTTTTGCAGAAGTTATACGTTGATCAGCTTCTTCCGTTGACTAGGATAAAAATACCTTATTTAAAGCGCAGCAGTGATCAATCAATGATTACAAGTTAACCCCGCCCATTCGCGTGAATTACAATTGATTGACGTCCAAATCAATAGTTTTCTTAAGCAGGTGGAGAAACTATGAGGGCATAGTGCACGGAGCACAATTCGTTTAGAAATATATGTCAAAATAGTAAAATATTTCTATTAAAAGACATTCTTACAGAAAGTATAATAATATCCAATAAAGTCGCATCTTCAGATGAGTTCAGAAAAGCGAGTTTTATTAAAAACAATACTCGTATCATAATAAAAAATAAAGTCCACTTTAATTCTTATATTTCATGTGTTTGTTAAAATTTTTCATTATTTACTTGCGTAACATTATTTTGTAAAGTTAATTTGATTTTTACAGTAAAAAATTTCATTTATTTTAATTAGGGTTTTGCTTAAATTTGGCTATTGAAGACGTACTATGAATGATCTAAATTTTCATGTCGCATTATATTTGTCATTGATTGAAGTTATACTTTGACGAATGTACACATGTTGATACGACAAATAATTACTTAAATACTGACGCGATCCACAAACGAATAAGTACGGCAACTGATTGCAGGCTACGTATTGCATTTGCAAAACATTCGCAAGTAACTTATTGATAATTATATACTGAACATATGAAGATTAACGGAGTAATTATTAAACTCGGGTACATAAAATCACGATTAAAAATGCTTTTCGGATAAAATATTTCTTACCCATGAGTTTGTTAAAGGAAACTTCGCAGAAAATGAAAATTATTCAAATTGTTCTGCATAAAATGTTTCTTTTCATGCAAGTTTATACAGTGAATCAATTGTATTGTAGCGACCCTGCGCGCTAAGATTGAAGTGAAAATGTATTTCAAAAACCAATATATAAACCTTGTACAACAGACACAAGCAATGGCTGGCGACCCCCCACTACGGCGGCCCATAACGAAGACGCTGACGAAACTAATGGCCTACCTACAACACACATCAACAACACTCCGCATGTGTGACAGTACATTTATAATGAAATTAAAATGCGCAGCTCTGGTCAAGCACCGCTCACAAATATACACCAAGCACAATATAAATACACTATGCACAAAAAAACCACGCATTTCTATCGGCGAATTAGAAAAATAAACATTTTCATCTATCAATGTGTTGACTAACGTAACTTAAATATTTATTGCATCATTGCAATACCAGTAGCTTAGCTTTTTTCCATCCGTAATTGTTTTATTTGTATTTATTAATAAATAATAACCTTGAATTTAATCCTCCTGTTAAAGAGATATTCCGCTTGATCGTTTTTAGTTCGTATCTTCGTAACCGTTAGTTGGTTTGTAGTTTTTATTGGAGTATCGAGTACTCAGGGAGTCACAACACGACTGAAGACAATTGGAAATTCAGCTCAATTTATACTACCCGAACATGATTGTGACGTCTCACTCATTTAACCACATCTAAACTCATTTACGACAGTGCAACATAAATGAACGTCAAGTAGATTTGTGTTTCCGACTAAACGGAAAAATTAATACATTATTCGAATGGAATCACTAATGTTATGAAACTTAGAATAGTACAATTTCCACTTGCAATTAATAATCAGACTAATTTGCAAGGAGAGCAATTAACTGCAACATGTCTAAAAGGTAAGAAACGTTACGACACACTTTTTTAAATTTCATTTGAGATTTGACGTTTTTTCATTATTATGTATTATTTGTGGATAATAAAAACAGTATAAATGTTGCAAACCATTAGAAATACTAATGAAAAATTTTTCAACACAGGTTATTTGAAATAGTTATGTTGAATATAATTATTATGACAAGAAAACCTTTATGCTTATAACACACATAAAAGAGTACACTAAAACCCTATCCCCATAGTGTAAGCTTCACCAGACTATGTAACAAATCAAGGACTGCAGTAATCAAAGGTTTAAGAATGTGGCATATTATAAAAATTGCTACAGTATAATAATCAATAGATAGCTGCCAAAATATCAAGTGACAGCTACGTACCTTAAAATCGTTGTGCGATAAAAAACTTGAAGACTATGTTATGGCAAGCACATTTCATATTCCCGATCAAGGCAAGACTTTTGTTTAACAGCATATGTTATTATTATTATTATTATTATTATTATTATTATTATTATTATTATTATTATTATTATTATTAGTAGTAGTAGTAGTAGTAGTAGTAGTAGTAGTAGTGGTAATAGTAGCAGTATTAATAGTAGTAGTAAAATGCGTGCATAAATAAATATTTTACACAGCTCTCAACATTGTTAGTGTGTATATTTAATATTGCTTTTGTCCCCTTTACATTTCTTGTGATCGGACATCTGAAGGTATTTTAAATTTAATATACACAACCCGTGCTCTGTTCTTGGTATTATCAGAACAGTTTTGTTTGTTATGTCATTCTTCAGAATTCTATAAATAAAACCCAATGTTTACAATTATAATGCTTGATACACGTCTAAAATTGTGCATTACGATTTTATGAATGTATCTTTCATCAAAAGACGAATTATCGCAAGTACTTTAGATCTGAACTTGTAATTTTGTAAGCGCTTGTTTTGAAAATAAACGTGTTCATATTTTTAACATTCCAATCAATAATAAAGCATCAGTGACATTTCTAACTGTTTCCAGAAAATTACAAAAATAAAAAATATTGAGCATTTATTAAAGCATTAGAATTTTTCATCTAAAACAATCCCACCATGATAATATTTGTTTTATTGTTTGTTTGCATGATATTTAATGACACTTTCAACAATTTTTCAGCTATATTATGGCGTACAGTTTTTATTGAGAAGGAAACCGGAGAACCTGGGGACCCCAAACGACTGGCAATCCTTGTCAGTGAAGAGTCGAGTACATCCTACCAGCAATGAGACTCGAATTCACAAACCTAAGTGATAGACCACGTGATCAATTGTAGACAAACTATCGTCTTTTTGTTTGTATAATGCGCATATTTATTCTTTTTAAAACAACTTTTTAAAACAGTGAGCGCATAAAACGTAAGAGTATGTACGTTAACCGCTCGGCCACCCCGTGATTTATATTAACATTACTTAACTTTTTTCTGGTTAGACTTTGAATTATTATTTCAAAGTCGTTGTCCTGTTATCTCTTATTTGCAGTATGTGTATTTGCTGTGTGTTGATAAAAATGTAATGTATATTACCATCTGACAGTTTCACGTTGAGGTAGTGCTGTGTAAACTACCTTTTTTGTATAAAATAATAATTTTCAAAATATTTCTTTTGCAACACATGTTATTTGTATCTACACAAAATTCAGTTGTTTTAATTTAATAAATAAAGCTAAACGAATATTTTGTTTAAAACATGTTTAACATTAAGGTTATGCTGTAAGTTGGTCATAACACATCACCACAGTTCAAACAGCATAGTCTTTTAAAACTTGACTATTTATCATTTTGTACTGAACACTGTATCTAACTACGAAACAATATTCACATCTCGTTAAAAATATTGCGGCCCCCATATACGAAATTTTACAAACATGAATCCACTCTTGAAGTGTAACATGTATTTATAAAACAGCATATCAGAAGGCAATTACGTTTTGTTGCATTTAATAAAAAAGAAATTCAATTTTCATTTTTTTGGAAAGTGTCCCTTTAAAAGATTACTGCACTTTCATGCAGTACTTTAAACTGATTATTCAATTCATGTAGTGACTTAACCGTGTAAACAGAATGTGTGGTAAACGTAAATTAATATTGATGATCAACAAATAGGAAACAAGGAAAAGGGTGCGTCAAAGAATTATCAAACAATATGGAGCTATCTAGTTATATTCCTTTAACGTTGAAACTAGATTTCACATTTCATTAAGTTGAATTACTAGAATAAAAAACAGTGGTCGTGGAAACTCAGCAGTATTTATTCTTTAAAATGAATTTTTAATCACTAACGTGTGTAAATTCAGAATTGAGACTATCAAATCAATTCAATTAGAAAGGCATCATGTAGAAATCGTAATAAGCATATCTTCGCACTTTTGATATTATAATGATGGAAATATAAGTGTTAAAAAGTAGTTTCATTGTAAGTTAATAACTTCACGCTTACCAATGCTTACTCTTTATCATTGTGTAGAAATGACCATACTTATTGTGTGTTTTTATTGAAGTACTACCTACCTCTGCTTTGCTTTCTGCTTCTTTTTGATCTACAATGCATAAAGACTTCAAACTTCACGAACGATCATCTGTTGTAAAATCGCGAATACATCGAGACCGGGAATATCGTAAACAGAAAAGTCATATAAAGTAAAGTAACTTACGGACGTCTCATATTAAAGTCATAATAAGATATATTAAAACGTCTATGGGTAAGTGAGGGGGTCGGTCTGAGTGTTGCTGAGGACATATATAGCCCATCTAAGTAATACTCTTAATTAAGGATTTAATAAATATATGTCCCAGTGTATTTAAAAAAATATAATATTACAGTAAATAATTAGAATGTGTTTCAACATTTAATAGCCATTCTTTGTAAGCACTTAAAACATTTTGGCACGCATAGTCACAGTTTGCCCCAAAACTCATGAAAGTGTTACATAAATGAAACCATTTTAAAAATACCATTATTTGTTTTTATATGTCTGGTTGTCATGGAAACCAACCAAAAAGTACAATATTGACCTAAGAAAAGCCCAAATTACAAAATGAATTTTGTAATAATGCAGGCATTTCAACAAAACTGTTTAAAAAATATTAAGAACTGATATTTGTGTTCATAAATCAGTAAAAACATGATGGTGATCAAACCTTTATATTAGGAATAAATGCTGTGAAATATTGTATTTTTTTTTACAAAAGTACGGGGATTTATTTACCTCCCTTGTGTAAACATGAACTCTTTAGTGTGAAGGTACAATAGTATAATAACATGGAAGAAAGCTGTCCGCTGCAAACTCACTTTTCAACTTTGATTTTGGCACTACCTATTTTCCAGTATCATTGTAATTCCGATAGAAACTTTATCCATTTACTCTTCAGACCTTGGTTATACTTGCGATAATTTTGTTTCTTTTTGTTACACTTTTCCAAATACACCCCAAATTTGCAGTAATCATATCAAAACATTAGAAAACCGGTATTAAAACAGACAACGGGCAGTGTTTTGTAAAATTCCGGACATCATTTCTTCACACAAGGATACCACCTGCAGAAAGGTTGACCTGTAGATTAACTGAGCTGCATGTTAATCAACTTTTTGCCACCACTTGGATTGTGTTACCCATTGGAATTTAATTCAACGGTTAAATTTTTTAAAGCATGCTTGGCCTTGTGATTACTGTCACAGGGGCTTGTCGGTTATTAATTTAGAAATGTTATCAAGTTTGTGACATGTGTAACCTGGAGTCCAAAAATGTACTATAGGATTAAACACCGTTTTCAATTTATTAATCCTTATAATTCTTTAAAATTGCATTCAGAAATTAATTTATCTAAGGTGTTCCTCAACTTAATATTTCTTGTGTATTTGGTAGCGGGATCGACCGAATGTATGCATATTTTGTTTATTTTTACTTACGATAATATTCCATCAGCCATTTTATGATTTTAATGAACACAACTATAAGTTTTACATAAATCTATAAACTTCTGTTTTGTATCGAACACATCGAAGTTTTTTAAACTTAACAAATCATTAATGATAATTCATCAAACGAATAATTTGTAAGATCGCTACTTTCGATATTGAAAGCCGCCATCTTTGTTCACGTTGGTTACGCTAAAAATAGTTCGGTCAACGTCGTTTATCCAAAAATAAATTTCGTTGAAAACCTCCACCGGAAGTAATCTCGACCAATTAAATAAACGCATTTTTAAATATGCAAATCATATTAGAATTATAGTGCGATATCAAAAGTATTTCACGCTTTACAATTTCATATAAATTATTATCATTATTTCCAGACCATTTCTTAACATATTTTCATGAAATAAAACCAAAATATGCAAAATTATCTAATGGTTGTTCTTTATTTGGAAATCTGTTCAAAACTCTTGGTTCGTTTTTGTACGGGAGTAGAGCACGAAGAAAACATTAACACAAAATATTGTGTTAAATTATAAAGGAAACTGATTAATAAAAATATTTCGTTTGTGTAAATCAAAACCATCAAACATTTTATGATGCCAAAATATACAATTTAACTTGAAATATTGCCGCATCTGTTGGTTTTTATTTCACAAAAATCTTTTTAAAATGGCATGGTAATAATTTTTGAAAAAAATGTGAATATATATGAACTATAATGTAAAAAATCGAAGAATGTGTCTATGGGACACAGTTGCCCCCGCTAAATAAAGTCCCAAACAGGAAATAGTTCTCAGCAGGTGTGAAAGTTGCTTAGGACGTACAAATTTTGATACTGAACCACCCTGCCAACTTTCAAATTGTTCTCATGTACGGTTTTTGAGAAAAGCTTGACGGAAATTTGTACATACGGACGGACGTATTTACGTACAAATGAATTCCCTAGCAGGAGGCAGTTGTCCGACAGGTCTGAAAGTCGCTTAGGACGTACAACTTGTGATACTGAACCACCCTGCCAAACTGCAAATTGTTCGCATGTACGGGTTCTGAGAAAAGCTTGACGGAAATTCGTTCGGACGTACGTACGTACGTACGGACATGAATAAAACCTAATGCCCCCCCCCGACATGTCGTTGCGGGGGCATAAAAATATCAAGCGTGAAATACTTAGACGTCACACTATATGATTTCAATTTTAGATAAACCGGAATTGGAGTTTTTTTTACACTTCCTGTTTGGACAGGCAAAATATCCCCTTGGCCCGAGCAATTGATTTCTTACAGTGCATTGTTGTGAATGAAAATTTTTGAAATCCTTAGTAATGTTGTTGATCATGTGTTTACATATTTCTACCATAACCATATTCTAAAACATGAGGCGACACCTTAGTCTATCAATATGATATCTTCATTTGGACTTTTATTGTCAGCAGTTAGGCCTATCATGATAAATATAGGTGTAGCTCTCCCAGACGGATACGGCCAAACTTTTAAGCCAAAACAAAATATATGTTTGTTTCCAGCTACCATGCATACAATAATAGAGTAGGTAGGTCAGACAATTATTTTATCTTTTAAAATTATTTTACCTTGAGTTAATAAGGAAACAATCGAAACTTTAACTTTTCTTGTGCCCAACTGGCAATAAAAGTAGGGGTAACAAAATAGGGAAGGTCGGATAGCAGGAAACAAGACTATATTTTTTTGGCCTAAATTAATGAAACGCAAAGAAACAATATACAACAAAATGCATTGAAACAATATTTAAACTTTAAAGTTGTCAAACAAAGCTAAATTAAACATTCTTAAATTCAAGTTTATTGTTATGCTGCATACAGACACCTATTATGAGTTTCTTGATATTTTCTTTTTATCTCTATCTGTTTTTGAAAAAAAGTAAATGCAATTTATCCTTCATTAGCCAGTGTTGCAAGTCTCGTCACAGCTGAAAGAAAATCATGCAACAAACCCTGACACCATTATATAGGCTAATAGTAATGAGGAGATAAGATAAGATGCAAGGATTATAGCTACAAAATGTCATATGCTCCCTAAACATGATTAGGAAAAGGGCATACACCTTAATGAAGAATTCTATTACATGTTATATTGTCCTTTATATATTTTACATGTATTTACTTAATTTAACTTTTTCAGACACATGTCGTCAGTGCAGGCTATCATTCCAGATGATATTTTAAAAGGAAAGGTTTGTTTGTTTTTAACATTTTGTTGACACCTAAAAGTCATAACAGACTTTTAGTACATTTTTAACATTAATGCTACTGAAACATTGGACAAGTTTAAAAATCAATTTGGGTCGACGACTAGTTCTGTGGGAGTTGTGCAACGTTGCACTTTACACACAAGATTTGTCATTTCTCTGCAATCACAAATTGTAAAACTTAGCAGTTTTATACTGCAATCTATCTATTTGAGCAATCAAATTCTTAAGCTTATATACACAGTGTGATAAATTTCCAGCATAGGGTAGCTACATATGGCTTTTCTGACATGCCCCCTTTATTACATGTATTACATTCGACAGGTGTTATTATGAATATTAACCATTCAAGGAAAGAGGGTCATAGAAGGATAATTCTTGACTCTTTTTTAACTTTGAACAAAATAAAAAAGTATTGCAGTATAAAAACAATAAGAGTACATTGACCTGAAATCAAATCTTTTGTATACACATTTGGATTAAAACATTAGTTAGATGACTCGAGAGACCCTTGTGTTTTCCTGTTTTTAAGCCCAATCTATACAGAACAATTTATGTACTATTATTCTGTATATATCAATATAGATTTCCAGAACGTAAACTCAGGTTTTAGAATAATTACTAACAGTAAACATATACCACTAAAAGTGTGTTATATATGCATATTTCATTTTAATTTCAGAATGATCAAGTATTAAACCATGATGATCAAGATGTATATGAAGATAATGCTATTCCTGCATAGAGGAGGAGGAAAAAGGAAGTATTTAGATTTTTTGCTGAATTAATTTAAAATTAGCAAGGTGCATGAAATTGTCTTAACTGATCAACAAATTGTTTATCTGTTTGATAAAATGAGTAGGATGTACTAATATTTATATAGATTTCAAGGGCATAGCCTCAGGGTTTAAAATAAGCACCGATAAATCTTTTATGGCTACATGGGCTTAAATGGTCTTTTAAAAGGAGAAAAAATTACTATTTGAGCCGGAATACAAATTCTAAAATTGTGTTCTGCCTATATTTTTTTTAATTTGCCTAGACTTTAATAAAAATTGGTTTACCCTAGAATAAAGGATAATAAGATGTGGGATAAGTGTACGCGACACAACCTACAATATGAACAGCAATTTAAAAAATTCGCAATGGAAACAGCCATCAGCCTATGATTCAAAACCAATCTTTAAATTCAGGGGAGATAATTCGACTTCATTTTGTTAATATAGTTATCAATGGGAGACCTCGTAAGTGCAACTCTTCCTAAACCGCTTGGTGGATTTTTATTAACCTTTGCATGAAGGAAGTACATCATATAAAGATGTGCATGAATTAATTTTGTTGCTCTAGAATGTCATTCAGGGGAGATAATTGTGTTTTTACTCGCTCGCAGTATTTCTTGTTTTAAACTTGTTCAGACTATAATTCTAGATTAATTGTATTTCTAAATGCATGTTTTGTTATTCAAGCTGTGCAGAAAGGACATCATCTTAAGACCTTGCTTCAACAAGATTATAAAAAATGGGTCAAAGAAAGAAATGGCCGGATTTAGTTAAAGAGAAAGTAGATGAGAGACACTACAGACCTTAAATCGAATTCCACGTTAATGGAGGTCATGCTCATGCTGCATACCAAAATTCAAGAGAATGTGATTAGCATTTGCTGAGAAAACTGTTACAAAATGTTTTCTTGTTTTGACCCTTGAAACAGTTGGCGTAGAAAACAAACAGGAAGTAGATAACAGACTGACCTGGAAAGGGATGCAAGCTGAGTCTGTAGTTTCTTTTTTCTCAAGCTCTAGTGAAAAATTGAAGGAACATTACATCAAGTTTAGAATTGTCAACAGAAGGCTTTAAGGACATCATCTTAAGACCTTGCTTCAACAAGATTATAAAAAATGGGTCAAAGAAAGAAATGGCCGGATTTAGTTAAACAGAAGGTAGATGAGAGACACTACAGACCTTAAATCGAATTCCACGTTAATGGAGGTCATGCTCATGCTGCATACCAAAATTCAAGAGAATGTGATTAGCAGTTGCTAAGAAAACTGTTACAAAATGTTTTCTTGTTTTGACCCTTGAAACAGTTGGCGTAGAAAACAAACAGGAAGTAGATAACAGACTGACCTGGAAAGGGAGGCAAGCTGGGTCTGTAGTTTCTTTTTTCTCAAGCTCTAGTGAAAAATTGAAGGAACATTACATCAAGTTTAGAATTGTCAACAGAAGGCTTTAAGGACATCATCTTAAGACCTTGCTTCAACAAGATTATAAAAAATGGGTCAAAGACAGAAATGGCCGGATTTTGTTAAACAGAAAGTAGATGAGAGACACGACAGACCTAAAATCGAATCTCACGTTATGGGAGGCCATGCTCATGCTGCAAACCAAATTTCAAGAGAATGTGATTAGCAGTTGCTAAGAAAACTGTTACGAAAATTTTTCCAATATTCACCATACTATAACCCGGATTTTTACTCTGTGAAATCCGGCCAAAGATCTGTCTAGTAGGACTACACAAGCAATCCAATGTTAACCATTGGTGTGCAAACTTGTTTACAAGGTTTATTTTTGTTGACCACTTGTACATATGATATTAGTTGAATTTCAGCAATCCAGCCATCTATGTATTTTGTATTATTCAAAAGCATAAAAATAAGGATGTGGGGTCTGTTGCCATAGCAACCAAATAAACCAATCATGTTTTATCCAAGAAACCTATTTTAACATTGGAATTACTTGTTGCATTAAAATTTTAACCTGTTATATTATTATTGGAGATTTTGTCAGTGAAAGTGTTTTCAAAGACAAAACTCCATTAAAAAAATTGATCATTTGCATTACCATAGCAACAATAAAATAAAGTGTAAACAATGTATTTGTTATTTATTTTATGCCTTTTAAAGGTTAAAGTCTGAAGAAAGACATTAAACTGTAAAAAAACTGTATTACATATTTTATTTTAACTACAAATAGACAAAACATAGCCAAAATAAATGATAAAAGGCGGAACCTTTGTTACCATGGAAACCCCCTTAGCAACCAAGATCACCATCGTTTTTTTCTTTTAATGATTTTATACTACCTAGTAGTTATTAGCTGTTTAGCGGTTCGGGTTAAGAGAGATGACACGACACGTAGGTCATTCATCGTGTGTACTTTTTAATTGTACAACGAAGAGTTACAAAAAAACCCCAGCTATCAAGTTTATGCCAAAGTAGCGCACAATGGCCAGTGAATATGTCTGTGAGTACCGGACGCGAAATATTGTTTTATATGGACGTTCAATACGAATTAGCCGGAAATGGGTGTAGTGGTTAAGTGGAATTTGAACAATGGAAAGTATTAACCGGAAGTTGGAGTGTTACTTATATAATTACCGGACGTTGGAGATTTACTTACCAGAAGTTGGTATGAACCATTTGTCCATTGTTCGTATTACCTGGTATTGGAAAAACGTGGCTTCGTACGTCAATGAAATGTGTAACTAGTGAGCTGTTGTTCTGTTATTATTTATTTTTATAATAGTATTCAACTAAACCTCTTCGGAGTTGCATGGGGGTGACGGATCCGCTGTTTGTCCTGTGGATGACTGGGGACATATATCTAGGTTAAATTTTACATAACAGTATATTGTGCTTGAATTTTGGCTATTTCGTTGCTGTAATACTTTTGTTTGCATGTTCATCTTTTCTTTGTATTCATTTGCATGTTGTAATTATGTTAAGTGTGTGTGATTTTTTTCAGTTTATTTAGTTTAAAAAAATATTATTTTTACCTTTGTTTCTATGAATGCTGGCCAACTGACAATCCGACTATCTTACGTCTTTATAGAATCTCACTGCGGCAAGGGTGCGCCCGACTCCAATCTTAATTGACAAAAATTGCCAGTTTTCCTACTAAATTTTGTTTTTGGTACTCCGGCTTCTTCTCCAACTCAAACAGCACGCAATGATTTAGCTAAAAAATTCTTACAGTAACGTTAAGCAACAAACAAAAAGTTAAATTAACACTGTCTTAATAGAACGATAAGCAAAATCTTATTGGATACATTTGACACATATATAAAGTTTTCCAAAGGAGAAGCAACATATTTATTAAAGTAACAAAGAAGACAGGAACTTAGAAACTGGATGCACATATCCTTTTCGAGACAAAGGATTGTTATTTTGTATTTAATTTGAACAATTCTTATGTTAATCATGTATTTCATAACGTCTTCTTTAAATTGGATAAATGCACTTTATAAGATTCCACCCCAGTAAGCAGTATTGTTAGTGCCGACTAGTCTATAGAAGTGGTGAAAGTCAATGACGCAGTTGTAAAAATTGGCATTCCAATAGTCTTTTTGAACGAAATAGGACATAATGTACGTTCGTTATCTTTAACATACGATCCGTGAACGGATCGATCTTAATTTTGGAATGGAAATAGCTATTAAACTTAAAGTTTGGACGAAGATGCAAAATTTCTAATGTGTTGGTCATGACGACGTTTGTTTATATGTGAATACTCGATCTTGGGCGGTCATGGACGTGATTTAAGTGTTGGTAGCGCATAGATACTGAACGTGTTTCTGTGGCAATCAAATTGACTAGCAACATCAGCGGAATTTTTTCAGACAGCAACATACTGATTGATTGTAAAAATAAAGCTTTTAAAATGATACGGAAAGCTGAATAACGGAATGCCTGTACCGTGCAAGAAACACGTGCAAAGTCGATTGAACTTAATCAAGCTTATCTAAGACTTATATATAAATATTTCTCAAAAATTAGAATAAAATATAATAAAATATTTCATTAAACATTTTCGAATCATGATTTCAATTAATATTTTATTAAGAATCCAGTCCATTGTCATACTGTAACAACCAGCTGTTTGCATTTCAACAAATGCGAGTACATACTGAAACATTACACAAACCATGTCCTCAATAATACAGTTTCAGTCTGAAAGAACAATGGCAGACAAAACTTTTGGCTGCTTAAATTCATTGGGTGTTACATCTGAACGACCTAACATATACCGATTTCTTGTATAAAGACAGATCCACTACACATTTCAGCAAATATCACACATATATTCGTACAACCTGCTATTATAGTACCTTCTGCAATATGCCTAGTTGTATAGCTTTACCTACCATACACGTTGTTATAAAATATTTTGTATCATTTTTCTTCTCAGTTGTGTAATCCTTTTTAAATGATAATAGTTGACTTCAAAAACATCTTTCATCATTTCGGTACGCAATAAATTATTTAATATTACAATTAATTAGTTTACATTTTGTACAAAGGACATCATTGTTTAAACGTAACTAATTTTTATATGATTCATGATATAGTGAAGAATCTATTTCACGATCAATAAATCAATAAAATAAACAAAATTATTATAAACAATCTTGAAGAATCGAGAACACTGAACAATACAGCACCACTATGGAAATGTAAAAAAAAATCCGCGTGTATTGTTCGATTGGTTTTCTTTGCTATGTTTCTTGTAACAAGCATAAGTATAAAGACATAATTTGATTTAATGAAGATTACTTGATGGCGTACATTACTTAAAGGTACAATCGGTTTTTCACAGAAATGTCGTGCTCATGTTGAATATAGAAAATAAACTTCACATTAGTTTTTTTAACACCTTTAAAGCTTATGTAAGAAAGCATTTTTAAAAATTTCGCTGCTTAAAAGAATAACACAGGTTTATTTATGTCTGGCAAAAGTATTTCAGTGACCTTTATACGTCTGTACGCAACTAATATTTATCCTACGACAAATTTAGTCTCGTAAACTAATTTTTTAAAGTATTGAATTGAACGTATTGTAAATCTGATATGCAAGTTCATTTTTAATCTTTCACTTTCTTAAAATGCCAAAAAAATTTATTGAAAGAATGAAAACAACAATAACGTAACTTAAAAAAGTTAATTAATAATAACAATTAAAAACTGCTATATAAGTTTCCTCGCGTTAAAACGTGCTATAATGCTTACTTTATACCAGACAAACACGTGTACAGACTGGATTAACTGAACAAAGCTCCAAATTCTTTTACTATTCGGATACACAATTTTAAAATTAAAGTGAATTAGAATTTATTGTAGCTTGCCTATTATGGAGGTAATAATTATAGAATTAATATCTTAATGAGATTACAGATCTTGTTCTCTAGTCAAGTTTACTGGAGGAGTGTGGAGTTCTATAGATATTGCAATGTTCATATAGGAAACTCGTCGCTCTTGTAAGGTGATGCAATTTTTTTAAATATTGATAAATGCTGGGCAACTTTTACAAATTTGATTTGTCATTTTATGTAATGAATATTTTTTTAGACAAAACTTTTCTGTATCGATATACATTTATATTAGTGCGTTTTATGTTGACTAGATCAATAGATGGGTTTATATACATAGTGCCATTTTTGCCAGTTTTCCTACCGCAGGTCCGGGGTTCTCTCCAGGTACTCCGTCTTCCTCCCCCACTAAAAATCTAGACGCCATGAAATAGCTGAAAAATTGCTGAAAATGGCGTTAAAACACCATTCAAACAAACAAAAAAAAGCCATTTTTAAATAGCACACCTTACATATTTTCAAAATCTTCGTAAATATTATGCTTTATTATGCATGGTTGCACTGGTTTGGTTCTCAGTACTCAACCCATAAAGCTGCCCAGTGCGTTCCCATGTGGATTTGGAGGCTTTGGTGGGTATGTTCTCAGGTCATAATACGGAAGGCCTGAATGTGGACCGTAGTTGGTAATGTTCTTTAAGGTCGGCACGCTCCTTGCATTATAAAACACTCCTGTAGATTTTGAACAAGTATGCTCATTATAGCCGCTACATAGGCTGAAATCAACATCACTACCCAATGCGTCATCCTTATCCAATGGCAGTCAAAAATGTGTCACTGTTTGTTTATCCCTGTTACTGCGGATGTGCTTTTGTCATCTTGTTTACGTCCTGAATAAATCTGAAATATTTGTTTGCTGGACTCAAAGCAAAATCCAATTACAATCTCCGATGGACACGAGAAGCTCATTGTAATCTACATCACATATAAACAAGTTGTTGATGCGATTGGTCATGTACAACGGTTCAAAATAAATAAGGAGTGTCAATTGAAATTCGATCTACAGAAAATTCTATTTCTGTTCCAAGAAAAAATGCCCTTTTGAACACTAGAAATCTACTTTGTTGTGTTTCGCCCGCCTTGTCTTTGCTAACGAATTAGAATCTGGAACTTGTAACGTTTTGCGTGACTAAGGTAATCAGGGTAATTACCAGTTAATACGAATTCTGTCCTGTCACTACTTGCAATTGCCTTTACTTGGACAAACGAGGTAAATTTTGTAAATTAATAAACACTTTTGTGTGTGTGCCATTAAAACCTTTTGACTATAGTTGCTAATACCATTGCAACAGCTTTCCTCTATTTTCTACGGTTGTGGACTTGTGTATTTGTATATATTGCGTCTCCAAGTGGATGTGATTAAGTTGTAATTTCTAATTAAACATACCGGGTAGATTCTTTTCTTCAGGAACACAGTTTAATCATTTGAATCAATTCTACTAACTTACAGTCGGTCAAATACTACAAACATTATTATTTTCTATTGGAGCCTTTTGCGGTAATAAATATCTAATTAAAGTGAAAACTGCAGAAATATATATTACCTGTAAAATCCAGCACTGTATATTCTGGACACAAAGCAAATACATCAACAAATTTATCTTTTAATGACTTAAATTATTACTCATTTATAAGTTTCCATTGCTTGTGCAATAGCTTAAAGCATATATGTATTCGCCTGACGTATTTTTGCATTTCATGTTTTCTTCCTCTAAATGCATTAATTTAAGGTACACATAGATCTCTATTGTGCCCCACAGTATAATGTTCTATTGCAGAAACAACGGTCTTGTTGACTAACATATTAAACTTTTAAGGTATGTTATGTCCTTCTCTCAACTAAGCTTTCTCAAAAGCAGTTGTATTGCTACTTACTTCTCTTATATCTGTCTTTATGCCCTTATAAATGTACTTTGAGGGAACATATGTTCACCGGCCTTGCACGCAAGGTAGACATTACATTTATCACAGTTGTCAAGTATCTGAATAGAATGGATTTTATATTACATAAAGTATGTTCATACGTTTTGACTAGATAAAGCATTGTATCAGCCTATCAAAAAATTCCTACGATCGAGTTTCGGTTAAATGTTGTCATTTGCGTGTTTTGAATAGAAGAGCCGCAAAAGTGAACCAAAGTGATTATTTGATATTGTTAAAGTTTTAAAATTTCATTGTCTGATATCTTTAGTTTCAGGTGACATGAGGATTTATCAACCTCACCAACAGTTCTCAATTGAATAATGTTAGTGTTAATATGGATTGTTACTACCTATTTGGCAAATTCGTATACGATAACAATGTTTTCTTGGTTAAAGGTGATATATCAAATAAATATAAATAATAAAAATACAAAATAAATCATTCGACATAGATTTTCTATTTTCAAGGAATAGATAGCCTCAGCTGGATTTGGTATTACGTTTTTGGAATTTTAGGTGATAAATGCTCTTCGACATTTTACTCATTTGGATTTTAAATATGGTTTAGGTTTTAGCGCCACTGATGAATCTTGATTTGACGTAGTAAATTATATTACCCTAGGTATCTTTGATGACATTTTTGTTATAATAATAAAAATGACTCTACATAGTAACTAACAAATGTTCAAGACATATCGTCCATTTAGCGATTTAGTCATATGAAGATTAATATTAAACTATTCAAATGTAGTCTTTATTGGTAGAACAAAGATAACATAGTTTGGGTTTTTGCTTATCGTTATTCGACATTATAAAATATGATTAACCCAATACAACACTATATAGTGTATTTAAAAGAAACAATGTTTAGTTTTTCTGGTTTTCATTTTTTGTTACTTATGTTTTATTCATTTTGTTATTCGCAGTTTTGCATTTTCTTATTCAGTTTGTTTGTTAAATATTTCGATTATATTTAGAAATTCGGCGTCATCTAGCTAGACATTTGTTACGTTATTTATTTTGTTAATTGAAGCAACACTTGTAAGCAATATACATTGGATGGTCATATATTAACATTATGTCTTTTATGCTAAATCAGACATGCAAAATGGCTGCCACCTTAAAACTTTGTTACTAATTGTACCGCTCGTAAAAAAATGTTTAATTGTATGATTCGCTATACAGCTTATGTTTTTAATATTAATAAGAAACCGAAATAACAAAAGATCGTCAGAAATTAAGAATGAATATCACATAAAGGCTTAATTTAACTTAGAAACCTTTATGCAGAATGTTTTAAAAAGATTCAGCGTTAAACCATTGAAGTAGTTGAAACCAGTTGTCACCAAAAAATCAATATTTATTAGATGGTTGCATGCAAAGTTCATGCCAATAAGAAATTGAAAAGTCTAAAAGAACATTCAACGGTACATATGACGGTTTTTTGTCAAAATTATAGACTCAGACTGACAAACGAATGGCCTTAGTCATTGAGTGCAATGTATAAAAATACGTAAAATCATGTTATAAAATATTGATCTTGAAACTTCTCACCTTACCTGACCTTAATTCAAAATATTACCTCTACCATCCGCTACCCAGGATGACCTTTCACTTGGCTTTGTTCAAATATTACAATGAATGATTTCAAATTTACACAAGGTGACAAATTAATTATGACAGACGGACGTTTCATTTATTGAAGACTCATTTAATGTTTAAGGTATTCTTTATTGGGAGTTTGAATATTGTAATAAGTCCATCGGTATCGTGTAAATACACAATACAGGTTGCATAATCTTTTAGACTGGTATATTATATTTGTTTATGCTTAGTAAGTGTACTGGTTGGTAGCTATATTTAGACCCTTTATATATATAACATTATAAAAAGCTGGACACCATCATCCTAGCCAGCAACTTCCGTTATCCTTAAAGTAAGGGATACCCTTTAATACTGAAGATTTACATGCCTCTCAAAAGCAATTTAATAGACAAGACAGACAAAGTGATAGCTTTATTCGTGATTTAACTTTACTTTCGTTAAAAAAGCCATGCAAACAACAACAAACTCTCACTGACCACATTATGACAGCTTTAAAAAGTCTGGAAGTCGATAAGAAGGTGGAAAGACAAAGGCTGAAAATTGAAGAATTGGAAACAATAATTGAAAGTCAGGAGCACTATTTTAGATGGACAGATATAACATTCCACAACATCAAAGTTCCAACTGTAGAAAATGGAAACATTTAACATCAAGTCGATTTTTTAATACTTAAAGTCTGCTAACAGAAACTGGTTCTTGTTTTGAAGTCTGAAGACTTAAGTAGATCTTGTTATTGGCAAAAATAGAAATGGGAAGTTAGAAATCATGGTAAGATGTATATTATATAAAACATGAAATTCTGTGTATATAAATGAAAAGAAAGTAAAAGATGACCAACATGGAGTGTTCATAACTTAAAAATTTACTCAATACAGAACTGCTATTGTAAAGGATCTTGATAGTATGAGGTGTTTATGCTTTCTAATCATTCTAGATAAATATTTCGTCATTTGCATTTATTACGCCGTCGTTTACAATTTAACATCACTGTATGTAACGTTAACTTTTCTTCGCTTCCCATTGGTCCAAGCGTGTACCACACAAGTTATCTGTTACTGTCAATAAACCTTGTGTTTATGTTCTCCTAATTAATTATACTGAATATTTAGTTCGTCATCTGAATTAATAAAAATATCAAAAGTCTAATTTTTTCTCAGACTTTTGTATTAAAAATCGTTACTTTTAACGCGTTGTTTTACGTTGTCTTCTCATTGTATATATGCATATCTGTCCAAGCAGGTAACCTGCTGCTGAAAAATACTTTGTGTTTATTTTCACATAAATACTTTACTGAATATTTAATTCGTCAAGTTATCTATATACATGAACATATCAATTGTCTCATTTTCTCAGGCAAATTTCATCAAAAATAAATCTACAACTATGCACATTACTGTTTGTAAAAAAAAATAATCTGTACGACTTTAATTTCGTCGAGTAATATAAATTGGAATCACAATAAACATGCAAATACTATTTCCTTTATTTACATTATTCTCGTAATGATGAACTATAGCAGGTAGGAACTATGCTTTTTAGAGCAAAATGCTGGTCCTTGCTAACGATGCCGAGGACTACAAATAATGCGATCGAGAGCTACAGATAGATTTTCTTTTTTATTTGCATTGAACTAATGTCTAAAATAAATAATAAATTTGAAGAAATGTATCATTTTACTATTCTTAGTCATGATACATGTTATATCAAATGTTTTTATCTCCATTAATGCATCGTACATGTATATATCAATATTGATGAAAGCAACAAAATTTAGAACTTATCTATATCATACCCATTTTATGTTTATGTGAAGGCAAAACAGTGTTTACAGCCAGCTGTGAAACTTGTTTGTTTATTAAAGCATTTCGTTCCTCTTTCCTGTGTTTACCTTTGTATATGTTGCTTGTAAATGTTTCTAAATGTGTATGTTTGTGAATACAAATTGACAATTCCTCTTGCTTGCCCGAATAGCTCAATTCTTGTCCATGCTAATCCAGATGAACAATAATCTCCAGGTCTACAGGACAGCAATAAAATTCTTTTATAATTGCAATTATGGAGTAATTGGCCCTAAGTATGCAACACTGATATCGTCCTTAACTGATTCCTACGTTAATTTTTTACTTACCAATATTCGTTGATCACGCATTGCGGTCTTAGTAAGCATCTTTCAGGATACATGTCTGAAAATCACCACTGTATTCCTGACGTTTGTCTAATATTTTATATCATATTAGTAACATAGGGCCAAATCATGACCCAGACACAAATGTCCAGGATTATATTTCACTCCGTAATTCAAATATTCGAAGTATCCAAAATAAGCTTTCATTTCTTTCATTTTTGTACCAAGGACTTTGATATATAGGCAGTAACTAAAAGACACTTATGTCGATATATTGGTAATGATATACAACTCGAGTTTTTTCTCAAAACAAAAAAATTCGTAAAGAAAGAAAACGCTTTGTTTGTGCTGTTCCTGTCTTTGTTGAAGGTGGATTTCTTCCGTACAAAACCTTGAGATTCAAAATGAAATGATGTGGCTTACATATGCGGTAAAGGTAAGTCAACTCAATTGTGTGACACGTGTGAAACATTTTCCTGACTGGTGACATGAACTGTGATCGATTTAAACGTAAGAAAGAGATTATTGCAAGCAGACCTTATATTTGTCAATATTTAATACCGAGCGATAGCGAAGTATAAAATGAGGACAAATATAAGGTTTGACCATGTTCTTATTCGCATAGAGCCCAATTGCAATAATCTATTTCGATTCTAATATGTTTAACAATTGTTTTAAAATTTCGAAGCGGCTGCAAGAGGACGCTTTCAATGGTAATAATGTTTTTCGCAACTAATAAGATATGTCCCAAAACAGAATGTTAAAGCAAATAAATATGACATAAATATATTTTCATTACTTTATTGAATATACGTACCTTTTAAGCAAACATATTGAAAAATCTTAACGAAATTGCATCGTTCCAGTTTGGAATGTTCAGTTGAGCGTAATATGACGTCAGAAATCTTATTGTCATATTAATTCAAATTCAAATGTAAAATTGTTAAAACACACAGCTTACGCATGTGCGGGCTAAACTTATTGGAATTTTGACACGGCTTTGTTTACATAGCTAAAGCAAGACGTCATAGTCGTATTAGAATGAATGATAATAAACTGCCCTATTAAAATGGCTTATTTAATTTAATAATGTAATTGAGAAAACAGCAAGTTTAACTGGAAAGAAGTAGTACTCTTTTAGACCCAATTATCATAAGCGATACATTAAATTATATACTCTAATGTGCATAGTATACCGAGATCAGCGATTAGTCGTTTCTGTTGAATGTCATAATAATAAGTATGAAATCGTTTAAGCGCAAAACATGGTAATATGATCGTGAGGAAAATCAGAAATAAGCTGACAGTATATGCTCATTTGATTGGAAATCTTATTTATCAACATTCGAAAATATTAACGAAATGTGTGAGGAATTCCAAAACATAGTTTTAAAACCCGCAAAACAAGCATACCAAGCAAACTCATTACTGTAAGAAAAAACGACAATCCTTGGTTTACAAATGAATTGCGTCGACAGCTAAGAAATCGTAAAAGAGATAGAGTAAATAACGTAAAGCCCTAAAATCTACTGGAAGTTGATAAAAAGCCTGATAAACTGAGATTGAAAACGAACACTTCAATTCAATCAAGTGCAATAAAATAAATTATATTTTGAATACCAATCTGCTTTTCTTGCAAAACATTCAATAGCGCCTCAGCTAATTGAAATTTATAATAATATTGTTGATTCCGTTGAAAAGAAAAAAAAATGTTTCATTTTCTGTGACCTTTTAAAAGCTTTTAATAAAGTTTGGCATTACGGACTTCTTCACAAAATGGAATCTTAGTGAAATTTGGAAATGTACGGTGAAGGTATAAGTAAAATGTCAATAGTGTTGCTTAAAATACAGAACAACGAATTACAACGCACAATAGGTAATCTAACAAATGTCACTCCTTTCATAATATATATTCGCTGTTCCGACACATTTGCTGTATACACTGTTAGTAATTCTATCGTAACTTAAGTTATTGTTTGTCATTTAAATTTGTCGCTTTAAGATTTGTTGGACTGTTTATGTTATACAAATTTGTTTGTATATGATATTGATTTTAAATACTGTTTAAGAATATTATATGTTTATAAAAATTACTTGACTACTTGTCTGTTATTTACATTATATACACGTATTTCTGAAACATTTTGAATTCAATGTTCAGTTTAATGGAGTACTACATATAAGCGTTGAGCACGTTATTTATTTATTTTGTTCTTAAGGACTACGATTTACATCTATGTTAATAAGAAGAATGCTAATACAACAAACTATTTATAACAATACTGGACATCTAAGCGATCGTTTTGCTGCTTACTACAGGTTTGTTGAAATACTTTTAAAGATTTTATGGGATTAGTAGTAGGGCTTTGAGGGGTGTTCTAGTAATTTTTTATTCATTAGTTGCTGGGAAGAATATTGGGAAACCCTTATTGAGCAATCGGTTGAATAATTGCCCCCAGATTTTTTGTGCCAATCCAGGATATTATTTCAATAATTCCTGAACTATATCTCGTCCTCTTAATTTTATAAAACAGATCTAATGAGCATATTTTATTACTCACATTACAAAACAATAAGAAGGATATTATGTGATTAATTTTTAAATGTGATGTGTTTTACAAATTCTAGAAATTTTTATTGTAGTATAATATCATATGATACGAAGCATAACTGATTACCGCTCAATTTGTTTATGCATGCCGACCTTGAGGATGGCTAAAAAATCAAAGCATTAGCTATAGGTTTTATCATCAAACATTTGCTTCCTGTCAAAGGTTGTGGTTTTCATGGGGCACTCTTCGGCTTCTTTCCTAGTAAAACTGGACGATGTAATAAAACTGTAAAATTGCTGAAAGTGGTGTTAAACACCCAACAAAGAATCAACATAAATTAGCGCAATTTTCGATATTTAAGATAATAATATTTATTCATAATGATCGATAATATAGGGACTCCAACGTCATGACGTTACTTACTGGAAACGGCAATTTCAGTGGTAGACAAAGCACATTTATCTTGCTGTATTTTATTTATTTCTATGTGTATTCAAATAAAAATTACATGGATGATTTGTGTAGACTTCGTTTTCTTTGTTGATATAAAAATGTTTTGATAACGCGATTTTGTTTTCTATTGCGGCTTCGTAGAAAATGGTGTGTCGGTTACGAGTCCGTGTTATTATTATGCGACGGCACTGGAAATTTTGCTGCACGCGTGATTACATCGTGAAAAAAACAGATGAGCCAATGGTTTTGTTTCTTTTTTCTAACGACCAATGAATACGATGTTTACTCTAGTTTCTAAAATATATTTTTCTTGTTGATATTTACCCGGGAAGTACCTAAACAATTCGATTTTCTGAAAATCAGTGATGGATTTTCCCTAAAATCGTAAGTTTAAAAAAAGAAAAGAATACTAACGTAAAAAATATATATTGTTTTTCATTTTAACAAAGTTTCCTTTCGATTAAAAGCCTGGCTCATCGTTTCTTTTTCAAATGATCTTCCGTGACCTTTGCCGATTTTTGTCCGAAATCAAAATGGCTGACGTTAACTAGGTCGTTGGGTAAGTTTTACACTTAGCTTTATCTTTGGTTTTTATTGAGTGCAATAATGTTTATTTTTAACTAAATTAATTTTAAATTTAAGAAATCTCAATTTATAATCGCGTAAATAATGTTTATTTAGCGTTTTTTTGTACAAGTGGTACAGGTAAACTTGGATAATCCCGTCTATTTTTAGATACTTTAAAATATGAAACACATGTACATGTTTACGTTTTGAAACTACAGTAATAGATACGAGTGAGTATTTAAATAAAGGTTTAACGGTTCTGTTAACTTTGTTATTTGATTTTTTATCCAGACTGTTTATATAATATGGCAAATTGTATTACCCTTGACTGTCTATCAGATATATTGTATCATATTCATAATGCCAAAACTGTTTTTTTTTTTGTAAACAAGAAACTACTGTGTATTACCAGTTTGAGGGGAGGGGGTTGTATTATATTGAGATAATCTTACCTTGAATTGGTTTGATCAGTTTTTTTATTTCTGTTTCAATATTTCATTTTTTGAGTTTGAAACAGTTATCTGTTGAAGGAGTGACAAGTGTCAGGGAAGTATAATTCTTTAATTTTTCTCTACTACACTGTGTATGTGAATTATATATCAATTTCCACTCAAATTTCTTAACAAAAATTTAATTTGACTTTTTTCTTTATCGTGGTTACATATGAATATTACATACATTAATTGTTTGTTAAGTGAAAAATTAATTTTTCAGTTTATTAATAAATTGCGATGTTTTATATGGACATCAAAGGGAATCCCTGTTCATTCATTTCATTTGTTTTACACTTTTATTTACAGTGTAGTCGTAGAAAGCCCTTTTAAATTAATCTAAATGTAAAACAATGATTTTTGTTTATTTTTAATACATGTATGAACCTGTTGTACTTTGTGTTCCATTTGTATTTCAGTGGATGAAGCTGAAGAAAATATTTTCAAGATAATCGACAGCATAGGATCAAATGCACCTTTTATACCTAATATAGATTTAACTTACAACAACTACAGTTTGCTGGTAGATGGTCTTATTGCAAGAAAATTAAATGTTCAACAATATTTACCAGAAATTCTTCATCAAATTGATGACAGCATCAGCTTACCTAACAAAATAAGCAATTTAACCAGAAAAATAAACAAATATCTTCAAAATGGTGGTGATAGGAATGCAGTGGTAAAGGAAGCTAATCGGGATCCTTGTGAGGAGTTGCCTGAAATTTTTGTCAAAAATGGAATTTCCATAGAGCAATTGATTTCAAAAACCATTGTTCCAATTGACCACCCAATATCTCTAACACATAGTGATATTTTGTATTTACGTCGAATCCTACATTATAAAAATTTACCTTGGACAGTAGCTGAGTATTGGGTTAATGTTGTATGCAGTTCAATATTATCTTAAACCCTAACTGCGAAAGAAATAAGATTGCAGTGGAATAGTATCCACCACAAATTTCAATCCTACAAAAGAAGAAGTTCGGCTACACATGACCTTGCCTGCTTCTTATGCAAAGTTTATGATGTACCATCCAAACTAACACCATTATCAAAGGAACAGAGTGCAGAGCAGCATATACATAGTCTGGAGAGGGTTATTGAATCACAACAGCAGAAAATGATAAAGCTTCGCAAAGAATTGGTTCAAACATATGCATGTGTAATTGATCTTAATCAGGAAGTGAACACCTTATTAGTACAAAACATAACACATGAAAGAAAAACACAAAAATATGAAAAACTTAAACAAGAAATAAACAAAAAATGTACAGTTATAGATAATTGTAAAAAAAAGATTGCAAGCTTCAATGTTAGAAATGTAAACAAAAAAATTAAGAGACGAGACACAAAAATCAATGAGCTAGAAAATAATGTAAATAATGTTCAAGTCACATTGGGTGAAAGGTTGAATTTTTTAATTAGAGAAAATGATTCTTAAGAAAAAGAGCTAGTAAGAACTAAATGAAAAGGTAAGAAATATCCATTCTCAATGGTACAAAGATAAGAAAATGAAAAAGTTATTATAAGGTAAGACTTTCCAACCAAGAAGCACAACAAAATGAACTGAAGGAAAAATTGAAACAATCAGACAATACTAATAAAAAACTGGAAAAACAAGTAAATGATTTAGAGTTGGAAAATGCACAAAAAGAACTAAACTCACTAGAGACTTTTTCTGGAGGTAAGTACAAGAATGAAGTACGACAAGTTTATATGGATCTCCTCAGTATGGGGGTAAGTATAAATAAATGTAAAGATGTGGTGCAATCGGTCTTAAAAAATTTAATGTATATAGAAGTGGATCGCTTACCAGGAAAGTCCCTGGCTTCAATTTGTGGTATTGAAGCCCATATTATTTCTCAAGCCCAGGCAGCAGATAGTATGTTAAAAAATAAGGGTAGCTGCTTACTTTTAGATGGAACCAAAAAAAGGTTTTCAGAATACGCAGGATTTCAGGTGTCCACTAAAGATGGAAACTTTTCATTAAGTCACCAAATTATGCCTTCCGGTGATGCAGATAGCTTTATAAAGGCCACTAATGAAACATTTGTTGAATTGGCTGAAACTATTTACGATGGTAGTGACCCTGATGAGAAAAATGAGACAATTGCAAAGCTAAAGCTTGGCATTTCAGGTATTATGACAGACAGACATGTGGTCAATAAAACAATACAAAAAACTTTTAGAAAATGAAAAAATGAAAGCCTTAGAAATATTTGGTGATCAAAACAAGACTGAAGAAGAGAAAAAACTGCTTCTAAAGTAACAGGTCTTTATTGTGGACTTCATATACTTCCTAACATGGCAACAGCAGCTGTAAAGGGTATGAAATCATTTGAAAATGAACACAATGTGGTAAAAAATTCAATCTTTTGGGGGAGTTCAGCTGGGAACGAACTTATTTACGAGGTCACAAAATCATTTATTGAAATGTCTGCCTGTCAGAAATCAGGGGATGCAGTTGACTTTAATGAATATTTGGCACAGTTAAATGTAAAAAATCATCTTGTCACATTTTTGCACAATCGTTTTAATGTCCTTTTCACGGGAATCACATTTCTGAGAACTTATCATCAGGAAGGTCAAGTAAAGACAATAAATTGCTTTTTCTGTCCAACAGTGGATTTCAAACAAAGTTCTCCTAGCTGAATGCAGAGCATTAGGTATAATATCTAAGGTTATTACAGGTCCTATGTGCCGATTACTAGAAAATCAGGAAATTTCTTTCTTCAGAATGAATGACTATTGGCAAGTGCTTGTCAATAAAATTGGTGAATTTTCAGAAAATGCCTCTAAACTGCTTACAGGTGAAAGCATATTTTCAGAATCTGCTAATGATCGAGACATCATCTTTAACTGCTTATTTGCTTCATCAGATCTAGATGAGCTAACAAAATCAGGTCTTGAGCATATCTGCTCTGCTATGAAACCAGTTCTTGAACGACAATTACGTGATCAGCTTTTAGATGGTTCTCTGTACATACCTAGTGAGGACCTGGATCCAAATTTGATTATGCCAAAAACAAACAGAATTTCTGAAGCAGATTTTTCTGCATTGGACAGAATAGACAGAAATGCTCCACAGAAAAGTAGATCAGGTAAGTCGGGTATAATAACCTACACAGTCAATAAAACAAATGCATTTGTCTCAAAACTTTCTATTCAATCTAGAAATAGATACTTCAGTATTGCAAGAAAAACTGCCATGCAAAGAATAAAAAGGGACAAAGAAAAAAAGAAAATTGTTTCAAGAGAAAGACAAAAACTACAGAATTTAAGAATGCAAAGAGACTTCAGAAAACACATCGCCTTGAAAGATCAAAACAAAATTTGATAGAGCAGATGAATCAAGAAGGAGTTTGGGTCAATGCCAATGAAGTTGAACAATCTTTAGCAGGAAAGACCAAAGCAAAACAAAGATTATTGATTAGAAATCAAATTTTATTTCACAGTAAACTACTCAAGTCTAAAATTCCATCTAAAAAACTTGTCAAATTTCAGGATGCAAATGTGAAATTCAGCAATGAAACACTGCTTGAAAATTTAAAAGTGATTATATCTTCTAACTTTGCTGATAATGTACCTGAAAATATTTCAAGAGTAAATTTAAATGCTAAAAATGGAAAGGTAAGCAGAAAACGAAAACAAAATAAAGCATGTAAATCCCCTGAACTGCAAGTTACATGTACAAAGGTAAGTTTTGAAATGGAAAAAATTTATGCAATTGCTTTTACTGACACCTTGTACCCTGGGCGGTGTGTGGAGGTTGTAAATGAAAACTGTGCTCAACTCGATTTTTTAATTCCATCAGGTAAATACTTCAAGTGGCCTTCCAAAAATGACATCCAGCAAGTATACTCTGAAGGAGCATTGTCAGAAATTGATATTGTACCAGTTTCAAACGGTAGGTTATGGGCTGTTGCAGGTAAGTCCAGAATAGACCAGATTTTCAAGAAAATATAGGCATAAAAACAAATTTATACCAATTTGTCTAGTTATCTCCCTTTTTTAAGGTTTAAATTATAAATAGTAAAATTGCTTTGAATATATAATTAATTCTTGGAAATTAAAACATCCACTTTTATTTGTGTGAATCTGTCATGACATAAAAAGGATTAAATGCTATATTATTAGGTATTTACAATGATTTTGCAATATTTTCTCTCGTTTTGTTGTTTTTTTTACAAAAAACAACATACAAACTTATTAATTTAGGTAATAACTAAGAAAAACGAATACACATAATTCAAATTTATCTGTTATTTATTGAAAGATTATATTTCAACCAAAAATAACTATTAGAATTAACATGAAACATCATTAAACACCATTTTGCTTATTGAAATTGGTAATATTTCAAGTTAAAAACGCTTGTGTCGGTCATTTTGATGGCGGCCATTTTGAATTATTAACATTGATAAATCAAGTTTAAGTTTATATTTAAATAGTATTCAGTCCTGTCTTCCCAATAATAGTTGTAATGCTGATTCCAATTCACTTGTGATAAATTTTTGCTCTGAAATCTACACTTTTTACAGTTTTGTACCGGTGCCATGGCAAAAATGACTAAGACAACACACTTAGACATGAACTTTGATTGGTGCTTAATTTTTAATCAATGCATAATTGTATTTATGTCTTGTGTTGCTTGTATTAACTGTCCTGTAATGTTATGATCAATTATGTACATATTGTTAAATATGTTATTGTTTATGAATAAAATTTACTTAAAATCTTGTCTTATAGCCTTGTGGTGTACAATATGCCCTTTTTTCCAAAATGAACGCAATATTTGGATATTTAAAAAGGTTGTAACTTTTTTATTTCTCAACCGATTTTCAATCTGTTTTTTGTGTTGATATTTAAGTATTGAGCCCAATCCAATGGAACATAAGAAAATGTTTATATCTAGTACTAAAAATTGCTTTGGACTCCCTATAATAATATTAGGAATTTATTAAATTTTAAATAGCCAAAATGAGCATACTAGACTACTAATCTGATCTAACAGTGTCGTTAATAGCAGAAAACGGAATAATGTCTAAACTAACGGAATTAAAAAATTAAAGTTTGCAATATTTGGCAAAAGTTGCATATGATGAAAAGTGAAGATAAAAAACCATCCAAGATTTAAAAAGTTTATGGAAAATTCTAGACGTAAGCTAGACGTAAGCATACATTATATCCATCAACTAAAATGTATATGGTATTATCTACTCTAATGGGTAAATAAAATGTGTTGGTGCATTTAATATCCATAACAGTCCTAACGTTAGTTAGACACCTGGTCTACTCTTCTCATATAGCTATTGTATATTCTTCTTATATAGGACCTGTATGTATCTGACATTTTCAGCACATTTGATTCTTATTTGTTTGTTAGAAAGTGATGTATCTTTTACTTGTAAAAAACATTTCTGCCGACTATTATAACTTTTAAAGATTGGTTTTGGATGTTGTTTACAATCTAAGGAAGGCTACTTTGAAAATTGAAAAAGGTTATTTTTTTTACATTATTCACCCTCATAATATAAATTTTTAATTTTTCTTTAAAATCTTTAAATAGGACATATCTATTCTGTTATAAAATTTTAACCAATTAATTTCGTCATTAACTAATGGAAATTTAATTTTCATTTTACATATATAAATGTATCTTTTTAGTATCAAAATATTTGTTAAATTAAGAGTAAAGTTAATATTGCAATTTCTTTGAACTTTTCAAAAAAATGTAGCCAAAATGTCTTAACATGTCTACATTAAAAAGAATAAGTTTCTATTGGTTTCTTTTGTCTGTGTACACAAGGTGCATAGATCAGTTTCACTGATATTACATTTCTTCAAGATACTATTAATTCCTAGAATTCTATGGAGAAGTTTAAACTGAAAGCCCTTAGGGCAGGGTCATCTGTAGTCAACACAGGTAAAGTAAAAATAACCTTCTATTTCTCATCCTCACGTTCAACCCCTAACTTTTAATTCATTTTTTTAAGTGCTGCAGGATTTTCTTTGACCCCAAATTTGATTGTAAAAATGTTTTGATACTTTTTCCAACCTATGAAGAGTCAAGATATTCTTTTGGGTTACAGAGATTAATTTGGTGACAATATTTTGTCAAGTGATATTTCTCCACACATCTGGGATAGCCTTAATTACTCCATAGAATTCTAGAAAGTTTGTATCTACGTTGAAAAGTCTAATAAATGCATCAAAGTTATAAAAATTCCCATTTTCAGTTAATATATAATGCACAACCAGTTTTGATCCATTTTCTACAAAGGACCTTCTGACCATTTATCTTGATGTTTTTATTTAAAAATAAAGGTTGAGATAATATATTATCTGGGGCTGTGGGTGGAGCTTCATACATTGAGTACCATGAAGTTATAACGTTTTGCCACGATATATTAAAATCCAGATTTATTCTGCTTAAATCAATATTACAATACTTGGTTAGATACCATATTTTTCTCCTTCACAGTCATCTAACAAATCTGAAAGTAGAATTTTCCACGGGCGGTTCTTTTCTGGATCATGAACTTTTTTAATCCAAAGATATTTTCAGTGATTAAATAAATGATTCAATGTGGGACATTTTCACGCATCCTTCTTCATTATTCCCAACCGTGGGTATCAATTTTCGTGGTTTTACCCAAAATTGCAATTTCGGGGATTTGTAATTTTGAAGAAGCATTTTTTGTGGTATTTGTCTCTACTCGTTTAGAGTCGGCACATGAAAGTGTTTATTTAATAAAGATATCAATTTTTACAACCTAATAAAGATGATCAAGACATATTTGTTGTTAATTTTGATACACATATGCCAGAAAATTCCAATGATAATTATGTCATTATCAGTAGTAGAAAAAATAGTTTTTAACTAGTTTACAATTTATTCTATTTTATTTATTAGAAAAGAACATGTGAACGAACAAGATACATTATAAGACTTCTGTACACATGAAATGAACACTTTACAAAAACATTTGAATAACCGGAAGTATAACTGACTTGCACAAAAACGTATGAAATCATTTGAATTTTACCAAATAAAGATGACAAAAACTTAACTGAGATATTTTTACTGATTGACTTCAATATCCAAGGTATTTATCTGTTAGATAAATCAACGATCGGCTGTTCCCATAACTTGCAACTTATTAAAAATACAATTCAATGACATAGAGCATAGCTCCACATTGTAAAACGTAGCTCACATCCATAATAACAATACAAAGGAGTTAATATTTCGTTGGATTCTTAAATTCAAGGACCCACGAAAACCACGAAAATTGGTACCGAATAAAAAGGAATTCACAGTATTTTGTTTATCATCTTAATAGAAGCACTTAATAGTTCTAAGCACAAAATAAAGAGGTAAGGAGATAATGGATCTCCTTTGCGATCACATTTTTGATTATAAAGAAATATATTTTATGTTTTTATTGCAATATAAATTCAAACCAATGCTGAACGTAGTTTCAGATGTGACATTTCGAAAATAATGTAAAAATGTAAATGTCTTATTCTTAGAAACTGTTCAGCTGATTAAAGCCATATTGTGCGTGTATGTTTATTGATGGTCTTCTAAGAAGAATCTGTTTTTATTCTGATCGAAAATTCAAAATGACCACCACCGCAGTACATAGTTCATATAGAACCAAATGAGAAACATCGTTTTAAATGTTTTTTTTCTGACCTGATTTACCTATTAAAACAGAACTTTTGAGCAATAATAATTCTCCTAAACCATCAATTATATCATGAAATAATTAAAAGATAACAATCCCTTGGTCATAAAGAAAGTAATCAGCACTACAGTACATTTTAACAATATTAATGATTGGCGTTAAGAATGGTCATTAAATCACTTAATACTTGTTCGAAAAAAGTCTGTATAACACTCCTAAAAAATCTTGCAGTCGACATAACATTACGTAAATTCATTGATTTGCAGGGAAACAAAACAAAATAGGAACAATTAAAACGTTAGCAGGTATTATTACATAAAGAAAATTGAGTTTTTACAGTAAAATATCACCAAAATTTGGAATGTTTAAAGGTAAAGTTTGATTTTGCAGCAGATCAGTTCAGTATTAGGACAACCTCAGTAAAAAAACTATGTTTTTCACGAAAAGGCAATTTTATTCCCCACCTCTGCGTACCACACTTGTTAGACACTGCCTGGAGAAATGGACATCATAGGATTCTTGAATTACCCACCATCTACATAGAAATATTAGTAAATGTTACTTATAGAATTTGTGCATTGTATCTTAGCATTCACATTTATTTCTTAAAAGTCTCTTCCTTGAGTGGGGAACATAGTACTTATTGGAACAACCTTGTATATAAAACAGTATACAATGATGCATTGTTGTTTATGCAGTTCTACATTTTATACAATAAAAGAAAAGATTTTGTCAAGGTTCTACATACATTAATACCTGAAAAATTCTGATCTGACATTTGTTTAGAACATAGTCATTTTTGATGGGTCAAAAGGCCTTAAACTAGTAATTCCCAGATCCGTTGATTGTTTCATGGGGAACTACTTTTTGTTGCGATACGGAAACAAATATGGCGTCCATGTGTCGTGTGCGCCTTAGACTATAAATGTAGCCAGTACACTCGAATGAATTTTGGAGATGAATGTATCTTGAGCGATGTATCACTTAAACGGAAAGGTAATCAGTTGAAGCAGCTGTACACTAGTATAATGAAATCGTTTGTTTTGAGAAATGCATACAAGAAAATATTTTAACAATACACTTTGCTTTGGATTCATTGTTCACTTGCTGAATGAAGCGAGATAGCCGAATTTTAGTGCGAGTGTGAAGGCATATGAAAAAATACTTGTAAATTTATTAAGGTTGATTAAAAAAATCATTTCAAATACACACATAAGCCATAAAATTATCTTCCATTTTCTCAGTTAATCAAATGTGTGAGTGAGGATGACCTAGTTCATACATTGATGAATTTCCTAAAATAAGCCTTTAATCCTATAAACGCTTTCTAGACAATGGGGAAAAATAATTTATTCTCCTGTAATAACGACTTTCTTTTATACCAATAAAAATCCTTAAGCTTTATTTCAATTATGTCTCTTAGGAACCAAAAATACAACAGAAGCTCATAATTATGAGCTTTTTCCCATTCATAAGTAAATGAATTCATAAGGTCTTAAGTGACTATATATTCATTTTCTCTTGCACAGTAATATATACATGCAGATATAAAGAAGTTGTCATTGTAATCCGAAACAAAAGACACATTCTTAATGCGGACAAATTTAAAATGTAATTGGTTAGACTGTTTTGATATGCTAGGTAAACGTTGTTAATACCTTAAAATTAATAACAAATAAAACATATCCATGTAGGGAGTAATAAACCATACATGGTGTGAACATGAATAATTCAATTTTGTAAGGATTATTTGTCCTTTTATTGCAGTATCACTCTACACCAAAACAAGAGAAGATCCAAAAGATCAGGAATATGTTTACGATCATCGTATTCACCAGAAATTAAACAAAAAGCATACGTAAGTACTATAATAAAGGACAAGTAAAATAGCTTTGAAGAAGTTATGATATTCTCGGACCATAGTGGGTGACGTATTTTTATAATTCCACATAGAAATAAAAAAATGTAAAATCATTATAGACTTTAAGAAAGGCTAAGGTTGTGGGTCGGTGATTTAAATTTAGCCTTTGTAGCGGCGTCAACGAGCCTACTCTTATTGACATCTGATTGATTGATTGATTGTTGTTTTACGTCCAGAACTCAAAATTTCAGCTATATTCAGGACGTGATAATTATCACAAATTTAATTATAAACAATCATTTAGTATCCCTCCCTTAATACTAAAACAAGATCTCTATTGACATCTGAAAAATGTGTCTTTATAGTGCAGGGAGTGTGGTACTTTCAAAATACGATACTCACTGTGGTCCGCGGACAAGCTTCTATGAATACCTGACAGTCTCCCCAACGAGAAGGTATTCTCTATCCGCCACATCCAGACGCGATGGAAAGCTCTGTGGATCGAGCACTATGATATACTGTATAAGAATGCAAACATTTGATTTAATCTTCTAAACTATTATATTTCTTTTTACTGAACTTAGAACCATGTATTGTGCCTGCGTATAGTCTTTAACTTTTAATATTTTTTTTTACAAAAGCGATACATTTTCCTCAAAATATTCGAACCCAGGAAAGCTCTTGCCGTTTTTTGTTAATAGCCTTTAATAAATTAAAGCAATAGCCTATTGAAAATGTACAACGTTCCAATACGGAAGTTAAACGTACAGTTAAAAAACAATACACCAACGGACAAAATGCGAACGCTCTTATCATATGCTAGTAGATTTAACATTATAATTTAGCGAAAAAGATTATTTTGTTAAAATCGAAGGTCATAAGAAGTTTATTCACAAAAACCAAGATAAATGTGTTAAGTTCGAAATTAAATAATGAAACGAACAATAAATATCAATAAAAAGAAAAAAATCAAGAAATTAACACAGTGCTACGTTTCAAGGGGTGTAAAATGCTACACCATAATTAAATACGCAATGGTCATATGAATCATACATGTATGTATCCTGTGGCTTGACATCTAATATATGGACAGGGTCCTTATATAATTTATTGAAATTGTCAAGAGTCCATAATTGTTATATTATCGTTGCTGTATTTTAGGGTTGGTGCAAGGTTTGAGCTATTTTTTCACGACTTTGCTGTGTTATCAATTCTTGTTATATTTTTTTGTGACACCAAAAAAAGGAACAACATTCAATATCATATCTTTTTAAAGTAAAAAACAAAATATCAACACTCAAAATTTAAATTGTTCATGTCTGCCGAGAGAATTCCTCCGCCATATTTTTTTACAACGATGTGTATGAATATCCGGATCTAAATTTAGTAACATAGCGTAAATAGAAGTAAAAAAAGAAACAGCGTCAATATATTAAAAAAGGCACCGCTTTGAATTTAAACTAAAGAAATACACTAAATATCTCTAAAACCACGTGACTAAATAATCAAATGAAAATGCAAGAATCACAAACCATATGTAATATATATAAATATGTGAATTATTGTATATACATGACGCATGTGTATTTGTAATTTGACATGATCAGACTGCTAGTTCAGTATAATCCTGAATAAATATCGTTCTAGATATGTTACTTATGAATGGAGTATAAAGAAGAAGATATAACGACGACTAATCTTCTATATGCTATTGAGGCGTTAGGTTATGATGAAGAAAGTATTAGCATATCAAAGAACATGGAATGTTATTTTAATATTTTGCGGTATACTTTTTTTAAAAAGCACTTTAAAAATTTAGTGATCACTGGAAGTAAACGTGAGGGTTTAGAACCTGGTTTTTATATGACAAAAGAATATAAAAACAATTGTTATGATTGGGATTGTGTGCGCTATATCTATGGTATACCAATGGAAGGACCGACAATCGCTGCGAAAGATTTTACAATTATATCACTTGAACAATTTCCAGGATATGTACATATACAATTGCCACCTCCTTTCGATACATTTCTTCTCCCTAATAACTACTTAAAACAAGACGAAAGCCAAATTCCTGAAAATCAAGAAATAAAAACTGTTAAAATAACACAGAACGGACCTGCTATAACACAACACATAATGTTTGGAGAAGGTCCAATAATTTCAAAAATGGACAACGTTAATTGTTTCTTTTTTGAAGCATGGCCAGAAGAAGCAAACAAATGGGTCAAAAGAAATAAACCGAACGATTGGCCGAGTCAAGAAATGATAACAACGATAAAGTCGAAAGGATTCACCTTAGCACCAGTTGGGTATTACGATTGCGATGAAAATATTTATCAGTGGAGAATAGGAATACTGGGAGAAAAGGAGTTATTTTCGAACTTAAATTACACGCAAAAAATGTGCTATGTTGCTTTAAAGCTGATTTTGAAAGGCGATATACAAAAAATAAATGAAGACGCCTTGTCTTCATATCATGCAAAAGCCGTAATATTCTGGTGTGTTGAGCAGGAATCTTGTCAATGGACAAACCAAAACTTTGCGATTTGCCTTAAAATGTGCATCAACAGATTGGTAAAGTTTATAACATCTAAACATTTTCCTAATTATTTTATGGAGGACCATCATCTGATAAACTCAAAAATGACCCCTCAATTAAAGACTAAAATTGTCGAGGCTCTCACTAAGTACAGTAATAACTGTTTAGACATTTTGTCAATAAGTTTTTTTGACAGACTTGGGGAACTTACTGATTTTAAAGTTGAACTGTTAGAGTGTGCAAAACAAATATCAGTCATTGAAAAGTGCATGAGATTTTATAAAGAGTCATTTGGCTACCTTTATGAGCCTCATTACCTGTGGGAGAGGTACAAGGAACATAACACATATGTTAATATAAAAAAGGCACAAAATATACTGTGCACTTTAAAGAACACAAACAAACACTTTATTCTTTATCACATTGCATATGCTGAAAATATGCTTGGTTTGTTGTGTTACTCCAGATACCAAAAAACCCGTTTACAAGAAGATATTTTGAAAGTGCGGAAGTTAATGATGGGTTCTCGAAAATTTAAAAACATTTCACTGGAATGTCGTGTCGCTGCATTTTTTTTTATGGAAAATGATTTACCTAAATGTTTACAAATATGTAGTTCTTTCTTAAAAAACCCAAGCAAATATAAAACGCCATATGAAAAAGTACTGCAGGCCGAAAGAATGAAAACAGATATCTTGGGCTTGATCGATATAAGGCAAAATAATGTGACTGAACTGACGGAATTAAAACGGAAGGTTCTATCAATCTTCCTTCTACCTGATTGCCTACCAGAAAAATGCGGTGATGAAAGGCAACTACAAGCTAAAACACTTGTAGGTCGAAGTAGGAACCTGCACAAAAAATGTAGTAGTTATGTCAATAGAAATACTCGAAATTCAAGTCACGACAAATTTGTATCGGCTTTCAAAAACTTTACGAATTCGGTTTATTGTAATATAAATTGCAACGTTCCTTATTTAGCTTCAGAAAAATGGGCAGTTCCAGACGTTTTCCAATACGAACTTCTTTCCGTTCAAAAATGTCATCCTGACAGTTATGTGTATGGAATTTATATAGATCCAAGATTAAATTGTTTGGTGTTAAAATTTTTATGCATTCAGAAGAAAACCAATATGTTTAAACAAAGGCATAACATTTTGACAACAATAAACAATTACATTAACGAATATTCCGAATCGACGCTCAATAAACGGACGATTTTCCCAGAAGACCCACATTCTCTACCACCGTACAGAGTTTACAACATGTTGGCTTACTGCTGCGTCAAAGCTGGAAGTTATAAAATGGCACTAAATCATTTATTGAATTCCTTTGAACTCTATGGATACAGAGCAAACACAGCTTATGGCTATATAAGATGCGTTTGTGGTATTCTCAGCAGTCTTTACGATAACTAAGCAGCTAATGGCAGGTCTTTGTTACACTTGATACCATTGAAAATGTCCTTTTACAAAAAAATTCATGATTTGGTAACTTAATATCTCATTCATCGAAAAGAGTTATAAAGTAAGGACACAACAGACAGTAAAGTCCACTTTATATTTGGAAATGCATCTCGAAATCAATTATCAAGGTGGACTTTCTACTAACTCTACAACAAACATCATGGCTTCAGATTTCCTATCTTTTCGATGTTAACTTTACCTTCTGTTGATAAATTGACAAGTCGCTTGTTAAGTCGCCGACCACGAAGTGTCGGGCGACTTATTGTTTTTACTCCGTTTCTTATTAAGTCGCCGACCACGAAGTGTCGGGAGACTTATTGTTTTTACTCCGTTTCTTATTATTAAGTCGCCGACCACGAAGTGTCGGGCGACTTATTGTTTTTACTCCGTTTCTTATTATTATTAAGTCGCCGACCACGAAGTGTCGGGCGACTTATTGTTTTTACTCCGTTTCTTATTATTATTAAGTCGCCGACCACGAAGTGTCGGGCGACTTATTGTTTTTACTCCGTTTCTTATTATTATTATTATTAAGTCGCCGACCACGAAGTGTCGGGCGACTTATTGTTTTTACTCCGTTTCTTATTATTAAATCCCCGACCACGAAGTGTCGGGGATTTATTGTTTTTGCACCGTTTCTTATTATTATTATTATTATTCTTCTTCTTCTTCTTCTTCTGGACCTAACTTTGTCCGTAGGATTTCTCGAAGACGAAAAGACATAGGTCAATGAAACTTACCAGAAAGATAGGTCACCACTAGGAAATGGTCTTTCCGATTTCGAAATTTTGAAAATGGCGGCCATCTTGGATTGGCGGCCATTTTGAATTTGAAAAAAATACAAAATTAATCATAAAAAATCACAAACAATATGGATATGAACCAAAATAGGTTTATAGGTCAATATTAAGATCCCGGACAATATGGGACCATTTTCCGAAAAATCCAAGATGGCCACCATATTCAAAATGGCCGCCAAAGTGCGAAAATTGAAAAGTTGTTCGATTTCAACGAAAATTGGCATTTAGGTCAATATTGATATTACGAACAACATGGTGACATGTTCGAACAAATCAAAGATGGCCGCCAAAGTCCAAGATGGCCGCCATATTCAAAATGGCCTCCAAAGTGCGAAAATTGAAAAGTTGTCCGATTTCAACGAAAATTGGCATTTAGGTGAATATTGATATTACGAACAACATGGTGACATGTTTGAACAAATCCAAGATGGCCGCCATATTCAAAATGGCCGCCAAAGTGCGAAAATTGAAAAGTTGTCCGATTTCAACGAAAATTGGCATTTAGGTCAATATTGATATTACGAACAACATGGCGACACTTTCGAACAAATCCAAGATGGCTGTCATATTCAAAATGGCTGCCAAAGTGCGAATATTGAAAAGTTGTCTGATTTCAACAAAAATTGGCATTTAGGTCAATATTGATATTACGAACAACATGTCGAACAAATCCAAGATGGCTGCCAAAGTCCAAGATGGCCGCCATATTCAAAATGGCCACCAAAGTGCGAAAATTGAAAAGTTGTCCGAATTGTGACAAAAGTGGGCACGGGAGGGGATTTTTTTGTGACTTGCTTGCAATCACAATCAGCACTTGTTATTATTATTATTTTCATATTTCTTATGTTTTCCTTTTTCCCCTCGCAATGTTGTCCGCTCGTTTTCTCGCTCATCTTTTAACCGATCGAAATGAAACTTTGGGAACATGTTAAGGGTGACCTGAAGTTGTGCCTTCCACTTTTGAAATTTTCAAAATGGCCGCCATTTTCAAAATGGCGTCCGTTGAAAAAAATTACGGACGTTGTCAGATCTCAGTAATTGCCAAAGCAATTTCAATGAAAATTGGTATACTGGTACAGCTAACTATCCCGAGCATTTTTGCAAAAAAAAAATTTGATGCGGCCGACATTTCAAAATAGCCGCCATCCGAACACCACCCCCCTAAAACTGTAAAAATTCAAACGTCATCCGATTTAAACGAAATTTGGTATACAGGTAGCTTATGATACCCTGAGTGTGCCACTATTTTCAAAATTTTTGTCCGACTTCCGGTTTCAAAATGGCGGCCGTTTTAAAGTTTTACAAAATGGCGGCCGTTGTCAGATCTCAGTTATGGCCAGAGCAATTTCAATGAAAATTGGTATACTGATACAGCTAACTATCCTGAGCATTTTTGCAAAAAAAATTTTTTGTCCGACTTCCGGTTTCAAAATGGCGGCCGTTTTAAAGTTTGCTCGTTTTCTCGCTCATCTTTTAACCGATCGAAATGAAACTTGGCCAACTGAAAGCTCATGTTATGAAGTTGTCCTCTTGACTTTTAGTTCCCTCTACTCGGTCAAAAGTGCGGAACGGGAGGCGACTTCAACGTTTCGGGAAACGTAAATTTTAATTATTATTATTATTATTTTCATATTTCTTATGTTTTCCCCTCGCAATGTTGTCCGCTCGTTTTCTCGCTCATCTTTTAACCGATCGAAATGAAACTTTGGGAACATGTTAAGGGTGACCTGAAGTTGTGCAATCCACTTTTGAAATTTTCAAAATGGCCGCCATTTTCAAAATGGCCGCCGTTGAAAAAAATGACGGCCGTTGTCAGATCTCAGTAATTGCCAAAGCAATTTCAATGAAAATTGGTATACTGGTACAGCTAACTATCCCGAGCATTTTTGCAAAAAAAAATTTGACGCGGCCGACATTTCAAAATGGCCGCCATCCGAACACCACCCCCCTAAAAATGTAAAAATTTAAACGTCATCCGATTTAGACGAAATTTGGTATACAGGTAGCTTATGATACCCTAAGTGTGCCACTATTTAAAAATGTTTTGTCCGACTTCCGGTTTCAAAATGGCGGCCGTTTTAAAGTTTTACAAAATGGCGGCCGTTGTCAGATCTCAGTTATGGCCAGAGCAATTTCAATGAAAATTGGTATACTGATACAGCTAACTATCCTGTGCATTTTTGCAAAAAAAATTTTTTGTCCGACTTCCGGTTTCAAAATGGCGGCCGTTTTAAAGTTTGCTCGTTTTCTCGCTCATCTTTTAACCGATCGAAATGAAACTTGGCCAACTGAAAGCTCATGTTATGAAGTTGTGCTCTTGACTTTTAGTTCCCTCTACTCGGTCAAAAGTGCGGAACGGGAGGCGACTTCAACGTTTCGGGAAACGTAAATTTTAATTATTATTATTTTCATATTTCTTATGTTTTCCTTTTTCCCCTCGCAATGTTGTCCGCTCGTTTTCTCGCTCATCTTTTAACCGATCGAAATGAAACTTTGGGAACATAATAAGGGTAACCTGAAGTTGTGCAATCCACTTTTGAAATTTTCAAAATGGCCGCCATTTTCAAAATGGCCGCCGTTGAAAAAAAATGACGGCCGTTGTCAGATCTCAGTAATTGCCGAAGCAATTTCAATGAAAATTGGTATACTGATACAGCTAACTATCCCGAGCATTTTTGCAAAAAAAAATTTGACGCGGTTGACATTTCAAAATGGCCGCCATCCGAACACCACCCCCCTAAAAATGTAAAAATTTAAACGTCATCCGATTTAGACGAAATTTGGTATTCAGGTAGGATATGATACCCTGAGTGTGCCACTATTTAAAAATTTTTTGTCCGACTTCCGGTTTCAAAATGGCGGCCATTTTACTGCAGGAAAAAGTCAACTTTGTCCGATTTCAACAAAATTTGATTTCTAGGCATATTTTAATGTACTGATTTGAATGAAATACTATCCATGGGGATCAAAAGTGCGGAACGGGAGGCGACTTCAACGTTTCGGGAAACGTAAATTTTAATTATTATTATTATTTTCATATTTCTTATGTTTTCCTTTTTCCCCTCGCAATGTTGTCCGCTCGTTTTCTCGCTCATCTTTTAACCGATCGAAATGAAACTTTGGGAACATGTTAAGGGTGACTTGAAGTTGTGCAATCCACTTTTGAAATTTTCAAAATGGCCGCCATTTTCAAAATGGCGGCCGTTGAAAAAAATGACGGCCGTTGTCAGATCTCAGTAATTGCCAAAGCAATTTCAATGAAAATTGGTATACTGGTACAGCTAACTATCCCGAGCATTTTTGCAAAAAAAAATTTGACGCGGCCGACATTTCAAAATGGCCGCCATCCGAACACCACCCCACTAAAAATGTAAAAATTTAAACGTCATCCGATTTAGACGAAATTTGGTATACAGGTAGCTTATGATACCCTAAGTGTGCCACTATTTAGAAATGTTTTGTCCGACTTCCGGTTTCAAAATGGCGGCCGTTTTAAAGTTTTACAAAATGGCGGCCGTTGTCAGATCTCAGTTATGGCCAGAGCAATTTCAATGAAAATTGGTATACTGATACAGCTAACTATCCTGAGCATTTTTGCAAAAAAAATTTTTTGTCCGACTTCCGGTTTCAAAATGGCGGCCGTTTTAAAGTTTGCTCGTTTTCTCGCTCATCTTTTAACCGATCGAAATGAAACTTGGCCAACTGAAAGCTCATGTTATGAAGTTGTGCTCTTGACTTTTAGTTCCCTCTACTCGGTCAAAAGTGCGGAACGGGAGGCGACTTCAACGTTTCGGGAAACGTAAATTTTAATTATTTATTATTATTATTATTTTCATATTTCTTATGTTTTCCCCTCGCAATGTTGTCCGCTCGTTTTCTCGCTCATCTTTTAACCGATCGAAATGAAACTTTGGGAACAAGTTCAGGGTGACCTGAAGTTGTGCAATCCACTTTTGAAATTTTCAAATGGCCGCCATTTTCAAAATGGCCGCCGTTGAAAAAAATAACGGCCATTGTCAGATCTCAGTAATTGCCAAAGCAATTTCAATGAAAATTGGTATACTGGTACAGCTAACTATCCCGAGCATTTTTGCAAAAAAAAATTTGACGCGGCCGACATTTCAAAATGGCCGCCATCCGAACACCACCCCCCTAAAAATGTAAAAATTTAAACGTCATCCGATTTAGACGAAATTTGGTATACAGGTAGCTTATGATACCCTAAGTGTGCCACTATTAAAAATGTTTTGTCCGACTTCCGGTTTCAAAATTGCGGCCGTTTTAAAGTTTTACAAAATGGCGGCCGTTGTCAGATCTCAGTTATGGCCAGAGCAATTTCAATGAAAATTGGTATACTGATACAGCTAACTATCCTGAGCATTTTTGCAAAAAAAATTTTTTGTCCGACTTCCGGTTTCAAAATGGCGGCCGTTTTAAAGTTTGCTCGTTTTCTCGCTCATCTTTTAACCGATCGAAATGAAACTTGGCCAACTGAAAGCTCATGTTATGATGTTGTGCTCTTGACTTTTAGTTCCCTCTACTCGGTCAAAAGTGCGGAACGGGAGGCGACTTCAACGTTTCGGGAAACGTAAATTTTAATTATTATTATTATTTTCATATTTCTTATGTTTTCCCCTCGCAATGTTGTCCGCTCGTTTTCTCGCTCATCTTTTAACCGATCGAAATGAAACTTTGGGAACATGTTAAGGGTGACCTGAAGTTGTGCAATCCACTTTTGAAATTTTCAAAATGGCCGCCATTTTCAAAATGGCCGCCGTTGAAAAAAATGACGGCCGTTGTCAGATCTCAGTAATTGCCAAAGCAATTTCAATGAAAATTGGTATACTGGTACAGCTAACTATCCCGAGCATTTTTGCAAAAAAAAATTTGACGCGGCCGACATTTCAAAATGGCCGCCATCCGAACACCACCCCCCTAAAAATGTAAAAATTTAAACGTCATCCGATTTAGACGAAATTTGGTATACAGGTAGCTTATGATACCCTAAGTGTGCCACTATTTAAAAATGTTTTGTCCGACTTCCGGTTTCAAAATGGCGGCCGTTTTAAAGTTTTACAAAATGGCGGCCGTTGTCAGATCTCAGTTATGGCCAGAGCAATTTCAATGAAAATTGGTATACTGATACAGCTAACTATCCTGTGCATTTTTGCAAAAAAAATTTTTTGTCCGACTTCCGGTTTCAAAATGGCGGCCGTTTTAAAGTTTGCTCGTTTTCTCGCTCATCTTTTAACCGATCGAAATGAAACTTGGCCAACTGAAAGCTCATGTTATGAAGTTGTGCTCTTGACTTTTAGTTCCCTCTACTCGGTCAAAAGTGCGGAACGGGAGGCGACTTCAACGTTTCGGGAAACGTAAATTTTAATTATTATTATTTTCATATTTCTTATGTTTTCCTTTTTCCCCTCGCAATGTTGTCCGCTCGTTTTCTCGCTCATCTTTTAACCGATCGAAATGAAACTTTGGGAACATAATAAGGGTGACCTGAAGTTGTGCAATCCACTTTTGAAATTTTCAAAATGGCCGCCATTTTCAAAATGGCCGCCGTTGAAAAAAAATGACGGCCGTTGTCAGATCTCAGTAATTGCCGAAGCAATTTCAATGAAAATTGGTATACTGATACAGCTAACTATCCCGAGCATTTTTGCAAAAAAAAATTTGACGCGGTTGACATTTCAAAATGGCCGCCATCCGAACACCACCCCCCTAAAAATGTAAAAATTTAAACGTCATCCGATTTAGACGAAATTTGGTATTCAGGTAGGATATGATACCCTGAGTGTGCCACTATTTAAAAATTTTTTGTCCGACTTCCGGTTTCAAAATGGCGGCCATTTTACTGCAGGAAAAAGTCAACTTTGTCCGATTTCAACAAAATTTGATTTCTAGGCATATTTTAATGTACTGATTTGAATGAAATACTATCCATGGGGATCAAAAGTGCGGAACGGGAGGCGACTTCAACGTTTCGGGAAACGTAAATTTTAATTATTATTATTATTTTCATATTTCTTATGTTTTCCTTTTTCCCCTCGCAATGTTGTCCGCTCGTTTTCTCGCTCATCTTTTAACCGATCGAAATGAAACTTTGGGAACATGTTAAGGGTGACCTGAAGTTGTGCAATCCACTTTTGAAATTTTCAAAATGGCCGCCATTTTCAAAATGGCGGCCGTTGAAAAAAATGACGGCCGTTGTCAGATCTCAGTAATTGCCAAAGCAATTTCAATGAAAATTGGTATACTGGTACAGCTAACTATCCCGAGCATTTTTGCAAAAAAAAATTTGACGCGGCCGACATTTCAAAATGGCCGCCATCCGAACACCACCCCACTAAAAATGTAAAAATTTAAACGTCATCCGATTTAGACGAAATTTGGTATGCAGGTAGCTTATGATACCCTAAGTGTGCCACTATTTAGAAATGTTTTGTCCGACTTCCGGTTTCAAAATGGCGGCCGTTTTAAAGTTTTACAAAATGGCGGCCGTTGTCAGATCTCAGTTATGGCCAGAGCAATTTCAATGAAAATTGGTATACTGATACAGCTAACTATCCTGAGCATTTTTGCAAAAAAAATTTTTTGTCCGACTTCCGGTTTCAAAATGGCGGCCGTTTTAAAGTTTGCTCGTTTTCTCGCTCATCTTTTAACCGATCGAAATGAAACTTGGCCAACTGAAAGCTCATGTTATGAAGTTGTGCTCTTGACTTTTAGTTCCCTCTACTCGGTCAAAAGTGCGGAACGGGAGGCGACTTCAACGTTTCGGGAAACGTAAATTTTAATTATTTATTATTATTATTATTTTCATATTTCTTATGTTTTCCCCTCGCAATGTTGTCCGCTCGTTTTCTCGCTCATCTTTTAACCGATCGAAATGAAACTTTGGGAACATGTTCAGGGTGACCTGAAGTTGTGCAATCCACTTTTGAAATTTTCAAAATGGCCGCCATTTTCAAAATGGCCGCCGTTGAAAAAAATAACGGCCATTGTCAGATCTCAGTAATTGCCAAAGCAATTTCAATGAAAATTGGTATACTGGTACAGCTAACTATCCCGAGCATTTTTGCAAAAAAAAATTTGACGCGGCCGACATTTCAAAATGGCCGCCATCCGAACACCACCCCCCTAAAAATGTAAAAATTTAAACGTCATCCGATTTAGACGAAATTTGGTATACAGGTAGCTTATGATACCCTAAGTGTGCCACTATTAAAAATGTTTTGTCCGACTTCCGGTTTCAAAATTGCGGCCGTTTTAAAGTTTTACAAAATGGCGGCCGTTGTCAGATCTCAGTTATGGCCAGAGCAATTTCAATGAAAATTGGTATACTGATACAGCTAACTATCCTGAGCATTTTTGCAAAAAAAATTTTTTGTCCGACTTCCGGTTTCAAAATGGCGGCCGTTTTAAAGTTTGCTCGTTTTCTCGCTCATCTTTTAACCGATCGAAATGAAACTTGGCCAACTGAAAGCTCATGTTATGATGTTGTGCTCTTGACTTTTAGTTCCCTCTACTCGGTCAAAAGTGCGGAACGGGAGGCGACTTCAACGTTTCGGGAAACGTAAATTTTAATTATTATTATTATTTTCATATTTCTTATGTTTTCCCCTCGCAATGTTGTCCGCTCGTTTTCTCGCTCATCTTTTAACCGATCGAAATGAAACTTTGGGAACATGTTAAGGGTGACCTGAAGTTGTGCAATCCACTTTTGAAATTTTTAAAATGGCCGCCATTTTCAAAATGGCCGCCGTTGAAAAAAATGATGGCCGTTGTCAGATCTCAGTAATTGCCAAAGCAATTTCAATGAAAATTGGTATACTGGTACAGCTAATTATCCCGAGCATTTTTGCAAAAAAAGATTTGACGCGGCCGACATTTCAAAATGGCCGCCATCCGAACACCACCCCCAACTAAAAATGTAAAAATTTAAACGTCATCCGATTTAGACGAAATTTGGTATACAGGTAGCTTATGATACCCTAAGTGTGCCACTATTTAAAAATGTTTTGTCCGACTTCCGGTTTCAAAATGGCGGCCGTTTTAAAGTTTTACAAAATGGCGGCCGTTGTCAGATCTCAGTTATGGCCAGAGCAATTTCAATGAAAATTGGTATACTGATACAGCTAAATATCCTGAGCATTTTTGCAAAAAAAATTTTTTGTCCGACTTCCGGTTTCAAAATGGCGGCCGTTTAAAAGTTTGCTCGTTTTCTCGCTCATCTTTTAACCGATCGAAATGAAACTTGGCCAACTGAAAGCTCATGTTATGAAGTTGTGCTCTTGACTTTTAGTTCCCTCTACTCGGTCAAAAGTGCGGAACGGGAGGCGACTTCAACGTTTCGGGAAACGTAAATTTTAATTATTATTATTATTTTCATATTTCTTATGTTTTCCCCTCGCAATGTTGTCCGCTCGTTTTCTCGCTCATCTTTTAACCGATCGAAATGAAACTTTGGGAACATGTTAAGGGTGACCTGAAGTTGTGCAATCCACTTTTGAAATTTTCAAAATGGCCGCCATTTTTAAAATGGCCGCCGTTGAAAAAAATGACGGCCTTTGTCAGATCTCAGTAATTGCCAAAGCAATTTCAATGAAAATTGGTATACTGGTACAGCTAACTATCCCGAGCATTTTTGCAAAAAAAAATTTGACATTTCAAAATGGCCGCCATCCGAACACCACCCCACTAAAAATGTAAAAATTTAAACGTCATCCGATATAGACGAAATTTGGTATACAGGTAGCTTATGATACCCTAAGTGTGCCACTGTTTAAAAATGTTTTGTCCGACTTCCGGTTTCAAAATGGCGGCCGTTTTAAAGTTTTACAAAATGGCGGCCGTTGTCAGATCTCAGTTATGGCCAGAGCAATTTCAATGAAAATTGGTATACTGATACAGCTAACTATCCTGAGCATTTTTGCAAAAAAAAATTTTTGTCCGACTTCCGGTTTCAAAATGGCGGCCGTTTTAAAGTTTGCTCGTTTTCTCGCTCATCTTTTAACCGATCGAAATGAAACTTGGCCAACTGAAAGCTCATGTTATGAAGTTGTGCTCTTGACTTTTAGTTCCCTCTACTCGGTCAAAAGTGCGGAACGGGAGGCGACTTCAACGTTTCGGGAAACGTAAATTTTATTAAGTCGCCGACCACGAAGTGTCGGGCGACTTATTGTTTTTACTCCGTTTCTTATTATTATTATTATTTTCATATTTCTTATGTTTTCCCCTCGCAATGTTGTCCGCTCGTTTTCTCGCTCATCTTTTAACCGATCGAAATGAAACTTTGGGAACATGTTAAGGGTGACCTGAAGTTGTGCAATCCACTTTTGAAATTTTCAAAATGGCCGCCGTTGAAAAAAATGATGGCCGTTGTCAGATCTCAGTAATTGCCAAAGCAATTTCAATGAAAATTGGTATACTGGTACAGCTAACTATCCCGAGCATTTTTGCAAAAAAAAAATTTGACGCGGCCGACATTTCAAAATGGCCGCCATCGAACACCACCCCCCTAAAAATGTAAAAATTTAAACGTCATCCGATTTAGACGAAATTTGGTATACTGGTAGCTTATGATACCCTAAGTGTGCCACTATTTAAAAATGTTTTGTCCGACTTCCGGTTTCAAAATGGCGGCCGTTTTAAAGTTTTACAAAATGGCGGCGGTTGTCAGATCTCAGTTATGGCCAGAGCAATTTCAATGAAAATTGGTATACTGATACAGCTAACTATCCTGAGCATTTTTGCAAAAAAAATTTTTTGTCCGACTTCCGGTTTCAAAATGGCGGCCGTTTTAAAGTTTGCTCGTTTTCTCGCTCATCTTTTAACCGATCGAAATGAAACTTGGCTAACTGAAAGCTCATGTTATGAAGTTGTGCTCTTTACTTTTAGTTCCCTCTACTCGGTCAAAAGTGCGGAACGGGAGGCGACTTCAACGTTTCGGGAAACGTAAATTTTATTTCTTAATTCCTATATTTATATAAACAAGCACACGGCTAATGATCTATTTGATGTATTTGTAAACCGGTTGCAATCATGTAATGTTTTGTAATTAGATATGTCTTTTGTTCTAAGTAATACACATGGTAGCGAGATGTTGCTGTTGTGATATCGCCTTAACCAAGAAAGAAGAACCTACAAATAACATAGTGGCATTGGGTGAAGGACGTCTGAAACGTTATTAAAAGAACATTTTGTCGATTTGCTATATAAATCGTAGCGTAATTGGTCAAGACAGCACCATAATCGCGAAACGCCCAACTGCATCCACGTGTTAAAACGCTGTATCAGCAAATATGGCCAAAGGCTTCAATAATACTTTTCGTCTTCCATCCCAGTTAAATATTAATGAAGGCAATGTTTTAAGAACTGGAAAAGTCAAGTAGAAATATACATGACCGCTTCTGGTGCATCAGATAAAGATGATGAGGTCCAAGTAGCTATTATTTTGAATTGTGCTGGCTCCCACATCGTTGACATTTACGATCAATTTGTATAGGCAGAACGAGGTGATGAAAAGATACCAGCAAAACTGTTTTAAAAATTTGAAGCCTATTCTAACCCAAGAAAAAATGAAGTATTCGAGTCCCATAGATTTGGATGGTACCATATACAGAGCCATTTGACAGTTTTCTCACTGAACTGAGAACCAGAGCAAACTCATGCAATTTTCAGGAGAAGGAAAGAATGATAAGAGACAAAATAATTTTAACAGCGAAAGGAAAATTACAAGAACTGCTGTTAAGAGAAGATAAAATTGACATAGAAAAAGTAATTAAAATATGTAGAGCCTATGAACAGTCTAACAAACATGTAAAAGAAATAAGAGAAAATCAAACACCAACTCAAACTGTAAACAAAGTCAAAGTTGAAAAACCGACCAGGAAAACTCAAACAAGCCAACATCATGCATCAGGCAAAAAGTAAACAATATAACCGAAACAACAATAAATATGACAAAGAATGTAATTTCAGTGGCTATAAACATGAAAGAAAGAAAGAAAAAATGTCCAGCTTGGGGTAAAACATGCGATGCATGCAAAGGCAGAAACCATTTCAAGAGTAAATGTAAGAAAATCCATTCAATAACATCTAGCATTCCCTCACAGGAGGATTCTGATCAGGAAGATTGTTTGTTGAATGCAATCAATGCAGTTGGTAATTCAGATAATATAACAACTGCACTAAATGTAAACGAACGAGATGTAAGATTTCAACTAGACAGTGCAGCAGACGTAAATACAATAGGTAAACAACATGTCCGCAAAGAGCAGGTCAAGCCTACATCGGTTACACTCAAAATGTGGAACAAACAAGGAATGAAATCGATCTGAGAGGTTAATCTCCAAGTGAAAAATCCGAAAAATGGTGATGAAAACTAACAAAATTTATAGTTGTTCAGAACGGACATACTTATTTGTTAGGACTTAAAGCAAGTCAAGGGATGGGTTTCATAAGCATAAACAAAGACAAATTTATTGCTAACGTTGCAAAACAAATTATAGTTGATCTAGGGGAAGCAACTCTAAAAGTAAATGAAGAAGTTGAAGCTAAAATTTTGCCGTGAAGAAAATTGCCACTTTCTCTGCAGGACGATGTGAAAAGCAAAACTTTAATAAGTTTTGATTCCGGTGACGGAACCAACAAAGTGGGTTAGCCAAATGGCCGTCGAGAAAAACCAAATGGTAAACTAAGGATCTGTTTAGATCCTCTACCTTTGAACACTGCACTTATGAGAGAACATTATAAACTTCCGACACTTGATGATGTGCTACCGAAATTAGCAAATGCAAGAATCGTCAGTAAATTAGATGTCCTTGAGGCCTACTGGCTTGTGAAATTAGATGAACAATTAAGTGAACTTACCACTGTGATCACCCCTTTTGGTCGCTATAGATGGGCCAGGCTTCCGTTTGATTTGAAAGTATCAAGTGAGATATTTCAGAGTAAGCTATCAGAAGCTCTAGATGATCTAGAAGGCGTATTTACTATCGCAGATGATATCATTATCGCCAGATGTGGAAAATACGACCAAGAAGAAAAACGCAAAAACGAACGCAAACTTTAGAACTTATTCAAAAGAAGTAGTGGAAGAAACATCGTTTTGAATGAAGACAAGAAAAAAGTTTGACTGACGGAAATAACTTTTCTGGGTCATCTTATTACTCGGGATGGTATTTGTGCTGACAGTGCTAAAACAAAAGCAATTAAAGACATGCCAAGTCCGACCGATGTACCTAGTGTTAAAAGATTGTGTGGTATGGTACAATACATATCACGATTTATGCCCGATCTTGCGAATGTTATAGATCCGATTCGTATACTAACACGCAAAAATGAACCATGAAATTGGTCCGCTATATGCGAAAACTCTTTTCAGCGTATAACGAAAATGCTAACTGAAGCATCTATATTTGCAAAAATGCATGTTGTACTACAAGTTGACAGTAGTAAATGTGGTTTAGGCGCCGTTTTTCTACAAGACGGGAAACCAATTGAATTTGCGTCCAGAGTCATGAAACCAGCCGAGCAAAACTGGGCCCAAATTGAAAAAAAAGCTTTATCTATGTTATACGGTCTTGAAAGATTCGACCAGCATACACATGGAAGAAAGGTGTTTGTACAAATCGACTACAAGCCATTAGTGTCAATACGTAGCTAGCCACTAAGTCGTGCGCCAAAGAGACTACAGGACATTATTATGAAGCTATTCCGATACGGTGTAGAATTTAGATGTGTGGATGGGGAATATCTTGTAATCGCAGATACACTAAGCCGAGCGTATCTGGAAACAGACTCTTCAACCGAGACTGAACGTCCACGGATTATGAAAGTAAATTCTTTTGAAGACATACCCAATGCTTGAATACAAGAAGTGAGAGATGCTACTGCCTCAGACTCTGATATGTAAATACTTATGGAAATAATAAGAAATGGTTGGCCAGAAGATAGAGACAATGTTCCATATAGTATACTTTCATATTTCAAATACCGTGATGAACTTAGTATCAGCGATGATATCGGTGTTAAAGGAGAAGCAATACTAATTCCAAAGTCACTACGAACAGACATGAAAACATGTCTGCATAGTGCTCATCATCTCAGATATGATTCGATGATGCGTCGTGCTCGAGGAACAATATTTCGGCCGCGTATAGCAAATAATATAACACATGGCGGAAGCGTTTGAAATTTGCCAAGAAACAAAACAGAAACATCAGCGTGAACCCCTTATCCAGCATAACGATGGAAAAACTCCATGGAATAAAGTTGATATGGATTTGTTTGAAATAAGTGGACGACAATACTTTGTAGTCTTCGACTATTAATTAAAATTTTATAGAAGTCGACTTGTTAGCTTCGACGAAATCAAGCAATGTAATGGCGATACTAGGGAAACAATTTTCCCGATTTGGAATACCAATATGCATTGTGTCTGACAATGGTCCTCAATTCAAATCAGATGAATTTAAGAACTTTATCGACAAATGGAGAATTAATCACATTACTCGTCGCCGAATCTTCCTCAAGGAAACGGTAAAGCTGAATCAGCCGTTAAGATCATTAAAAATATGATTAAACAAACCCTGAAAGATAGACGAGATCAATATAAGGCATTATTGGAACCTACAAATAACATAGTGGCAGCGGTGGAACTACGAAATACTCCGCATCAGGACACAGGTTTAAGTCCAAATGAGATGATGTTTGGAAAGAAAACACAACAATGATTCCGACAACCATCCGATCAATCTCCAAGCCGATATATTTGCGATCAAACAGAAAAAATAAATGTGCAAAAGCCATAAAACAAACGTGCAAGACAATTACCATCATTAAATAGAGGGGATTCTGTATATTTTAAACATATGAAAGGAAAAAATTGGGTATTAGGAAAAATCCGTGAAAAACTAAGTGAACGTGCTTATGTCGTACAAAGTCAAGAAGGTGTTTAATATAGACGAAATCGTGCTCACATCAGACCAACTAAAGTAAATGTTCAAGTGCGTGATATATCACCTGATCGCCAAATAATGGACATTGAAGACAATATTAAACCGTTACATGTCGCACCAAATAAACAATCTGTTCAAAATGAATCGTCTAACGCCGATAATAAAATAGTTGATGAACCACCAGTGAAACAGCAAAATGTTCCGACCAGACCACAGCGTGAGAGGAGAGCACCGGTGTACTTGAAAGACGTTGTCCGATAGTTTTTTTTATAATTTTGATTGATAGACATTCTAGTCGTTATTAGGTCTAGTCAACTTAGTTTAAAATTAATATATTTGCTATCAGTGACGGTAATCGATTTTTAAAAAGAAATTTGATCTCATAATTAAAAATTTGTTTATTCTCGATTTCAATTTTAAATTTGTATTAAATGAAACGATTTCATTTTCTAAAGAAAAGGGAATGTTGATAAATTGACAAGTCACTTGTTTCTTTATTCCTATATTTATATAAACAAGCACATGGCTAATGATCTATTTGATGTATTTGTAAACCGGATGCAATCATATAATATTTTGTAATTATATATGTCTTTCTTGTGTTCTTAGGAATACACATGGTAGCGAGATGTTGTTGTTATGATATCGCCTTTACCAACAACGAATAACCTACAAATAACATCTTCTTGTGCAGCAGCATTCCATTAGCTTCAGGGCATGTCTCAAAAACATGTAAACAGTTACCCCATTGCTTTTTAGGAATGCCACGATTTCTGTGATTGATTTCCGTATTCGATAAACTCTTAAACTGCAAATTCAATTTTGTGCTAGTTTAAGACATGTAAGGTTTTTAATTGAAGACATTTTTTATGGAAAACACTGTGTAGACAAATACACGACATCTGTCTCTCAAATGATTGTTGATGTAGGTTTGTCGTATAGTGTGTGAAGTTACTTCCTTTACTTCCTTTATTTTACTTTCCTTTACTTACCTTGGATTCATTACCAAACGACACAAAATTGCAGTAAAACGTGTAATAAGTAGTACGTCTTGTTCTTATCAGAATGTGAGTTAAAACTCGTCTTATTTGCCTAATCAAACACTAGGACATTTATTCGCGGTTATAGTAATGAGGATGGAATTTACAATTTTTTAAATCCAATTGTTCGTCTTTAACAAGATCTAGATAGAAACTTCCTATACCATATTTAAAATCAGTAATTGACTTATTTTCTTTGAAATACACATTCTTGCTCAAAGTAATGAGAGGCTTAACAACAATTTTCTTATTATTTGGATGTTTTTTTTTATAATTCCGAAGCAGTGTGTATTTTGCGTTATGGACAATGGGCTATGAAAAAGTGATATCAAAAATAGATTCACGAGAGATAAAACATGCTTTAAATTAACTCTCGTATGTAACTTTGGAGGCTCGCTTGTTATAATATTGCAATTACGTAACTCGAGTTAATATTTAGCGACTTTTAACCTTTTTTTAAGTACTCATTATGAAGCCAATGAAAGCACTACAAAAGGCATTTTGTACAGTTCAAAAAGTTATTTTCCTCTGTCAATTGTCAAATTTCTATAGTGTTTCTTAATTTTTTGTAATATGCAGCGTTTGTTTTATTTCAAAGTGAAAGCTGAAAATATTACATTTGCATGTTACCCTACTAAGAACCCCTGGAAATATTGAGAAAAATAAAAACATTAACCAGCACACAATCTACACAGTATTTTCATATTTTAGATAATGCATTCATTTTTACAACTTATTTATCTTTCATCGGTTGCTATACAGTCTAATATATCTTAATTTTCAAGTTCTCTGGTATTTGAAAATACGCTAACTTATATATTATATATATATATATATATATAAGTTAGCGAAAAGTTATACTTAATGAAATGTAAATTCAAGTACCGTCTTGGCTATGGGCGTCTGTGATGCTTTCTTAAGAAATTCCAGCACTCGCAAATGGCCTTAAGCCTACTTATTAAATGGATGTTTGTTTTACCTTTAGCGAGCAGTATTTCGGTCATATTCAGGAAAAAACAATTTCACAAACAACAAATCAATGGGACAAAAGTTGTTAAACATGGGGAAAAAATTTTGATCGTCACTTGAAATGTATGGGGTATTGAAAATGAACGGACAATTCTTCCATTTTGTTAGGCTACAAAAAGCCTAATATTTTCGAAATCTACAAAAAGGACTTTATCATGCAAAGAGCGTGGCACTCTCCAAAAAGTCAAACAATACGATATGTGGTCATGCTTTTGTATTAAACCTGACAATCTCCTAACGAGAGGGTCTCCACTATCCACTACCCAAGGACTGATCGGTGAGGCCAATCACTGGGCTCCCTCGCAGAATGTATCAGTTCTACTACTGCATCAGCCCTACCATAAGGCGTGCGCTCGCTGTATATATATAATAATTTCTATAGTGTTTGTTTACGTCAGTTTAAATATATTATTAACATTTGTGGCTTCATTAGATGCGTTAATGATGTTCGAAACCTACAATAACTAAAATTTCAAAAAAGATACAAAAGTTATAAAATTTACTATGCAAGACGCATATTGCGTCTTACAAAATCATCATTGATGCACAAACCCAAAACATATTTAAAATTTAAATAACTAAGAAATTATGGAACTTTATCAAAAGTAAACGCAAACAAAACTGCGTAGTAGCACCTCTAAAAGACCGAGATGGAATCACATACTCAGAACCTTCAAAAAAGCAAACATCTTAAATCAGCAGTTTTCATCAGTCTTTAACACGAATGAAGACACCTCAAACATCAAGATCATGGAATCAGCACCATCGAAAAAATGAAGGACATCGTAATCACCATCGTAGGCGTAAGAAAACTACTCTCCGGATTAAACAAACATAAGGCATCTTTATATCATCCCGAGTTATGAAGGACTATGCTAATCAATTAGCACCAGTGTTCACTTTGTTCTTTCAAGCTTCTCTCAACCAGGCCACACTCCCAGGAGATTGAAAAAAGGCAGATGTAGCTCCAATCTACGTGAATAAAGGCATGAAGAACTGTGCAACTAACTATCGCTTTGTGTCACTAACGTCAATAGCGTGTAAGTTGATGGAACACTTCGTGTGCAGCAACAACATGACACACTGTGAAGACCACCAGATCGTTACAGAAACATACAACACGGTTTTCGAAAGCGAAGATCCTGGGAGACCCAACTAATATGTACCATTCAAGATCTCGTCAGAAACATTGACAATCAAAGCCAGACTGCCGTAATATTATTGGACTTCTCGAAGGTCTTTGACAAGGTTCCCCATCAAAGACTGATCCACAAGCTCCAACATTACGAGATAACTTGAACAACATGAAAGTGGATTAGGAACTTCCTGCATAATCGTGAACAGAAAGTAGTCTTAGACGGATGCTCCTCCAAGACTGCACCATTGTCACAAGGGAGCATCTTAGGACCATTTCTTTTTCTGTTGTTCATCAACGACCTGCCTGAATACGTGTCCCACTCAGAAGTACTACTGTTCGCGGATGACTGTGTGTTGTACAGAAAGATCTCAACGCGTAATGATGCCACAAAGCTCCAAGAAGACCTGGATGCCCTGCAACAATTGGAAACTGATTGGCTAATGGAGTTCCATCCCCAGAAATGTCAAATACTACACGTGACAAAAAAGAGAAAACCAATAAAAGAACAATACGTAATCCATGGACACCATCTTTAGGAAGTATAAACAGCGAAATACCTTGGACTGAACATTCACTATCAGATGAATTTGAACGGACACATCGAGCAAGTGATGAAGAAGGCAAATTCCACCCGACCCTTTCTTCAACGAAACTTTTATGCCTGCCCGAAAAAGACCAAAGAGCTGTGCTACACAGTACTGGTTCGCCCCATATTGGAGTATGGTAGTGTCATATGGGATCCTCATACAGCCCAAAACATCAGGCGTATTGAGATAATTCAACGTAGATCATTTGTTTACGGCGACTACAGAACGACCAGCAGTGTGAGCGCCATGCTGAACAACCTGAACTGGACAACATTGCAGGAGCGTAGGGCACAAGCCAAGGTTGTAATGATGTACAGGATTGTCAACAACCTGATAGACATCCCCCAACAGTAACCTAACACCATGCAGCTGCCAACATTAGAGGCCACTATCAGCGGTTCTTGGTGCCATTTGCCAGACCCTCCGTATACCAACAGTCGTTTTTCCCAAACTCCATCAGGATATGGAACTAGCTACCTCAGATTATCATTGCTTGTAACTCACTGGACTCCTTCAAGAGTGAGTTACAGACCACCACCCTGAGATATTAACTTGCACCTTGGGACCTTCCAGCACCAACTCACTTTGTAAATAGTCACAAAAAGTACGAGGATTCACCATATGGTGGTTTTGTACTCGCGATGAAGAAGAAGAAGAAGACTCCATTTTTTAAAAAGGGCAGAGTAGTAAATGTTATTATTTCATTGAAACAAAAAATTAAAATCTTATCAACTGCATGTTAGCTAAATAGCAGGGTCAACTGTAGGTTTATCCGATATGTTAAAATAAATATTTGTAAGAGTAGTGTTGTCTGGAAATCTCGTGCAGACTACACAATGGGTAAACGGGTAAAATTAAATACGTTTGGCTTATTTAAACTGCATTGATTCCTATTGATCTAAATTATTCTGCCGCTTGCAATGACTTTTGGAGCGTGTTTTTCCTTAATAAAACACAAATGTTGGATGAGAGTACAGTTTTTTTAAAGAGTGATGTCTGAGGTCGGGGTTTTCTTCAGGTTCTCCATATTCCTTCCCATTTAAAAATAGACTCCATGATATAGCCGAACAATTTCTGAAAGTGGCATTTAACACCATTCAAACAATCTTGTATTTTCTTAAACGTCTTATTTGCTGTATACATGAATATGTTTCAACACCATATTTAAATGTTTATTATGAATACAGAACATTTCTCAATAGATGTATGGTAATAAGAAAATCCACTAATTTGATACTCATGCTATATAATCTTTAACATTCTAGAAAGTAACTGTCGTGACAGATGCAATTACAATTATTATAGAACATTGAAGAACAAAGAAAAAAATTGGCTTTATTGCTTTTGTGAGGCTACCTACTTTTCATGGTTTTCATTTCCTAATTTTACTTGTACACAGTACTTGCCAGTAAAAATCACTGCCACTTTATAGAGTTACGATATCGTAGCTTACTGTTGTGTAAAAGCAGGACGTTACAACAAGGATGTACGTTATATTTGAATTCATTTAGACTTATGGATATATTAGTTATATATGAGGCATGCTACATAGTGGTTGATCAGAATGTAAAAGATCGCCAAGCGAAGAGCCAACACAATACCATTACAAGTTCAGATAAATAAACAAATGATGATCTGGAATAATATATCAGTTGAGAAAACGAAAGCTCAACGTGCTGGATCGGATAGTATGTTGTTACGCAAATTAGGAAAGTTGACGATTGGAAACTTGAATTCAAAGTTGATCGTTAAAAGTCCTACTTGAGTGTTAACATTGAGACGTCAATTCAAATACAAAGCGGACTATTGGTGTCTGTATTGTGCTTAATTTCAAGCTCTTTTGCATAAACAAGATGCTGAAATTTACCAAATCAAGGATTTGTTAATAAAAAGGACATCACCAATAAAACGGAAACTGAGTTAAAAAAACGAGCTAAGGTTTTTTTTCTCTGCAAATTCTTGTGAAAGCTTTTGCATGAATAAGAAACAAATCGGAAAATATGGTGCATGAGTATTGCCCATGGGAATACGAACTGACTGCTAAAACAATTTGTTTTTAGCTTCGGACTCAATGCTCACAAAAAAAAAATCTTAGTATGACTTCCCAGAGAACCATGCCAGTTGGCAAATTGCAATTTTAAACGTGTTTTCTTCTGGGAAAACAAAGCAGTGATCAACCAATACTTCAAATGAAAAAGCTGCAAGTTCATTATAAACAATGATAAATACTGTTACGTACATGTATATTTGTTTGAAAGCGCAAATTTATATCAATATGTAAATTTGAAAATAAAGGATCCATGTATGTCATACAGGACCTGATATCGATAATAACAACTAATAAAAATATGCCGTAACAATAAGCAATTTTAAACCAGTTTGTGTTATTTATGTGTGACCTTATTTAATGGATGTCAGTTTTTATGCTAGCGGTGATGTGTTTGAACTGGATACTCCAAATGCCTTTTTTTTCTAGACCAGTGAACTTGCGGTAAAACAGAGGTTCTATTTTGCAGGTTTATCCATTGTTAAATGTGCCGTAGAAAAGACATAACTAATAAAAAAAGAAAGTAACGGTAATAATGGTGACTTTAACCGAAAAGTTAATAATTTACAAGTGTGGAAAAATAGATGACTTATATTATAATTATAATTATATCAAGACGTGCTGAATCATTCATATAGGCGTTGTAAAAGAAATAACAGATCTCTATTTGAATGGAAAACAGCAGTTTTGTAACGAATATATGAAGTGCGGATTAAATACATTTGTTTCAAAACGGTGAGAACATATATATATTTACCTGTTTTGAGATAATAAAGTAAGCAATATAATATACAAGCCAGCAGCGTTTTTCACGAAAAGTCGTAAGTGTGAAATCTATGTTGAAAGATAAAAGGGAAATGCAATGTGACGCCAGCACCAACGATAGATTTTACACTTACGACTTTTTGTGAAAGCACTCCTGATGTTTCCCCATCGCATATTTTTGTCCAGTTTCTGGTCGTTTAACCGCGACAGCTCTTTTTGGGAACTGACTGATAGTGATAGTTCAGAATCACAGTAGTATATATTTTGAATAATTTATTTCCCAGGAACGTATGCTTGACCCGTTTTCCCTGCGATGATAAATCTTATCTCATTATCAAAACATTTTCCTTCCACTTGTAAAGAAGAGAATACTTTGTCTATTTATCATTATATTACCAACATACGTCGTGACATAGGCGTGCAACCAATAAAAAAAACTGTACGGCAAAGATATAAATAAGAAATAAGGTACGATAAGTAATTACTGTTGCCAAAAATAAAGTACATTAAAACAATCAGTAAACAAGCACGTAAGATATAGCTTTAATCAGCTTTGCAGTTTCTGAAAAAGATATTTGTACATTATTCTCAAAGGTCCTATCATAAAATGAGTCTTGCGCTGGAGGTCATTTTGATTTTTGAATTGAAAGAAAAATAACTTTTTAGATGGAGACAATCGTCAACAATAGGTAGCTTATTCAGTCATTTCCAAGAGACACAAGAAGAGTAGCTTACCGACACAGAATGATAGAAATAATATGTGACGACGTAAGGATTGCCGTTATGCTATGGGTAATAAGCATAATGGCAATCCTTACGTCGTCACATATTAGAACACCACTAAATACTTAAGTCGGACTAGAATTACTTCTAGAAATAGGCCCGGAATACTACAAACAAGACTTCACGACAAACTTGATGACCTTAACTTTTAATTTGTAAACTTGATGTTCATAAAACAATCAGCATATTTACGGTTACATTTTCACCGAAAACAAACTAGTCACAATTTTCTCGAATTGTTCAAATGAACAGTATTACAAGGTTACACTGAGATGCAGTATTATTATTATTATTATTTTTCAAATTAAAAGGAGCCCCAATTTTTTGTAATCATTTAGTTGAAATTCGGTGTTTCGCTGAATCGTACATTTTGATAATATGGTGAGACCATGTAACAAGTATTACTGATCTGAACAAAATCGATCAGTATAATGATAAAATTGTTAAAATATGTGACTTGATTTGTCTTGTTATCGCTGTACCTGAAAAATATATTGTACTAGATGACTCTTATTAACTTATGTATTGGATAAGGTAACATTACGATACACATTGGAACCAACTTTAACAGAGAATGGAAACCGAATATTCTTTTATAGTGTGTTTTTAATGACAAAAAAACCAGCATTGAAGTGTATCGTTGTTTTACAGAAATAAACAAGTGTGTATATTTACAAAAATGTTGCTAATTGTTTTCATCATTAAAGCATAGATGACAAATGCTATATTTTAAGTATTGGTAAAACATGACTCATTGACCTTGAAAGGCATAGCGTGAACTGTATAAGAATTATTTTAGCTACATAAAGAAAAAATTTAAACTAACAAACAATAAATACGATGGATGAGATGTGCATCAGTAAACACGAATAGCCAGCCATAATTATTTTTATTTAAACAAATATCTAAATGCATGTTTAAAAATGTTGATGTAGGGTACAACGAACAGGCTTTTAAGCGGACCTATATTTCAAATAAAATCTATATCTTAATAAAAATGCCCCTATAGTCCCGAAATGTTTACACATTACGGCCGTTTTTCCAAAATTTGTCATCTATGCACTGTAATTATTTGTTATAAAAGTACCCTTATTAATGGTTATAAAGGTAATTAAATGTTATATAAAGTAAAAATTTACGTTTAGCCTTTCCTTCCTTAAAATATTGTGAATACAAATCTGTAAATATAATACGGTCTAATACTATACACAATTGTCAAGTCTTAATAATTAACTGCAGCAACATGACTCCAACGTAGTTTTGAAAAACTTCGACATATATTATTTAACGAATCTTGGTAGATACCCTAATATCAATGATGGCAGTTAATTTAAAAACTTTAAGACGAAGTCTATATAGATTGAAGGGTTTTATTGGTAATAATCCGTATTATTACATGTATTTTATAAAAAGATATTTCATAGATATAAAAGAGAAACATCACTAGTTCCCTTAGTTCCAGAAATTGAGCCCTATTCAAACCCTACGTTTGGACTGCAGACCACTTTACTGCCTGCAAGACATTGTTATTATGAACATAATGCAATGGAAATTATTAAAGAATGTTTGACATTTAATAACTATGTTAAATTGTACATGTTTTAGATGTACATGACAGAGGACAACTAACCAAAGATGTCTCTAATGCCGCATGATTACAGCTAAAAACATTAAAAACATGAATATTTAGTTTGAACACAAGGTAAAGGTTTTCTTTGTTTATAGCTAACAAAAAAGTCTTAATTAGTCTACACAAAAACAGAGCATGGCATAGGCTTGACGATAGTGTTTTGAGAATACAATGTGAATGCGTTTCTTGTTTTTTTTGCTAATGTGAAAGTGATAACATTGTGTGATGATTGGTCATTATAATTTCTTATCCCCATAAACATTTTTTTCTTGAAACCGTTTTCCCGTTTTTTTACTATTCCAATCAAAACAAGTATTAATAAATTAAACCAGTTAACAAAATAATTTAGTTAACATATTAACAAAATAATAATTGGTCAAACAAACCATTTACAAACAGTACATTTGTAACAATATTAATGATAGACGTTAAAAATGATAATTTAATCGTTCAAAACCCTTGTCCAAAAACAGTAAAACACAATCTCAATTGAGTTTCTAAAACACTTCCAATCGATCTAACGTTAGAAACATTTTTCTCTAGTACGTCCATTGATTTTTAGGTAAACATAAATCAATTATGAAAAATTTAATCTGCAGAAGGTGTTATCATAACAAAAAAATGAGCCAATGGAGTAAATTATCACCAAAGGTTGATAGGTAAACTCAGAAACAAGCTAAATCCTAAACAAGTTGTGCACAAATCTTCAGCAGTACCACACTTTGTTAGGCTCTCCTGGGAGCAAGGGACTCAAAAGGATTATTGGGATACCCACTATCTACATAAAAATATTAGCAAATATGACATAAGTTACATACAAAATTTGTGTATTGTATCCTACCACTACATTTATTCATTAAGTGTTGTTTCCTTGGTTAGGAGAATTTGCATTTGATGGGACAGCCTAGCTCATGAAACAGAAAAAAACCGATTTATTGTTGTTAATGCCGTTTTCCTTTATATACAATGTATGAACCATAAGTAAATAAAAAAACATACTATCATTATTGACTACAGTTACATTTTTTCTTACAAATTTAAATATGTATAGATAAAAACAAGTTTTCATTGCAATAGTTAAATTCAATTTTTTTTTTGCTTTGACAGCTTTAATTTTCTAAGTAAAATTGCTAATATCTTATCAGCAAAGATGAAATTAAAAACATATTGCAATTTGCTGTCCCTTCTTGTTTGCGGAAGAATACATGCATTTAGTTAACTTCTTCAACATCATCATAGAGTGGGGACATGCCACGTGAGTTTGATACGAAAGGGGAAAAGCTGCTCATCTTATGAGTATTGAAAGAAAATTTCTCTCTATTTTTTATAAACTGGTTCATGATGTAAAGTTAAAGTTTACTCATCTTTTTTTCATTTTATTTCAAATTTCGTATCTTACAACTTCCTTCACCATAATAAGCTGGTAGGACCAGACTGGAATGGTTTCAATTACACGACCAACGGAGCAACACAGCGCGCCGAAAGGTGGTTAAAAAGGAAAGGTGCTCCTATAGTTTTGTTTCTAGTTACATTACCTCTCGTACGTGAAGGTTATTTTAGAACATTGGCCACCAGAAATTTTCCTCAAGCGTACTTCCGGTTTTCGTTACGTTTCTTAACAACGAAATAAACAATGACTGAAGTACGACACCCGGGTGAATTTGACTTCACGAAAATTCCCGATTTGAAAAGATATTTGATGGAAAGAGGGATAACATGCTCTCTGTATAACTAAATGGCGCTAATACGGCTTTGTGAGTTGGAGCTGGAGGTAATTACTACTGCAGACGACTACAAAGATATGGAGGTACAGAGGCGAACGGTGATGTGCAACGACAAAGAAGTGATTCTTTCACCAGTAAATATAATCAGAGATTGGAGGAAAGATTTGAACCTTTGCCATTGATAGAGTCGTATGATGTACTTATTTATTTCCTTAACAAATGCCCCTGGACTGAAGACCACCTTAAAGAAAGACAAATATGAAGAAAGACAGTGGGTAAGTTGAAACATTCAAGCACATCAATTAACCTTCATCATATTAGGCATAATCATGCTTAATATGAAACATGAAAAGTGATAAAGTGATACAGGTTTGCAGACATCAAAATTAACCCTGTTTATATCTAAAGGTGTTCTTAAGTGAGTGGGGGGAGAAGACTAGAAGGAGTCCATTAACAGGTTAAAATTTTTTCCCCAAAACAGATAACAGTAAATTTAAAATAATGATAACAGATAACAGCAATTTACATGAGAAATCAGCGAGTTCAAAAATCGAAAAAGCATATACCAGCAGAATCTCATTTATTCCTCCCTTTATAGGAGGACTCAATGACATTAAAATGCATTAACAGAAAACATAGAAAAAAAGATAACAGGCATATTAAAATGCCAGTAACATGTTAACAAAAGATCTTGCACCCAATGGAAGAATATATAAAAAAAGTAGTTTTTTAAGTGTGCTTCCTGCTATAATCTGGTTGATTTTTTCACCTTGGCATACATTTATATTCACCATATAAATTTCTTCTCCTTTTAATTCATGTTTAATTTTAACAAGTTTATTATATTTATTTTTCAGACATAGACTTTTTAGCCAACCACATAACAGATATAAAACTACACAAACTATTTTTACCTTTTGTCAAGTTGCAGACCTGGCTACTTGTTTGCTCTGATGGCAACATAAAAAGTCGTGGATGCACTTGTGTTGTGTAAGTATTTTCAAGAGATTACTTAATAAGTAAGCTCCTCATTTGTTTAAACTATTATTGATAACAAAAATTAATAATAAAATATTTTGATAAGACTGTTTTACTCAAATCTAATCAACTTAATTCTCATAAATAATTTAGATTTGTGACCAAAAAAAAAAAAAAAACAAAACAAAAAAACAAGCAAACCATACAATTAAAACAGAGCAAATTTTAAACATACATTAAACAAAAATATTTAAATCCACCATTCCCCTGTTATCTTTACAATGACTTTAAAATAAATGTACCAGTATTTTGAACATGCCTTAGTGTTGTTGGAGTCAATATGTATTTTTTTTTTACATGTTTACTGGGACCATACTGGGAGGGTTCCCAGTGCTCGACCCACAGAGCAGACCAGCGCGTCCCCGGGTGGCGGATATGGGAGACCCCCTCTTGTTGGGGGGTTGTCAGGTCATAATACGGAAAGCCTGACCGCGGACCGTAGTGGGTAACGTGTTTGGAGAGTGCCACACTCCTTGCACGATAAAGACCCCTTTTTGTAGATTTTGAAAAAGAATAGTGGCAGTCAAAATTGTATTCCCTGTGACCCATCCCACCAACATTTTCCGTTGATTTATTGTTTGTTAACTTGTTCCCGTCCTGAATATAGCTGAAATACTGCTCGCTGGACGTAAACCAGACATCCAATCAATCAATCAATCTGACATGTTTAAGTAATCATCATAATCTGTTTAATCTTGGTATTTTAAAATACCTGCCTTTTTCAATATTCAAGTTAAGCTTGTTAATTCTAAATTAGGTGATTGCCGTCAACCCTTAAAATTATTTATATATGATAGACTTTTTATTTTTCATATAAAAATGGTGCTCATAATGTTTGGTTTATACTAGTTCAAATATTTTATCAATTGTTTACAAGTCTGAATTTCCATGTTTTTCAGTGATAATGGTACTTGTAAACACTGCAGAGCTTTGCTCTTCACTCTACAAAACTTTTTAAACAAACCTAAAGACTGTCACACTGAAGTAGGAACAGACATTTTATGTACCTGCAACAAGCCAAGAAAAGCATCACAACCAGAAACTGTCCACAACATAGACACTAGAAGAAATCCATCATCTATATTACCAATTCAACCAAGTCCTCATCATTACAATCCAGGTTCACAGTTAACTCTTTCCTCAAATGAAATTGAACGACGGCTCTCAAGTCTGTGCAGGAATAACAATTCTGTTCTACTACATGTTGTAGACACTGATGTTGACGATGTTCAAGAACCACCAAAACCATTTACTATTGAACAGCTTTCTAAAATTCCAACTGAAGGGGTAAAATTTGAATAATTGTTAAAGTCATACCCATACTGCATCTGTTATCAATGACATTGAAAGGCTTACACGTGGACAAACTCATAATGAAGACTGGTACTTGTATAGAAAGGGAAGAATAACAGCTTCACTTTTCCATTCAGTGTTCCATTTTAAATTTGGAGATGACCAATAAAAACTATATAAGAAAACAAATCTTTGCAACAGATAAGCCAATTAACAGCAAAGCTTTGGATTTTGGAAAACAGCATGAACCAATTGCAAGACAGTTATATACTGCTAGGTATAAATCGACTCATAAAAAAGCAAATGTGTCAACATGTGGGCTGTATATTTATTCAGAGAAGCCATATTTAGGGGTATCGCCGGATGGTCTAGTTTTATGCAAGTGTTGTGGCACTGGTATCATGGAGATTAAATGCTCCTATCTTACAAAGATTACACAACTGATGAGGCATGCACTGTAAGTAATACAATTTTTATACAGATGAAAACAATTCAGTAAGATTACACCAAGACTGTGCTTGGTATACTCAGATTCAAGGACAAATGGGTATATGTGGATGTAATTGGCGCGATTTTATTTTTTATGCATTGAAAGGTTTTATTCATGAAAGAATTCAATTTGATACAGAGTACTTTAATGATATTGTAAACAAATGTGACATGTTTTTCAAAAAGTATTTAAAAAATACATCTGATACATATTCCCGATAAATGTTAATTGTGTGTTCCTTATTAATTTAAAATATAAGGAAATTAGTAATCTGCTAACATGGACTTGACTTGCCCACGTTAGGCTGCCAGTGACTTGATGTATGTGTTGCAACAGGCTGACATTGTATACTCTTCTGCAGCACCTGAGTTTGCTCTTGTTAAGTCGAGTTTGTGTCGATGGCTTTTTTAATGTTTTGTCGTATATGTTCACTTTTGCGTTTAATGGTCTTGGTCTTAGCATTTGGTTAATTTGTACCAGAAAAGATTTTTTTTTCTCTTTTCAATAAATATATTGAAAATAATATTTTATTTCTTTACTAGTGGTTCAGCTAAAGTGCACCAAAAACCTGATATTTTTACAATCTGACTGGCTAAAGGTTTGTATTTAAGGTCCATCACACCCGACAACATGCGAATTTTTTCAGTCGTCTAATTGCCCTTTCAACATGAATTCTATGGGATGCAATGTTTCTAGTTTTCAAAACATCTGCAGAGGTAAGTCGACGTCCTTTGCCTCAATTACATTTGCGCGTAAACAGTGGAATTACTAGAGTTGCCCTTCTTTCTGTAAGTAAATCTCGGATGGTGAAGCCTCCATCTGCCATTACTTCATCTCCAGGACAAATATTATCCAAGTATCTAGAATTTTCAGTTATGTAACGATCAGAAGTGTTGCCACCCCAGAGGTCAGAAATAATTGAAAATCTCCTGAAGGTGTTATGAAAACCAAGACTTTAAACGTATTATGAGATTTGTATGAACTGTAGGTTATGCTTTGTGCTGTTGGGTATTAAGGCTTTTGTATTAAAATTTCTGTGCAGTCTATAATGCTGGTTGTCTTTGGACAATTTTTCTTGAATGATAATGGCATACCTTTTCTCTTGAAGGCCATTTCATTAATGGACTGTAGACTGTATACATCAAATTTATCTAGGTGGTGAAAATCTGTAATACCCGAGACTCTGACACGGAAAACAATCCGATAAAAAAGCGAAAGAAGATTTAAGCTGCAGTAGTGTAATTATGTATTCCTGAAATCGGTTTAATTTTCTCCCGGCTCCTGATTTTTTTCTCTGCATTTCCACATGGTAATTATTTCATCTGCACTTTGTTTTCCGGACCAGTATTTAATCTTCGGACTCGGTGCAGCTTCATCAAGTATATCTGAAAAAAAAATACATATAATGTTTGGAGTATTACTTAACAAACAAGAATATTGAAACTGTTCATCAAAAAAGCAAATATTATAATTATAAAGAGAACTCAATGAAATATGGCCATAGGAAACATGTGCTCCAATATAACAGGAACTTTGTATCTATGATGTTTGTTTGTTTGTTTGAATGGTGTTTTAACACCACTTTCAGCTATATCATGGCGTGCAGTTTTCATTGGGGGAGGAAGCCGGAGTTTCCGGAGAAAATCTGTTTATCACTGTTTTGTAACATTGTGACGTCACAGTGTTTACTTAACGACGTCTTGACAGCAAGCTGAGATGGGCCCTTCTCACGCTAGTAGAGTGAGATGGAATAATATCACACATAAAGATCAAAGCAAAATATCGATAAATGTAATTTATGTACAATATAAGTACTGCAGTTATAGGATTCTCATATACTGTCACTGAACTCAAAATGTATTCATGAATGTCTGCAGCTTTTTCTTTTATTTTACTGCATACAAACCTAAAGTTGGCAATTTATCACTAAATGATCCTAAACATGGAGGCGCCTCTGGGGCAATCCTGGATTTCTACAACTTTCTCAGCGTTTCCGACGATCTCTGCACCCGTGGTTGGGTTCCATACTTGGTGGAAATTTGTCTAAAATTGTTGTACTCAAATAACTCTGGGTATGGATGCTTGGGGTAGGTATTCATCAACAAAATGAAGAGAACACACTCTTTGTTTAAAGTTGGGTTCAAAATATCTACAATATCTATCATCACGCCTAAGCAACTTTAACCATTTCTGACGCAAATTTAGATTCTTTTTGGCAGTTGGGAGTGGATAAAAAGTTACATTTTGCATGTAGGGATATTTTAATCTCTTCCTGTCATCTGAAGTACACCCCTCAGCTGCACAATGGTACCACTTGGTTTCTTTAATTTCTTTCTCGTCGTTCCTGTTGTTTACCGGAAGTACGTATATGGAAAAAAATACCAATATCACGTGACCACGGAGTATGTAATTTACAAAACAATTCCGAATACGCATGACTCAAAAGACATCTATTGGGCGATGGCCGCGGACCATAGTGGGTAAAATATTATAATAATGTAACTTACGGTAAACAATAATGACCGCTTTTAATAAATATAAAAAAGCTCATGATATACTTAAAAAGGCTAAATTTTTAGCCTCTACCAAATCCGTACTTTACTCTGGAATTTAAAATAATTTGGAATTTGGATTTTTTAATTTCTATTTCTAAGTTGACGTATTGATTGGTAACTTATTCTCGTTTTAAATATAGCAGAAATACTACTGGCTGATAAGCTAAAACCTGAACAATTGAAGCAAAAAGTAACTCCAAGACACATTTACACGACCAAACCATAGTGCAAACCTTGGTCCGGTGCTTATTTTAGTAAGAAATATCACTCTTGCATAGAGAAAAGGAGATTAGCGTATAAAACGCACAGTTTGAAGACTCAATTAATTTAATGATAATAACAGATATTCGGGCTTTCCGAATAGAGAACTGTGAGAACCAGAACCGTATTCTAAATAGTCCTATCTCATGACCAACACTAAATACAGGTCTATTTCTACTAAAAACGCCTAATTACTTTTATTGATGATATTTTACCAGAACCAAACTATATTTGATCGAAATACAGATACGTTCATTGGTAACTGCAGAATATTCTAGCCATAAAACCACATGTAAAATGTGTTTTTCAAGGATAAACAAAATTGGCAAAGGCACCCACCATGGTCTACATGAGTATTAATCAAAATCGTTCATAAAAATCTTAGACATCTGCTGCAAAAGTCTTATATCAGTCCTTTAAAAACTTTAAATAAATTAAATATTATACATGTTCTTTTCGGATTTTTTCAAGATAATTAAGACCACTTAATCCATCAACTGGAATTATAACTTTAAATTATTAATGAATTTAATTGACTATGCAGGAAAATGCGCAAAGCAAGACCAGCAGGTTGATACCTTGTCCGAATGGGTAAAGGGCTTGATGTTATTGATTGAAATAAGAATAAGTCGTTTTAGAAGGTCTATGAGTACTAAAGCATCATCAACCTGCAGAAATCTTGATGCTCTTAAAACTTTGTCCGACATTCATGACGAAAAATATGTTGTTGTGCCAGCAGATAAGGCCCCTAACAACATTATTTTAATCTGCAAAAACCACTAAAAAGAGTGTTTAATTAAAAAGTTAGACATATACATTGTAGTTCACTTGACAATCCTACTTAAACATTCACTGCGCTGTAAAAAGAGTAGATTCTTGAAAATCACTCTTCGGTGTAAGCATTCTTTGGTCTCAAAATCAAAGTCGATGATTGTGATCTCTCCTTGTTGTGTGTGGATCCCAAAACTTCACAAAAATCCATATAAACAGCGATTCATAGCAGGGTCGTTAAAGTGTACCACCAAAACACTATCGCAAACTCTTTTTAACAACAGTTAAAATGGGATTTTATAAACAAAAGTGACACTAACTACTTCTTGAGTGGCATAAATGAAATGTGGATATTAAAAAATTCAAAAGACCTAATAAGGTGTGCTCATTTCACAATTTATACATCATTCTAGATCCTACTTCGGTATTCCGATATTCTAGACCGATCACTGCTGTTAACCACTAAACATCTTATTCAAGGGTTTGTTGTACATTGTTTGATGTTATCTCTACAAAAGTTCTATGATCGTCACCATGACTTTATTGATCATTATGGGAAAACAATCTCTAAAAAATATCGGACTTTTTCTCTGAGTTATAAGTAATTTTTCCTATTTTTGGATTTGAGTTTTTCCCAGACATGACAAAGTAACTCGAAGGGTGTCTAATTAGAAAAAGGCACTGCTTACTCTTCGGGATTGCATTAATGGGTTTTATTGGGTTTGGGCTACTCTCATTCTGTTTTTGCGTTCTTGTTTTGTGTGTTGCTCTGTGTATGTTTGTCTTTATCCAGCTTTGTAACTGTCCCTCGACTTTTGACTCTTGTTGTTAGGTAGATTTTTGCTATTGTTTTTAGAGATAATATTTTGACATGCAACATATATCTTAAACAGAGCTGATTTGTCGGCTGTAATCTAATACGTTGTACGCAGAAACATCAATAGAATACTAGCTCTACAATACAAGACACAAAAGATGTATTGAGAAGTGACATAAACTCCATAAAAATAATGAAAAATAGACATCATTTGAGCCAAATATGACTGGAGGACAACAGAAGTAAATACATAAATGTATTTGTCTTAAAAATCGCAATTAATAACTAGTTTATCAAATTATTTGTCAATAAATTGATCTTATGTTATTTATTTATTACTGTCTACACAATTGCGCATTATGTCGATCTTGGATGCTCAGCACAAACTCATACTGCTTTCCAACCAAACAAAAATTGTTTTATACTTTGAAACATGGACCTTTCTCTTAGTATGTCGTCTCGAATTTGTGATCGTACTATTTCTCTGATAAGGCCCAGATCATCAATTTTTTCTCCTGTTTTAATTTTCTCATCAATAATCTTTTTCATTTGCTGTTCAATAACATGTTCCGCATTTTTAAGCATTTCATTTTGATAGTATAATTTCGAATTTCCGCCATTCATGTTAGTTATCATTGCAAAGAGTGACTGTAGCTGACGCTCGTTTTCTGCATCGTCAGAAGCCACCCTATTGTTGAAAGCCAAAACACGATTCCCGCATTTCTGAAATACAGTTTTCAACCTATCTTTGTAATTATCTAAAACCTCTTCAAATTTTCTGTTTTCACATTGAATGTCATCAAACGCAGTAAAAATAAAAATTACATATTTGTATAGATCTTCTCCAAAAATGGTAATCATTTCGGCTAACGTGACCTCTTCCTCCACTGTGCAACGACTTCGACAACTAAGGACAAACAAAATAGCATGTGGACCAGGGGAAGATAAAGATATACACTTAATCACTTCTGTCCGAGTTATGTCGGAATGTCTTTTGGTGTCAAAAAAACCTGGAGAATCCACAACAACAACTTTTTTTCCTTCTCTTACAACTTCGCCTCTTTGGCATACTTGGGTAACGGAGTCAACACTTAAACATGAATGAAAAAAGTTTTTTTGCTTCATAATACTGTTTCCTGTTGCACTTTTTCCATTCCCCGTTCTCCCGATCAACACAATGCGTACTGCATCTTCGGTACCAAACAATGCGTTCTGGAATATTAATACAAACTTTAAATGAAACTACGCACAATAACTCAAGCTTGTAGGTAAAAATAAAACAATTTATAATGTTACAGAATTCATTAACTAACTTCCAAACCCCTCCCCCCGGATAATGACTGATGTCTTTTTTTGCTTTATAATAAGCAGGTGTTTAATACAAAAGTTTGCTTAGTGATTTTTGCGCTACTCAGAAAACTACCACTGCATTGTAATTTAAATTTCTCATAATTTCAATTCATTAGAAAAATATTTTTCTATAAAGAGAGGTCGACTAAATGCATACAAAGTAACCGACCTTGTATCAATATACTATATTCCAATGTGAGCTTTTCTTAAAATAACAATTACAAATTTTACTACAGAATAAAATTATTTATAGTAAATATGTCATGTTGTTGTTGTATACCAATAAAGTACGATGAACTTCTGTTTTTCAAAGAAATATTAAGAATTATTAAGACGATTAAGAAGTTCGGATATTTATAAGTTGTATCCCTAAATAGTTATTTGCAATCACGTGGTCGACCTGGAAATTCTTGATATATCAACTGCCACGTGATCACACTTTGATGTTGACAGAAAACCGCATAGAAACTTTCAATGGAATACATACGTCTATTGAAATTAACTTTTAAAATAGATAAATAATATTTATGTTTTACTTTATTATTATTATTATTATTATTGTTATTAATATTATTTTTATTATTTATTATTATTATTATTATTATTATTATTATTATTATTATTATTATTTGTGTGATCAGTGTCACATCTTTACGCAATTGCATATACTCGGGTGGTGCTTAGTGGCTATTTGAGGTTCTTTATATACATACACCACAGGCCAAAAGTCTAGAGAATTGTGCAATGATACAAATAAATAAATAAATAAATAAATAAATAAATAAATAAATAAATAAATAAAACATCAATATCAAACCCATTAAAGCATAAATTTAAAAGTTTCAAATTTTATCGCTGAAAACTATCTTCATTTGTGTCACGTTAAAAGTAAAAATCCAAACAGTCAATCCAATGTGTCTACCGGCTGCAATGCCTGCTTGGCATTTAGAAAATCAGATGACGAATGCGGGCCTGTGGAAGGTTTTTTCACTGCTCGCAAAAGGCAATTTTCAGCTTACTTAATGTAACTGGCATTTTCTTGCGTCTTCGTACCGATTTTCCAAGCTGCTGTCAGAAGTGTTAAATAGGGCGTTTATCAAGATAAAAGGGAGGCCTAGGTTGAGTTTGAGACTTTGTTCATATTTTGGAACGCAGGAATACGTGCAGAATAAAGACGGTCATTATCATGTATAAACAAACAAGTCTAGCATGAAACAAAACAACTGTTGGCCATTTAACTTAATTAATGTAGCGTCGATATGTAAATTTACTGTTTATCATGATCATTGGGTTTCGATAATTAAAAGTAAAGATATAACAACATACCATCACATTGCCAATAACAAGATGATTTATCTCTTGAATACATGGATCTAGAAACGTTCACCTATACGCCATAAAGGCCATATCGCTCGAAGTCCGCTATTGCCAGGTGGTTGTCGCACCGTTTTTCCTGATACGCATCTTTCTTGAGTGCAAATAGTCTGTTTTCAGTTAAGGTTTGCCGAATTTAAACTATTACAAGTTGCAATCCAATGCATTAATCTCATTGAGGCGTAGTTAATATGTCTGCCTGGCGAAGTCCGTCCTCTAAAGAAGCAGTTTGCTCATGTTTTTGCTCCGAACCACCAATGGTGTAACACTGCATACGACGATCAGTTTCACGCTTTGAATTTTTTCAGCAGATGGTCATAAGTATTTATCAGACGTCCGCTAAGAGAAGACCAATTAGTTAGTGTACACAAAAAAAGGGGTAGGAATGGGTGTTTTTCTATTTGACGAACTTTTGTTTAATGTTATTTTGGTGGTAAAAGAGACATAAACCTGTCGTTATAAGAGTGAGACGTAGAGTCCATATTCACGAATTAGAACTATTAGCTAATACTCAACACGTGTCAATAACGGACGAGATTATATTTACCACTGGGTTTAGGACAGACTATAGGATCATTGTACAGAGTAGCAATTATTAGAATAGGACATATATAAATAAATTTAAATAAATGATTTGACTTCATACCCCTTTTACATAGGGTCTAAGTTGGTTATCTATTCTTAACTTTTTTTTATAAATTGTGATCTATAATTGTGTGCTTCTGTAGTCATCTAACAATATTTCTCTGTATTCTTTACAACGCATTTACAGTCATTTTTATATATTTTCCCCCTTTTAATATAAGATCCACACCGTAGACATGAGAAAACCAACAAGACGCATAAATCAAGTAGTAGATAGGACACATCATACGACAAATACAGCAATGAAGATTTTATAAAGCATTATAAATACAAACCCGATACATAAATATCAGAGAAAAAAATGTGCTGAAGAATAGTACGCAGTCCGTCTAATTGTCAAGTAGTCAAGACCGAACATTCGTCACTACCAAACAATAATACATAAAAAGTGTATTAATTCTAATGCAATTCTTGATATACCGAAATTATAATTGGACAACATGAATAATTTCACGGCATTAATTCCACAATTGATCCCGTCAGAAGTTAGCACAAGCGCAGACGTCTTCTTCGTTGAATAAAAAAATTTCTCAATTTCATCAGCTTATTTAGTTTTTGATTGTCGTAGCATTACATTGGAGATATTTGAATATTTAGGGCATATAGTGGTGATTTGATGGTCGGAAATATCCGTTAGTGGCTACGCTTTGGCGTCGAAAGTAAACTCAATTTCTATCAAATTACCAATTGCTCGTGCCAATAAAGTTATCTATTTAATAATAATAGAAAGTGCATATTATTTTCCCCAAAACCTATCAGGATCTGACAGCCGTAAAACGTTATTTATTTTAAATGCCTGAACATTTTACTGCACTATTGTACGTTTAATGAAGTGCTTGAAAAAAACCAAAACATCTTCAGTAATATGTCAACTGATCACAATTCTCAACATAAGATAGCAACATTTGCTACGTTGCATTTCACAATGTATTTTCTTTATTACTTCTTAAACAACGAAAAGTAGAGATTTTAAAATTAATGTTTAGTTTGAAAATCATATTAAAGGGTACTTTGATGCATTAATTACTGTTCAGAAATTTAAAAAAGAAAACAATAACCCCATGCAGAGAATTATTTAATTTTGTTTTATTGTCATAGAAAATAATATTTCGAAATGTGAAAATTCGTTTCACTCGCAAATATTAGATGAATAAAAATGTCCACTGTTATTTCCTAATGTTCAGCTTATTTTATCTGAACATAAGGCTTAAACTAGTCTAAACTTATAAATGATATAAATGGAAATTCTCCCAATCTATAACTAATGCATCTGTAACGGTATTTTAACATCACAGAGTGTCATTTTATTAAAAACTAATTGAAAAAATGTAAAAAAAAACAATGACTTCAAAAAATATTTGACCTCGCGTGCCAAGTAACCTTTTGTATTTGTCTTTGAAATTTTATAAATTCGAAAAAGCCCAAAAGACAAAAACTGCGAAGGCGGAATGATAAACACTCTATGTCACTGCGCGCTTTCATGTTAACATTATTTTAAAGTAATATTTTAAAGATGGCGAATAAGGGATACCCTCTCGTTTGAGGGAATGGGTTATGTAATAATACTAAAAAGTCGTACAAAGACCATAGTGGTGACATGTATAGAGAGTGCCACGCTCGTTGCATGATTAGGATTCCGTTTGTAAATTTCAAAATGTCAAAAAGGTCAATACTCCTACCTTACCCATATCTGACATTTTTTCAATGGCATTCACAATTTTTGCCCCTCGATCCATCTTTTCCGCATTGATTGAAGCTAAAATACTGCTCGCTGGAAGTGATGCAAACATCCTATCACTCAACCAATCAATGAAATGATAATTATTCAAATTGAAGGACGCTCTTTTAAAGGGCAAGCTTTGACAAGTTTTGTTTTATTAATATAACAATAATGAAAATGTTTAAACCGATCTTTATAGACCTAAACTATTATTTCCTACCGTAGCACGTGTCTATCTGTAACACATTTATATGCTAAACTGCAGTATTAACATACTTTTCTCCCGAGGATTATTGGGGTCTTGATTGCTGATTGGTTATTCATCTACTTTTTAGCCCCATGCGGATGTTCGAATTACCGCAGGTATTGCGTGCCCGAATCCAACTTAACTGACAAGGATTGTCTGTTGTGATCTGTACTTTCTGAGCCCACCCCCAATAAAAACTGGACGCCATAAAATAACTGAAATGTTGCTAAAAAACCTAAGCAATCAAACAATCCAGCGTAATTGTAAGTATTGCACAAGAGCGACAAGAATCGTTGTATATTTTACAACAGTTTCAACTTAATGTTTAATAAACGATGTGTTATGATTAAAAATGTTTGTTCAACAAATCAACAATTGCGTAAACATAACAGATTTATAATTGACTTTAAAAAATGTTTTAAACAAAATAAAAGACATGCACGCATACATTTAAGTAACTTAATTATTTTTTTAACTGCATGTAGAAATAATGTCTTTAAAAAGAGGACCTTTGGCAAATGTGAAATGAATCTGTTACTGAATGGGTGCGGGCCGGCTCAATATTTTTCACACAAAAATAAACATGGAACAGGACACAGAAAATAGAAAAAGCCGAAATCACGGGTCGCCGATATTAAAAAGAGGATCAATAATGAATTACGAACATGAAACATTTACCTTGTAGCTACTGATGTGCCTTAAATTGAACAGAGTTTTTTTTAGGTTCATAGGACTACACTCGCAGAGATGTCATGTTTTAAGTAAATTTGTTTAATTATATAAAATAAATAAAATTGAATAAAATAAATAAAATAGTCCGTTAATTGTTTTGTTTTGTTTTTATATTTTATTTAATTTTTTATTTTTTGGAAATGTCTCATTTGTGGATCGCGCTAACTGGACAGATGGCACTAATCGCTGACGGGAACCAAGTTAATGACGGATTCATAATTTGGACGGATGTATTTGTCAGCAATCAGTCATCGATCTGTCAACGTTCCATTATCCGTCAGCAATCAGTTGTCAATCAGCCAAAGTGTTGTGTATACGGGTGCAACTACTGTAGTTTGTTGAGCTCACCAAATTGGTGATTCGATGGGGTATGTGAGATATTCCTCTCATCACTTAGATGATTGATTAATGGTGTTTAACGCCCGAGCAGCAATATTTCAGCTATATTCAGGCGATGAACATGAAATGGATGATAAAATGAACATGAAATGATCATGAATGAAAATGGGAAGGGACACAAGGAAAAATAGGGGTAACGGATTTTAGATTGCCACTGGCAAATGGGAGGATGGATAGGGTCGGGCAATTTAGCCTCCTGTAGCGGGATCGAAATCCCTACTCATAGCGAATACTACAGCAGCGTTCTTTAACGTGCGAGGAACGTGGCATTTTTCCCAACACGGTGCACTAATATGGTTTGCGGTCAGGTTTTCCGTATTATGGCCTGACAACCCCAGCTTGCCAGGGGTACCCCATTCAACCACCTGGGGCACACATCCCAGTCGGTCTTTAGGCAAACCGACCTGACACGCCGGTCAGGGTACTGGGCGCTATTTAGTCGCCTTTTACGACAAGCTAGCGCGACTGCGGTCTATTCTTTTAGCCACCCGGATCCCGCACGGGGCCTCATCACTTAGAGGTTGTATCCTTAAGCTTTAATTGTTTGTCACATTTTATTCGTCCCTCTTGGAGATGTTCATTTAATGCTACTAATCGAACATTTAACATGACTGTCAAGGCAGTTTGAGCTTTTTGGTTGTGTAAATTAAAAAAAATCTTTTGTCAAATCACTTGACTTAATTGCTATACTTTAGAAATGTATTTCAGATGGGCCTATGAAAGTTTGAGTTTTAGGTCATGATTCCACAATCGCGATGGCAACTTCAAGGAGCAGCTGTTTATTAAAAAAAAATGTCTTCAAATTTGTTGGTGCATAGTCTGAATCCAGGATAAATATGGAATATAGGACATTTTGTTTGTGAAACAGACTTTATCACGGTCAGTATCAGGTGAGCCCGTGATAAAGTCTGTATCACAAACAAAATGTTCCATATTCCTTTTATCGGTAATTTTCAAAAAGAGTATTTTTTTTCAATTTAGGCCATATTTTTTAAGGAACTACTTTTTTAGTCGAAGTGATCTGTGAAAAACGGTTTGCTACGTCATTTAGCGTCAACGTCATTCAATCGGAATGTGGCGAGATGAGTGGACGTGTTTTTTTATTGATCCTCCTGTAAGGCAAGTCTTTTTTTCATCGTTTATGTAACTGTTTGTGAATGAGAATCGTTTAAATGGGGTGTCACATTTTGTGTTTTTAATATTTTGCACTTTGACGAACCGTATTTCAAATTTATGTTGCCAATACCCAACGTTTCTGACCGATTTTCCAATTGAGTGTCAGTTTCCCCTTTTAATGTTTTCTATATTTTGTATTTTATATCGTTATCATTTCTGGTAACTGTTTGGTGCTGTGTTATTTTTAATTTTCAGTACTTTGCAGTGGCCAGGGGAGATACGATTTACACATCGTCATCATTTATTTATAAATTCCAATTGTAATTCCAATGCATAAATGCGATGAGTTGTAGGTTCTTGTGTATGCCGAATTTTCCTGCCGTAATAATCATATTACAGTTTTGTGTTTTGTCGGATTAACCCCCAAAAATGGCGAGGTCATTCGCAAGTTCTTGTGGTGAATGAACAGGAATTCGGGATTGTCACTTGCTGTTAATGTTTGTGCAATTTGAAGAGTTTTGTTCAGATTATATAAACTGTATTATTGTTAACGGAATGTAGCTGCGAAAACGGAGCTCTGGTGGTCGCGTTGTGTTTGTTTTCTTTTTTTTTGGGGGGGGGGTAGATTATTTGTTTTTTTATCTTGCTCTTTCACGTTTGTTTATTTTTGAACATTCTGTTAGTTATTGTGACGTAATCATAGTTAGATTCCTCCATAGCCTACTGACCCGATAAATTCGGTGATGAATGCCATACGTTGTTACTGACTTTATCATCGGTACACATCAAAGGGAAAATGTACAAATTACCGATAAAGAGACATATTATCTTTGGTATAAGAATAGTGAAGAATTTGTCAGTTTTGAAAGCCTAAACTTCGAAACAAAAAATCAGTTTTACCATTCCACATTTATAAGTCTTCCCTTTCAATTAGTTTTCAAATGTTTTTTTTCATTTATCAATACTATTGATATTCAGTCGCAACATATGTACATCCAAACGAAAGATTTTGTTTCGTATTTACTCGTGTTCATTCATTTATTTGTTTTTCGCTTTGGTAAACCAAATCTAAAGCCAAGAACTGAAATTGACATTATTAACAGTTAAAGGTAATCCCAAATACAAAATGCAGTTATCGTTTTAGTTTCCTTATTAAGGAAAATTCAAACAAAGAGGCTTGGTACAGGGTACATGGTAAGAAGTCAGGATAGGAAAAAAAATTCAAACATTAGTTTGTATTCTTGGAAGAATAAACTAGACGTATATACCCTGACAAGTAAAAATTATTTAACAGACTTTCCATTTTATGCATTTAAGCCTAACACTAAAACCTAAATCACAGTCGTTTAACAGAAATATCGAGGAGTCGAAACAAACAGGTAAGAATTTTCAACACAAAGGACGACGACTAGAAAATAGGACTTGTTTTATTTGCAAAATGGTGGGTCATATTGCTAAAAATTGTCCTTCAAGAACAACAAAGTCAACGGATGGTACGAATAAACAAGGTAAGTTTGGTTTATGTATACAGAATCAGCAAGATCATGAAGTCGGTGTTTATATTAGTGGTGTAACTGTTAAATTACCTGGTGTTAATGTGATTGCAATAAAATACAAGTACATAAAATTGATATAGTTGAAGGTAAAATAAACAATAACACAATTTCTGTTTTAAGAAATACAGGATGTTCCACTGTCTTTGTAAATAGTAAGTTCACTAACTCTTATCAGTTAACAGGTCGAATTAAAGACATATGTTTAGCAGATGGTACAGATAAGCAATTTCTTGAAGTTTCCATAAATGTTTCAACATTTTAGCATTAATTCTAGATACATCATTTGCCTATTTGATTGTTGGAAACTATGTCAACACGTCAGTACAAATCAGTAGTGATGAAATATCTGTGACTATAGGTGAAAATGTTCCTGTTGAAGGAGGTTTTGTTCCGTGTCAAGCAGTCGAAACGAGATCTCAGAGAAAAAACAAGATGGAGTTGATATGAAGATAAGTGAGACAACAGTAAGATTACGTGATGATACACCTATATCGCAACCTATTGATTTTTCAGATATATCTAATGATTTTAAGATTTGTGACAGGAAAAAGCTGATTGAGTTTCAGAAGTCAGACGAGACTCTTCACAAGATAAGAACATATGTAAATGATTACGATGAAAGTAAAGACCAACAATCGTATTTTGTTTACAATTCTAATTTACTTTATAGAGTATATCGTAAACCAAGTGGTGAAGTTATTCATCAGATTGTATTGCCACGACAACTGAGAGATACAGTTCTTTTATTAGGACATGATATCCCGCTAGCAGGACATCTAGGAAATAAAGACAAGAGACCGAATTATGCAGCATTTCTTTTAGCCAGGTATATTTAATGATATTTCTGAATATGGTAGATCTTGTCCAGATTGTCAGATGGGCACTGCCAAGGGTAGAGTGCCACGAGCACCATTAATTAGCATTCCACCTATTGAAGAGCCATTTCAGCGCACTGCTATTGATTTTGTCGGCCCTTTGCCTATGACTGAAAACAAAACAAAAATCGCTATATTTAGTTTGCATTGATTACGCTACTAAATATCCAGAAGCAATTCCTTTGAAAGATCAAGAAGCTTGTACAGTTGCAAACGCTTTGATTATTTTTTTTTGCTAGAGTTGGTATACCCCGAGAAATATTGGCAGATCAAGGAAGCAACTTCATGTCGGAGTTAATGCAAGAGGTACATGTATGTAGACTATTACAAATCAGCAAGTTTCGCACTAGTCCTTATCACGCAATGTGTAATGGATTGTGTGAAAAGTTCAATGGTGTTTTAAAGAAAATGTTGAAAACTTATTCAAGGTCAAAACCCAAAACATGGGATGAGTACATTTCCTATTTACTTTTTGCATACAGAGAAGTACCAAATGACAGTACTGGCTTCTCACCTTTTGAGGGGAAAGATAAAGAAAGAGATTGACAGTATTTTATCTGCTGGTATAATCCAACCATCCGATAGTCCATATGCAGCTCCGATAGTATTGATTAAAAAGAAAGATCAAACAATTCGATTTTGCGTTGATTATCGGGACTGAAACAAGCAAACTATTTTTGATCCAGTTTTGATGCCTATAATGGATGAAATATTAAATAAAGTGAGCAAAGCGAAGTACATGTATATAAGCAAACTAGATTTAACTAAGGGCTATTGGCAATTACCTCTTGAGGTAGATAGTCGACAGAAAAGCGCATTTATCACTTCCTTTGGACATCAGTTTACAGTCACTCTATTCGGAATGATGAATTCAGGTGCAACATTTGTTCGTATGACGGACAAAGTCCTTGCAGAGTACGAAGACTTTGCCGATTCGTTTATTGACGATATAGGTATATTGAGTGACACATGGCAGGACCACATTGAGCATTTAATGACGGTATTTTACTCATTGCGGCAGGCAAAGCTTGTTGCAAACCGAGCAAGTGTTCCTTTGGTTACGGAGAGCTTGAATTTTTAGGTCATATCGCGGGTAGTGGTAAAATTAAACCTGTACAAGACAAGGTTTGTGTTATACGACAGTTTCATGTACCTGTAACTAAGAAACAGGTTAGGTCATTTCTTCGTCTGGTAGGATTTTATAGAAAATTTATACCACAGTTTTCAGAAATAGCTGTACCGTTAACTGACCTTACAAAGAAAAATGCACCAAACAAAGTTCAGTGGTCAGACGTTTGTAACGAACTTCGGTTATTTGTATACCTGTAAAATAGGTAGGATATAAATTATAGGATAAATTTGTACTAACACTGGACAGTTTACCAGTCGAGCAGACCTTACTTGTATATCTCGCGATTAAGTACGTATTGAAATTTCACAGGTGAGTAAATCAGTCGGCACATTGAGTAGAGCACACGTCTGTGGAGTAGCAGTTGGGCATTATAATTGTCAGTTCAGGACATGGACAATGGACTCCCAAGGCTAGCGTGTGTGTGTTGCTGAATGGAAATTAAGATAGCAGTTAGTTGTTATAATTGTCAGTACAGGACATGGATACCTTAGGCTATTGTTAACCACACTCAGGTAAGTCATTTCTATTTTATGGTTAATTTTACAGTCGAGTACGCTGTCGAGATGGTATTTCGAATCGCGGTCTAGAATGGCAAGAGAATTGTCATATGCATAAAGTGTAGAAATGTAAGTAATTATAGGGGTTTTTTAGACCCGGTTTTGGTGTGCTTGTAGCATACAGTAGTAATAAAGCGTCGACTTATTATTGATGAAAGTGGAAACAGGGTGGTGTTTAAATAATATTTTATCGGTGGTAATATGTTCAGCTGTTGGAATTAGTTTATTTGGAAATTTCCGTTGCTGTATATTAAAAGTTTAAAGGTCCGTGTAGAATGTGTGTCAGCAAAGTCCATGCAGAAGTTGTGTAGTACATCCGTCATGGCTCGCTGAACACATCATTGAAGTGAAGTTAATTATCTAGTGTTCTCGTCACCGATGTAGAAATTGCAACTTGTATAGAATTTAATACGTTGTCCGTTAAAATATGTTAAAATTCCTAAGGAATTAATTTAATGGTTCATCAGTGTTACAGTACCAACAATGTGGAGGATAACCGGGAGACGTAGTGCGAAGTCGGTGTGTGGAAGCTCAATTTGTGTTTATTTGTAACAGTACATTATATTTTGTTCAGTCTTGTGAATGTGTATTTTTTTATGTGTATTTATTCATTTCATTTTTCATTTATTGTGTATTGTCTTTATTTTGTTTTGTTTGTTAATTTTATATGTTTGAGCTAGTTGTTATGACATTGACCATTTGACAATCCAAAGAACTTACTTCTTTACAAACACCTTATTAAAACACCTTTAGATTTAACAACGTTAATAATTCATCTTTAAACAACATTAAGATTATTAATATTTCTTTAAAAATCAACAAATTTTAAAGACTAACTAACTACGTATGCATCATATAAGATAAAAAATGATCTAATTGTATAAAGTATGACCTTGACAGGACCTTCTTTCTATATAAATTGAATCGATTTCACAGTGAGATGAAATGAAAACAAAACATTCAAATATGTTTTGAAATAAAAAGGTCATAAAATATCACGTTCAGACTCTAATGACCTTGACACCGACCTTTTGATCTGTGCAAATATTTTGTATAAAAAAATAAGACTTGTTTAGGATGAACCATTCACATACAAGAAAAAATGAATTATTCAAAAAAAGGAGAAAGATACCTTGACCTTTAAAATTGTGACCCTCACCATGATGAAGGAAAATGATCAACTGTTGAAGATATTCTTTTAATACTTTTAAGTTATTGAGATATGGCTTCTTATAATAAATGCCAAATTAGAAGATGATCTTGACCTTTGATCTCTGTATCTGTTTTCAAGGTCATGGGTCATACGAATCAATATTAAAGATCGCATGCATCTGCTATCAATACTTAATGAGTTATACATTAAAAACTAATAATCAACGGTTTAATGGAGACAAATCCAAAAAGATGAAATAAACAATGATAGAAAATATAATAAACAGACAATATGTCTCGAAACAAAATTTATAACGCGAAGTAAAAAACAAAAAAAAAGAAAAAATAAAACAAAAACAAAGCCTGTCCAATCTGAAGTGAAAAGCCTTACCTATCTATACTCTAATCACAACACGTACATGTGTATATTAAAAAAACACTTCTGAAACAACAAACACAAGTGAAGTTGTATCAAAATGCACAGCTTTCATTATAAATACGAAATGGAATAGCAGAGCTATTATGTAAACTTTGACAAATATTTCACGTATAATTCTTTCATATTTTGGGGTAATAATGTGTGAGTAAGGTCGGCATAACATGTTATTATTGGTTTTAATCACTTTAGCACTCCTCCACTAGTAATAAGATGACCAATTCCATAGCTTTACAGTAATTTAAATAGTTTTTCATTCATAAAATAAAACTATTTCATAACATTTTTCCACATTAAAGAGAAATCAACAATATATAAACAAGATAAGCCCACACCTGAAAAATATATCAATATACAATTTTATTGGAATTAAAGCCTTTGAACAATTCTTGCCGTGTATCCCTGTCAGCTTAGTTACTATACAACAAGGGAGATTAGCTGGTAAATAATGCCAAAAACCTGGTTTGTATATCTACAGTGAACTTTAGAAAGTACAAAAAAGAAATTAAGATAGCGTATTAACACAATAAAAGAAATCTTATCACAAGTATATCGTATTGATTACTGTAACTCTTTTCATACTTGGTTTTCTTTAAAATACAATAAACACACCGTTATTGTGAATGTTAATGAGTTTTATGTACTCGTCATATTCGATGATAGTATCAACGTGTTTGGTAAAAATGGACATAACTGACAATATAACGTCAACCTAGACAACAATTCGAGATGTAAATATCTAGTGTTGAATTTTTGTTTAAAATATACCTTAACCAGAATTTTGAAAACGGAAGTTGATACTATCTGTAATGACATACAGGTTTTAGTCTTTCTGTTAAGGTATTTGCCATTAGCTTAGTGTCTATATTAAGTAAATTAATTGCTCTATAGTTATGAAACTTACATGAATCATCGTTTTGAAAATAGTTGATTGGTGTCTTTTGGGGGGTTTATAAACATTCCCCTCGAAAAATATTGTTAAGTTTATTTATTATGTCATCAAGAATATGGCTAGAACTTTGTATAGATTTTTTTTCAAAAATTGCATTTGATAGTTCTTCTCTAGTCTTTTACTTTCATTATAATTAAGGTTATTAATTTAAATTTCTTTCCTGTATATATTTCTTCAATGTAATCAAATCTAGAGATGGTATTCCAGAAACATTAATAATATTTTACTTCCAAGTCAATTATCTTGTCCTGATTGTTAGTAATGTTAGCATTATATAACTCTTATATGACTTCTTGTTCAGCCTTGGTTTTTATAGGTGTAGGAAAACTGCATTTTGTGACCTTCTTAAAACCATTTAGCTCGTGATCTAATCTTGTTTTTTCCTAAATATTTCATTGTCAATTGTTCTTTCCTATCAGGTGTTTTTTTCCTTGATGCATCTTATTGTTTGTGAATCTCGTAATTTATATGTCAGTATTTTAAGATTTAATTTTTTCATGTTGTTTACAAAAGTTTATGCTAGCTTCACTAATTTCAATTTTCAAGTTGTCCCAAAATCTACTTAAATTTAAATTTTGTTACACCTGAAATAAAGTTTCATACCTCTTAATTAGTTTCGTTATAATATTAGAATAGTCTTCATTTTCTATTTTTTATTTTCAGTATGGTTTACTGTTTGTTCCTCTTTTGAAGTATATTTGCATCTGTTTAATGTTTTATTTCGCTGCTCTCTACGCCGATTTGCGTTGTTTTCCACCTTGTACCTTATCACATTAACAAAATATGGGATAGAATGGGTTGTTAATGAGTAAAAACATGTTTAAAGATGAAATATAAATTCCATATTAAATTTTTCTGTGTATAATTATTTTGTTTGTTATTTAATCCCATTTTATCATCTTACCTCATCATGCATATTTTTGTCTTTATCTGAAATTAAATAGATATAAATCAAAAAATTGTGGCTTTTGACATTCATAATTAAGGTGTAACATAAGGTTGGGCTTTTTGATGGATATTTGTTACACCTTTGCAATTTGTGGGCTACATAGTGGCGCCCAGTGTTTCGTACTGGTTAAAAATAACGGTTTAACTCACCCTGCCGCAAGTCACAACCAGATATTTTAAAAATGCAATGACAAAAAGAAGAATACAATTTTAAAAACTCTTTCATAGAGCCTCAGTTGGATGAATATAAATCTAACAATGCTAGCTTTATGTTCGATTTAGCTTTTTATACTTTATTAAGTTAAATAGTCATAAACAAACCATTGAAAAATACAAAAAATTAACATCAAATCAACACATTGTCAGTACAAATGAATTGGTCTGTATTCTCGATTTATATTTGAACTTTAACTGATACTCCTCAGCCTACACATTTTTTATTCATTTATCGCCACTTGGATTTAATTAGAACTTTACTTATGAAGATCAACAGAAGAGCGCAAAATGTATAAATAAATTGAAATATGAGCGAATGCGTCTGCTAGTGTATATTGAAATGCCGACGACTAGCGGGCTGGTTGTCTTCAGTTTTTGTTGACAAATGTACACTAACACCAAATCATAATACACTAAAGTCATCTTAGTTGTTTTATCTGATTGAATTTATGCTATAAATGTGGTTAGTGGTTATCCTTTTATCCAGAATTTGAATTTTACGATGCGAATTCTACAAAGAAATAAAATTGGCTGACTTTACAGTTTATTTCCATAACGTGGTGCCTAAAGAGCCTTATTAATAGTTCAAAATTCAAATAATAATTATAATGAGTTGTTATGTGTACTCATTAAGTCTTTATTTGTATATGAAAAAAGTATAATTCTGCGGGCATATAAGGAGCTTCGAGTATGGATTAGATCATGTATTAAGCGATGAAAATATTATATTGCTATAAAGATAGTTTGTTTTCAGAATAAACATACCATGTGTATTTTCTGATCCAAATCTTCGTGGAATGTGGTTCCGTTCTGACATGTTTTGAACGTCTTCATAAAGTTCTGACTTTGGACTGTTCATGGAAGTTTTTATGTCGTTACAGAATTTATTATAACTAAAAACAGATAAATTATTTGCGTTAGCAGCACGGGTTGATTTTATTACAGTTGAATGATACAAGCATTCGAAGGGCTTGTGACAAACAAATAAATAGGCACAGCACAGTTCTGGTGGAAAATCACTATTTGTGTTTTTGATGATTTGAAAGTTTACATACGTTAATTTTACCGTATGCATCAATAATGGTTAATTTAAAGGTAAAGGCCAGGTCCAACAAGACTGACCAAAAGCGTTATCTATAACAATTTACACTCCCACCAAGTTTCTAAATAAATGGACGTAAGAATTTTAGCAAAATTGATAAGTGGATGTAAGATAAGTAAAATAATTGTTTCCCTTGGTTTAGATTTTATACCATATCCGGCAATTGTGCAGGCATATCAAGTCATGCGGCTTCCTTCAGCGGTGAAGTACACAGTATCCAACCTTTTATAAAAATAGGGAATCTTTTTAAGTTTGTTTGGAGTCAATTATTAATCGTCGATGCGATTAACTTTTTATTTGACTAGACCAATTTTGACTGTTTTGTAAACATAAGGACATTTGTTATGTCGTCAAATCTGTGCGATTTTCAATCACGGCATACAACTAGCTAGTAAAGGCAAATAAGAAAGGCAATAGAAATATATCAATAAATCTTTATAATTGTTACAATTTACAGAAAGATTATATTTGTTGCTAAAAATAAATCGGTGCACAACAAACTTTTCTAGATCTACCTATTGATCTTAAATATGTATATGCTTTCTCCATAATCTCAAATCTCCATGTATCCCTTTTAACAATTTTGAAAAGTTTTAAAGGGGAGATGGGCATAGAAACCGGAGAAACCTACTACCTTTGGTAGCAAAAAAAAACTCGCAAACTTTCTCAGTTAAGATTAGAGCTGGCCACACTATAACTCCTTTTTGTTTAAAGGCACGTGATTAATATTAGATAACCATCTACCCTTTCCACTCAGGTCACTGAGGTAAAACAAAACGGTGAAAGAGAATTTGAATTTTCAATACCCTTTATTAAATAAAACAATAAATCACAGTAGTACAAGGTATCAAAAATTCAAGTAACATAAAATATAAACCTAACAATACATTATTTTGACAAGATACATTTAAAAATTTTGAAAATACATATAAATAAGTTAACTTTAAACCCAAAAGTATATGAAAATAAGACAAACATTTTTAAAGACTTTGTCCAAATGATCAAAGACAGTTTAAACTGATACAAGCCAGTTTAAACTTTAAACATTATAACCTACCTATATTAAAATTAAAGAAACCTATTAATGACTTTGTCCGAATGATCAAAGTCAACATGGACTGGTACACGCCAGTCCATGTTTTAACCTTTAACACATCGCGGTTTACAATATAGAAACAAGAAAATAAAAAATAAAAATCAACAATACAGATAAAATAACTTACCATTAAATATTCACAAAAAGCTTGTCATTAGAAATAAAACACAATACATTATTAAAACACCAAAAATCTGAAAAAGAATGAACATTATTGATAAACTTGCAATAGGCAAATTCAATTGCCAACCGGGCGCGGATGCGCGACCTGAATTCCTGGAGTGGGTCTGCCTGTCCGTCTCCGGTCCTCAGGTGCTGCAGGGTCACGTAGATGGCCATCTTCGCTTGGTTGGCAATCCACTGGAACAGTCGTCTTGGGATCCTGCACCGCTTGGTCCATCGTTGCGTGTTGGTACATTTTCCCAACACGACTGTTCCGTCCTTCATCATCATTGGTTGTCTGGTAGTCTCTGGACAGCCGACCCTGGATGACGTGTGGTCGGCTGATACTGAAAATTCTGGACAGCTGATCCCAGGTGGCGGTGGATCAGCTGGACTCGATCTCCTTACTGGACAGCTGTCCGCGGATGGCGTGTGGACAGCTGGAGGAGATCGATTTGCACTGACCTTAGGTGGCGTTTGGTCAGTGCTAAAAAAAGTAAAGAAGAGTCTTTGGAACTAACATCATTTGGAATTAAATTGAATAAGATATTTTGAACATAACTTAAAAGACCTTGTAAACGTGGACAGGAAACAAAAATATGATACAAGTCCTCTTGCAAACTACAAGAGGGACAAGCATCCGACTGCTGATAACCAGCTTTACAGAAAAATTTACCGGTTGAAATAGCACCATGAAGGATTCTCCAGTTAAGGTCACCTTCATGCATGCTATGAGGATATTCATAAACATGACTATATATGACATTAGGGGGAATATTTAATTGTAAAATATTACACCAAGGGGACATTAACTTTTTAGTATGGAAGTTATTAAAATTTTGAACAACAGATAGCAAATAAATCACTTTCTTGGGACATTTATCAAGAACAACGCCCTTACTTAATTCAGGCGCATTGTCAACATCTTATTAAAAATGTATTGGTGAACAACACCAACATCAATATCATTATTTAAAAAACGGTCAATCAATATAGTCCAATCCGGAGGAAAATACGACCATAGTAAATCTAGATGTTGTTGGATACAGCGTTCAGAACGAATGCTTAATATGCCAACAAGATCTGCTGCAGTTAATTTTCTTTTCAAACTAGTATCAAAAAGATATTTAACTTTGGTCATACAGGCAATAACAAATTTTTCAAAATAAAAAGGTTCATCGGTCTTAGGGTTAATTAATAAAGGATTAAAAAACAAAGCTTCTTCTAAAATGTGTGCATTTGAGATGTCATCTATTTTTATTCTAGACGATTCAAAATATTTCCAGGCCTATATTAAATCTTGATAAAAGCTTGGGATGTTAGTATATTGAAAATCCCCATTAAGTAATAACAATTGAACATCATAATTCAAATTAGAAACAGTAGACAAAAAATATTTACAAAAATAGTAACAAGGATGAACTTCTTCACCATTTATTAATGTCAAAAATCTGTACATAAACTGAATTCGAAAATCACGATTTCTAGATAAAATATGAATCAAACCCTGTCCTCCAGTACATACAGGAAGATATAACATTTCTTTGGAAACCCATTGTTTTCCTTGCCATAAAAAATCAACAACTTTATTTTGTATGGCACTAATAATTTCATCTGGCATGGCCACAGAATTTAATCGATGCCACAATTTTGACTCGGAAAGTAAATTAATAACAAGTGTTCGTCCTCTGAGTGACAAACCGCGGGCAAAAGGCTTCCATCTGTCAAGTTTAACAGAAATATCCTCCTCCATCCCTGCCCAATTTTGTTTATAAAAATCTCTATTGTTTCCAATAAAAGTACCTAAAACCTTTAAACCTTTATTATTCCACTTGAGACCAAGTGGACAATCATTTCTATTTTTCCAACTTCCCACCCACAAACCTTCGGACTTTTGTAAATTAATTTTTGAATTGAAGCTTTCTGGTATATATCTAACCAGAAAGACAACCTATCAAAATCAGAGTCCTGTGTTAACAGAGTATCCAAATCATCTGCATAAGCAGATAAACAACTTTTCTTACCATCAGATAATGGTAGTTCAAGCCGTCTTTTGACCTTAGTTTGTTTAAAAGAGATTCAAGGCATATGACATATAATTGACCAGACAAGGGACATCCTTGTCGTATACCTCTTTTAAATTGAAATGGGGACGATAACGAGTTATTTATTATTTTTAAGTAAACTATGTACATCTGTATAAATAGTTTTTATACAGGATATAAAATAATCTCCGAAACCGAAGGCTTCCAATGTCTTCATCAAATAACCATGATGAACACGATCAAAAGCCTTCTCTTGGTCAAGGGAAACAATAGCAAGGGGGATATTTTCCTGATTAGCATAACACGTAGCATCAGAAATAAAACGAATATTATCACTTATATTACGACCAGGAACATAATAACTTTGATCGATATTTAATATATCGGGTAGAACTGTACGGAGTCTTAGCGAAAAAGCTCTCGTTAATATTTATAGTCGCAACAGAGAATAGACACAGGTCTCCAGTTTTTCAACAAACTACTTTCTTTGGAATCATCGTCAGAACGACTCTTCTGCACGAAAGTGGAAGTCTGTTTTCTTCAACAGAAGAAACAAAAACTTCGTGCATATGTTTACCAACGATGTTCCAAAAGGTTTTGTAAAATTCACTAGGCAACCCATCAATGCCAGGGGACTTATTATTATTCATTTTTAAAACGGCAGAGGACAATTCATCATAACGTATAACACTATCTAATGTTTGTTTTTGGGTTTCACTTATTGTAGGGAGGTCTTTCAAAATTTCATTTTGACAACGTTCATCAACAGGATCGGGGCTAAATAAGTCGGAGTAAAAATTTCTGGCAAGGGTTTTTATTTCCTGATCTGAATCGGTTATACTGCCATCAGGCAAGGTTAAATGGGATAATAGTTTCTTTGTACCACGTTTCTTTTCAAGGTCAAAAAGGTATTTTGTAGGTTTATCTGAATCATTAACATATTTGAATCTTGAACGAACCCAAGCACCACGGGCCTGGATTCGTTCAAGTTCATATAACTGTTGCTGCTTCTCAATTAAAATAGTATTGAGATCAGGGTTTGCGGAAATATTTGATTTTAATAATTAAATATCGCACTGCAAACTATCAAATTTACGTTTAAATCATAACTTTTTTTAACAGAAAATTCTTGCGAAATTTCCTTTATTTTGTATTTCCCACGATCCCAACAATCTTGAATACACTTGAACTCAGATTTCTGTAATCGCCAGGAAAGCCAAAAACTATTTACCATATAAACATACAATTTATCATCTAAAAGAGATGTATTAAACACCAGTAAGCACTTTTATGTTTACTTGGTATTTCTTTACAATAAATACGAACGTAATCATGATCAGAATATGAACATTGTTTTATGTCTGAAGATCGAATAAACTGACTATAATGTTTAGATATATAAATTCGATCGAGTCTTGCGGCGACACCATCATTTCTCGACCAGGAATATATTTTATCGTACGGATGAATATTGCGAAACGTATCAATTAATTTGAAACGTTTAACAATAGATTTAAATTCATTACAAGAATGGGGGTGGGGTTCAGTATCTCCTGTCCGATCTAGGGAAGGATTAATAGTACAATTAAAATCACCTCCAAGAAATATTGGAATGGAAGAATCAAGATGTTTCAAATGGCGTTTTAAATATTTCAAAAAGTCTAGTTTTTCTTTGGGGCAAGTTGGGGAATACATATTCAACAAATTTATTGTTTGTTCTTGTATTTTAATAGTTGCATGTAAAATACTACCAGGTAAAATAATTTTATGATCTAGAATAGTATATTCCAAATTATTGGAAAAACATATTGCTAGTCCAGCAGAAATACTTGAGAGATGAGAGAACACTATTTCTCCTCTCCAAATCATTTTCCAAATACCTTCATCAGAAGGAATGGTATGGATATCTTGGAGGAAAACTATATCTTCATTCAATTTAGATTTCAACGAATCAAAAATAAAATATCTTTTAAAAGAGTCACGACAACCTTGAGTGTTCAGTGAGACTAATGAAAAACCGGACATTAAAATTGTAGTGAAAAAACAGAGCAATAATGCATACTTAATAGGAAAAATCATATTGACTTAGATAAAGAGTATTTCTAAGCATGTGTTTTAATATACGCCTTTAACTTCTTTATTAATTTGTTTAAACGCGCTTTCAACTGAGAAGACGACTCAGGATTTCTTCTGCGGTCAATAAAATCTTGACACAGTTGGCGTATGTTGGTCGTGTACTCTAAACATTCTCAACAGGTTTTTTTGTTACTTTTAAGTTCTAAAAGTAGTCTGTCCAGCTCTTCGATAATTTTTGCTCGGTATCCACGACGATTTGGGATACGTTTTGTTCTGATAAATCCGAGGATATAGATTCAATATCTACATCCTCTTCTTCAGTGGTGTTTACTATATTATTATTTAATAGAGGGGTAAATCCCATATACTGATATCATCCCGAGCAAATGATTCAGTGATTTTATCAGTTATAGGGGTTTTCACACAAATCAGTGAATCACTTTTTTCTGCTTTTCGTTTCATTGCAAACTTAGGCGCCATAAGATCTTGCACCTTTTCAACGGGAGCGTGGACATCTACAATGACCGTAGATTCCACTGCCTGTTTATTAACAGTAGCATTGACTGTGGTGATGGAAGCATCGTCCTGATTCTCAGAAGCACGGGCACCAGAGTCCGAAGCAACAGATTGCTCGACGGTCCCAGCTGGGGGTACACGTTCAGCCGTATATGGGGTATGTGTGTTTGTTTCTGATGTTTTGTTATCCGTTTTAGTTTTATTTTCTGGACATCTGCTTTGAATGTGTCCAATCTGTTTGCATTTAAAACAAACCACATCATCGTTTAAAAAGATTCTGTAATTTTGTCTTTGATAATGCATATCAAAGTATTCTGGTAAGCATTGGTTAGAGTAGGGAGTAAGAGAAACTTGATGTCTAAATGACTTGACGTGTTTCAGGGTTGGAATTTTTATGCCTAATGGTATGGGTTTGATGTCTGAAATTATGCGCCCATAGCGCATCAATTCATCTTCTAATAAATCATTAGGGATAAAGGGGGACAATTTGACAGAGTAATCTATTTGGGGATTTTAACTAGACATTGAACTTCAATGAATTCGTCCCCTATACTAAGACCATCTGAACACAATAGTTCAAAATCATCAAGTTTCAATAAAAATATTACGACCCCAGATCTCATACGAGAGGCAGCAACTATATTTTCTGGATTGACCACATTAGCAACAGCAACAACATACTGTTCTATTGATATGGACTGTATATTTCGTAACTTGACACCATGTTTCCTTGAACAATCCGAACGGCTTATGACCAAATGAGGGCATATCATCATGCTCAAATCTTGAACTTTCTACTTCAGAGGGTATATTATTTTCAGTTGACAAATTGAAATTTTTTGTTCTTGAACTTTCGCAGCTCGATTTTGATTTAACAATGTAGTTTACATTAGCCTGAGGCTCGGATTTACCAACTACCTTTGACGGCAGTGTTCTCTTAATTAAATTAAGATATCTATTGTCCCTATCAATTGACAAAGAATTGCCCGAGGCAACAACAGTCGACAACTGAGTAGATTAACCCATGACCACACTGGAAAACGAAGGCGACGCCATCTTTGAACAAAAAATAAACCAGTAAACAAAAACACAATCCAACAAAAATCTCGGCAATCCGAGATGAAAATACACCCCACAAAATGAAAGAACTTCTTCTTCCAAACACAACAATACACATATTTACGAAATACGATACAAAATAACCAAGAAATAAATGCTTTGAGTGGAGCTCCGAAAGACACGTCCTATCCTTTCAAGAAGAAGAACGGTAAAAGAGAATAACTGGAGACAATATACCAGAACGATTTATGGAAAATATCTAGCCTGAAAATAGATTTGGCTTATTTAGCTGAGTTTAAATACCACTGTGCAGTATGCTTTTGACCTGGTCGAGCGTGATCAAATGCAAACAGAATTAAAATGCAAATGTTAAAAAATATTGTGACTGCTACCATATAATTAATTGTAAACATATCAGACACATGGGCATTTATTATTAGCGTTTGACCTATACAAATCTTTTTTATTGTTTTAAAACGAAACTGATTGAATATTGACTTATCTTTGTATTTTCGTCATGTGAACGAGTATTTAAACGATCATAAACACAAATAAGAGAATGATTACGATTATTTTATAGACCTATCACAAGTCTACATTTATAAAGGTGCTAACTGTACTGATTTTAACCGAATTGTACGACATCATAGAAGGTTTTTTTCGGAGGTTTATTGGTGACGCGTTAAAAGCACTGCAGTAATACTGATTGACACCTCACAAAGATATAGACAATTAACTGATAAGAAAAACAAAGAAGTATTACTTATAATGTCTGAATATGCACGAAACCTATTGTTGATAGATTAGATGTTTGCTTTACGTCCAGCGAGCAGTATTTTAGCTATATTCCAGAGAACACAATTTTGTAAAACGAAGTATGGAGAATTGTAGGGACGGCAAATTAGTCTAATAAGTCTAATAAGGCGGTGGTGTTCTTTTTTCAAATCTACAAATGGGGTCTTTTTCGTTCAAAGACCGTGTAAATCTCACAACACGTTATCCACTACGGCCTGCGGCCAGGCTTTCCGTAATATGACCTAACAACCCTCCAACAAGAGGGTTTCTACTATCCGCCACGTGACGCGCTGGGCTGATCTATAGATCAAGAACTGGGAAGCCTCCTAGTATGGTACTAGTAGACCTGTTATAACTTAAGCCTAAATATACAAGGATTCTTACTATTTTAATTTAACACTAAATTAGTAGTGTTTTATATTTTCTTCATTTTAATATTAGTTTTTTGGTTTATTACCGATTTAAAGGTGGCGATTAGCCTTTCAAACGATCATTGCTTTCAGTCATCCCTTTAAAATAATACGCACTTGGCAAGAACATAGTAAATATACTTTTAAAATACTTTAAAGTCGTATTTTTAACTAAACAATTTACATTTTATAATAATTTGAAGTAATTATTATGAAGCATGGCTTAGTCTAATTATTTTAAATCATTTGTATTTCAAGTAACGTTAAACAAAGCAAATAGTAGGCACTGGCTATTAAACTTTTTAGGTGGTATCTAATAGCAAGACCGATTTTAATTGGAGAGCTGAAAAGAAACACTCACCCGTTCCTTTCAATCATTTAAGGATACTGGCGAAGCTTGTTAACGCTAAAACTACAGTCCTACTTAACGCAGCTACGGATAGCTTATAATGAATTCAAGATAAATCTATTATTATGTTAAAATTTGAGAGCTTGGGTGCGGATTGTATTGGGCAAGCGTTCGAAATGTGAATCTCTTTTTGCGCAATAATAAATCTTTAATTTATTCGAATGAAGAATTGAACATTTAAATTTTACATGATTATATCGATCTTGAAAATTTTCTACTGGTCTATTAAAAAAAGGTTTTAAGGTAAAAAAGGTCTAAACTTTGTGATTTGTAGTATTAAGTTTGGTGTTGTAGGTAACATTAACAATTTGTCCAAAACCAAGTACTAACCTTAAGTAGTCCTTGCCCATATTTTTCAATCTATCTATTATTTTTAAACTATCGCTTTCTTTCTGTTCCTTTTCATCATTCTCTTCCTTTAACTTATATTCTTGCTGTTCTATCTGCTGTTTCCAATCTAATTGCTCGCCCTTTATTTTTTCTTCCAGTTCTTTATAACATTGTTTTAGTCTTTAAAGATAAAACAGTAAAATAAGCTTCTAAATACAATAATGCAAAAATGTATCAATGATACAGAATTTAAACTGTAAAACACAAAAATTGTTTTCGAAAGATTAAAATACTTAATGTTACATTAAATTATTTAATTGGGAACGAAATAAGTAGTTTAGAAAATGTGAATTAAGGTTTCGTTGAAAATATGACTTTTCCGTCGAGGAAAATTTTGGCGCAAGTTTGAGATAAGATAAATTTATATTTAGCGTAACAAAATCTTTTGGTTGACTTCATGAGATTGTAAATAGATTCTTTCGGAAATTTACCCAACCATATATGATACAGAAAATGTTTACCATTTCAATGCACTGTATGTCATTTATAATGTTGGATTAACTATCAAATTGCGGGGAATAGCATTAGTTTGCCCGATAAAACGTTCGTTAAACAATCATTCTACTAAATATGAAAATAGAGATGTCAAAGTTCTTGTTTTTTAGTATAATCTCAGCCGTTTTTGGGTACATTTAACATTTAAAATTACTTCAAAAACTAGCCTTTGGAAGTCCTTCTCCACTTTGGCAAGTCTCTCTCTTGTTCTTAAAAGCTCGCATTCTATGTTTTTCTTTTCATCACTTTCTTGAATACACTTATATGTTAGCTGTTCTATCTGCTGTTTTAAATTTGTTTGCTCGTCCTTAAATTTGTCTTCAAATTCTTTACAAAACTGTTTTGTCCTTTGAAAAGAAACATGAGCATGCTATAAGCTACAGAATCTAGTAAAACAAACAGTGTATCAATAATACAGTTAACATTTAAGAAAAAAACCAATATATTGACAAGGAAGCCTAATAGCTACAACTAAATAACAATCAATGTTACTTAATGTTAAAACATCTAAATAATTGTCGAAATATTACATTTTGCAATCTGAAGCTGCTGTCAAGGCAAAAACATGTATTTCTGTACACAATGCATATTATTTGACATCATGTAACAACAGGTTTCGCCGAAAGAGTGATTTTTACTATTAAGCAAACTTTTTAGCAACGTTACATGTACTTCAGAAAAATAAAGTGTTTGGTCCACAACTTTAGCTTGTCAATAAGTATAAGTCTCCTTTTATTTTATTTCTGTCATTATTAGACTTTAGTAGATTTTCTCTCGATGTGCTAAAATTGACATATGATGCAGAAATCAAGTATCATAATATTTATAACTGTGAATAGTTAAAATGATACTTAATGTTATAAGAAACAAAACGAAGAAAACTGATTGAACAACAAGAGCCAAAGGTCAAGGCACAGTTACAAATCCGGATATAGACAAACATACACACAAAAACCAAAAACACAAACACAGTTAGAGAGTAACCCGGACCCAATAAAACCATGGGTGCACTCAGAGGCTCCAGACGAGTAAGCAGTGTCTGCCTCTAATTAGACACCCGTCGAGTTACTCATTGTCATGTCTAGGAAAAAGTCAACAAGTTGTGAAATGTACACATCAAACGCTGAAGCTGCTCGAATGTGTTTGTCGATAAACGGGAAGTTCACAATTGGAAAGTTAATTCATCACGTTTGTCGAAGATCTATTTTGTACCTTTCCTGAGTCTATTTCTAGAAGTATGTCTAAGTAAGATACTGACCTGTATGTATTGGGGGTGTCTTTAATTTCAAGCTCGCTAGGTAAATTAAAGGCAAAAAGTCAACATATTTAGCATTGTTGAGGGACAAAACATCATTTATATAGCGGAATGGGAAATAAAAGGTTTGGGCCAGTGTCTTTTCGTTCTTCTGTAGCGGTTTTCTATGAACTCAGCCTAATAAGAGTACAAAAACAAGTCGGCGAAGAGAGGAGCACAATAAGAACCCATAGGAATACCAACAGAGTGTTGAAAAACATGTTTAATATCTACATTATATAGTAAAATAATGTTTGCCATTTGAAGCTGCTGCACAAACTAATATTTATAAAAAAACTTGGGCAATATAAATATATTTATATACATATATGCAGAAATTATTCTTTCTCGGATTGTGATTTAGTCCGTAAAAATCACAGATTACCTTGTTACAGTTAGGGGCAGTGTTAACATAACATAACGTTTACTTAAATTGTCTTTTGGATAAAAAATGCAAAATCTCTGCTTTGAAGAGAAAAATTTCTGCTTTGACAAATAAACCAGTCAATTTGACAGCTTTGAATGGAGAAAATTTTGCCCCAAATCTCTGTTCTGCCTTTGTTAAGTGGAAAAAAAACAATCCAAATCTCTGCTTTCATTTTCTTTTGACAAAAATGTTCAGGGCAACAAACATGGTAAAAACCTCTCCTTTCGAATGTTACTTGACACAAATACCCAGAGGAGAAAACCGGTGAAAATCAGGTGACGAAAGTGCCTTTTGGATAAAAATATCAAAATATTTTAGTTACAAGCAAGCAAGCCGTGGTGGTTAAAAATTTAGACTGTGTCTTATTATTTTTCTTCTTCTTCTTCTTCTTCTTTTTATTTTTTTATTATTATGTAATTATCCAATTATAATTGTTGTTATTATTAGGAGCAATATGATTTTTGATCGTAGATGTATACACGTATAAAAGTATAGCTTGGGTTGTAAGACCATAATACGGAAAACCTGACCGCAAACCATATTAGTGCACCGTGTTGGGAAAAATGCCACGTTCCTCGCACGTTAAAGAACGCTGCTGTAGTATAGGCTATGAGTAGGGATTTCGATCCTGCTACAGGAGGCTAAATTGCCCGACCCTATCCATCCTCCCATTCGCCAGTGGCAATCTAAAATCAGTTTCCCCTATTTTTCTTTGTGTCCCATCCCATTATCATTCATCTTCATTTCATGTTCATTTTGTCATCCATTTCATGTTCATCGCCTGAATATAGCTGAAATATTGCTGCTCGGGCGTTAAACACCATTAAGCAATCAATCAATAACCTATTTTATTCAATAACACTGTTCAAACTTACATATACGTTGGTACAGACACAGTTCATACTAACGAGACATGTCGTTTGTAGTTAAATCTATTGTACGTTCAGATATTTATGTGTCTATTTCAAGAAAATATCGTTAAATAACGGTAAGGTTATATTTTCTTAACTATGATTTTCACTTAGTATGTGGTTAGATTTCGTCAAATCTCATGTTGTCATTATATTGAACTATATTGAACCAGAAAACAGCATAGAAAAGTTATCCATCATGTGCATAATATTGCAACTTTGTTTTCATTCATTAAGGGTAATGATGTAATGGCACGTGTGTGTTGTACATCTGACATATAAAGAAACTAACATAAACAAAAAGACAATACCTGTCTTCATAATATTAAACTATGTTCAATCAAGTAATCGACGTTTGCATTGTCGTGGAAAAAATTTCATCGTGAGCTGTCATTTTGAATTTAACGGTTAATCAAAATTACGGAATGAAACATTTTTAGATGGCGGAACGAATATACTTTGTCGACATGTAACAGAAGAAAAAAAATCGTTCGTAAAAAGAAAGCTATAAGATAGATTTAACTGGAAGTAAAGAGGTATCTAAAGAAAACTACAACAGGACTTTTTACATCCACGATATACAGTGCCTGGAACGTATAAGCTAATGATTTAATCGTTCGTACATCGTGCGTTTATCGTTCGTACAACGTCCGTACATCGTTCGAACATCGTGCGTATATCGTTCGTATATGGTACCGTATAACGTATAGTATATCACGCATCGTTTTAACCAGCGTGCATCGTATGGTGGATCGTTTGTTCTATCGTTTATCTAATGGTTTTCCGTTTATGTTAGCGTATATCGTATGGTTTATCGTTTGCGTTATCGTTCGCCATAGTGTTGTTCTGTCAAATTAGCGTACATTGTATAATGCTTGAGTAATTTGATTTTACATGTACATGTATATCGTTATTTAGGTTTAGTAAACTGCAACATTAAATAATATATTTCTGCTCTAAGAATAATAACTGTGCATTAATAGTTTTTAAATAACTTTGAATCATTGATGTAAAAAAGTTTATTGCATTAAACAAGATCTTAATTTTATTTTTACATAATATAAACTGCAATAAATAAATAAATAAATAAATAAATAAATAAATAAATAAATAAATAAATAAATAAATAAATAAATAAATAAATAAATATTCTTTAAGTCGCTTCGAATACATCGGAACATACAACAAAGTTTTATTTAAAGTCAATATGGTTTATAAAATAAGAACACAAGCTATCTCGTGAGCTGTTTAACTGATATAGTCCTAGGGTACCTGACCATTTATGTGTAGTTTATATATGCACTTAAATGATACACGTAATAAACGGGTACATCGAACAGACGAAATTAAATAAATTCATTGATAAATTATAAATAAAATATTTATAGTAGGTGCTACAGATAGCAGTAACCGTTACACTTGTGTACAATAGCGACAGTAATGTAGCTCCGCCGACATAAAACAATGTTCAAAGGAGTAAATTAATTCAGCTTTTGTGCGTAATTGCATGTATGAGACACTCCTATTTCAAAATGATTTTATACCTTTTTTATATTTTTTCTATATTTAATTTGTGGGCTGTCTTATGGATGAGTATTTGTACATATATGTAGGAGCCTGGTTTTGCATACGCATGTAACATGGGGGACTAGTATATTATGTTTGTTAAAATATAAGGATTTTTCATAAGTATCTATGCTAGTTTGTAATTATCGAACATGATGTATTTGTTCGAACTTTGAATATGACCGCTTGCATCCGAATTGATTTAAAATTATAACATTATCCAAAAATTTACTCGTATGTCTAATAACATTCTATCAAAACGGTGAAATATAAATACCGACAATGAAGTGTTTTTTCTTTGTCTTCCCTAACAGATAGTTTACAAGATATCTAAAATAAATACACGAATCTCCACCTTTCCATCAACTAAATATGATGTCAGCCGTATGACATCGTTACTTCGACATTAGAGTACTTATCAAAAGATAATCAAGTTATTATATAAATTACACTGTAATAAAATCACTTCAAAGGGACACGTTATCCTCTATTACCTGCGGTGATTGCAATTAACATATTAACAATTAACGTATCTTACTTGTGCACCTTTGCACGCCAGGTAGCTACACGTAAATGACACGTATACATCAAATAAATAACACCTTTTATACATAGTAACAATAATTACAATAAAACGTTTTCGAATTTTCAACTAACTTTATAGTGCATGCCGAATCACGCGTCTCGTGCTTATTTTTAAAATTTTATTTTATAAATTTAAATTTATTTAAAGAAAAACGTATGTTTGTAACACAAAATGCATTTATGGTCTTGTATTATTAAAGTGCTGTGAAGAAATATTCAAATACTATGCAACTAAACACTAACTAAAAAGTGTTCTCGACTTCATCCCTCTTTCCTTGACGAAAAGTTAAGGGCTTCCACCAGGTTCTCGCTATTCCTTCTCCATTAAAAATTCGAGCCGCCCCCCCCCCCCAAATGCTGAAAAGTACTGAAAGTGGCTTATAACTTAAAACAAGAAATCAAATTATTTTTCAGGTAATCAAAAAACCTAAACTCATGGTAAACTTAAGTGCTAATATTTGAGCTTTAAAGTGTATTAACAACGCATTGAACTGTAAAGACATTGTGGCGAGTGGAATTGTTTGGAAATACGTTTTGGGTTTATTGATTCAGAGTTAATTACAATCTTTACAATTTTTTTTTCTCACTTAAATCGCAGTACATTGCTGTTATTTTTTTAAGGTTGATTGATTAGCTCAGATGTTGTCTAACTCAATTCTCTATGTTATTAATGCATACGTATTGTTTCTTGCGTGAAAACAAACAAAGCACTCGATTTGAATTCATGTTTGTCAGGTACTTGTCCAGGGTCGGAGATTCTCTCTGTCGTCCTATGTAAAAATTTGAAGTGTTCGATTTTAAAGCTTGTTTGGTATACTTTCGACAATAAAGAAGAATTATCCTTCACAACGCTACATACAGTTTTACGATATTTACAACAGGGACAAAAAACGTCTTGTTAAAAGACACTTCTTTTAAATTCATAACTGCAAATGGATGAATTAAATTATAAAGTATGAATCTGAATCGTTGTCTTGGATGATCGCGCAAAATTACCTGTCATAGAATATACAAATGTGTCATTCTTTACGATTGGTAAGTTATCGCGGCGACGCACACTTATTTACCACCTAAGACATATAAACAACCAGTAGATGTATATAAGAAAACAAAAATAGTTCTATCTGAAACAAAGAACATGAAGTGACAACAATTTTATAGTTTAACACTTAGTACATGTACTACTGTATAAAAAACGCGTCTGTGAATATAGTTAAGCGATCTTTTTAAATTTAAGAAAGAGGTGTCAGTAATATTAATGAATAAAAAATAAAGCTTAAAGAATAAACAATTATAGCTGAATATATGAATATTTGATTGATTGATGGATGGCTTGCTTGGCTTATTTTCGGGAATTATGAATATTTAAATTAACATATAAACAAAGTACATATTCAATGATGGGGATCTAAGATTTATGTTGAATCAATTTACCCTCAGCACAAAAGGAAATTTTCAGGTACACATACGGCAACAGAAAACATTTGATATTTTTTTAACCGCAACAATGTTACAATTTGTAAATGACTGGGGCATTTAGTAAGGTAGGAACTTGTTGAAAGGTACATGTATAGGAGTTACTGCTTTAAAATATATAGACAGAATTGTTTAACTTTGTCGGCTTTTTCAATCGAATGAATGTAAACGCTTTTATTAAGAAATGTAGATAAGGTTTAAGTTATATTTTTTAAATTTAATTCAAACGGAGGTTACAGTAATGTTATTAATCAACGAAGTTCCATAACAAAATACATAGCGTTATATATGGATGCTAAATTTTACGAACATGATTGTGCTTCGTTATCAATTAAGTACCTTTTAAATTATTATGTATCTAGTTAAATTAGTAAATGGCTTCAATACTGAAGAAAATACTGAAAAATAAACCATTTATACCAAGAACAATCATTCAAGCCTGCAATGACGACGTAAGAAACGATGTACAATACGATAAACCATGCGATAAACGAAACGATCTATTAAAACGTCATACGCCGTCACACCGTATTCTATCGTATATCGTATCGTATATCGTTTCGTGCATCGTGCGTACATCGTTCGTATATCGTGCGTACATCGTCCGTTCATCGTTTGTACATCGTTCGTGCATCGTGCGTTTTGTTAACTTATACGTTCCAGGGACTTACTAAGGTTGGACATTTTTTCTAAAATTTATACAGTGTTCGTTTAGTTTCGCATAGTTGTATCTGTGTTAAAACTTTGTTCATATAAAACTTAACTTAAACATTCGGCAGGATTTTCTTTCAGAATTCGCACACCAGGTATTCCTTTAAAAATTAAATCATGCACTTCAATACAAACATAAAATATCAATATCCGACAAAAGTGCTAAAATAAAAAAATAAAAGGGAGGTTTTATTAATTGAACTAGTACATAAGAGTGCTTAAAAGTAAATTTATGTGTTTTTGCGTGAATAAAGATTATTGAAAAGTAATAAATAATTGTATGTATTATAATAACTTTCCTTGTCACGGCTACATACACCAACTTGTACATACCATAAATTCATCGTCCTTTGTGTGATTCCAACAAACTTAGTTTTTATTAAATTATAGATAATCATGTACATTAGATTGCTTAAAATAGATTTTTTCTTTATTGGCTACTTCGCCCTCTATTAGGCCAACGAGTTGACTTAATTACACACTTCAGAAAGGTACATATTTCAAATGTTCTACTTTTTCAGATGCCCCTCGAAAGAAGTAAAGAATTGGCCTGCCGTTGTCAATTATCATATGTTCTATGTGTCTTTTTATATCTTCATCCTACTGAAAGTCGGGGTTTTCTCCTACGATTAAACTTTATATACTTAAATAGTCTCGATCATCCATACCTTTAAATGCATTTGTGCGTCTGAATTCAACTCTATATTAAACTCGTTATCATTACGCACATAATGTTATTTTATCAATTAATTCAACAATTTTTGTTTATGCACCGTCAAAAGAGAAACTCAATATAACGTCAAATGTTAGTTTACCAACTGCGGGATTCGAACTCACAACCTTGTGACACTGTGGCACCAAATGGCCTGCACTATGTCTAGCGGGTCTAGACCCCTCAGCCAAATCCGCTAAGTGCAGGCGATTTGAGGGTAAGCTAAAATTTGCCAGTGTAAAAATCTAATTCTAACAGTGTTGGGTTTAATTTGTATATATATATATAGTAATATGCGTCTGAGTGATCAAGAATAAAACGATAATAAGCATAACTTTAAAAATGACTCCTGCCTCCCTCGATTTTATTCTGTTAAGGTATGTGAATTTTTACAATTTGATTCGGAACCAATCTTCAAAATAAGTACTGTTCATACAAACGGTAGGAACGGTCTTTTCTAAGCAAAGTGTCAAACAAACATTAAAAGCATAATAAAAAATTGGTTTAAAGTCCCATTCAAATGGTTTACAGTTGACAAAGTAGACATTATTTTCAAAATAAAATATGGCCGAAAAACTTGTCACTTGACAAAGTTGTCAAAACACAAAAATGTCCAGTGGACAAATTTGTCACGTGAAATAATTGTCAAAAAATATACAGTGGATTAATATGTCACATAACAAAATTTTTAAAAGTAAAAGAAATCCAATGGAAAGAAATTGTCAAACGCAAAAAAGTCCAGTGGACAGAATTTGTCAAAAAAGTCAAATGGACAGATATGTACTGTACAAAAAATTGTCAAAAGAACAGCACAAGTTAATTTAGGTTGTCGAAATCTGTTTTCAAACCAGTCAAAATCTCTGCTATACAAGTATACTACCATGGAATGTTAGGACTGCACCCAACTTTGTTTGCCATCAGGCAATATGGCTATCTACAACTGTAATAATATACATGGATGATTTTGGAGGCACACGATAAAAAAAGAACCGAGACTGCGCGAGTAGTAGACGTTTTCAATTTGCCTATAATATTTTATTACTTCAAGGTAGATCAAAGAATAATCGTGACATTAGTAACCAATTACAATTACGCGTATAACATTAATGGATTGTACCTAGCTAAAATATTGTTTAGGAGATGTAAAGCAATAATTCTGTCAAATCAAAATACACTGAAAAATTACCTTTCATTTTCATAATCGAATAAGCAATATTTTCTCATGAAATTGTGCATTGTCGAAAAACCATAAATGCAATAGAATACCACAAATAAAGTGCATAAAGACAGACAATTGGAGTGACAAAACTAAAATAATAAAACTTCTGCTCAAACGCCAGTCAAGAGTGAAACCAGTTGTGGAATATTTCGTTTCTTCGTAATTTACGTTGTGTTTTCAATAAGTGATCTCTAAGTATAAGTCAATTTTTGATCAAAAAATAAAGAATGGGTACAGTAATTAACTTCTGTTAAAACGCCAGTCGAGAGTGAAACCAGTGACAGAATATGTCTAAATCAATTTTGGACCAAAAAAAACAATATGATACAACCATAGATTTAGCACAAAATCATGATGTCGACCAGCAGTATTGTCCAGGGTAGAAAAAGGTTAACATTTCTGCTAGCACTACTAGCACTTTCTGTGACAGCAGAATCGTTATCATAACAAAGTTTAACATATGCATAAACACTTAGGTGTTCGAATGCAGTTTTTATGGTATAAAACGTGTTTACTCTCTATGAAATCTATCTCATGAATTACTTCGTCATTTAATTTATTAATGGTGTTCGCCTTTGATTCTTTATCAGCTGTAAAAACTTTATTACACCGATTTTTGTTATGTGTGCAAACTGCTTATGTCGGATGACTATTACTTTACTTTGTTTGTCGATATCATAAGTTAACACCTTTTTCAAATTAGAATTGCATTAGGATAAAGTTACATAACTGCCAGACCTTTTGTACTTTTCTTTATACTGTTGGAGAGTTTTTTCTGCATCAATGCGGATAGTCGTTTCATTTTTCAATTTAACCTCAATCGCCATTAGATTTTTTTTCAACGTCATGTAATCTTCTTCAAGTCTAATATACCTTGTGTCCTGAATATTAACTAAAATAAAATATATTCTTGATAATACAATGTAATTGTAACATAATCAAGTTTGGGCTTGAAACTGCTAAAATATATAAATTATGTGATATCACTGTTCATTTCATATAATAAAGTGTAGCTACATCTCATTAGTAATGATTTGGTTATTTTTTGTTAGCCCGTTTATTAGTCAAATTGGTATAAAATTGTTTCTTAATCTTCAGACAAACAACAATAAATTGAAGAAATTTTATGGCCTATACAAAAACAAGAATAGTCGGGTAGGGATGGAGAACTTCGCCCGTTGTATTGGATACATTGCACTTATTCGTGTGAAAATTAAAAAATATATATATATAATGCATTGTGTGTGATACAAACACACGGACATACCTTTAATATTATAAGTTTACAATTCAACACCTAGGATACATCATTTATGTGCAACCTGATATTCGCGTATAAGATATGTCGATCAAACTATCTCAACACAAATGGGTTACATAATAAAATTATATTGTATTTCACCTTGTATTCCTTTGGTATTGTCGGAATTAAGGTAGATCAATTTCTCCATATGAAGCAGTTCCTGGATTATTCCTCGAGTTGAAACCAAGATTACACCAGTACTTGTTTTTTCTGTAATCAACAATTTATTATTATAAACATTCACAAAATCAATGAACGCATTGCTAGCGACAAAGTCTCGGTGGTTCGTCAATGAGTCGGAAAATCCGACTTCATGAAAGTTTTCATATATCTCAGATCGTATGATGTATCTGTCAACTTGAGATTTACTGATAAACGAAATGTTTTCATCCTCAAACACCCAAATAACTGGTAGACGTTTACTTTCTATAATGTTTGTAAATAATAGGGCAGCTTCGGGAACAGCCAGTAACGTCACTAAAATACGACTTATTTCAATTTTCTCAACAAAAAGAGCCGATAATAGTGTGTCCAATTCTCTTTGGGCCTTTTCGACAGCTACTTCCCTTCCATGAATGCACACGGAACATTTCTCTTGTTGAACGCTGATGATTAAATCGTTGCCAAATGTGGTCGATAATGTTTCTATCAGTCCAAATTTTATCGCGGCTGCCATTTTCCATTTTTCTTTCCACTGGATATTTCGTTTTACGGTGGCCCGATCTATTTCGTTTAGTGCCTTATTTATGTCGTCCTTCATCTCCGAAAACCCTACAATACAGACTTTTGCATCATCTGACAGGAGGTAAATATTTCCTGATGCGAGTTGTTGCAAGCAAATCTCCTCCAGCAATCGCTCTGTAAATGTATACTTAAGCACCGTCTTCATGATAATGTCCTCGCATTCATTCGATATTGCTGTCTCTATCTGACTATATACATCATCTTGAAATTGAGATTTTATTTTGATTTCTAGAAGCTCATTCGATGAGTTAATGCTCTCTACGTCAAAAGTTCGTATAGCTCTAATTACTTTCTGTAATCTTTCTACGTTGTGTTGAATGAAAAACTGCATTTTACACGGCACAAGACACTCTGACATGTGATCTGTAGTCGTACCATCTAAATAATGCACTTGTATATGGAATTTTTTCCAAAGCCGTCTCCAAATAAAGTTTTTCATTTGCAAAGATGCATCTGTAAAAGATTAGTAAAATCTCAAATGTAATACCCGATCAGGTCGACAAGAATAAAACAACTAATTAGGCAGTGATAAAACCCAAACAAAGACACTAGACGCAAGGAAGAAAACTCAAAAGTGTGTAACACGAACCCTACAAAACATGGCTGCACCCAGGTGATCAAGATAAATAAGAAGTACAAGCCTCATATTAAACACTGTCGAGTGACCTAAAATCATGCCGGCGAAAAAAAAGTTCAGGATAAGGAATGCCTACTTATTGCTGAGATAAATGTGTTATGGCATTTGGACCTTGAATTTTACAAAACAATCAGCGAAGTTGTGGTGACGGCAATAAAACTTTTGCGATGACATCAACTTTTTGTGTAAAATATTATAGAGGAGTGAATAAAAATATTGCTATAAAAAGGGAATTTGTATTTTTTTCTTTGTTCTTTGAGAAACAAGTAATGAATGTAAGACACCACCTTCATTGTGACGATAGTGTCCTTAATCTCATGTTTACTTTTATAGATTAACTTAGTCACCAAAATGCAACATTTATTTTAGATGCTATCAATTAACTATCCAACTTTCGTAAAAAGGAAAACAATGATTGGTATATTTGTTTCTTCAATTTTTGCGTTATATTCAAACCGTTTGATTGTTGTGGAAAAATAGTTCTCGACACTCTCACAAGTAAAAATGTGGCTCTCATCTGTTGATTTGTTTATAATAACGTCATAAACAAAACAACTTTCTTTTACCGCGTATTCAAGTCAGGTCCATAAAATTAGGGTTGAGAGAATTTGTAATTTTATTTCGTAAACGTACTGTTTTTTTTAATGAGAGAAATAAAATCGTACATTAATTATTTTAGATTATCGGATTTCTCAGATCTCGATAATTAAATTATAGAACTTATAGTCCTCGCCTTTTAAAATAATATAATTTAACTCTCTTGACGGAAGAAATCATACAATCCATTCGTACAAATGTAAGATCCTATATATCAATCACGGATCAGAATTCTGATCATCTCTTGGTATTACATCAACATAGGTCTAAGATATCACATATAAACGTATTTTAACTAAAACAGAAAACATGGTATATTATAAAAAATCTATAAACACATTCTTTATGATTTAGCTCTTAACATCATACCTAAAATATATTTTGATCATACCTTGTTGTGGTGTCCATGTATCATCCCAGTCATTACCACATGCATCACTCTCCGTGGTTGATCCGTACATATATATTTAAACCTGTTTTACGGGTTATTTTAACGTTCTATAGGCAAACTTGTCTGCAAAATAAACCAAAACATTGAAAAAAAACATTCGTAGTTTTTTTAATGAAAATCAAAAACTTCCTGAATAAATCAAACACAAAAGGATATTAATCGACATTGTGTACCGCAGTTAAATTTAAACAACAAAAAGTCGGACAAATGTCAATTGGTAGTGTATTATTTTATTATGTGTCTCTGTTTTAATTATAAGTTTTCTAATGAATTGGCTATAATGATATGCTTAAAAATTTATGTACCATCCTGAAGGATTGTTTGAACTGCAATCACATGGTTTAAAACAAGTCTCTAAGTATAAATACAAAACACGATTAGTACTTGATTAAGAAAAAACAAGAACTTAGCCAAAAACTGCTGTATTTTAACATCATTATGTCAAGCAATGATTTACAAGCGTTTATACTGTATAAAACAGTTACTTACTATTTATAGTTAAAAATGCAATACATTATACGATAGACAATCTATCAAACACGACGGCAATGTAAGTATTTAAGTCACAGCACACCTTATATTTAACTAATATGTTATATAATGTCCTTCAATCCTTGCATTGACGGTACCATCGCATGATATCTATAGGAGAATCCGAATCAAAAGCCTTAAAACTCTCATAAGTTTTTCCTTACAAAAAATGAATGGTCACTCTGACAATATTAAAACAAATATCGAGCGTTAGCATGTTGCTTTGTGGCAGTTATAGCAAATTATCTATACTTAATGTCACACTCGGTGCTGTGAGTTTTGCTCGCATTTATAGTTATTTCACATTGTACATTTTACTTACGAAAATCAAAATGAAAAAAAAAATTATACGTCTATATTTAATACAATGCTTCTGTTATTTTCCTGTCACACATTTGCTACGAAAATATCTCTTTCTTATCTATCTAGCAATCTAACCATCCATTCATCCATCCATCTCTCCATCTATATATAGAGCGTAAGAAATACAGGGTTAATACAAATTTTTTATAAAGGTATATAAATACACAGTCTTAAAATAATTATGCGTAGAAACAACTACCTGAATGGCTGCAGTGTTACAAACCGAAAGTAAAGGTGAAATCTAATTACAAAAATAGTAATAAAACCATATATTTTTATAAACGAAAAGGAGTTACTTTTGTCATTAAAATATAATTACATAACTGTTTGGAAACAAACATTGTATTTTATAAATATATTTTACCTGTGAACAGATGTAAGTACACACCTAATCGGGTGATCATGACATTGATTATTTGTAAGGTAAAATATTTCCCTATGTTTGCACATGATAACTTTATACACCTTATCTGCAACGTTTTTGTTTATAGAGTATATGGGTCCTCCATTATGACGATGTTTACCAAGAGATATGCCTTGTGACTTAGAAGTACAGTAGGCGTGGTCATTTCAGATCCAGTTTAAAGATGATTTTCTGGTTTGCGTTTTAAATACATATACCAATTGTGTTATCTTTTACGAACATCTAAAATGATAAGATGTCTCGAATGGTCTTTGGACAAAATTAAGTCTTTCTAGTTCTTTGTTGACAGTTTTCAATATAGTTAAAATTATTTCCTTTTTTTGCAAAAATCTCAAAATTGATATCACATTTATGGTAAAATAAAAATCCTATAAATGTAATATATTTTTGGAAATTTTCCAAAAAGGCAGATGTTGTCCTTCATCACTTAATATATTTCGAAGATATTTCTTTTAATAGTATATCTTAGTCATAAAATTAAAAGTAATAATGAAAAAAAGTTAAACTTTATTTTCACATCAATTTATTAATTGTTTAAAAACAAATTTTTTGGCTGAACGAGTTTACTTAGACAAATGAAGGTAATAACAAAATACTGAGCAACAAGGAAACTGTCACAAGCTAGTCCGAGACACCAGCAAATTTCAAAACTAACAACAAAAAATATAGTAATTACGGCAATGGTCTTGATTTGATAGTAAATGTTGTTTTATCACATGAAATTCTCAATGAGAAAATTTAATATCTGGTTAAAGATAGTTTATATCAAAATGCTGCAGAAATTAATAATCATGATTGATGTTCGACTGCAGATTTAGATGCGGCAGGTTTTCAATATGGATTTACAGCTTTTAATATGATTTCAAGGTGCTTACATGCATAACAGATTTCATAAAGAAGAGAAGATATATGTGTGATCGATTTATCTTTAGTATACCAATATTTTCTAGAAAACTATGTACGTAAGTAAACACAACAAAAAGTCCTAGCACGACCTTTGTTTAATTTGCAAACTTTTCTTTCTGATACTAAGCCGAAAGCAGAAAAAATGGACATAAGTGTAGTGATAAGACTTAGGTAGGTATAGTTAAGACTATAAAGTTCTTGCTGAATAGCTAGCGAAGATACAGGAAAAACATTCCATGCCTTCTCAGTTAACAGAGGACACAAACCAGAACAGTTCTGTCCAGTAGATTTAACATATAAAGCACCTTTAACACTCGGACAAAAATCAACATTTACCAAAACTCACTCTTTATATGGTAAAACATTCCTGACCATTTGAATTTGCTTTGCATTACACCAAAAATTTTAACCAACAATATTCAATATTTTAAAGAAAGAAGAACTACTGGGTTTTATTACACAAAAACACAATAACTTGCAACTTTAATGCCATTTAAAAGATTGTTTAAGAAATTAGAAAAGAAAAAAACGAACGCTACATTGAACCGTCAGACAGCTTCAAATTAACTTTTAAAATATTCTTTGCTAATATGCTAGTTATTGAAACCGAAATCCAGAAAACAGTAGTACTGCCTATCGAAAATGTTTGAGCTTAATTGAGCGATTAGTTTATTGTATCGATAAATTAATATAAAGCGACAGCTGCAGAACCTTGAAATAAAGCTGAATAGTCAACAACATAGACTGGTCTACCATAACTAGAATAATTGTAAAATGTAAACACAGTGCACAGATGCTGCTAGAATGTCGCTTTCGATCAATACAACTTAACAATAAAAAAGTAGAAGTCTTCATGCTTATCGTAGAAGTTGGTTCGCAGTTTTCTCGTATGTATTCAAGGTGTGAAGCCGACAGGTCATGAGAAGACAACACCTAAAAGGGAGAAAAAAGTAGTGTTCACTCCATGTCAATGTCATGTTGTGTTAACTTAAATGTTATAAAACAGATGGAAAAAACACAAATTTAAAAAACAAATAAAAGATAATAATTTGGACTGTCTTATTCTAAATAAAGAGTACAACTTTCCTTATTATTGCCTCTGGAAAAATTGTTTATTGTCTGCACTTTCGATTTGCACATTCACAATTTTCATGTTAAATGTAAGTTTTCATACGTGTCATTTTTCATAGTTTATATAAACTGGTTTGCCTCAACAATGTTCTACCATTAATGAAATGGGTCTACCGGCTTTCAACTGATGTTCAATCGCAAATAGTATCAGCAGTAGACCAAACATTACATAAAGATTGGCAACAGTTGACACCATAGCAAATTCATCGTTTAGTTTATGATACGAGGAGACCTTTTGGGGCAGTCATTCTTGTGACACAAAGTGTCCGTGAAACGAAATAATACGTTTTAATTGCAATTGATACAGACAATAATACAGATGTTTATGTTTTGGCATGTTTCTACTATTTTTAACGGGTTGTGAATCATCTGTACTAAATGTAAACGTCGTTTGTGTAGTATGTAAACTAGCCCTTGTTATGTAAATACATGTAGTTTACAATATAAGAAAATTGTTAGATTAGCATGACAAACGCGTCTTTCATATCGTTACTGCACCCTTAATTTGATAAATTTATTATTATAGGTATTCGTCATGTACAGTTATTTTGTAAGCTTAATTGTTTTTACTTTTTGAAAACTCGATAAATAAATAAAAAGCAAAAAATACCTACACAGCCATCAAATTCCTAAGTATAAAACAATAATGCAGAACCACAGTAATACAACGAAAACTACAAAAACCACAAAAGAACCACAAAACTCAGCAAAACGATTGTAAAAAAACTAATGTGTACTTTTTTTTACACTTTTTTATACTCGTTGTGCTGCTGGTAGATTGATCTAGTGTCAGTCAAGTAAGATTAAATAAAGATATGACTCAACAAAATATCGTACCCATATCTATTTAGTTACAATTGCATCATATTTGAAACAGATTAAAATAAATTTCTATAAGTTGACATAAACTACTTATTTGTATGTAATTACAAACAACAAATGCACTACAACGCTGGATAAAAATCACTTAACATAATGGGGTCTCTATTTAACAGATTTATCTTACCCAGATCAGTTAAAACACACAACCTATAAATTGTATCCCTAAGGTTATTATGATTGATTTAAAGATACACACATGTATACCTCTGATTGATAACGTCATGTTAGCGGTTATAGTATTATATTTATTATATAAAACTAGATTATTGTTTGATCTTGTCACAGTGCCATTATTTGGTTCTTAAAACAAACCTCCTTAATATGCCAGAAAAGTAATTTGATCTATATCGTGATTGTGGAAGGCCGACATTCAAAAAGAAATGTGTTGAATAGTTTAATGTTGAATTAGTAATATATAAGTATGTTTAAAGATATAAAATTGCACACACAACATTAATACCTTGTACTATCAACCCTCTTATATATCAGATTAAGTTATCTTACAATACAGATAACTGACATTTTACCATAATAAGATTCTATTGACGTAGGAAACTCATCATTTTGCATAAAATGCATAACAATTTTCTGTTTTTCGTATTTCATTTCTTCTTTCTTTCGTAAGTTTCAAAAGCATTATAATGTCAAAATTTCAACATTCATCATATGTCTCACATTGTCGAAATTTTTAGTCATTTTTATTAAGGTCGTTCCGATTTGATGGAAAGAACTTCTTATATTTCATATGCTTATTGTTTTGTTTCTACTTTCGCGGAAGTATGCAAGCAATAAATTGTTTCAACATATCATTTTGATACTCGGTTATTTGCAACGAGCAGAGATATGGATAACTAAATTATACGTTTACTACATATGCAGAATTACACAATTTGCATAAAAATATGTGATAATCTGGACTAATTTTGTGAACAAACCATATTTACCATAACGCTTTAGACAATCCAGACCGATTGTTTTACTTAAGAAAATACTGAAGATGTCATACGCTAATGTACCCACAACAGAACTCAGAATGCATTTGTTGTAATAAATATAGTTATTGCTTTTATATTTTATTCATGTAATTGTTGATGTAGAGAATGATACGTCTGTGTCAACAAAGGAGATTGAAACTGGAATGTCTGCACCGGTATTAGGAGCAAGCCCGCTACCCATGTGAACTAACGAAGTAGTCTTTATAATCAGCCGATTTTGACTGGCTATATATGGTGTGTCAGATTTAACGGCGTTATGTTTCCTCTTACACCCTTCCCCCTTTTATAGATCATAATACTTATGATTATTCACACTTAACACGAACACCATAACTTATGAGCCTTTTACTTCAGCGCCAATGTATCGACAAAGTATGCCGCCACCGGGTATCAAATCCGATATCTCTGGACAGCTACCCTGCTTGCTAACCAATTAAGCTAAATAACTACTCTGATGCCTATATACCTATTATCTGTTAGAACACCAAATAATGTAGGCCTCCAGCTGCGCAAAAATATTGAAGAAATTATAAATCAGCAATCTTACTTTAATCAATTCTAAATGATTAAATAATTTAGAATAAATATGTATTACTCATGCATGTTTGCAAACGTTGAAATCATGTATTATCAATACAAAGGTAGATCAATCATCGGTTTTAAGGTAGATCAATCATCGGTTTTAAGGTGAAGACATGATTAACAACAAAGGATCGACTAAGGCACATAGGTTGTAGGACCGGTTCGCATTATTGCTAAATTGGTTTGGCCACACATATATGAACCCATCCTGGATTTTGATGTGAGAAAACAGTTGGTTCTTTATAGGTTACGTCAAATTATTTAATAACATAACATGGTAGTATATGTTTACGTCTTTGAAGCTAGTAAATGTTGAAATAAAGATTCAGTGGAAGTTAAAGGGAAACTCGCGAAAAAATGAAAATTTGATATGTTATTCTTCAAATAAAAAGAAATATAATTGGCTTTAAATGTTTTATTTTATTCTTTACCTTTACATATCTAGAGTGGATAAAAGGTGGTAAAATTGTGTGAATGGGAGCCGCCATATTGACAGTAATTACCACGAGATTGCGTTTGTGACGTGATAAATGTAATTATCCAGTAAATATGATAAATAATCTAGTTTAAAACTATGTTTTTCTGCCGTTCCTCTTTGAAGAATACAAAAAACTGTGGCAATGACTAATGACCAGTTGACAATATAAAATTAACAAATACGTCTTAATGTTGTAATGACCTTTTTATATTAATAAACGTACTTTTAGACACAATTTTAACCTGTCTTTGTTTATTAAATTCGAAAGAATTCACATAAAGAATAATTGTAAATAAAATATGCATTTATATATAATTATTTTTAAACATAAAATAAATTTCCATAGATAATTTTGCATGTTTTAAAACGAGAGTTGTACTTGGACGTGAACATTTACAGGTTAATCATTACTCGTTTTTGAAGGGTAATTAACAGAATTAGCAGGTAAACAAACAGGATGTTTATTGCAATAACTAGATCGACTTTGAAGTATGAATATTCGGACATTTTCAAAAGCTAACTAGATTAAAGGTAAATCATGTAATTCGAAATTAGAATGGCACGTCCATCTTCTGCCAAGGACAGGTATGATTTGAATAGACCGAAGTGTCAGAACACAGGATGTATATAAGATTTCGAATACCTTTAGATGCCAGGTCAGAGGAGACGTAAAAATTTTTCCTTTTTTCGCGAAGTTTCCCTTTAAATACATTAACAATATCAATCAGCTGTTCTATGAACACGGCACAATAAAGTACTTTGAACACCTGTAGACAAGTACATTTCACATATTATACGTTATTATAGATCCTGCGATCATTATTTCGATTTTCTAGACCGGTCACTGCTGTTGACTACTAAACTACTCAAACAAAGGTTTGTTGTTCCTAGTTTGATGTTATCTCTCCAGAAATTCTATGGTCGTCACCAAGACTTAATTGATGGTTATAGAAAATCAATAGGTAGTGTTTTCTATTCCTTGATTTGACTTTCTTCTAGACATGACAATTAGTAACTCGGCGCGTGTCTAATTAGAAGCAGGCACTACTCACTCGTTCGGAGCACCTGAGTGCAACCATGGTATTTTGCGGTTCTGATTAATCTCTTTCTGTTTTCTGTGTTTTTGCTTTTTGTGTTGCGTTGTGTACATCCGAATTTGTTTTTTTTTCTTATTATAATTTCCCTTAGGAACCACATATTTTTAAAATCCGGATGAGTTTTTTGCTGACATTTGACATTTCATAACCGGAAGTTTATTTTGTCCCTGGCAACGACCATAAAACTCTTAACAACCATATAGTTTTTTCCTCGGGACAACTTTCTTTACTCAAATAACTAATTTGCATGACCTTCAATTTTTTCTTAGAAATATCAGTTTAATTACTTTAACAATGAATCTGCTGACTTTTGACTTTCAAGTCGTTTTATTGCAGACATTGTTGCGTTTAAATTATCACTCGACGTAAATCTATTCTGGTATTTATATTGCCGACCATTAATCGTAAAAATAAGTATTATTTTTGAACGGTGCCTTCCTATTAGTCATAAAAGCATTCTACACTGACATCTGTTATAGACATAGAGCAATTGAATTCAACCTGTGGGTACATGAGAATGAAAACGACATAAACAAACATTACAAAACACTGCAGTGAAATTATTTTTTAATTGAGAAAATTATTGGTGCCAACGAAATTGATAATTGCAACAATTAAAACATTTGTTGCTACGAAAATGCTATAATACTCTCTATGCTATGTTGCGTGACACATAGATAACATTGACCTGTCTATTTTGAGCAATCTTTAGCAGTGTGAAAGTTAATATTTACATTAAACAACCACGATTTTTATTAACAAAATTAGGTTTGAGAAATCAAGCAAGTGTTTCAAAAGTACTGTCATATATCCTGTTCAACAACATAAAGTTTATTGCTGAAAACTCCTATGAAAATAGATGGAGGGTATTCAACTTTGGTAATAAATCAGCATTTGTTTTAATTATTTATACTGTTAATAAGATTAATATAAGTTTTGGGTTACATTTGTTCACTACCCGCTTGAGGATAAACAGGTTTACATAAAGTCCTACACATCAACAATTTGTGGCATAATTAACATGCAATATCAAATGTCTCACCCGTTGTCACTTGCTATATTTTACTTGCAAGGAAATATTAAGTCGTAAGTCAATGTATTGTTAATTATACAAAGACTTACTTTTAAAATCATGAGTATAATATAACACTGACCAGTACCTTTAAGTAGCTATACGGCCAATTATGTCTCCTTTGTTATGTTTTTCGATTTGAATTTGCTCTGCCACAGCTTGGAAATGAAGATAAATACCAAAATACATATGTACTTTCCTCTTACGTTAACATTCATGTGGAACTATACCTCAAAAAGCTTCAAGTTAGGATATAAAAAACTCGAACATTTTCGAATTGTTAACTTTCCGTTTATCGACAGCAAGATTAATGGATATCGGTATATATAGTTTAGATTTCCAAACCTTTCTGTTATGCTATATCTTGCGATTGATATTCAGATTTTACTATACTAGAAATTGCCTTGGAATATAAACGAATCAAATAGGTGTTTACTGACTTGAATCGATGCTGTTCCTTTTATGGTCGTACCTATGAATTAAAAGTTGTCAAAAGACAGAAAATACCAACAGAATCCTATAAGCACCCTTGATTTTAATAAGTTCTTGTTTCGTTCTGTTTTTGTGCATTTGGGTTTGTTTTGTGCTGTATATATGTGTAGGATTTGTCATTGTCCGGATCTCGTATTTTTTGTCGGTGCTATGCTATGCGATTTCTATTTAATCAGTAAATATTAAAAGTATCCGTATATCTTTACCGTTATGATTTTGGAAAGAGTATTCACAATTGTTATTGTTTCATACGTAATAAGGTTTAAATGAAGTTCATGTCTCATGACTTTTTGTCTTATAATTTTGGAATACAATAAAGGGTGGTAATTCTGCACACTCTTTGTCGTAATGAATATTAGAAGAAATCATGAAGGACTTATGGTGAGGGAAGATTTCATTTTTTTCACAATGTGGAACGTTTGTATGCAATATTTTGACAGAGTTATCCCTGAGGCCTAGCACTTTTGAAAAGGCATTTATAGTAATGTTACTTACATAAAAACACAAAATTGTTAGTAGACGAGTGTAAAGGGACAAAAACACTTTGTCATGTAGAAAAGAGAGACACCTTATAACATATTCGTTTTGAATACGAATGTTTTTGGTCAATCATTGAAGCAATGTCTAAGATTCCTAATGCGAGATTGTAACAAAACCTCAGTTAAACAGTGTATCTAGTTCTGGGACTTGATTATTTCTCTCTAACTCCATTCACTTGCATAATTGACTACTGCATCCACAAAAGTTTGGAAATTTTAAATCCAGTCTACTGGTGAGGTTCTCAGAAATCCCGTTAGCAAACACTCAACTCTATAGATAACGATTTCAGTTGAGCAATACAGAGGGTTTAGAATATATAAAAGTGATATTTTTAATAACATTTTTTGTTATTATTATTTATAATATTAAAGAATGAATAATAAAGTACTTTATAACAGAAAATTTGACATTTAAAAAATTCTTATAGCTGGTAATAAATGATGGGAGTCCTCAGTGGCCGAGTTGTTAGGTTGTAAGTCTACTAACAACCTGTCTGTCAACACTGTGGTTGGGGATTCGAGTCTAATAGGCTACAGGGATGGTGTGCTTGACTTCAATCGTAAGTGACTTGGAATGCAAGTTTTCCTTCCTAAGTCTGAGGTTTGCTCGGGGTACACCAACTTCCTTCGCCAACAAAAAGTGGACGATATAGCTGAAAACGGATGATTTTAAAAGCCATTTAAACAAATAAACAAACAAAATTATGTCCATATAACGAAATTGGAGAAATATTATGTGAAAAATGTTAAAAGTACACAGAAACTGTGTAGATGTGTTTAATCTGTCGTAATTCTGCAAATGAAACTCAGGCATAAGGTTGTTGGAAAAAGTTGAAGGGACAATTTGGCGGGATAATATTTCCGTGGCTGTCATTGTTTATATTTATCTAAAAAGTAATGTCTAGTGACCCATAAATCATTAAAGTAAATAACATCGAACCTATGTGGCTGTTTTGTGTTAGTCTTGTTGTATAGAAAGCTGGAAAAAAAGATGGTTGATAAGCTTGGCATAGATATCGAATAGCACTGTTATGAACTTCAAGATTATATCATAAAAGTGCCGATCGCATACGTTTGTCCACACTCCAGAGAACTTTACAGAAGATGCATTTTTATGAGACACGGTATTGTCTAAATAATTTTATAATGTACATCGGCTTATAAAGCTCAAGAATAGATCCTTAAGTTACCATTATTAATATTATGACAATGAACAAATTTGTATTGCACCGGAAAAAACTAGTTATTTTCTTCATAATATTATTGCTATCATATCAAGTAGAATATGTTATTTATCTTTATCCAACATTCCAAAGATTTTAGAAAGTAAACACATTATCATATTGTATAATTACACTGTCAAAAAGTGTGAGTAAATTCGTGTTTAAAAGAACTATTGGTCAATTTAAATGGCTAGTTCATAACTCTTAAACTTGTTGGATTAAAGATTTTTAGCTTGTTTGAGAGAGAAAATATTTTAAGTCATAAAAGCAAGGGATGGAAACATACATAGCGTAAAATAAGGCACTAATAAAATTCAGAAACGAATTTATTTTTTAAAATTGCACAAATTGAACAATAACATGACAAAAACTTATATTTTTAATGATTGACTTTGATATCTAAGGTGGATATCTGGTAGATACATAAAAGACTGGCTGTTCCCATAGCTTGCAACCTATTAAAAATACACTTCAATGACATAGAGAATCGGTCCACATTGTTAAACACAGCTCACATTCATAATAACATACAAAAGAGTTAATATTTTGTTGGATTCTTAAATTCTTGGATCAGCCTACCCACGAAAACGGGCTAGCAGTCACTATTTTTATTGGCTACATCATACATCATACATGAATGTAGCCAATCAAAAGCTCACTTTCATTCACAAATTAGTTAGGGGATAACCCGATGTCGATTGTAAATAAACCAAACGGATGTGTTGCATAAACCATGTAAAATCGGTGTATTTTGTAGAGTAGTGTTAATAGTTTGTTATTACCGCGTGATTTTATTATTTGCGTTACGTTTTCGTCCCACTCAAGAATGAGTAAGAATGACTGCTGCCAAAAATTTGCTTCTTTCATCAGGTGATATTTTGAAGGTTTGACGTCATATGAAAATCTTCTGAAGTTTGTTAGGGTTTCGTTAACACATGTGGACACAGAAACTCTGACTTGTGAGGATGATCTATCTATTAAGTTATACAAGAATTAAGGTAATCTCGTTTTGTATAAAGTAATTCCTCTTCGGTCAGTGTTTTTATCCTTATCCGCATTACCCTTTTTTGAAACCCCTTTTCAAACGTATGAAAATTAAGTCCATGACCGAAAATAGTGACATTAAAACAGTTTCCATTGTCGAAAATTTTAAAATGTTTTAGAATTTTATCAGTCACGAAGTTCATAAATTTTTGATACAAGTAATTATGTGTCTGATTAGAATAGCATAGCGCTACGTTAACGCAATTTCGATTGGAATGGAACTTTTTTTTTCATTTAAAATGTTCACAAAACATATAATACTTGGCGCTACTTCTGAACACCCTATAACACTTCCTCTAAATTTCAGCAGTCACGTGACGTCTTTCTATTTAATGATCACATGAATGTCAGATTTTAAGTTGAGTGATTTAAGTATTGCAAAAACTACATGTTGTATTTGTTGTTATTTTAAATAATGCATTTATTTTTTTATCGATGTTAAAATATAAAATCTACCTTAAAGTTTACAATTAATTTTAGTGTTCTTCTTCATTCACTTGACAGTTGTTTTGACGATGTCAACTCCGGAAAAAAAAACAAATCAATATCCGCATTAGGCAGATTTTGATCTTGATCAAGATCCACATAATTGCCATAGAACTCACCGCTTTTTCCGAGCTCGCTATAACTGATGAATAGCACACAAATCTACAAATAATTAAGGTACGTCTTTAGTGCAATCAGTATAGTGGGTTTTTGAAAAAAATCTTTTTTATCAGCGAAATGTGTTCAACGAACAGCTATTCTGACTGGAGAAATGTCTTATTCGAATTAACTAGGTAAAGAGTAGATGTAATCATTTTTAGTGATTCTGTTTGATTTTTTAAAGACTTGTGGGAATTCTGAAATTCAACTGTTGCATGGTAAATATTTTGTAAAGGCAGTCATAGGAAACTTTCTTTTTTATGATTTCAATTCACCGCACAATAATCACCTATACATGATTCATTTAAATTCATGCTATTGTTATAATGAATTTATAGTCATATATATAGTCATATTTATGTCGAATACTAGCCGTGGCGGTTGCATTTGTGCGATCGTGGATTGTCACAACAGCCAAAGAAAATTGGATAAGTGCAAAAACAGCGTCTCTTCATCTTACAATCAGATGGAAAAATGCCTGTGCTTAACGCCTTTTAGTTTGAAAAGCTTCCCAAAAGGCATCACTGTTCGTAAACTGTGGGTCACGGCAGTCAACAAAAAGGACTTTTTACCGAAAGATCATCATCGTGTAATTAATCTTTTTTTGTTTTTGATATACGGAAAAATTTTGTTAAAAATTAAAAATAAAATAAAGAAATCATGTCTTTTACTTTCTACAAAACCGTATATCGCTATAACTAATACGGACGTCGGTACCTTTAAACAAACAACGGTCTTAATATGGAATTATCCATTTGTTAATATTAACGGATTTTCACTGACCAGTATCAGCAGTCATTCCAATAATTATAGTAAAGGTCATGATGTCGAACGTAAACAAATAAAAAGCAGGCAGAATTAATTTTTTGTTAAAAACTGGAAACTGTAGAAAAAGAAGTGCAGGTGAATATATCAAGGAATTAATAATATTTTAAGTGAACTTGTGTAGAATTTTAATATGAATTAGGTTGCAACCTAAGACCCTGAGGTGCACCCATACTCCTTGCCGATTAGTTTTGCCTTGATAAAAATTGGACCCTAGCTATGGATATGAATTCTGCATGCATTACAATTCTGAAGTATGAACTGACTTAACTTGTAAATAAAAAGAATTATGAATAAAACTTTAAATCAAAGCAGGCAAATAATATGTATTCTGTAATCGTAAAACAAAAACTTGTTACTGTAATGTATATATATATATATACAATACTTAGACGTTTGTATATAAATTACTTACTGTGACTGTATGACAAGTAACTTTGTCATCCTATATAATATATACAAAAATGCTGAATTAGATTACTGTCAAATTAATACGTATTGGTTACGAAAATTCCATATATCGTCACACGCTAGTACACATGTACTATGTCTATGTCTCTGATTCACCCCGGTTAATGAAGCTATATTTTTATACAGCGGATTTGGCCGAGGGGTCTAGACCGCTGGACATAGTGCATGCGAATTGGTGCCATAGTGTCACAACGGTGTGAGTTCGAATCCCGCTGAGGGTAAGCAAAAATTTGACAGTGTTAAAAATCTAATTAAAACAGTGTTGGGCTTAATTTGTAGACGTATATATATATATATATATATATGAAAAAATCGTTTAAAACGGTTTGTATTCTAGCTAATAATTTGATACTAATTACTTCAAAACATGCCAAGAATCTCTGTTTCTATTAACAGAGAGAGGTCTTGAAGTAAATCACCAACTATTTTATATCCTTTTATAGAATAGAATATAGAATTTCAATGTAACAATCAACGCTAAACGGAATTATGGTAGTGACTTATTTGTTGAGAAAAGGTGGTACATTGCAAGAATTCATTGACTTGACAATTGACAGCAATTCCGTTCATAGATCATCGCCTTCATGGCGAAATTCTTGACTGTTGACAGATATAATTCTTCTGTTGCACTTTTGTAAAAACTTTTCAAATGGTGCTGGAAGACTCTCTACCCATTGATGGATATCTTTGCTATTTAAGTAATCCTTCCAACGAAAGTTGAAAACTAAATATTTGAAAACATTTTTTCCAAATATATCGCTGATCCATTTTAATGACCGTATTTCCTCTTCAGAAATTTCTCCCTACTCGACATACATACAACAAAGCATGTGGTCCAGGTGCCAACATATGCATTGATTTTGTAATTTCCTTTTCAATGTAATCTTTAGGGAATGATGTCTTAAACAGTCCACAACATATATTTTTGTCCCATTCCTGTAAGCTTTACCACAACAGATTTGACAGGTGACTGACTGGGGTGATAGTTTTGAATAAAAGTAGTTTTCCTTGTTTAACAAATTATTTTCAAGGGAACTAATACCCGATCCTGTTCTTCCCACAATGACAAATCTTAATTCGTTTTCAAAACATTGTTCTTCCATCTATTTCTACAATCAATTTATATAAGAAAGTATAATAGTACTTTGAAATAAATTAAAGACTCATATCGAAGCAAGTCTCAAAACATTTCTCAGTCCTTTCGCACATGACGTCATATTACTGTAAAACACGCGGCCGATTTCGATGGAACTAAAATTTATGTCGCATTGGTCAAAAGTGGTTAAAATTCATTACACATTTAGTTGCACAAAATCTAACAGAAGAAAAATATATACAATTTGGTAGAAAATACGCGTTCATATAAACGACCAAACTGATCCACATAAAATGTTTGACGCAAAATAATGTTGTGTAGATTTAATTTATATTTCAAGCAAATGAAAATATGTACTAACTCTTTAACGCATAAACGGGTTTTTAAATAAATGAACGAATCATTTGGACGACTAACTATATCTTCTTTTTCCCTTTTTTTAGAAAACAAAATTATACTGCAAAACGGTTGCCTGTGAAATATTGTTTCATTTTGATAAAGGATATTTCTATACAACATATCGAGCTTAATTCGTTTTTGAGATTTCATGGCGTAATCTATATAAATCTGCCGTCAATATAGTAGTGCCTTATGCTGATGTTGATGTTGTTATCGACATAGATAAAAAAGTTACTCTTTTTACTCTTGTTAGTGACGTTGTCTGCCGTAACTTTAGAAAACGACTTCAAATTTAAAGCGCACTTTGATCTGAGTCCAACACATATAATTGCAACGTTGTATACTTATAACACATAGAGAGTGAAGGTGATATCTCAGATTCTTACCATGAAAAAGTCATTTTCTACCTCGACGATATATGATTTTTTATCATAATTATGCTCAAATAAGCTCTTGTGTGAGGTCACGACACTTCAAGTACAAGCACACAATAGATCCAAAAAAGGTTCCTTTATGAAATTATGTTAAATTTGATATTAAAACTTCATTTACTATAACAAAAGTTTTGTAAAAAAGGAAATTTCTAGCAATTTGTGCGGCAAAATAACAAATATGCAAATGTTATATCTCTTCGTTACAATACACATATTTAAACGTTTATATAGGTTTCTCGCAACCGTTGCATACACATTTTAAACTGATTTTACATGACATATTTAGCAGAAATTTTAAGGTCATGCTTGCAACAAAAATGTAAAATGATATGAATTTCAAGATAAAACAGTTTGTTACTTGAAACCGGATTCATCTCTCCCTAACATGGAAAATGTTACTAAACTTTAAGGACACCTCTGTTACGTTCATTAAACAAGAACATTTGTGAGCTTTTTCCCTTGAAGAAGTAATCGACTCCGTTAAAGTTAGAAACTCAAACACAACCCTAAGTTGGTTTTGGATGACTTCGAGATTTGATCTTGAACAATGTTATCCTGTAAAAAATGTTAAAGATTATAAAAACTAATTGTCGTGGTACAACTCAACATTGTAATGTTTTGGCTGAACAGGTTTATCGATTTCTTAAAAAACTAAAACCCAATAAACAGATATGGCTAACTCGTTAGGGGATAAAACATAAAGCCGCTAAGTCTAAAGGTCTTGGATCTTCATTATTGATTCTCCAGAGGCGTTACCATAAAAGAAAATCTCAAGTCAAATTTGTTTTGAACCGAAAGTTTCCTTTTCTTTTTAAACCATTAGTTTTTTAGGTTTAAAGAAAGTTTGTTGTCTTATTGTTCAATTTATCAGAGGAGAAGTCACATAAAAATCCCTAGACACCATAAGTTTGCCACACTAAGGACATCACAGGCTGTTCAAAAAGTCAATTATAGTTTTTCAGTCATTACTGGTTAGAAAAAAGCCTTAAAAACCATATATTACCTTTTCATGACATTTTCGTCGAAGAAACATTCACTCCGGTTCAAAATGGTTATAAAGTCCAAATAGTTTTTTACATGACAGTATAATCTTTTGGATAAATCACTTTTTAATTTTCAATTTTAGTTGAATAAGCCGAAGTCAACCCTGCATTTTTGTGGTAAGGACATAATTTAAATTTTGCAGACCCGTTTAAAGTTTTTTGCAACCATAATTCGCATGACAACATGTTCGAAAGAACGGCCATTTAGCTATTTTTAAAAAGTAACTTTTGGTTAGAAAAAATACTTAGCATCTATATATTTTTCAGTTTATACGCTTTTATGTCAGCGAAAAGCTACTTCTGATTTGTTAGTTTTGTTTGTTTATAGAATAACCAATAAAAAGTAGCAACCGATGTCCATTAAGTTTGAAGTGGATCCAGCAGTATGGCTTGAACCCCCAAACCTTAGAGTTCAGGACAAGGTTTGTTTTTAGATATAAATCACTTTCAGTTATTAAAAATAAATTATAGTTGAAAAAAATACTTAACCACCATTCATCGCCGCTACTTTTTTTACTTCAGGATTTCAAAGGTCACGTCCGATTGAAAAAAATGTCCCATGCACTTATATTTTTCGGCTTTATTACACAATTTGTTTTTTTTAACGTCCCTAGTCACCATCTTTTTTAATATTTACAAGGTTAAACTGAAATTATCCTTCCTAGTCTCTGACCCATCAAATGTACAGTTACATGCATACGTACGAAAACAGCCAGAAGAGATTAGAACACAGTATTATATGCATTTATTGATAGAACAAATTAATGATTTTTTTCTTGGTATTACATTGTACAACTATATAAACATCATTGTATGATAGTTATAACAAAATTTATCAGCACTTGAAGAAAATTAGATACCGCATTAATTTAATAAGTGTATGTCAGAATTCGTTTTAACTAGGCAAATATTGAGTTGTATCTTTCAGTTCCATTTTCCACGGTAATTAAGTAGATTATTAAACAACTATTGCTTCTAGCCATTAACATCAAATACACCCAAGTGTCGTTGGGACAGGAAACGACCATCATAATATTTTTTCTGTTATGACGATGAGAAAGACTGCTGGGCAATTTAACAAAATTACGTAAATATTTTAAATGTTTATTTTTACCGTCACGAGTATAGTTTTACCATAAGTTACATCATACCTCTGTTCCGTCTTGATCTACAATGCAGAAAGGATTCAAACTACATTAAAGGTCGGCAGCTGCTCAAACATCCGTTTTTTGGATTAATTTCGTAAATGTAGTCAAAAGATGGAAATGAAATGTTTAATTTCGGTAAATTTCTAATATTGTATTAATTAAAGATGCGCTTTGAACATTCCAAATGCTAAAGTCATTAAATTTTGTCATGAATAATTAGATAATTCTGCGTGATTAGTAATTAAACCTTAATAGGATGAAATGTGGTGCTAAAAATGATTGCTGCAATAAATACAGTAATTCAGAAATGAAATGAAAAAATTTAAATAAATACGATTAACTGTTAGTTCTATAGCAAAGAAGGTTTTAAGTAAGAAAATTATAACTTATTATTTATACATATAAATCATCACGAAATTGTATATTAGACAGATATATTACTAGTTTTTACGTTCCAAATGAACACATTACTATTTGTTAAAACACAATTTACTTAAATAGTACAAATAGTTTATTAAAAGTGTTATCAAATTCATATATTTTATGCAAGTTATTCTGTATGTAACTTTGATAATATAATACACATCATCAGTAGTTACTTATCTATACTTAATAACAAATAATGACATACGATTGAAGTAAAAAGGCTCTATAATTACGACAAATTGGAATATAAGTTAACAAATACCCTTTAATACTTTTCACGTTCGTTAAATGTTAGTTCAAATTAAAAATAGGTTTTATACCTCGAGGTCCGATCAAGTTTTCATTATCGTCAACATTTTCTGCACTAGTCATTGTCTCATTTCTGGAAAAAAAATTAATAAGATAGATACATTATGCTCATCCTCCGTCTAATGTCATTAATAATGTGATTGATAGTGGAAATCTTTTTCCTATTTGTTATGGTACGGTTAAAGTCATAATTTTCGCATATGTTTCTATTTACGGTTTACCAAGAAATTAGCGGGTAATGTTTTTACAGTTTTATGCAAATTTTTAAAATTCAGCACAGTGACTAAACTAAATTTAATGTATATTTTTGCGATGACTACCTAAAGATAAGCAGACAATAACTGCTTTTTGCTAATAACGACAGATTAAAAAATAATAAATAATAGTAAAACTATATTAACTGAACAATTTAAACAATTATATTTTTGAAACAATGGAAAGGCCGGTATAAACAAATTGATCTGTTTATCATGCACAAAACAACTTAAATAATAACGAAGTCTTAATTCACAAGGGAGTTTGACAATAAAATCAACAGAACTGACTTGGTATTTTCAAGCATGGGCGAACTTAATGGGTAAAATTTTTAAGTAGCAAAAATCTGACACATAATTTAAATTATTATCACTATTGAAATTGAAATATGTTTCACAATGATAGCTTAAATTAATTATATAAAACTAAAAAAAATAACTAATGCAACAAAAAGCACAATAGATAATGACATACAGACTTAAATAAAGTTTTAAGCTAAGTACATTTTAGGAATGAGGACAATGATTACACTTCGAAAAGGTCACTTTCGGTTTTATATTATAGTTAAAAATGTGCCTGACAACAAATGTATTTTTTCTGATAACATTCTTGTCAAAATGTCCCAAAGAGACATATTTTATCAATTTTTAGGTTATGATTAAGACAAACCAGCTTTCACAGAGCATAAAGAAATAGAAGTTTAAAAATTGTGCAAGTAAAAGTGATGACTGGATAAATCAGACGGTAAACAACTAATAATAATAATAAATGAAGTTGTACTCTTTTATTAAAAACTGCAGGAACAATTAATTTTCATTTGGTTTTGCAATGTTCTTCACAGTACATAATATAACCATTCGAAAAACACAAGAATGTGGAAACAGAAGAAGACCTACAGAGCAGGACATCGATAACCTATTTATCTAGTTGTTCTTTCCTTTATCTATATTATATCTAATTACTATTTTATGCAAAGTGAAAGTAGAGCTACTTTGGTTTATAAAGTGGTTTAAAAGAACCAAAATAGGTTTTCTTTTACTTTGCATAAAATAGTAATTCCGACTGAACATTTTTAAGTTTATAAGATGTATATGATTTATTATTTATTTGTATGTTTATATGATTCACAAAATATTTAGAAGTTAAATGAATCCACATTTTTTATTTCAATCAAGTATTAGATTTTGTACAAAACTTTAGAGATTGACACCTGTTTCTATAAATATGAGAACTCACAACATTCCGTCATTGTATAAACTTTACAACATAGTCTTCTTAGATTTGTGCCGCTCAAATATTTTTAAGCATAGGTAATTTGAGAAAATAAGGTTGTCGCTAATAATGGACATAAGGTAAATGCAGTATTCTATAAAATGTTATAATAGTCAGCTATGTTAATCATGTTAATAGGGGGAGTAAGGTGGCAATATTGGAATCGCTTATTTTAGTTACATATCGATTATTAGAATGCTTCAAATACCTTTTAGTTAAAGACATTTGCAATTTTACCTCAAAAGTAACATTTAGTATCAAATGTCACTCATAATTAGGTGTTATGTAGTGTTTCCTTAATGTCTTGTATTGTAATACGTTTTCGTGACTCAATGCTAAGTTTTTTTGAAGAGGCACATACTGCATAACAAAAAGCAGTACTAGGTACTTTATAATCATTATTTGGTTTTCAATAAGCAATGATCATTAAATGTCTTATAAGGATAATATTGATCAACTGATGAGTTCGCAATGATCCCAAATATTCGCATGCCTATCTCCCTAAGAATTTTATTTATCCCCCTTTCACATTTTCATGTTTCAAACTGCAATGTTTGAGGTTTATTCAGCTCAACAATAAATTTTCAAAAAGCATATTTTTGTTTATGCAGGCGTTATTTTGATTATTTTAGAGAGCATTGTGTATGCTTAATACTGTGGTCTTCCATTGAAAAAAAAATATTTCAAAAAGTTACCCTTTTTTAAATTGGTCATGGTTTGCAGATTTTTTTTCGCTAAAACATGATTACGATTTGAACATATAAAATTTCTGGAATATATAAATGATAAGACTCTTGACAAGATATAAACACATTTCTTAAATAAACTTCGATTTCTCCAATCCATCAGCTATACACGGTGTTTCTTAATATCTTTAAAAATTTTAAAACCACAGTTTGAAATGATTTCAGTAAATAATACCCATTTTCTACACTTGGAAAGCAAAATTGCATACATGACTGCAAGATGTTTATATTTGTGGACCTTGTCTATACCAGCGCAGAAAAATGGCGGTCACCATTTTTTGTTTAATTATTAAAAGATTTGGTTGTAATTATACCACTTAAGCAACAGTGCTATAGTTTGCAATGAAATCTGCATTTTAATTAACAAGATTAGTCAAAAAGCTAATTTCTTTACAATATAGCTTCTTTGGAGTTCCAATCAGAAAGTTTTCTTCAAAGTACATTGGAATCCGTTTGAAATCTTTCAGAAAAAAGTACTTTGTATAAGAGCCATTTTTAAAAACATTTTTCAGTTACATATTTATTGATGTATGAAAAAAGATAGAGCTGAAACAAGCTATATTTGTGACGTTATTTTTTTCATCATTAAAGAACATTCTTATTAGACTTTTAACTTGTTGTTCCGGTGTGATATTTTTTTAGCGAAGACTTGGCATTTTGAGAAAATAAAGTTGTCACTAATAGTGAACTTAAAGTAAATTCATTATTCTTAACAAAATTTATAAGGATCACCTGGGTATATGATTGAGTAAAGTTTTACCTTGAATTATAGAATGTTAAGTTAACTTTAGAAGGCATTTCTCAAATGTCGTTACGATACGAAAGTATCTTTGTAAAATTCTATGATGATGCAAAATTAGATACAAATTACATTTTTTGTATCATAAATCCACTGTATGAACACATATTAAATGAAGGTAATAACATAATGACGAACACCTAGGAAACTGTCAATAAAGACAATTCACAAATCCTTAAGAATTTGGCAAACTCCACAACCAAGAGCAAGTACAGCAATAGTTCTGACGTGGTACAGCCATTCAAAAGAAACTGTGGGTTGAACCAAGTTTGATGGCATGCCAAACATCCCGATTCCATGTCTTTACTATGTTATTAGGTTTAATGAATGAAAATTTATGGGTATCATATACCACCAGTCAGTAATGGATGTATCTAATAATCATCTCAGCACAATTATTGTGTACTAAATTAAAAAATTTACTATTTGTAGTCATATTTTCAAACAAACGAGATTAAAATACTTGTAACAAGGAAATGGTATTTATAGTAACACTTAATAAAAGCGCGTTTAAGTCGTTGTTTCTTGTAACATTGGTTTATAAGTTTATCCTGAAAATATTTGTGCGTTGTCAATTTTAGTCCTAGACTATAATTAGAATTCCGGCAAATGGTAAGTATGTTTGTAGGATACGTTTGAGTACTATTTACACTTTTTAAATAAAAGTTACTAAAGTCTATCCTTAACGCAAGCCTAAACTGATAAATTACATTGAGCAGCAGTGAAGACTTTAATAAAATTTTCCTGGTTGAACGCCCTATCCACTTTATTTATAGATTCACTTCCATGACCAAAACTTGTGCGTTAGAATACGGAAAGTTAACTAAAACAAATGAATGAATTTTGTGGTTTTCTTGCCAAACATTTACTCATGGACAATAAAACATTTGCACGACTGCAATAACAGACAGACAGACGTAAAGTGATGACGAACAATAGTTTGTTCTTGTAGTTTTGTAGGCTAAATAAAGAGTCGAATAAAGTTTAATTTGTGTATTATTTGGCGAAGTTGCACACGACTGGTATAATCCTGGCCGCCGCATCTGGTAGGCCCATTATACAAAATCATTATGACATATACAAAATGGTAACAGAGACTCAGTAAACCAAGCGAAAACGAAATGGTCCATATTATTCATTCCCAAGCGATGTGTCGCTAATTTACGCCAACAACACTGTTCCATCGGTTTAATCTCCCATGCGTTTGTGAACTCCAAATTACGGATTACGAGGTACAGTCAAAACCAGTCGTGGCAGAAATGAAGGACTTGGCTGGTAACTGTTGTCCAAGCCATAAATGCATACTGATGATTCCTGCAAAACAAATGAAAGGAAAGCAGTATCTAATCTTTAAAAAGGGGGTGGGTGGGGAGGGATTCAGATTTTTACAGGCATAGCTTAAAATATCTCAAGCTAATAAATTGACTTATTACCATTATATATCATAATAAAACAAAATAGAATATTAAACAAGATGTTACACCAAACTCCAAACTTACATGTAATTTATATTGTTTAAGGATAATACATCCCTTAAAGTACAAAACTTACACAAAGAACACAAATATGCACAAAATGAATTGAAGGTATGAAACATAACAAAACAAAATGTAGTGGGGTCATAAGAGTAGAAATATCGACACCTGCGAATAGACAAAGGCAGTTGCATCAGTAAACAAGACATAAAATAAAGAAAAAACGAAAGGAAAGAAGAATAAATCCTAACGTATGAATATCCTGGTCGCCTGATAAGGAAAAAGCATACACAATTATGAGAATTTTAATAAATCCACTTCTATTTATTGTTGGAGCCTTCATGAAAAATCACGGCGAAACGAAGCTAAATTAAAATGTAAGTTACCTTCTTTTATAAATATTAAAACTACAACTGCATTCTGTGTAGACGATGCAGAATAGGCTTTATTCGCATTCCGAATATAATTTAGTGAAAACTGTCAACGACAGAACGTGCACCCTTCAAGTTAAAGTTTGATTCTTCATGAAGCTTGGCATCTCAGCGTATATGATAATTATAAATGGGATCTGAGGCAGTTTGACATAATGTTGAAACGTACATACTGACAAAACAGGCCAATTCGATACTCTAACAATTGTTAAAAGATTCAAACATATTTGCATGTATCGCTTTATGCACTTATTCAATATAGCACGAAGATAATTTACTCGTTTTTCAACAAGTCTACAAGAAAACTGTAAATATATATATTTCGTGTTATAACGTTATGTTCTTTATGGTAATTTTTTAATCACAGCACAGACATTTATAACGACATGTAACTGTATATCTCTTATCACCTTTGTGCAAACAAATGAAAGTGCAACTATAGTACCACAACAATATATAGGTTTGATTCTGTTTAACTTAATAGTGCTTTTTACGTTTACGCACAAAACCAAACCATTCCATTTTAAAGGCTTGCTGTTGCATTTGCGAGTTTGACACTAGTGAAAATAATTTAGTTTTCACGCCTGAGTCACAAGTATCATTTTTCTAGTAATTTGCTTTATTTGGTGCCGTAATCGCTGTCAGGACACATTATAAAATCTAAATACAAGAGCCTTCCTTAAACAGGTACGACAGATTGTGCAATCAAATTGCTAAAAGAGGCGTTGAACACTATTTCAACAAACAATCAAGTTAATGCTTAAATAAAAATATTTTGGTCAGTACTATTTAAGTGATACAATGTATCTTGTTTTTGATATTTCAATTTGTGTCAATGAATTTAGTACATTGGTAGATGAACAAACATAATATTGCTTAATAAGTATACAAAGATCATGTTTCTATCAAGATTAAATTATCGATGCATCAAATTTGAATTGTACCATACACACTTAAACGGGTGTAAAAAGTGCATAAGAAAAAACATTAGGTGTTTTCGACAACTTATACTATAAAAAAGTCGTAAGACTTAGTGTAAAATGCATCGTAAATGCTTATGTCAGAATGCATCTTCTAAAACTTTCGATAGCTTTAACGAAAAATCTGACCCAATAGGATATCAAATTCTACGGGTAAAATATATTATGTCACACAATGACGCTAAGCACAATATTACAAAGTCTACCTGAAAGTACAGGCGACAACTCAAGTTAAGTTTGGAGTGATTAATAATGAGAACTAATTAAATCTGTAGTCAAGTGTTTAAAAAGCATAAGAAAATAGCTGAAAATGAAGAAAAGTGTAGTTATTCCTTAGGTTGTACCACATGTACGTCAACCGTAACATGTTTGCGTTGTTTAAAAAAAAAATAAAATGAATTGTAAAACGTTAAAATGAAGCCGTTTCAATCAATTTAGAATACAGTTGAGAGTGTTTGGTCTTTCAATATCAAATGTAACATTAATTACTATTGTGATAAAACAAACTGTAAGAAAAAAACAATATTTTGTTTGCTTTAAATGATACACATATTGGTAAATTATCGAATGGTGACGATTGCGAGATGAGACTGGTTGTCTTATAACCATATTACCTTAATTATTATTTTATATTTGTAACATTTGTGAAAGAATGTTGAATGATGAATAATCCAAATGTTATTATAATGAAATGAAAGACAGTAGAGTTTCCCCATTGTAACAGTGATATGGTAAAGTCCTTCTTAATAGAAATTTGTACTGTTCTAACTAATAGTTGGATCATTCAATCGTAAAAATCAGGTTCAATTCGTTAGACTTTAATGTATATTTTAATGTATAAATGTCCAAAAGCTCCCTTTTATTATTACAAATAAGATATATGTGTTGCCTAAAAATACCGACATTAAATTTTTTCATATACAAAGACAGAAACAATTTCAGAAATACAAGTACATTCCTCCAGAAATTAGCTGGTTATGATACCCATGCATTTTAATCAACAAATCAACAGTAATGTAAGTGGGAGGTTTGGCATGCCATAAAACCTGTTTTAACCCACCATGTCTTTAAAATGCCTGTACCGATTCACGACCATTGCTGTATATTATATTTTTGGTTGGTTCTGGAGTTTGATTTGTGGATTGTCTGTTTTGATAGTTTCCTCCGTTTTCAGTATTTTGTTAGTACCTTCATTGAAATATTCTGTTCCATTCTAATATGGCTTCCGAGTTATTCAGTGAGAACGAAGGAAGCTGTATTGACAATTAACCACTACGCAAGTAAGAACTTGCTGCAAGCATAAACAACTACATTCAATTTGAATTTTTTTACCATTGCCTTCATTATGTATTGTTTATAATATTTTTTGTTCAAATTAGAACAGTTTATTATGCACAAAAATGTATTGAAAAAAATTAATTTAACCCTTTGATCAATACTATCAGTGAGCCCCCGATGCATTACAATCAATTGTTACCCCTTTTGGATGAAGGTTTATTTGATTTCTTATTCATCCGTAAGTTTCACAAATTCTGTAACACTGACATCACTTTATTTGCAATAGCTTTTTGGAAACTAATAAAATACATTTGTTTCAAAATTGTCACGCATGTTTCTTTTCTTTTATCTGACAGTAAATCCGTGTTATTTCAAATTGCTTGTTTATTTATTTTGAATACTGAAACATTAAAAATGTAACCTAAGTACACCATAAACCGTTACGTTTTTTTCCAGCAGTAGGCCATACATTTAGTCAAAGGCTATTGTCACCTAGCTATCCGAAGGTTTCGCTCCTTTACTCTTTCCCAATATGATGAACTGATTCTTATATCACAATCATATTTATTATTATTCTGAGTGACATCAAGGTTATATTTTTATTTCAATATAAGTACGAATGTTTTAACTGTTTTATTTAATATTGTTAATGACCATTGATATAAATCTTTAGGATTCATATATTTTGCATTGCATTGAACACTGACTCATAAATTGTAAAAACACATTATGTTTAAAATATTGTGTGTAATCGTAAATACGTTGGTCGCTCATATTTAATTTAGTACTCGGTAGACATAAGTCACAAAATGTTTTGTTCAATTTTGATAATATGCAATAAAGGCGAATAAATATTGCATAATTCTACAATTGCAATTGATAACACAAGAGATATAACGTTTTTTGTTTTGATGTAGAATATAATATGCATTTTGTAAATTAGTTCTGCTATTTAACTTTTGAACTATCTGTTGAATTGTGTCTTTTTCAAGAATAATACAATTTTACAACTTGATTTTTTTGGTTACAAACTGTATAAAATCATAAGGACATCTGTTACATGCACTTATATATAAACTGTTGCCATAAAATGTTCTAATTATATAACTTTGGTATCTTTGAAGACAACTTATAGTATCCCGTTTGATAACTGTAACTAGTTTGTGGTTTGGAGGATATAATTTACAGATGAAAAAAAATCGCATTTTGGTTACAATTTTTAACATCGTCTAGTGTTAACCTAAAATAAACATACGATTTGCCTTATTTCATAAAGCATAATATATAAATATAGAGACTTAACCGTGTAAAAATGCAATATTAGAGGTCTGCCATCTTGTAAATATATTGTCTCTAGATTGCGGTACTAAATATCAAGTGAAAGGCAACTACATTTTAAAGTCGCTGCATGATAATAACTTGAAAGCAACACTAAAAATTGCAATTATAAAACTAGGTTCTGAAAATACTAAATTTCGTATTCCTGATCCAAGCAAGAAACCGGACTTTTGTAATAAGTGGATCGCAAGTTTAAAAGAAATTTTTCTTGAGACTAGTTCTTTAACAGCAAAACTGGTGTATACGTGTAACAAGGTTATTTTCAGGACAGTTTAATTGTTAGGTGCTTTTCATTTCGTTAAGTTCCTTTCTGTTAATGAATAATAGTTGGTTTTATTTTGGTTAGTGTCACTCAGTTATTGGTTTATGTTTGCTTGTCCGTTTGTTTTGATGTTGTCCTCCCTTTTCTTTGATTATGGTTTTGTCTTATTACCTAAATAATACTCATCGGTATCTTCGATTTTTTATTGGAAGCAGACTACACGGGAATGTAAATTAAATTGAAAACAGTTAATATTATTAGGTTCAACAACATGAACCGGTTGTTTATTATTTTATTTTTCGAACGGAATGTCTTCCTTTTATAAATCCGTTTCTAATAATTAGTTTTTTCGTTCAGTTAATAATTTCGTTTCGTGACATGTTGTAGAGACGTTTTGTAACATGGATGTATACACCATTAATTCAGCCAATGAGCTTCTAGAAATCAAAATAAAATCAAAGTCTCAAGATCATTTATTCCATCCGATAGAGACAACAATATCTAATGAGTGCGATGACATCATCATGAAGACGGTGCTAAAATATGCATTTACAGAACGGCTGCTGGAGGAGATTTGCATGCAACAACTTGAAGAACCTAATGTTGACCTCCTTTCAGATGATACAAAAGTCTGTATAGTAGGGTTTTCGGAGATGAAGGAATACATTAATAAGCATTAATACTTTTAAAGTTCTAATTATTTTCTGTAACCTTTCGAAATGGTGTTAAATAAAAAAATGCATTTTACAAGAAATAAGACACGCTGACACGTTATCTGTAATAGTTCCATCTGAAAATTGCACTTTTATTTGGAGTTTTTGCCAAAGTCGTTTCCAAATAAACTTATTTATTTGCAAAGATACACCTGGAAAGATATTTGTAAATGTATGACATACTTTTAGATAGGAAATAGAAAATAAGCACCTTTCTCTAATTTTTTAAATAAATCTAATGAATAGACTTTGTTTAAGCTTATTTTAAAGAGCCATAACTTAATTCAAAAAGCAAAGCTCAACGGTTTTTGCACGAAAAACAGAATAAGACGATTAAACATCTGGTAATTAGCTACGACATAACTTAATTCGTCAGCAAAGTCTCTAAATCGGATAGTACATATACTGAAGACCAAATCTTCTGATTGAGTCAATTAAACATGCCTAGCGAGCATGAAATTATAGATTCCATCAATACTCGACCTTTTACTTATACCTAGTCCAGAAGAAGACTATACTAAAAATACTACAAAATAGGCTATACGACAAACGAGATGACTTTTACTTTCAAATTGTCAATTTCCCATTCATGGATTGCAATATTCCAACGGCTCCATCGTATGTTCATTCATCACATATACGTTATGCTAGATAGTTTGACCGGTATTTGATTTTTTAGACCGCTCATTTATATTGACGTCTACTCTCCTCCACCAAAAGATCCTGCAGTCGTTACATTTTCTGTACAATAAAGGTAGCCAAATACATTCATTGCTTCTAACGATATTTAGCATTATGGTCTGGTTTACGACATGTTATCGAATACGATATTTTTTGTGACATCAGGATATCACTAGAAAACGCCCCGAACAATTCAAGTCAAAAATCGGTTAGAATTAAACATATTTCCATGTTTGCTTTAAAATGTGTTTTATAGTACAGAATAAGAATAGCATTCGTAAATTGTCAGAAAATAGTAATTTTATTTGTACTCGTCGCAAAATAGGCATAGCGTCGCCTTTCTACCTGTTTCTAAGGGTTGTATTAATAAATTTGACATTTCCCCACAATATACGAATATTGTTTATGTACATAGGTCGACGCTATCGTTTCAGAAGCTCTGTAGTCGTAGCCATGACTCGTTCTGGGAAATCCACGTTTCCAACATGATCGGACATTTTCACTACGTAATAGGTAGTCTTTCCAATGCCTGGATTTGACTTTTTACTAAACATGAAAATTAGTACCTCGACGGAAATCTAATAAGAGGCAGACATGCTTACTCGTACGGTACACACATGCTTTTGGGGGTTTTGGTAACTCACTTTCTGATTTTTGTTTGTCTCCAGATTTGTATTTATTCCTTGGCTTCTGACTTCTATTGTTCAACCGATTTCATTGTCTTGTTTATTTTCAGCCAATAGGAAAAAATGATCTTGGCAATTCCGACTTAAAATATTATCAATAACAATTAAACAAAGAGAACGGCATCCACACTTCAAATCTGCAATGAAGGATCTATTTGGACCCATTGTTTATTCGCGAAGACCTTGTTAAATTTGATACAAAAATACAAAAAATATTGCTACAGATCAGAAATAATAAAAATAAATCTTCTTGAAAAACATCTTTTTACTAGGTGATAGCTAACATTAAACATGTACTTTAAGATGATACAAGTTTTGAAATTTAATCAAATATGTAACTAGAACCAAACCAAATGCACTAAGATGCTCCGGACGTAGTCATCATTATGTCACCAAAATATCACATTCAGGACAAGAATTGCTTAGATGAAAATGTCTGATAACATTAAGCGTTGAATTTGCCGTTACGATCAACGAAGTCGAATTGACGGCAATATAACTCTAAAAGCAATGACTGTTTGAGCAGCATCTGATATAATATCTAAATATTGATCCCAAAGATCTTACATATGTGAAATGTAAACACCATACACCGGAACTGACAAATTATCGCTATTAAGGAACTGGAAGATGACAGTTAAGAAAATTCAAGTCACAATGCTTCTCTAGAACTTAGTGGAAATATGTTTTCAGAAGTCCTCTCTAAAATATAATATATAACAAAATCATGCCATTAAAATATACTCTGTACTTTTGATATCAGACTATAAAAATATCATTTTGAAGATACATGTATACATGCAATGCGTTTATTCATTTCCACAAAAGAGTTGACCAAGGAGTGAAAATCATGTGGTGACTTGATGCTACTTGTATATTTTTCTACATAATCTTTTAGCTATAGTCCATAATTTATTGGGAGAGGTACCCATAAGAGCATCCGAATTCACCACAACATGGCAATCCTTGTCAATTATAATTTGGATCTGGCATCCGCAATACGGCACAAATAAGCTTGTTCAATTAAAACACACCAATAGTAGTGACTAATTACACTAACCACAGGCCCTTAATAAATAAGTACGCTGTCGTATAAGCAAAACTAAGTATGTGAAAATATATTTATGTAATAGTAACTTGTGTGTAGGGCCGTATCCAGAATTACGGATTCATGAAGGACCAGATACGGACCGTTTATCGGCTGTAACAAGATAAACGGTCCGTATCGGATCCTTTAGAAGTCCGTAGTTCTAATACGACCATACACAAAAGTTACTATTACTTTTATTTTACTGAAAACATAAGAAAACAAACAAGTTCAATAGTATACAAGACAACATGAACTTTGTTTACCTGTAATTGTTTTAGCATGTGTGTTAAATAATATGTTATGTTGATATTTTACAGGTTTTACATTTTGGTTAGTAATTAGCAATCTATTTACATTTATTTGAAGCACATGAAAATTGGAAATTCAAATCGTCTTTTTTTATCGGGCTGTATCATCGTTACAGCCAGGGCTGTATCAAGCTTAGGGCTGTAACAGTATATTGCATACAGCCCGTTGTCTTTTATTCTTAAACACATTAACTGTAGCTTAAAATACAGACTGCAAATTATCCAATGGAATGGTTTGTTACATTATTCATATGAAGTAAACAGTGTTAACATAGTGTGTACGTTGATGAAACTGGGAATATAGTGTATGAACATACATGAATGTAAAATCATATATCATATGTACGATAAGAAAGACAATATGTTTTGCCAATCCATTTTAATCAGAAAGACCATACCAATAATGACCTTAAATTTACAGAAATTAACAAATCATGGATAGAAAGACACATATTGGATGAAACTAATTGGAAATATAAATGAACATGGAAGAATGCCGCTCTTTTTATTCATACTTTAACATTAAATATTATTATATCAACTATTTTAAATTTCAATCAGTTCCGTATTGTTTCTCTTTATTTCATTTCGCATTTGTTTATTTATTTAAATATTAATTTAAGTTGTCTTTTTATATGCTATATATTTTTTACTTTTTTATCTTCTAACGAACCCTATATCTACTACTATATTACAACTCAACTTTATCCCCTACTTTACTGTGCCTTTTCTGATGTAATTGTTTTACATCGACACATTTACTTTATTTGTGTTTTACCTCAATTTAATCTTATTATATATTATTGTATTTATCTCCTTTCTTATCAATAATTGCTGAAATACTAAAAACATCCAATCAATCGAATTTTTTTCAATCAAACGAAACGGTTCTATATTGTGATTTTCTTCAACGATGAATTTTTGTAAATAAATAAGAGCGATATAATAACAGTTCAGAAGGGCTATTTTTAACATAAAGGAGTGAAGATTTTCTGATAAAGTAAAGACACACCACATAAAGGATAAACAACAAAAAGAGAGTAAACAAAAACATGGATGCAGTCCTGACAAGTAAGAAGTGAATATTTCTAATAAAACATCTTTCGATGTACTACTAATCGTCATTTCTGTGACAACTTAAAGAAGAGAAAAGCTACTTATTTCTGATCGCATAGAAAGATCATTGTTTTATAATGACCAACTGTTGTAGTATGGGCCATAGATATTCAGGAAAAGATTCAAGCTATGCATTACGTATCCTTTTGGAAAATCTTAAAATCTTTCAAAAAATAAAAACAGGACGGACCGCAGCATTGTAATGATCCGAAATATCCCGACACATTCTTTATGAAGTAGCTCTGCAAATCATTGCTTAAACTTAAATTTGGTCGTACTTTGTTCGGGCGTCCATGTCTCATCCCAATTACTATCACATACATCACTGTCCGTGATTGATCTGAACATTGTGATGTACCACTTTGTTGCATGCTATGGATTCGGGCAAACGTTTCTTAAAACAAAAGATATATTTGTAAAAAAAACACAATTCAACTTGTTGTTTAATATTTATAAGACAGACTACTAAACAATAAGACGTGTTTTCATTATGTAGTCATAAGGTGGATTAAACATAATATGTCCTATTCATATACACAGTATATTAACATCAACATGTAGTCAAAGATTCGGAAACAACCTACAAAGAGTATAAATTCGTCTCCTAAAGATGAATGTCATGCATCATATCAGTTTATATCCGACACCTTGATTACATTTAATCAATTAGATTGAATCTATGCAAACATAAATGCATGAATAAATAAATTCAATAATAATAATACTAATGATAATATACATTTATTGACTTTTAAATAGATTGATACCTGGTTTAATCATATTACTTTTTTATCATTTACACTGGAAGACCCTAATAAAACAGGATAACAATAAAAATTATTTCAACAATAGCAACAGTAAACTATCCAATTTTAAATTTAGCCACTGATGGGGCACACAAAAATGTAAATGACATTCGAGCTTTTGAGGTTAACAAAAGTGAACATTTTTTTCTGTTTATCCGTGACTGTGCTGTTAAATGTACACAAGGGTTCAAACATTTGCAGCGTTTGTACCCACAAGATTGACTTCTGCCAGCAGCAGTGCTGGGTTTTGCAATCTGTGCTCGTACCAATGAGTTGCGAAGACTGCTGGGTTGTTTAAACGCAACCATTGGCCTATCTGGAAAAATTCTGGACAACCTGGGATTTCCAAAGTTCATAAGTGGTGCTAAGCGTGTTTTTCAAACAAGGGTGGTAAGTTAGTACTCAGGGAACTCTTTTGCATTTCCTTTTGTCTTTATATTGAAGAAGGGTACTCCTCGATGTCTGATGTGCATTTTGGAATTTTTTTTTGATGTTATTATGTTTGTAGCCACTTCTTCTAAGATGATCTTTTAATTTTCCTAGTCTCCTTGTAAACGAATCATCTGTAGAACAGATTCGTCGTAGTCTAAGAGCTTGATTATAAGGGAATGCTCTTTGTCACATGATCAGGATGACAGCTACTAGGTTAAAGGTATTTGTTGGTGTCTATTAGTTTGGAATACAGGTCAGTGGACAACTCACTATTTGCGGATAATGATTGCGGAAGAATATTGAGGAAAATATACGAAATTTAGAGATTTTATAAGTAAATTGATAGAGGGATGGATGTTATGGGCGTCACATAAAGTAATCACTCATCAGTATGTATCTACTTCATATCAACATCATCAATGAACCTGTACCGGGATAAGGCTTTTTCAATTGACGATTTGAGTTCTTTTTTCAATTTACCCATAAATATGTCGGCATATGATGGAGCCCTTTTAGTTCCCATAAATGTTCCATTTATTTGCAAAAAATGTTGTCTAATCAAGTGTAGTTGTTCTTTTTTAGCCCAATGTCAGCACTGTGACTTAACATTCAGTCGGTAGATAATCGGTGGTGTCCTTCAAGAATGATGGAAGTGATTCGACATGTGGTCAAAGATGGTAATATACAAATTCAGATATTTTTTTCTGTCGGGTGGCCGTTAGCTGATACGATAGGTCTACCGTGGTTGTTAAAGTGTTCATTTTGGTTAATTCCTTAGTTATTTCATCACTGAATTTCTCTGAGGGGTCCTCTGTTAATTTCATATAAAACCGGTCATCATTCAGGTGACGATCAGCATCTCGAATATATGCAGATTTGTCCATAACTACAACCGCACTACCCTTGTCTGCAGGTTTGATGACTATTTCTACATTTCATTTTAAGTTTCTAAGGGAGGTTCGTCGTCAGGAGAAAGATACACAGTATAAAATATTCACTACTGTTAACTGCAAAAGCTCGAATGTCATTTATATTCTTGAGTGCCCCATCTGGAGCTTACAATATGTTGGCGAGGCAAAACAGCCATTCAGCAAACGACTGAATGGTCATAGAAGTGACTTAACTAAAAAATAGTTTCTGTACGTGAGAAAACACTTTAGACTGCACGACTACATTCCGAAGAATTTTGATCACATAAAAATCATAATTATCGAGCAGAACTGCAAGTGGCGAGACCCTGAACTGGAGGCCTGAGTACTTCCTAAATAATATTTATTTAACACGATGATGCAATGACCCTTCATTTAGTTTGTCGTCTCGAATTTTTGATCTTATTTGTTTGAGTGCGACTGATTCATTTCCTTTTTAATTTATTTCTCCTTTGTTTTTTTTCCTTAAGAAAACTATTCATTTTGTGTCGAATAATTCGCTCCGTCTCATGAAAATATTTCATAATCTATTTCCTTCTCTTTCAAATTCACCTCGTTGGCATGTTGGTTAATAGACTTGGAACTTAAATCTGACTTAAAAATAACCCTTTTTGTTCATTGTCCTGGAATATTGATAATAAAATAAACATACTCCCATTAAATCAATCACGAGATAGGCTTCAACTAATCATGATATTTCTTCCAGAATAATGTACCTTAGTTGATAAAACAACAATGTATTATACTAGGTAGATTTCAATCTGATCAAACGTTTGTTATAAACATGTTTCTTAAAATTGTTCACGCATGTTTATGTTTCTGTAGATTGCGTGAAGGGGCGGATTTGGCATACCTATTTGATCTTACAATATCGAAGGTTTTAGCTTACCAAAGCATCTCTATTTGACTAAACACACGACAAGTGTTTGTAACTCTTGAAAAAGAAGTATCATTGCCTTCAGCGAGACATTGCATGAGTTGATAGAAGCATTTATTAAGAATGAAATTTACGAACATCAATCAATAAGAGTGGAATGTGATATTTATCTACAAAATTTCATTGAAGCCATAAAGGCCAAGTACAAACAATGTACGAGAGCCATACAAAACGGATACATAGGGTCTTACAGTTTTGTTTTATAAAGCAGAGGAAGTATGAAACATTTTGGTAGTAGATGTTTGTTGTTTGTTTGATGGTGTTTAACGCCACTTTCAGCAATTTTTCAGCTATATCATGGGGTCCAGTTTTTTATTTAGGAAGGAAGCCTGAGAAAAATCCCGACCTGCGGTAGGAAAACTGGCAATCCTTGTCAATTAAGATTGGAGTCGAGTACACCCTGCCTGAAGTGAGAATCGAACCCGCAATCTCAGTGTTGACATACCACGTGATCAATAGTAGATGAACTACCTTGACCACTCGGCCACCGAGGCCCCTTTTGGTAGTAGAGAATAACAACATTTCAGTATAATTAATTTAAAGAAAGAGATGCATAAATTATGATGCAGATAAAAACATGACTATATGGCATCGATTTAACAATAAAATTGAAGATGATATTTATATTCCTAAAATTAAGGATAGGATACACAAGTTGTTTCAAGGAAAATGCTATGATTTACTGAATGCCAATATTGCGTTTTTAAAATAGAACCCAATTTTTGAAAATTGTTCTCAAACAAATTCTTTTATTGTAGCTTGTCAACACTGCAAATTGTTCGACCAAGGTTCGATCAAAGTGTTAAATTAGTATGTAATATTTAACGTTTGTAAATAATGTTATTATGCATGTAGTAAATGTTCCGGGAAAGGAAAACAGCATCACCGAGGCTCTTTATACGTTATCAGATCGATCGCTTCAAGAAATTAGCAACTGACGCTTCACTGACCGCACGCCCTTGCCTAATTCACCCGAAAATATTTTGGAGTTAAAAGGCACAACAAATTATTTCGTTAAAAGTTGTGTGAACAAGAAAACGAGCTTTACATTTCATATGAAATTAAAGACACCACCAAAACACTTAGGTCCGCCTCTTAATTACACCTACTTCTAGAAATACACTGGAGAAAACTACAACCTAGACTTTATGACAAACGTGATGACTTCAACCTTCCAATTGTCAACTTTCCGTTCATAGGTAACACAATTCCAACAGTTCCAGCGTATACTCGGTACAATTTACAAATCATTCACAAGATCCTGCCATCGGTATTCTGATTTTCACTGTTGTTGGCTACTATTACAGGTTTTTAAAATTTTGGTTAAGAAAAAAAAATTGACACATACATTTAGGAACAGTTAAAAATCAAAGTTTTTATACACAAATAAGACATTTATTTAGATTGTAAGAAAATAAGCCAGCTCATAAAGATTTTAATAAGACTTTTAGGGCTATAAAAATATCGCAGAAATTTTGGGACTTATTCCTTATTGTTTTCATGGATAATTTTGGTAACATTTACTTCAAGTGGATTTCTAAAAGTTGATATAGCACTAAAATAGTGCTTTTTTCCATGTTCACATATGTTCGAAATAAGCTGTTTGTCGTTAATAAAACATGTACAATTTAAATTCGGTCAACAGAATGAATCAATGCATATTCAACAGTGTAAAAGTCAGCATGATAAATTCGATAATTACAATAATGCGTTAAATCCAGTAAATGAAGAGGAAACAATATTTTCAATACGAAATTAATTATCTATTAAAAGTAACTCAAAGAACAAAAGACGCTCAATAAGACAGTCCGTCGAATAGTCCAGAAGTCAAGATCGAATGTAGGTCTAGTATTACAGAGAAAGTATGCATTATTTTATTATCCATATACAAACAAAACAAATCTATACTGACAATCGGAATACTGACAAACTATAATCGACTTTGTATTTGTGCACTCTCTCTGTTAGTCTCAACACTTATTTCATACTGCTCATCAGTAAGACATTATTTACATATTTTATACGACCAAAAGTAAGATAGCAATATTTTTAGATCAGGGACACATCCATATTCGTCATTTAGTGACCATGCACGCTTATCTCGTCCCAGAGCACCTTTGGTAATTTTGGTATAAGAATTTACACTAGAGCGCAATGATTGGCGAGAGGTCTAGGCAGGGATCTATTTGATCTCAAACGGGAGGTGCCATCCACGTTATGGAATCTATGCAATTACATTTTTTTATTTGGTCCGTTTGTCGACATCCGCAACTGCTAATGGAAACTACATAAAATTTAACATTCAGGCTACACTATGTAAAAAATCAAAGTCATATTTTAACGTCTTTATTTTTTGCAAGCTAATACACATTATTTGTGTAATTCATCGCAGTTTTAAATGTTAAACATGCTTACTTATCCACTTTAGATGATTACGAGTCAGCGATAAGCATGATTAATTCATTTGTTATGTGCCTCGAAATTTTTCAATATTGGCAGAATGTGATTGTAAACAATGTTTCTTTTTGAAAATAAAGATAGTAAAAAATTGATTTGCCGTTGGTAAAAAGAAAGTTAATGTAATCTGTAACGCTGTTTCTTGTTATCTTTGCGCCATATAAAAAATAATAATAAATAAAGCAATAAAGCAATTCTAGACCGGATCTAAATTACAGTTGATCAGTAACCTCAAAGGACCATTACTTGGAGCAAATGTATACATTATTTAATTTAACAAATATTTGTTAACACCGAGGAGTTTGTCTTTTCTCTGAATATATATATTTTTTACAAGAAGGGAAACAAGAAGCAAAATATCAATAAAAAGAAGTATTGAGTTCTCTGTTCTCAATATTGATTAATTTCATATACAAATGTTTAAATATCACGCGAAAGTAGTCCCATATGCATTGCTAGAACATCGATTTTTACTATTAACTGTTTCACTTAATGGTTTATTCCCCACTCTTTACGTTGGTGTTCCTTGTTCGCATAATATGAAAACATATGCCATTAAAGTATAAACTCCTAATACAAGTTTTTCTGTAATAATTTTTATTTATGAAAAATATTAATTCTGCACCATATCGTCTTTAAATCTAAACAAATTATCTTACCTTGTCATGCAATTTGTTTTCTTCCACTGAAACAAAGTACCCAGAACTCAAGAATTTGTGGTTGTTTTCTTCAGTAAAATGCATAAATGTGGATTTTAATATTACTTGGGGGCCACTTTGATTTTATTTGAATCAATAGATCTGATTGTTAACTATGAGTGAAATGAAGAACACCATAGGACAAATCAAAACTTCATTTGGACAAGCCTATGTTCAATACAAGGCAAATATTTTAAAAAACCCTGACATATACTAAAAATCTTTATTTTTCGTTCATCTTTAAGTATTTTTCATTCAAGTACATTGTCATCAAAACACAAAATACACACATTCAACACTTTATTATACAAAAAATTCGTTTAACAACTTGACGTTACAGCTTAAATTTCTACTCTCTTGAATTTTAAGTCGATGCTCGTAAGAAATGTTGACAAAAATCACAAGATATTCCAAGTCGTTATAATAAATTCGTATAAGGTATGGTGTAGAGGATATCCAAGTAAATAAAGTGTAATAATTATTGCAGCATTAAGAACTATATCACCCAATATTTTTAATTATTTTTACAACGGACTAAATGATAAGGTCGTCGTTGGATTGACCTTAACAAAGTTCTTAGTTGAGACTCTGAGAAAAAAGGTGGTACATGTTCAGAAATCATTGACTGAACCATTGACATTAATTCTTTTAATTGCTCGTCGCTTTTATGACCGTATGCTTGACAATTTACGGATAAATATCTTCCGTTGCACTTTTTTATAAACGATCCAAACTTTGGTGGAATATTCTCTATCCAGTTGTGGATGATATCTAGGTCATTTAAATAATCTTTACCACTGAAGACAACTGTCTATTTGAAAACAACATTTCCAAAGATATCAATGCTCCATTTTAATGACTTTAATTCTTCTTTAGAGTATCTTCCCACTCGACATACGCACAACACAACATGAAGTCCCGTTGCCGCCATAATAAGCGATTTTGTAGTCTCGTTCTCAATGTAATGTTGAGGGAGTGATGTATTGTACAAACCTGGTGTTTCCACTACACATATCTTTTTCCAGTTTCTTGTAGTATCACCGCGTTAACTTTTTCTGGTTGCTGACTTAGCTGACTGTTTTGAATAAAGTAGCGCGCCATGTTTAACAAATTATTACCTAGTGAATTTATTCCTGATCCTGAGTTCCTTACCATTACAACTCTTAATTCGTTTTCGGAAAAAGTTTCTTCACCTAAAATTGCAAACAATATGACTGTTCGAAATAAGTGCAAGAAAGTAAAATTACATTTGAAAAAGATATGAAATCTATGGTATTTACAAACCAAATTTTACTTTAAAACTACATAAGATAATAATAATAGTTTTGCATTTTGTTATTCAGTTTTGTTTGTTAATAAATTCGATTAGATTTAGAAATTTGGCGTCATCTAGCTGTACATGTGTTACGTTATTTATATTTTTAATTGAAACAACACTCTTGAGTAATATTCATTGGATTGTCCTCTATTAACATTATGTCTTTTATGCTAATCAGCAATGCAAAATGGCTGCCACCCTAAAACTTTGTTATAAATAGTAATGCTCATGAAAAATGTTCAATTATATGATTCGCTATACAGCTTGTGATTTTAAAATGAATAAGAAACCGAAATAACCAAAGATCGTCTTTGAGTGGCTATCTATATGGAAACTATTTCAGGACTTAATTTAACTTAAAAACCTTTAGGCAAAATGTTTTAAAAGGTTTCAGCTCTAAACCATTGAAGTAGACAAGTTTAACCGGTTTAAACCAAAAGGCAATATTCATTGGATGGTTTCTTTATGTCTGGAAGATAATGCAACGGTACAAATGACTTTGTGTAAAATTATAGACACACACTGACCAACGAATGTCCTTAGTCATTGGGTTTCAATATAAATAAATAACGTAAACAAGTAAAAAAAAATGACATTGAACCTTCCCACCTTAACTGAACTTAATTCTATATACTGCCTCTACCATCCGCTAACCGGGGATGAACTTTCACTTGGCTTTGTTAAATATTCCAATAAATGTTATCAAAATTACCAAGGTGACACATTTATTACTCAAGACGCCCGTTTCGTCTCTTCAAGACTCGTCAGTGGCATTTAACTCTAAATGCTTAATGCATTCTTGATTGGAAATTGGAATAATATAAGTCCACTGGAATCATGTAAATACACAATATAGGTAGTTCAAAATATTAAATAAAAGGTCTGAAGAAAGCTACCAACCAGTACACTTATTAAGTATCGGATAGACAAACATGACGATACAGCATAAACAAACAAAAAATAATATACAAGTATAGAAGATATTCCAACGATACAAATGACGGTATTTTTGTCAAAATTATAAACCCAGACTGACGAACGAATGGCATTAGTGATTGAGTGTCAATATAAATAAATAAATATACATATTTATCGGTAATTTGTTACACTTTCCTTTGATCTTTACTACCAATAAAATTAGTATCAACGCTCAGTAGAACAACGACTAGTGATACTAGAAATTATCAGCTGTTGGTCATTTGTCATGCGCGAACACATTGCGGAAGAATATGCCTTACTTTTTGACCAATGGCATATCACTAACCAAAGCTCATAAATATTAAGGAAAACAAACATCACGAAAGACACAATACATATTTGTTGCAATTAATCAGACCTGTCCAGACACTAAGTATACGAAATATAAAACGCAACACCCAATCAGTATTCAGAGAGTATCTTATTAGTATCCTGAAATAAGAATAACGAACAATGTACATACAATACGCCCTACCACTCCCATGTATGGCAGTACACTCGAATTTCGGCGATAAACGGGTCTTGAAAGTGTATCGCTTTAACGGCGTTTAATTTGGTTGAAAGACATGTTTATCATTAATAGATAATAAAATGCAGGATATTTTTACAGTACACTTCGTTTCGATCGCTGAATGAAGGAAGATTGCCGAAACATCGTGTATGTGACCGTAGACGTAGTTGATAGGCTATAGCCGTTTATACTATAGGCAACTAATTACTTGGTATAACACAGGCAAAAATTTACATTACATATTTAGAGGGATGCAATCAATATGGATTGATTTTCATTATCAATATCGGTAGCCCAATAAAGGAATAACTGACATGCATACCAAGCTGGTCAGTGAAAGAAATCGTGATCAGAATCATTTTGTTCTTTGAAGAAGCATTAATATAGTTTTCAAACATGGTAACCTACCTCTCTAAACTTTTTCGTAACGCTGAAATTGGTTTCAGATTGACATTTCCTCTCCATTCAATTTAAATTACCCCGGCTTAGTCCGTACAATCGCTTTAACAGTTTTTGAATGAGGTAGGAGTGACGTCATGTCAGACCGCATTACACACAAAAATTATACAAAAGAAGTAGTGCACAGATTCTTACCGTAAAAACGGCACTATTACAAAGCAAAATTACCTCAAATATGTCAAAAAACGAAAAAAATAAAAAAGATGTATTTAAATTGAGAAATTACCGATAAAAAATTATTAGTTTGTTTTTTCGCTTGACAAGGATTATCAGGTCTATATCAGATTCTCTCTACGAGCTAATCTGATAATCCTTGTCCCGCAAAAATAAATGCTAATAATATATATATTAAATTGGCTAATATTTTCATTTTGGAATTTTCTCTTTAATTATAACTTTGCCTTCCTTACTTGACTCGATGACTAGGTTTTCTTGAGTTGAACTGTTTATTTATTTTGTTAATCAAAAATATACAAAAATGATAAACAGAATTTTTTTTTTAAAAAACAATGCAACATTTCGTAGGTATTCGCATTATCCATGTATATCATTAAATAACAGTCAAAATGTAGCTGTTTTGTATTTTCATTATCCATGAATATTATATATTTACAGTAAAACACAATCGTTTTGTATTTACATTATGCATGAATATCATATATTATCAGGGACCTCATTTAAATCAATAAAATCAATCAAACATTTTCAAAATGCAGCTTTTTTGCATTATCTATGTATATCATTTATTTACATTGAAATACAGCCGTTTTATATTATGCATTTTACATATTGTCGTTACGCATAGGCTAAAACGTAAACACTAAAAAGGCCTCCTAAACAGGGTGTTTTGATTACCGGTACATTCATGCAGACTAACATACAAATATGTTGTAAATGAGGAAAACGGAACAATACAAGTCTTATTAAATATAATTGCAAAACAGTAATAGACGACCTTCGAAACAAAATACAGCAAATGTCGGAATTGAAATCCCAGTATAGTCGCCTCCATGACCCAGTCCAGTGCTAACATTATTGAAAGCTCAACACCATCATCTAAGCCAGCAACTTCTGCAGTAACCCTTAAATACTGAAGATTTACATCCCTCTTTAAGCAATTTAATAGCCAAACCAGACATAGGGTAACTTTATCTGTGATTTAACGGAACTTTCGCCAAGCAAACAACAACAAAATCTCACTGATCAAATTATGACAGCTTTAAGAAGTCTGTAAGTTGTATACGTCATTATTCCTATAATGGCAGGAAAATGGGAGAAAATATAATGTCTAACATTGATGAGAAGGGGAATATACAAAGGCTGAAAATTGAAGAATTGGAAACAATAATTGAAAGTCAGGAGCAATATTTTAGAAGGACAAGTAACTATAAGATTTCACAACTTTCAAGTTGAAGAAAATGGAAAAAGAATAACACCAAGTTGATACTGATTTTTTAATACTTAAAGTCTGCAAACAGAAACTGGGTCATGTTTTGAAGTCTGAAGACCTAAATAGGTCTTATGGTATTGGCAAAAATAGAACTTGGAAGCTAAAAATCAATGTAAGATTTATATTATATAGAACTAGAAATTCTGTGTATATAAATGAAAAGTAAGTAAAAGATGACCCAAATCGAGTGTTCATAACTGAAAACTTTACTCAATACAGGACTGCTATTGATAGTATGGGGTGTTTATTATTTCCTAATCCTTCACGGTGAATATTTATTCACTTGCATTTATTACGCAGTCGTTTACGCAATTTAACAGTACTGTATGTAACGTTCGCTCCACATTGGCCCAAACGTGTACCACACATGTTATCTGTACCTGTCAATAAATCTTGTGTTTATTTTCTCATAATTAATTATGCTGAATATTTAGTTCGTCATCTGAAGTATTATAAATATCAAAAGTATATTTTTTTCAGACTTTTGTATTAAAAATCTTTACTTGAAACGCGTTGTTTTACGCTGTCTTCTTATGGTATATATGCATACCTGTCTAAGCTTGTAACAGGTTACCTGCTACTGAAAAATACTTTGTGTTTATTTTCCCATAAATGACTATACTGAATATTTAATTCGTCAATTGCCATCTGTATTCATGGGAATATCATTTGTCTCATTATTTCCAATTTACATGAAAAATCTACAACTCTGATGTAAGTGTTAAATGGGGTTCACAATAAACATGCAAATACTCATATATTTTATTTAATTTTTTTATAGCTTTTTAGAAACTGCTTGTCTTCGCTTACGATGCTAAGGATGACAAATACTACGACCGACATCTCCAGACCGTTTTGGCATTTTTTCTTGCATCGAACTTATGTCTAATATAAATAATGAATTCAAAGAAATTTGTCATTTTACTCTTCCTACTCATGATACATCTTATATCAAACTAATCTATATCATACCCAGTTTATGTTTATCGAAATGAAAAACAATGTTTGCAGTCAGCTGTGAAACTTGTTTGTTTTGTATGCATTTCATTTCTCTATTTTGTGTTTATCTTTGTTGATTTTGCTTGTACATGCTAATTCCTCTAGCTTGCCCGAATAGCTCAAGTATTGTCCATGCTAACTAATCCATAATGACCATATGGACAATAATCTTCATTGCCTTAATATAACTCTTTTATAAATAGCAATTATGGAGCAATTGGCACAAAGTATCCAACACTGATATCTTTCATACCTGATTCCTACATTGCTATTTTATCAATATTTGTTGTACACTCCTTGACGTCTTATTGCGCATCCTTCATGGAACTCTCCGGCACAGAGAACATAACTGGTTCCCAGATATAACCTCTGCCACACGTCATCCTTCATTTACTGCGGGACTACATTTGTCGTCTGCCCATGACGTTTGTAAACCAAGAACGATGTTTGTAAAATAATACACTAGATCTTATTTATTTTTTATATTAGTCTTTTTAAACACTTTTGATACATTTTTACATAGAAATTACTATGTTTGTACGAGAAGCTTATCCCCCATGAGAGATATCTCTCACAATGTCAACCAATGGTATGGCAGAGTTGATTGTGGTTGACGTAGGATACCCAGAATCATTTGCGTGGAGATTGCCTTAATGGTACAAATCATAAAATCTCCATTGTATTCCTGACTTTTGTCCTACATTATACATTACATGTATAAATTGGTATCATAAAACCAAATCCTGGTCCAGACTCAATTACTCCGGATCATATTTCGCTTTTTAATTTAAATATTCAAAGTATCCAAAATAAGCTTTAATTTTATTTCATAAATTTTACCGCGTAATTTTATATATTAGCAGTAACTTAAAGTCACTTATGTCGAGATTTATAAGATAACGATATATAACAAGTCTTTATCAAAGCAAGCAAAATCGTAAGGATAAAAAAAGCTTTGGTGGTGGTGTTCCTGTCTTTGTTAAAAGTGCATTTTCTGCCGTACGTAAACAAGACCTTGAGAATCAAGATGATATGCAATGGCTACAATACGCGGTAAATATAAGTGAATTCTATTGTGTAACAGACAATTATTATTAGGTACTATTAAAACATGTAATCCAAATGGCATACAAGATTAATCCAAACATTGCATTGACTCGCGACACGAACTGTCATTAATTTAAGCTGAATTGATAATCAACTGGTCGATTTATTTAATTGATAAATGCAATTGAGAAACTAACAAGAATTACTGAATGAAGTAGTACTCTTTTAGACCCAATTATTATAAGCGATACATTATATACATTCTTATGTGTATACCATACCGACCGAGACTGGCGAGCAAGATACATCAGTTGTTTTTCTAAAATGTCATAATACTAAATGTGAAATCGTTTAAGCGCGAAATATGGTAATATGATCGAACGGAAAAATAGAAATTTGCCGACAGTATTGGTTCATTTGATTGGGAATCTTATTTATCAACATTGAAAAATGTTAACGAAATGTGTGAGGAATTCGCAAAAATACTAAAAAAAACGTGCAGAGCATGCATACCAAACAAAATCATTACTGTAAGAAAAAAAAGACAAGCCTTGGTTTACCGACGGATTGGGTCGGTCGATAAAAAATCGTCAAAGAAATATAGTAAATTACTTAAATAAAAATATCAAAAGAAAATTACGAGAAAAACCTCGATACAGTTATATTTTGAAATGCCTCAAAACCTAACTCTACTGGAAGCTGATAAAAGATCTTATAAACTGATTTTAAAAAAGAACGCTTCAATTCAATCACCTACAATAAAATAAATTAATTTACGAATAACAATCCGAAACATTTTTCAGCTTATTGAAATGTATACTAATATTGTGGATTCTATGGCTCAAAACGAAAGAATTGCTTAGTTTTTGTGACTTGATAAAGTTTGGCATAACTGATTTCTTCACAAAATTGAATCTTTTGCAATTTCTGTAAAATATTAATTTGGATCTCTATCTAAATGAAAGAAAATAAATAGTAGTAACAAATAATGCAAAATCTGATTCAAAATCAATAGATGCTGGAGAACCTCAATGATCCGATCTCGCGCCATTAATATTTACTTTCTATATAAACGACATTGTAGATAAGCAGAAAGACTAATTGCAGACGAAAATTTTTTGAACTTCTCGGATCGATGTTTTTTAAGCATGCAGAATTCGCAATTTAACCTTGCCTTAAAAAACCAGCCGATACCATTAACTATGACTTAGGATTTGGGTATAACATTTAAGACTGATTGCAAATGCAATATATTTGTTAATAATATTGTATCTTCTGCAAAAAACAACTCAATGCATAGTTTTTAAAGACCTTTTCTTGAATTTGCTAGCGATGAATGGAATAACTGTGGAACTCTTAACGCCTCGGAGTTGGGACAATTACAACTCGAGGCTGCAAGAATTGTAAAAGGAATCAAAGTTTTTGCTAGTGCAAGTAAAGTCTACATTGAGTGTAGGTGCAAAAAACTAAATATAAAAAAAGAAAATAAACAATTTAAATATCTTTTAATGTATTATATCCGAAACGAACAGAAACCCGATTTTATTTATAACCTTATACCTCCCAAAATCCAAAGTAAAACTATTACACCCTACAAAACAGGAATGACTTTATTACTCCCTATTGTAGACTACCACTAGTCATTAACTCATGCAATGGGGCTTTGAAACGATCTTGAACTTAAAATGAGAATGAGATTCAGCATTCAAATTTAAACATGAACGTAAAATGTTATACTCCAACGATTTATCAATTCCAAATTAGTTTATGTATTGCACAAAAAGTTAAATATAATTCTTAAATAACTGAGATGTTGTGCGTCTTTTCTGAATTATAATTTATATAGAGGCGACATAATCACTGACCCTTCAGCGTGGAGCTCCGGTAGAAATGCCTTCCGTTATTTCTTCCAATGTGCTCGCAACACAAATATTAATGCAAAACCTTCAATGGGTCCAAAATAGATGTAATATAGGTCTACTCTTACTGGTGTCAGTTACATATATTTTCATTACAAGAAAATAATAACGAATTAAGGAACGTGTTTCATTTATTACAGAGTCAAATATATTTTTCGTCGTATAAATCAAAAACACACTCCAATATATTTTTTTCTTTATTTAACTTATTACTTTTTAAATGTATCTGATGATACTATATTAGCATGCTCAACATATATTATATATTATTGTTAATGCTATTGTGGGAGAAGACTTCATTAGTTTGTATGACTTGTGTCTTATCCTTTTTGCTGATTTTCTGTAAATAAAATATGTTTTAACTGATGCATTTTACGTGTATATCATATATTAACAGTAAAATGCAACTGTCTTTATTCTCATGATCCGTATATATCAAATATTTACGTAGAATGCAGCTGCTTTGTATTCGCATTATCCACGTATGTTATATATTTACCTGCCGTATACAAAAATTTAATCTTTCAATCTCTCGGGCTGTTAGTTTTGTAATCAGCTGAGGTGTTAAAATGTATATTGCTATGCGTAGATTATCAATAATATTTTTAACAGTAGTAAACCAGTAAACAGGTTTTAGCACATCAAACAAAAAATACATTTCATATCACAAATAGTTTCCTTGTAATAACGGATATAATTTGTTTCGTTTTTCAGTACAGTAATCTTTGGTTATTTAAAAAAAAAGATAAAACGGCGATTGTGAAACATTAAAAAGAAATAATTTATTCTCTGTAGCATTTTAATTGTAAGCCCTCACTGACTTAAAGTTGGCAGTATCCTAATGATATTTTAAGTGCCGACATGAATTACCCAAGGCAAAATAATACTAAAAATAAGTATAAGTGAACAAAATACACACACCCATCAATAATCATAACCGTGAAAATGTCACAGATTTACACGTAAGACAGGAGATACCTAGAAATAGTAAAAGAGACCTACGTCGTGGTCTGTGTTTAAGTGAATGTATATTTAACATACTGTGGCAATGAAGGAACGAATGTAGGTATGATAGTATATCAATCAAATTATTCCGCAAAAACATCGAAAAAATTGTTTTAATTTACACTATTTTTTACGTTCGAACATAAAGAATGGTTAGATTATCATCATTTCTTATTAAATTGAATACAAATTTGATCCTTAATCAAGCTGTTTCAATACAAAATACCCGTAATAAAAGTAGAACCCTATGCTAAAAGAAAACGGTATTCTGTGGTTCCATCACAAAAATTTCGGTTATTTATCTTCGGAGATGTTTTGGAATTGTCCGAGTGAAATTTTAATGTGTAAACAAAGCATGCCCACGCTTTCTTTCTGATTTTTCGTAAAAGCCCACCACATCAATGCTTCATTGTAAATTGTCTGGATTGCTCCGCAAAAGATAGATGCTAATGGATTTTAGATATGGCATGCTTTGATTATCCTCATTTTGTTTGGTTTGGAAATTATATACAAACGTCGAAGTATTGTGACAACCATATAATATATCTATCCAGCGGATTTCTGAAACATCAGAAATACAGGCTTAATATTAAATTTTTATATATACGTCTACAAATTAAGCCCAACACTGTTAGAATTAGATTTTTGTGTTGGGCTTAACTAAGTTTTGAAGATATATCAATGGGCAAACTCATTTGTTTGTGAAAACGGTGTTTAACGTCACTTTTAGAAATTCGTCAGCTACATGTAAATACTGTCTAGTTTTTATTGGGGGACGAAGCCGGAATACTGGAAAACAGTCCGAACCTTCGTTATACAGCTCATATTTTTTTTATCTTATTACATTTAGTGAAGATTACGATATTGTATTTATGGTTCGAATCAAATTTACAACTACAGTATATCAACATCATTTCTGCATGATCAAATGTAAAGCTAAATTGTATTTTTCCGACTAGTATTGTTATGGCTATACTGAACTTGATTCAACTTTATACTGGATTTTGTGACGCAAAATAATATACTGTTCATGAACTCTTAAATAAAATTCTAGAAGTAAATTTGGAGAATTTATCGAGTTTTAAAAAGACAAAAGAAATCCTAAATATAGAACAATAAAATGTGTGTGTCAAAGTCATTTGAATTATTTATATGCTATACAATTCAACGGAATGCTTTTCTTAACACAAATACATGTGTCTAGCTCTTTTTACAAATTTTATCAATGTTCTTCATATTTAATGTCCTACAAAATGACAACAGAACGAACACTGAAGGGGTTTCTCATTTGCATCAGATTTACATGATTTTTACATTGAGTTTAAGTTTTAGAAAAAAACAAATACTCAATAACAGTTTGTTCAACGTATTGCAAAAGCACAAAAAGGTATGAAATGAAAACCTGGTCAATATAAAAAAAACAATTGCGATATCAACAGTAGTGTTTTAAGGAATAGTTAAAAACAGCTCAGTTTGGTTGTTTCAAAATATAGATAAAGTCGCATTGCTCAATAATAGAAGATTAGGAGACCTTTTACAACTTTGGAAATTAAAACATACCAACACTACTATTTTATTTACTTTTTTTCTCCCAATGAGAGAGGGGAGAAACCAACTAAAATTATAAAACGGTTTTAATTCCCTCGTGGCGTCTTAGTAAACAAAGAATGTAATTGGTGAATACCTCGAATTAGTGCTTCAAACATCTAAGGATAGCAACATTCAGAGGCTCTTAAGATCCTGTATCGCTCACCTGATTGTATAGGCAATGAAGATGGCATTTCCCGAATGTTAAACCAAGCCCTGTAATTTTTAAAATAAACTTTAAAGAGGACCATCTAAACAATATTGCTAGCAAGTTTCGTTTCAATTAGTTAACTGGTTTCAGAGAAGTCTTTTAAATCTTTTTCCGGTAGGGTCCTATGTTAATCTATGTTCTGCTATGGTGGCCATTTGATTTTCCGATTGGTATAAAAAATAAAATTTCAAAGAGGACCATCCAAAAATATTGCTAGTAAGTTTTGTTTCCATTGGTTAATTAGTTTCAGAGAAGAAGCCTTTTAGAAGTGTTTCCAATAGGGTCCTATGTTAAACTTAATCCTGCGGTGGCGGCCATTTTAAATTTCAATCGGCAAAAAGAACGTAAACTTTATAAAGAATCATCCAAAATATTGCTAGTAAGTTTTGTTTCCATTTGTTAACCGATTTCAGAGAAGAATCCCTTTTCAACTTTTTCCCATAGGGTCCTATGTTAAACTAACAGTATTGCTATCTTTTCTCAATGTACACCTTCGATAAATGTTTCTTAGGCAGCAAATGTATAGGTGGAACTGTTTGAATCATGTCTTGTCAGTTGTACGAACCTAAACATTATGGTTACATAACTGACCAAACATAATACAAATGGTGGAACCAACAAAATGAACTGTTTGTATACAGCTGCAGAGTTTAATATCATACATTTGATTTCAAAACACAATATTATTCCAATGATAAAAATAAAGTAAAATTTCATTTTGATGACACTGATAGAGATCTTGAGTAATAGTTTTGTCGATGCATTTCTTCAAAAGTGAATGTTGTGTTATTTATATAGTTATTGTACTATAGATTATGTAACGAATCCTGTTTTTTTAGTATTTTTATCATATTTAAGTGAAATTTCATGTCTATTTGTCACTTTAGAATTGTTAAACAAACTTTCCTCACAAGGAAAAGCCTTAATACCCTGTTCATGTGACATAATAAAGGTAAATTAGAGACGGGTTTGCATATCTTTACAGGATGTTTTTGAAACAGTTTTACTAATTATATAAAGACTTCTCTGAAATAGTGTTGTTTAAATACTGATACAACATAACACGCGATATATATTTCACTTCAAGTGTCTACTTTAGATATATCCTGACACTAAACCTATCTGTATATTATGTCACTTGCCGGGAATAAATTGATAAAGATGGCTTCATGTGAAACAGATTAAAGAAATAACATTTTAGAAAAGAGTTTAAAGAGTAGTTAGGGCGCACCATATTTTTTCAAATGTCCTTTCAATTTAAATAGTTCTTCATCCTTTGCAACTTGTTGCAAGCCTCAGGTCTAGATTAAAATCGGTTCTTTGTCTTAGAGTTCTTTTGACATTTTGTCTCGTTATATTTGGAAAGAGTTTGGTGAAAAAATCTTAAATCACTTGGTCGGCATGTATAATCTATCAATAATTTGATAAAATCATCAAAAAGTCAATTCGACTTTCCTCGGCATAAAAAGATACTAGGTGATGTGATTATTTTTAGCTGTTCTGGTTTCTTTTAATTTTATTTCATCTAAAGGTAGATTAACTTGGATAACCTTATAATATTTTGTTTGATCCTTGAACACATTTCACTTTCAACATTTCGCGCATTTTTACAAACAACGTTGTAAAAAAGTCTACAATGAACTAGATATTATGTACTCCTCAATCACAAAAACGTGTTTTAAGACTTGAACAATTAACAAGTTTATCTTGGTCTTAGACATCTTACCTTGTGGCCACGACAATCCAGGTTCTCATCATGGTCATAGCACTAAGGCAAAAAGAATGTGTACTACAACCACTTGAAATAAGAAGACACCCATATAGCGGCAGTTTTATTATAGACAACCAAAACGCCAATTATTTGCAAATCAAGATTTTATTCATTGACTTCAAATTTCTATTTTCAGTACTTGGCAAAGTTGAGTAACTAGGGAGATAATGCCGATTCTAGTCTAGCAATTTATACAATTTATCACGCCATTCTTGGACAAATTAGGGCCGCTAAACCACACAGACAGAGGAAAATAACTATATTGTATAAATACAATAATCTAACTGAGCCATTCAATCGTAGAGAAAAACTAAACGCTCTTCGATTAAACCAAATACCTTTTTATAGCTGTAGCCGGAATTTGGTTTACAGTAACGCTTTGAATGTGTGATAATAAAAGCTTTCCAGAATTGAAATCATTTGATTATAAACGCCATTGATGGACAGATGGTCCCCAGCACAGTAGTCACAATTATGTTGACCAGAATATCATTTATTTCCATAACATTATGAACATAACTTAAATTAAATGGTTTTTATATTCGTAAGGTGCAGATGGCCTAACTCGGATTTTCTTATACTATTCAACAAAATGATAATATAACCTCTTTAGCATCTTAATAATTTGAATATAATATGCTTGAGTTTGAGCACCACCGATGAGTCGTGATTAGCCAAAACTTACGTCTAGCTTAATTTATTGTATAAACTTGTTATCTTTAATGACATTTAACTCCAGTCAATGCGTATATATTTAACCGGATTTGTAATGATGCACAACGATATGCTTAACATTTGAAGTTTTCTGATAAGAAAATTAAAAGGAAATATTTGTAATAGTTAGGTATGTTTATTCCAGCATTAGCCGAGACAACTAGCAGCTACTTTTAATATCTGTTTCTATGCTAATGAAGTTAAAGATCGGTTGTGTCATAAACTTTGAATAAAGCCAACTTATTAGAGCCATAAATGCTGCAGAATTTACAATCGCGGTAGCAGCTGACATGGGAATCAAAGGCGCCTACTAACTCCTTATATTTTTCTATTAGTTTTCTCGTCAGACAGGGCCTCACGCAATCGATCCGATTCTTTCCTGCCTAGGGAAAACTGCTGTACAATGTTGTACGCCTGTTACAGTACTTGTATCCATAACCAATCAAATAACCAGACGAACCACATTGACGTCTTTTCTCAAGACATTGGTAAAATTCACAGCTTCCACTTTGCCCCTTTTGAATGCACAAAGGATCGATAATAGTTGTAAAGCCAGTATTTCATTATTAAACAGTAATTTATAATTTTACGTAATATTAATATGCAATGAAGACTTTGATATAGGACGCTATCGGGATGTACATGACTATGGATCCCTTATTCCAATTTAATTTATATAAAATCAAATGTACAACTGTAATGATTGTACAAGTTGCGATTATATGCGCAGAAATATCCTGTTAAAATGGCGCACAGTTTTCACCTTAAGGTCCAAACAGAATTAAAAAAAAAACTAATATTAAATAACACAAATACTGTAATTTAATACAGGAAGAAATATTCTTTTTTATTCGTTTTTTTTCTAATGACAATTATTTTAACAGGTGTTAATGGCAAATTGTACATACATATAAATATATTTGGTCCAAATGTCCAAATTGTACAATTTGCCATTAACACCTGTTAAAATAATTGTCATTAGAAAAAAACGAATAAAAAAGAATATTTCTTCCTGTCATATATTACAGTATCATTGGAGGGAATTGATGCCGATATCAAGCCAAGTGAAGTTGAAATTCAAGAACACACGTTTGTCATCTTTACAAGTTAAAACTAATAAACGTATTGTCAAATGAAATATACTTTTAGTCTTATCGCTTCAAGATTTCCATGACGATCAAATAAAGTTGGGTGGCCTTCAAAGGCTTTCATAATGTATGTAAAATACATTTTATTGAATGGTTATCACGGTCGGTCAATAACAAAATAATGCAAACATTTGACAACATGATACATATTTATGAGTGTTATATATAGCAGTCTCTAAAGTTATCAAACGTACTAAAATAAAAAAAAAATAAGAGCACACTTCCTTGATTACAGATACTTAAACAAATTCGTTCATAATAGTGCAAAAAATTATACAATTTGTTTTTAACATGTTATTACCTCACGAAAAGGATGTTTAAAACTAAAATTAATGTACATTTACACATTGTGATTGGTTAGAAAAGATCACTCAACAACTATATATAGCTTTAGTATCTTTGATATTTGTTATTACATAAGAAACACATTTCATTAGATAGTTGTTCTCTATTGCAGCTGTTGATTTTCATTCCATTGAGGTAGGCTATCTTTACAAAGCAATATATAAATAATATGAAGCAATAGCTGACATCACCTTATTTTAAATGTTATTTTTATTTGACATGTCAAATGTATGCGAAAATAACATGTTTTCGTTTAATTCTATTGTATCAGAACGTTTAACTAACTTTCCTCGATGATTTAGACTGTTATTTTTGTTTACCTATCAAGAATCAAATCAATAGAATTTTTCTGTTAAATTGCTTTTAGAATATACTATGAATCTTGCCTTTTTAATACAGAATATATATTTATTTTAGATTACATAAAAATCAGACATGAGTTCTGGGATTTCAATCTTCACACTGGTTATCAGCATTGGCTTGATATCCGCACAAAATGATGTTGTAACATATGACATTAACACACAGGTAAGAGATTTTCATTTTTCCATTTTTTCTTATGATACTTGTTAATTAAAGATTTAAATAATGAGTAAAGTATATACTTAACATAATAGTAGTTCAACTGATTAGAAAAGCGGGCTTTAAGATATTCTACATTTTAAATGTTTGACTGTATGTTATCTTGAAATATATGGTTATAGAATAGACTTTTTTTATCGTCAATGGCAGTATTTGGATTGATTTATGTTTTAAGATATTTAACTGAACTCTTTGTGCTATTAAATGCTAAATAATTCTCTGCTAGTTATGTAAATTACCACATTTGAGTTTATAGCTCAATATTTTTCCAAACATTCGTGCTTAAGTGAGTTAAATGTGCAAATTGTAAAAATAAAAACCCAGGACACTGGTCGTTGTAATAATGTCCTCAGTACGTACTCTTGTTCTGGACAAATGAAGATCCAGGGGATGAAGACTGTCATTTTCTTTTTTTTTTCTTTTATCTGCATTTTGCTCTGATTTAAATTAATACTCAAGTCAGATTCGTCACTGCTCTACGAGATAACAGGCTTATGTATAGACTACAATTTGAATGACATCGAATGTTCAGGCAGTTAGCAAAATTTTTCTGGGGACCAGTACCATACACTCCTTTGTCTTTGACGCGAAACGTGGTGCTACTATTGTTTCAGAATACCACTAATAGTGAACATGTTTGCGTAAGATGTGTTTGGGGAGTATTTTCGTATTTGCTTTCATGGTTAAAAGGTCGATTTGTCAGTTGTTTTATGGAAAGTATCATTACAGAATCAAGCTAAGGTCCTGATGGTCAGATGTTGTCAAGCATTTGCATAACCTTGCTGTTTTATCTTATTATAATTCTATTTATGCTGTAATTTATTTATATTTAGTGCTTTGATTGGATAAAAACACTTAAATGGCGTCTTCTCAGATAATTTATATATCGATATTTCCTCTGAGTGGACTACTTTCAGTATCCAATGTAAACAAGATGTCGTCCTCCTAGCGTATCGTCAGGAAGAGGGGACAATGTTTTCTCTGCCCCAATGATTTTCAATTAAATCGATTGAGATTTCAAATAAAATATAATATAAATACAATTTAGTGTTTCATTTTATTTTTTTAACCTATCAATATCTACAGAACCGCGATTCCTTTGGTACTGTGTTCTGCATATCCCTACGCTTTCAGGCCTAGGTACGTTTTGAGGTCTAGATGGGTTTCTGTAAGTGTTTTTGCTGTTTTAAAAATCGCAACGATTATTTCACAGAATTATAAGAATTAAACACTGTGTTTTAGGAAATTATCAATGTGTAAACTCCGGTGACTCCCTCAAACATCCTGACATAAAGTCCTTCGGACTTTATTTAGTTTGGTGTATAATCCTATAACACAACGTTTATCAGATATGCTTGGTGACCAGTGTCAAATGTATTAAGGGAATAGTAGCAAACCTAATATTAGACATAACATTAAAATTACTATTTTATCATATTACGCTTTATTATTTGTTTTAGGCTCAGTGTACATTAGTTGAACGTACCAGCAGGAATGATTGTCGATGGGCAGCAGGGTTGGACATGGTCGATCAAATAATTGAAGGAGGAAGAATTGCGGCATACTCGATACAATGGTTTAATGGGCAATGGTCTGAGTGGTTCGTGCCTGGTGTCAACGATTTAGATTCCAAATTTAATCCCTCTGCTCAAGCTTGCGCAGTATCGTACAGGGCTAACACTCTGAGGAGGAGATGGTCCTATTTTTATGACCACACACACAAATTCATAATATGCAAACCAAGTTAATTATGAATAATTCCAGGATTATATAAAACAATTAAACATCTATAAAATTAAAATTAATTTTAATAATGTATTTTTCCTTATGCTTTTATATATACTTCCATTTATATGTTGGTATAATTATTTAATATTTAAACAAACCTAATAGTTCTCCTTTTTGCGGTTCTGTTACCTTAAAATGACACAAAATTTGTGAAAACGCCTTAAATAGTTTCTTAATCAGTGTTTGCAGCTTTTCGAACATTATTCAACATAGGAGGAAATCTTAATACCGAACGTTATATAACTATCTTGAAATGAACCATATGAATTGCTTCTGCAATTAGGGAGCAATTTTTCACCAAAATTGGTTGGAAAATACATGTGTTAACCTTTCTTGGAACGCCTTTGAAATTATTATACCGAAGTACAGTGATTTGTATCCAATGGGTATTGTTATATGAATTGTATTGGACATAAGCCAACCCGTCTCTAAACTTGATTTTACAATTTAAGTGTCAGTTTGCGTTTGTTGAATTGTATGATGGCATTTTAATTCGGTGTCATCTTTTAAGGTCGTTTTTAAACTGACATCTCTTGTGGTCAATTACAATCGGTGGCATCATTCATAACCAATTTTGTTTGGTGGCATCTTCATAACTGTTGGTATTGGTATGAACAAACAGTAACAGTTCATGGTATCGTTCACGTTCATGCAGTTTCAGTTGCTGATTTTGTCACGGTCTGTTCCAGTTGACGGGATCGTTTACAGTCAACCGTGGAGGGGGAAACATTCACAGTCAGTTTTTATTAGTTAACTTCGTTCAAAATTACTTTTACTTTTTTTCAAAGTTATTATTTATTGGTGGCATCGTCCAAGGTCAGATTTGACTTGGCATCATTGTAATTAGTGGCATCGCTCACCGTTAGTTTTGATTCGTGACATCGCTCAACGTGTGTTTTGATGGTTTGCATAATTTATTTTGTTTTGGTTTAATCATTTATCGTCAGGTTTGTTTGGTGGAATAGTTCAAAGTAAGGTTATGACGTGTGGTTAAACGACAGTTTAAGATATTGTCCTACCTAAATTTTCACGGATTGTCTATTTTCTTACTGAATGTCGGAGTTTTTCAGAAAATATTCAGGCTGCCTGTCCAAGTAAATCCTGCCGCCGTGATACAGCCGAAACGTTTCTAGAAGTGGCATGAACCACAAACAAACAAAATAATAATAAACCTTTAATCAACAACAAACGTACGAGATGTGCTATAATTGTTTTGAAAGACCTTTATCTTATCTTGATATCTAATTTATTAAAACAATAAATAACATATTTTTTTCAATTACTGGGGTGTCAAAACTGATTAATGGTTTGAGAGTTACTGCTGTCAGAGTGCGCTAAACTGCAACCTTATTTACAAGAATTGCGAATTTTCCTTAAGAAGATTGGAGTATTTTACCAGATTAACAACTTACATACAAGATACAAATCTGGACTCTATGATATAGCTGAAAAATTGCTGAAAGTGGTTCTGAAAACACAATCATACTTACAACATGTTTGATTGTTATAAAAAAAGTAAAATGGATTAGACACAAGTTTGTGCAACTTATTAAGTCTTCTAGATTGACAACAATTCACATGGACAATATGTCACTAACACTATTGTTTAATAAATAAAAATGAAGCCTGATCATACACAGGAGAGACGTGTTGTTGATAAACATTTATAATTTAAAATATATGACAGTTTGTTGGTCGTATGCATAATTCGTTTGTATATTATTTAGAGATATGTATTTAAACACATCTCATGCATCTTTAATTTAGCTTTAAACATGCGTGCACGACATAACTACATTTTAAGTCTTATCCCAGCAGGCACAACAACGTTGTTTCAACATAGAATCAACGTCCGACTTCAACGTTGAATCAACATTGAAAAATAGGTTTGATTTGAAAATTGAATTGACGTTGAAAATGTGACGTTGATTCAACGTCGAGATTTCAACGTTGAAATGATGTTGAAAATTGGTTGAATTCTGGTCAGTGCACGTTGTAATAAGGTTGAATAATGGTAAGTGTTTGTTGAAATGAGGTTGAATTCTGGTCCTTGTCATCCTCTCAATTCAGGGTTTCTGTGTCATGTGGACACAGAAACCATGACTTGTGAGGATTGGTTCTTGTATGTTAAATGTTGGTTGACAATAAGGTGAATTTACTTTAAAAGTGATTGAAATACACTGTGCAAATAATAATAGTTTTTTAATCCTATAATACTATTTTACTATTTCACTAGTTATGACAGAAGTTTTACACATGTGTTACAGGTCAAAATGAAATACCCTTCATATTGGCTAACAAAAGGATAAATACAAGGAAAGAAATTGATTATTTATTAGGAACAATTAATTACTTATCAAATTACAATAACAAAAAAGAATGCTAATTGTCTTTTGAATGTTCCAGTCTGTATAAATAAAAGGAATGTCCAAGTGATATACCTAGTCCCAAAAGTTATGTCTAAAATCACTGGATTACTAGTCCACTTATAAGCAAGGTTAAATCCAGTAATGTACTGTCATAATGAAGTATTAAAAAATCAAACAGCTTCTCATGGATGCATGTCCTTTATATATATCCTATGCAAACTTTTTGTAGAAGATACAATGTTCTGTAATTTTGTAGATTACCATTTCTTGGGTAACAGTTATTGTCTATATAGTCCATTTGTTTTCTGTAAACACCTCCTGTCTTGTAAATAGCACATTTTAAAAATCTTGTACATTTATCAAACAACATTGAGTCCTTGTACTCTTTGCGAGTTCTTATCACAGCATCTGAAATAAGAGAAAAATTATTTATAAACCTCAAAATTCAAAATTGAAGTTAAATGCAGTCTTCCAGAGCTCTCTCAGTTGCTTATTTGGTAGTATTGTTATACTTGTAATAAATGTAACAAATATTAAATGATATGTTGTCAGAAGTTTTTTTGCAGAGAAATTTAGGTTAATGGTTTTTTTTTATTTTCTGGAAATCTCCACTAAAATAAAAGATATTTTTCATTAAACTAAATGTAGTTATAATATGATAAACAAATCTCGATTCTTCTAATGACTGGAGAAAATTTTGTTAAGCACATATGTTGGCTACAATCATGTACATAAAGACAATACTAACCCAGGGACAGTCTATACTAACGGGACATGTCACTGGCATTTTCGGCAAAATTTCTAAGACACGAACACAGAGCTAGCAGTTCGGTCGGAAATTTTCGTATCTAGACATGAGTCACATACGGCTAGCTTTAGTTTCGAACTTTGTTAAAATGTAATCGTGTTCGGTTCGGTATGATATGATTTCCGTTTTTTTAAATACATTATTTACGATTCTCTAGTGTTTTTCCGTGCGTTTATCTATATTATTCAATAAAAAATTTTCATGTCAGATCAGATTATTATAATTATAAATTTTATAAACTTTTATTCACCTTAATCGTGTAATTAAACTAAAACAACTTTCCCAATCAACATTTTATTGAATTTCTCTTCAGCTTTGAATGTGTTCATACATATATCTTTAATTACTTTATTTGTAAGGTAAAAAGAATACAATTCTTTGATAATGATAAGGAAAAAGAAAATAAACAAAAACACAAGCCACTCTGTATAATTATTAACCTGTCAGGTAAACACAGTAGAAATTACAGGATGATATTGCAAACAGTAATTAACTAATCAACTTATTAATAAAATTGTCTGCCTGTCTCACACCATGTGGTGCAACCAAGGCAATATGTATAATTATGAACCTGTCAGGTAAACACAGTAGGAATTACAGGATGTTATAACAGTAATAAACTAATTAAAAAATTTGCCTGTCTGTGTTAGGTGACGTGACTTCTTTCGAGAAGGCATCTGAAACAACAAAATTATTAATAATTAATATTAGATATGCACACGGTGGATATGCACATGAGTATCTATAAATTCGTAAAAACCAACTAAGGTAAGTTGTGATCACACAAAAGGTGATAAGTTATTACATGTACAAGTGGGTGTATGTAGCCAAGATGGGGACCGGTAAAACCTACTTTAAGCAGTCTACTACACAGGAGTATCTATAAATTTTCATAAAAACCAAGGTTTGTTGTGATCACCCAAAGGGTGATGAAGTTGTTACATTCTATAATGGGTGTATGGTCGGTGTATTAGCCAAGATGGAGAGCGGTGTTCCAAAATATTAACAAATTTTCAATCATCCAAATTCATGCAAAAAACACATAAAACCTACTTTAAGCAGTCTATTACACAGAAGTATCTATAAATTTTCATAAAAACCAAGGTTTGTTGTGATCACACAAAAGGGTGATGAAGTTATCCCATTCACAAATGGGTGTATGGTTGGTGTATGTAGCCAAGATGGGGACCGGTGTTCCAAAATATAAACAAATTTCCAAGCACCCAAATTCATGCAATAAAACACATAAAACCTACTTTAAGCAGTCTACTACACAGGAGTATCTATAAATTTTCTTAAAAACCAAGGTTTGTTGTGATCACACAAAAGGGTGATGAAGTCATCCCGTTCACAAATGGGTGTATGGTTGGTGTATGTAGCCAAGATCGGGACCGGTGTTCCAAAATATAAACAAATTTCCAAGCACCCAAATTCATGCAATAAAACACATAAAACCTACTTTAAGCAGTCTACTACACAGGAGAATCTATAAATTTTCTTAAAAGCCAAGGTTTGTTGTGATCGCACAAAAGGGTGATGAAGTCATCCCATTCACAAATGGGTGTATGGTCGGTGTATGTAGCCAAGATGGGGACCGGTGTTCCAAAATATAAACAAATTTCCAATAATCCAAATTCATGCAAAAAACACATAAAACCTACTTTAAGCAGTCTACTACACAGGAGTATCCCTAAATTTTTTTTAAAAACCAAGGTTTGTTGTGATCACACAAAAGGGTGATGAAGTTATCCCATTCACAAATGGGGTTGACTGAAGGAAAAACCGCTACGATATTACGCACATGTTAGACAACATTTTCGTATTGTTTTCTGGCTAAATGTGGAATGACAACTTGTAATTTAACGAAATCATAATTCATAAGTGAATAATAAACTATAAAAAATAAATACATACTATTATTGTACTATATTTTCGTGAAATAACCAATTTCGAGAGAGAAAAAATTCCAATCACACTAACAATAAAATGGCGGAATCTTAATTCCGGAAACGGAGCGGATACGTCAAATTTCAGCCGTGGCACAGAAATATCGAACTGTAATATAGGTTTAAATAGGAGTGACATGTCCCGTTAGTATAGACTGTCCCTGACTAACCTCCCATCTATGAAGAATCGATACCGCAAATGGTCAAATGCAAACTTGTTTTCCCCTTTATGGCTTTAAATTCACCAGACTCGATACTTTATTTATAGGATATCTGCAAAGAAGTGTAAAAGCATGATTTTAAATAGATGTCTTGTGTACATGCTTATAAATTGAAAATGTGCATAATGTTACTGTATAGGTGCAGTTAATGTGTGAGTGAAGCACACCCTTTTTATATAGAAATATTGGTATAACTGAAAATGTTGCATCTACTCCCAGCAAACACAGTACGTAAGTTGAACGTTACACTAACGTTAAACTTTGGTTAGTAATTGAGTAACATTTTTTTAACGTTTTTGTAACGTTCATTGATAACGTTAGCGGGTAACCAAAAAATAACGTTGTTAAATAACGTCAAAATAACATTTGAACAACGTTAAAATGTTAATGTTTATTTTGAAACATTAAGCTAACATTTATTTAACGTATAAAGAATACGTTGTATTCTTAACTTTTAAATAACGTATGCATGGTAACGTTTATACAACGTTAGGCAACTATTTTCTATCAGAAATATCTGCTATATCGAAAATATATATTGAAACATGACTGTTCTTATCAAATGTTTATGGATAATTGTTTTCGAAAATGTGTTGAGAATCTAATAATATTATTTTAACGTCATTGTAACATTTATTTATAACGTTTTGTGCAACCTTCAAATAACGTTTGTAAATAACGTCACGGCAACGTTTGAATAACAAAAAAATATTAATGTTAACATTTGTTTAACATTAAAGAATAACGTTGTATTCTTAACTTTTTAATAACGTATGTATGGTAACGTTTATACAACGTTAGGCAATTATCTTCTATCAGACATCTGCTATATCGAAAATATATATTGAAAATGACTGTTTTTAGCAAATATTTATGGGTAGTTGTTATCAAAAATGTGTTTAGTTCACATACACGGGACAACCATTTTTCGTCCCTTCCGAAGGACTAGCATCGTTTCTTGGAGTGAACGGCCTCGATCCATGTAATTATACGGTTAGGGATCCTGTGACGAAAATATCAACTGTTAACATGTCAAATATATCAATAGTTTGAGTTAACGTTAATATTTAAAAAATCATGTCGACATCTAGAGTGCATAATTTTAATCACGCTTAATTTGTTTCGATTTTTTAACGATATTTTAAAAACATGTATTTTTATTTTTCAAAGTTTTGGAAAACACAACTGGCAATTAAAAGCGAATGCGTTTAAGTTTTAAATGAACCTTCATTTTAAAAAAATATCCAGAATATGCCACATATATAGATGGTAAATTAATATGATATATGCATATTTATTTTAATTATTACTAGGTGTAGCAAAATATTCTCTGTCCGGAAATTTGCTTTACCCTTTCGGAAACTGATTCTAACATTAAAATTTGTCGCCAAATACTTTCGAATAAATTAAGTTAAACTCCCTTGTATTTTGAAAAGATATTTTGAAACGCATATTTTTTTCAAAACTTATTCATTTCTAATTTTTGTGGGTATCTGATCATCACTACAGCAGTTTATTGCAAACATACGAAACTAACCTACAATTTCAAAATTCTGCCTGTTTGGCGCTTTTCACACAAACTTCGATCTCAACACTATATTTACTCGTTACTCGTTCATTTTCATTGAAAAGGTAAGGATACAGTCATTTACTCAAAAACCTTAACTTAAGTCTCAGTAAAAAAAACCTGCTACTGTACTGGCACAGAGTTGATCTCGACACCTGATTTTAAAATGTTTACTTTATTGTGAAATTATTTTACAGTCGGATCGAAAATGCAACCTGATCTTGAAAGAATAAAGGATGGCCTTTGAAACGAGTCCTTCCATTAAAATTTTTACGGTAACTTGGAAAAAAATTTGGCAACATGGCGAGAACCAAGTTAGTGACAGGGCTCGCGTTGGAGGGCGACTCGGGCGAAGAAGTCGCCTTATCATGGTCCAACTTCGCCGTCGATCATCTTCAAAAGCGAAGTGAAGTCGCCCTTTCATTTTGTAGAATCGCCTTATGTCGCCTTTCAAATTTTATTCCCATTTTGGTTAGAAATCTTCATATTTTTATACCGCGTCATGTTTATTATGTTACGCGCCAAAGTTGAACTGGTACCATGTAAACTTTTATTTGGTATATAAAGCGTAGGTTTAAAATATTACCGGAAACCAGTTCAGAGCACAAGAATTTGTGAAAATTTCCGTAGCGGATATGACTTTGGTGCCGGAGATTGCAAATACTACGCTGATAGTGGTGAAATGAGTTTTTGCAATGATAGGCACATAGTAAAAATAGTATTTTGGCAGTTACTTAAAACAAATTTAAGTTAAATATGTTTAAATACTTTTAATAGTGAATTTTACAATTTTACATAATATATTATGTGTCAAAATGATGTAATTAATTTCTTCTTCAAGTTCTAATAGTACTTCATTATAAATCAATCAGATTGTGTATCAATCACAAAGAAACATTTATTTTAATGAACATTTTTGTGAAAGTTGATTCTTTTTTTATTGTTATGTTTAATACGTGTATTTTTGAAAATGTGTGAAATAAGTATACTGAATAGTTAATCAAATCTTTAATACTTTAGCCTCAATAAATTAAACTGCTAAAAAACATAATAAAAAAGCAAATGCCAACACTAATTTAAAAAAAAACAACAAAGTAAACAGGACGCTTTCGTGACATATACTGCAACTTCTCCCTGTTTTCCACCCACTTCTCCCTGTTCTATCCTCACTTCTCCCTGTCAGCCACCAAAAAGAGAAGTGACTTCTCCCTATAGTTTTGACCCAGCGTGAGCCCTGGACAATGCAAGTGTGCCACTGACTCGCCCAGTGCCAGTGGCAACTGTTGTACTGAACTGTGCCTGTACAGTATGCACTTTTTAGTTTTGCACTGCCCTGTATATCATAGCGAGCATCGCAGATGCGAGCTATACTGTTACATGCATGTATGTAAATAAGGTCACGTGATCCATATGAAGAAACCTTTTTCGGATGGTAGCTGAGCTTTCAGAAGAAAATACTGTGATCAAGCACAAAAAAAATAATTGATAAAAGTATTTAAGTGTTTATTTTTTTAAGTAAAAAAGAAAATGTCGGACAATTTTTTTGCAATCTCAAATAAGCATATTTATTTTTTACATTTTTTGTAACTTCACCAACACATTAAAGACGTCACGTCACAAAAGGAATGGAGAGGCACTCTTTAGGTGCTCTGAAGTAACATCATGAACCATAAAATATGCATGTGATGCTAGCATTTAGGATGTGCCTATATTCATATTATAAAATTAAATGTTATTTACTGTAATGGCATGATTCTATGAGGAGACAAGTGATATGCAATGTATGTGTATGGACTATGGCTTATTTTGTTTCATATATCGGAAATCATTGGAGCATTACCAGAGTGCTCCCCATTCTAAATTTTTTCATCCGCCACTGGTTTTAATTATGTACATTTATAGAATTAATACTACTTTCTATTTTTATCGTGAGCTCTGCTTCAGGTACTTAAGTACAAACAAGTACATCACGTCATGAATCTGTTGACATGTATTTCTTCTTTTTCTATCTGATATTGCAGGGTCTTTATAATAGATACAATAAGGTAACCCTTAGTCCACTGCCTATGATCTGGTCCTATTCATCGTAAAGTCTTAAATTTATTATGGGCCTTTTGACAATAATAATAGTGTTGCCCATTTGCCTTGAAAACTCGAGATCTCATGCGTATTTGATTTATATTTTGCATGTTACTAAGCCTTAAATTTATAAGTTTATTGCCTTTAATAGGACCAGATTGTAATCCTTATGGAAACAATGTACTAGACTGATTGTTGTTGTTAAATTAAGGTCTTAAAACGAATTCAGACATTGTCGCACAAGCAATTTGCATGCAAATATTTTGATCACAAATTTTAATTAATTCAGGCCAAAACAAATTATATTTTTGTTTCCTGCTACCATAGATATGCAAAAATAGGGTTGGTAGGTTGGAAAACTATTCTACCTTGAGTCAATAAGGAAACAAGCAAGACTTTAGTGGCTCTTTGTACAAATTTCAAAATGATGAGGGTAGGGCCAAAAATAGGGTACATTGTAGTTTGGGTAGCAGGAAACGAGACTATATTTTTTTTGCCATAATAGTGGCCATGCATGCAATCATCTTTGTCTGGCAACAAGGAGAACAGCAGTTTTCAGAATGTAAGTCTTGGGCTTTACATGTACTAAGGTCACTTTGTTTTTCATGAAAAGTAATGTACTGTATTATCTTCAAACTGAAGACAAATATGCGTCAGGGTATGAACTACATAAATTTGTCTGGATCTCAACACATGTACAACATTTCACTGTTTCAGATTATTTGGCATGTTCATAAAACTTTATTGACAGTTTCATCAATTTGTTGTAAATAATAAAGCAAAATATACCAATAAATGGCTCAAAATAAAAAGAAAAATCAAGTTATTGTAGGCAAAATTGAAACATTGGAACAAAGTTTTACAAGGGAAAATAATCATTTATGTAGGACTGTCAGTATAACATATTTCTTGGCTTCTACTTAAGGAATTTATTTAATTGCATTTGGAATTTCAGGTTTTAAAAACTTATTTTTGAATACTTTGTAGATTAAAGTAGTTTTTAGCTTTAGCTGTTTTAAATTATATAAAATTTAAGTAAATGTTTTTTTATTTTAAAGGTGTCATTGATAAGCTTCAAGAAATTATTAGTCAACAAAAGAGTAGAAAGTAAACTCGACATGTTGAAAGGTCAGAAAAACGACATCGATATGCTTGAAGATATATTGTCCGCTCCTGTAGATATCATAGAGGAGTTTAATAGAATGGGGCAGGAGCTAAAGCAAGATGCTTATCAGCGCAAGATGGTATGAAAATATTACATTTAGATTTTTTTTAATGAAATACATAATTTTACACAGATTTTCCAATAAATAATTTAACTAAATTTATTGTTGAACACCAGAATAAGGTTTCCTTAATAATCTTTACATGAAGGAAGTACATTATTTGGAGATGTGCATAAAGAATTTTCATTGCTGTCGGATATCATTCAGGGGATATAACTGGATTTAGACATTTTAAATATAGTGTTCAAAGAGAGACCTCATAAGTGCAACTCTTTAACCGCTAAATGGAATTTGATGAAAATCTGGAGTTGTGCATGAAGAAATTTTATTGCACTCAAATATCATTCAGGGGAGAAAATTAGACATACGATTTTTTTTGGCAATAGAATCCACAATGAATCGCTCACAGTATTCCTTGTTTGATATCACTTCGCCCTACAGTGATCAGTCTTGTCCGTCCGAACTAATCGTGTCCTGGCTGTAACTTTTTGAGGTAGGCTTTTGATATTTGGAATGTAGGTAGATAATATCAAGGCGATGTGTCGCATACCGTGGTTGATAACCTTTGATCTTGAACTTTGTCCTTAAGCCAAGTTAAGGTCACATTATTGCTTTCTGTATTACAAATTCATGTCCAGGCTGTAACTTTTTTATCTTTTGAGATAGGCTTTTGATATTTGGAATGTGGGTAGATAATATCAAGGCGATGTGTCGCATACCGTTGTTCTTGACCTTTGACCTTGAGCTTTGACCTTAAGGTCACATAATTGCTTTCTGAATAACAAATTCATGTCTGAGTTGTAACTTTTTTATCTTTTGAGGTAGGCTTTTGATATTTGAAATGTGGGTAGATAATATCAAGGCAATGTGTCGCATACCAAGGTTGATGACCTTTGACCTTGACCTCAAGGTCAGCGGGGCCCACAGAGATGGGTACCATCTCACTGATATCTGGTTCTACTTTGTTGAATAAATTGTCTACCTGTATGAATACAATATAAGGAATTAAAAGACATTTTGTTGGGTTCTGATTGTGTCTGTAGATTTTACTTTTGTTCTTGGAAGATCACATACTGTCATTGTAGCTATGGCTTAATGATTAGAAATTATATTTATTTCATGTTTTGTCATTAAAGGGGCTGTTATGAAAGTCCAGAAGGTGGAGAGAGGACCTATTGATGATGCTTTTATAGAGGTGCTAAAGCATGCACCACATTTACCTGGTTCACCAAAGCATATACAGGTAATTATGAAAGCTAATATGACTTATTAAGATAAGGTTGGGTTCCATTGTCTGAACTGATTAATAACTGATAATAATTACATTTGCCTTGCATATAATTAAAATGTTGTAATTCTATTGGTTAACTGGTCCATGGAATCATCTTATATAACTCGATGAAATGTCACTTGTGTTAGTAACATGACCTTACAAATAATATTTAAGCGCAGATAAAAAAATACACAAACACACCATAAAACAAAATAAAAAAACATTAAAATGAAATTATAAGAATTGAACTGGTACTTTTAGAGTAATTGTTAAAGTTTCATAAAGGAATTAATTCAAAATAGAGGAACAATTTATAATTATGGAGAGGGGTATCCCTTTTTAAGCTCATTCTGAGTCACTGAATTATTTTTTGTTTCATAACAATTTTCTCAGCAAGTACTTATTATAGCCTCTTGACATTCATAATTAATGCACCATCAGCATGGGGTCCCATATGGGATTTGATGTTAAGTCTGGTGCTTGCCTTCTTCCAGTTTAACGAAATATGATGATTTTTTTACTTTGATAGATTTCTTTTTTTTTATTTCAGAAACAGACTAGTACCAAAAGAATTGAAATCGACTCCGACTAAAGAGTAAAGATTTTTTCTCCAGGATAAATTGGACAATAATTATAATTCAGAAACAACTAGTAGATATAAAAATGACATTTCTTATGACAATACTAAGAAGGAATAATGTAATTACATATTTTCTCAAATTAAAAAGGAATATCTTGATAAACATGCTTTTATTTAGTCATAGCCATTAATATGTTTCTAGCAATACTGTGTTGTGACATGCACAAATTGCAAATTTCAGAATTTTCTTAAGCCTCAAATACACTTTTTCTTCCCCTCTTATTGTTCCCTATAATTGATTTTTTGGTTCCTACTTGACTAATAGAATGTAGTTTTTAGTGTTATTTCTGTCAAAAGTATATGGCGCCCAAGAAAACATTTCAATTAATCATATATGATTTATTGATGTCATATGTTGGTTTCGTTGATGAAAAGAATAATGTCAGGTATGTTAAGCTGCATAGTTTGATAACGTTAAAGGTTTGTTGTCTGAAAATGTTTAAGTTACGTTTTCTGATAACGTTTAAATTTCGTTGTTTCATAACGTTAAAGTTTTGTTGTTTGAAAACGTTAAAGTTACGTTGCTTAATAACATTCATGTTACGTTGTTTGGTAACGTTAAAAATTAGTTATTAAGTAACGTTATAAAAAACGTTACACTGACGTTGATCGGAGTCTACAAAATGCCGTTACTTTAACGTAAAAAAATATACGTAACTATAACCAAAATGTGACGTTTTTTAACGTTAAATAAACGTTATTGTGTTAGCTGGGCTGTATATCTATATCTATAATTTTCTCCAAAGGGGGGGGGGGAATCAACAAGACTTTCCACTTGTACCCCTTATTTATTCAGTAATGTACATGCATACATTTTGAACACGGATTGGTGCAGATGTATGTGCTTCTTCAATGTCGATCAAAAGATATATTATTTGCATGTGTCAGTGTGTATTATATACCCGTTAATATTAAACATAATACTTACTCTGAAGCTGGAACAAGTAGAAGTACACAACAGCTGTAAAGTCAGACAAGGAAACATCGCTCATCTAGGCCGCCAACTTTTAAACAAAAATGTAAGAACGCATGCGCTGATGAGTGTTACGGTTTGAATGCCGCGAAAATTTAAAAACCACACAATGAACATATTATTTGCAATAAAAATTTGTTTTTGTTGTAAAAAATTGTAAAAAGCACAAAAACCAGGCTGGTAAACGAGATGAAGGATCTCCCCTTCTCTGATTTATTTGCTTTGTTTTTATGTTTAACTCGATTTAAGCTAATCAAGGGGGAGCATCAATTATTTAATTTAATTATTTTCATGTGATTATTTTACTATACTATATTTTTTCTTTTATGATATGTCGAACGTTGAAACACTGACCCCAATTCAACGTTGCTTCAACGTCGGACATACACGTTGAAGTCGACGATCTGAATTCAACGTTGGTTTAACGTTGTCATTTTAACGTTGAAACCATCAACGTTGATTCAACGTTGAATTAAAGCTGTTCAACGCTGCGACCAAATTTCAACATATTTTCAACGTTGATTCAACGTTGAGTGCCTGCTGGGTAAGATGTGTTTTTTCGTATCATAGGTTTTAATGCTTAGATCTTATGTTGTTGCATAATTGTGTGTTGCGTGTTAAAATAATCATAAGGACTAAACACCGTTTTCAATAGATTTTTCGGTATGTCAACAAGACAAACTCATAATCATACTTATAAAATATTCACGTGAAATAGTTCTAGAATATGTAAGGTTGTAGTTATTGATGTCGTGACCGTTTAAGGTAAAATCTTACTTAAGTTGTCTAGTAAATCCCTGTTACTAATAGACATGTTGAGATTCGAAACTTGAACCGGTACCGATAAGAAAAACGTGTAATTTTTCCTTCTACGTCATCAGAACTGGTGTGTCACATGATTATGTGAGACGTACAAGTTTGACACAAACTTCTAGAACGCTGTTTACAAGTAGGTCTAGCGCGGGTTGTTTTCTTTACTAAAAGCAGCTTTATTATTTATGCTGAGTGCTATATTAATTCAGTTAAGGATATGCTGCATCAATTTTATTCAAACTTGTAATTGTTAGGTCTTTGTAAAGCCTGATGAAATGTATTTTTCAAACCTCTGAAAAGGCTACCATTTTTAGATTTGGGGCTGATATCAAAATCATAATACATGCTTCATAGAAACGACTGACCAATCTATTTAAGTAAAGTTAGCTTGATTTCACTTTTGATTTTAATTTCGTCGCCTAATATACTAAAATAAGAACGGAAATACACATACAAGTACAAGACTTAGTGTAAAAAAATTCTCAACACAAACCAGTGTACTTGTACGTGTAGCTACTCGTACCAGTGCAGTACAAGTTTGTGATCTTAACCTCTTTAATATTGTGGAATAAACTTTAGACAATTTATTTTGTTTTCTTGTTATACTAATTTTCTAGCCAGTTTCGTTGCAGATAGATCGTTAGCATAAGAGTTTACCCATACAGTGAGTTCAATTTCTGATTGTAATTTTTCCAATTTGTTGGAATCAGTGTTTTAGCAGTTATCTCACACCTCACACACATATTCAGCAACTTAATAAATAAATGTTAGTCATATTTGTTCTCAAATCTTTGCTAATACACCTGTGCTTTGAAGTGTTTGCAAAAAGATTGCCTACATGTGATTTCTTTGCACAATCTGAACTTACTATGGTACCAAGTCATTCTCAAAACTGTAATATTAAAAACAATACATGACTATCCTCTTCCACATTTCTAGTACTAGACACTGTTTCATAAATCAGCGGGAAAAATGAATGAGCAAACACAAACAAATCTAGACTGGCATTTTAAAAGTGTGTAGTATTAAGTATAATTCACTTTTTTTGTAGCGGCTAAAATGAGCTTTCTATTTTACAAAACGAGCGTGGCATTCTCCAAACACGAATCCATTATCTTTCCGTATTATGTCCAAATATGCAACAAAAATACAGAAGAATATCTGTTTACATAAGCTTAATTGATACTGAAGGTTTTAGATGCCACAAGGAAAATATACCGTCTCGGAGAAGAAAAAGTTGTAAAATTTGTGTCTGATCCATTGTTGCTTTTCTAGAACAATATAATATGTTTAAATTAAATATACGGTAACGTAAACGATATATACTGGAAAAGATTGAAGGCAATCCTATCCATTTGTCATAGCAATGCGACAGTAAGCGTCTGACGGTTTCTGAAACGTTCCGATCGCGCTTTCTGTAACTTTTCCCTGTTATATTCAATTGGATTCAGGTATGGTAAAATAATTGCCCATTCTATCCAAGTCATGGTTTATTTTAGGGAAACTTGAAGACTATACGAGCTCTGTGAAGCCAAGCAATATCTTCCGTTAAAATAAAGTCATTGCAGCGGCAAATGGTCTAGAAAAATAGCAAGGAAACCAACCTAGCAGTAATAGCCAAAATGAAGAGACAATTACAAATCCGGATATAAACAAACATATCTAACGCAAAACAAAATCTGAAACACACAAACAAAAAGTAAGTTCCCTAATATAAACCATGGGTAAACTCAAGTGCTCCGTTCGAGTAAGCAATGTTTCCCTTAAATTGGCACCCGTCGAGTTAGTGTTTGTCATGACTAGGAAAAAGTCAAATCCATGGATAATAAAGACTACCTATAACTTGTCGAAAACGTTCGATCGCGTTTGATCCCATTACGATCAATTTTAAGTCATTCTGATGACCATAGAACATCTAGAGATAACATCAACTTAGGTACACCACATCCTTATTTTCTTAGCTTAGAAGTCACCAGCAATAAATGGTCCTGAAAATCGGAATGCGATCGCAGGATCTAGCATAGCGTATAAGTTGTAAAATGAACAACCATACGCCGGAGCTGCTCGAATAATGATATCGATAAACGTAACGTTGACCATTGGAAAGTTGAAGTCATCACGTGTGTCGTAGAGTCTATTTGTAGTGTTTCTAGAAGTAGATCATAGTATAAGGCAGACCTAAGTTAATTGGTAGTGTCTTAAATTTCAAGCTTGCTAGCAATGGTGTCCAACATCTCCTTGTTATATCTGATATTTGTGAGTTTGAAAGAAAGTTTAATTAAACCTCGCATACAAATATTGAATTAAACACTGTAAAAAATTTGAAATATGGTCGTTTTCAACTAAACCAATCATTTTCCAGCGTAATAATACAATCCAGTAGTTACAATATTTTTGGTTGTTGGTTTTTGAGGGTGCCGGTTTCTTTGATTTGTGGATTATCTTTTTCGAGCTCAAATCCATGGCGTTCGGTATTTCGTTAGATACCTTCATTTATATACCTTTTCTGTAAAATATTTTAAATATATATATTTATTCTTTAAAACTATTATTTTGTACTATTGTTGTTGTTGCAAATACCCCTTTTCCATCCATTATTAGATGATTAAAAAAATTATTGGCTAATAATACAAAAAAACTCAAGATTCTGTTGACTTCTATATTATATATTTTTAATCAGATATATACAATTTTAATGTATTCTTATTGTTAATAAACTAAACTGATGCGATTGAAATACGCCACACAATGTTATCATTATTTGATAGTGATGTATGACCATGACTTACTTTTATTTATTGGTCAAAGCTTAAACGATCTTGTACAAACGGCACTTTCGTTATTTACAAAAGCATATAATCAAAAATAATTCTGTAGCACTATTCTTTACATACTAGTATGTTGAACCAAAACTGTTTCGATAAATATGCGAGGTAGCTCCGACTCTTGTTGATAAGAAACAATTTGTGTTGGAAATTATCAATGCCACCTAGTGTTGTGCCCACCTTTTGTCTTTTCTGACAAACGATTCTTTTCATATCCATGCTATTGATCACGTAGTATGTCAATACTGGGATTGTGGGTGCGCTCGACTCCTATTTAAATTGAAAAGTATTGCCAGCTTTCATATCAAAGGTCTGGCTTTTTAAGGGTACTCCGGCTTCCTCCCCAATAAAAACTGGGACGCAATGATACAGCTAGAAAATTGCAGAAAGTAGCGTTAAACAACATTCAAAGAAACAAAAAAAATTGTTTAAATTTATATTGTCTTAATAGAAAGAATAGCAAATGTTTATGGAGTCGAGTTGCGCTATATTTGATACAAATATTAAGTGTTCCCAAGCGGAAACATGGATTTACTATAAAGTTGCATATAACAAAGAAGATATGAACTTAGTTTCGGAATCTGAATGCACTTATCCTTTTTGGAAAAAGTGATTTTTTTTTTACATTGCATGAAAAATGACATATCACGTTTGCCACAAATATTGCAATTTTTACTCGTTTTTTGCTCATTTCTGTAAAGGTAACGGGTAGAATTGGTAAACGACATACGATCCATTGCTGTAAGCAGTATTGTTAATGTCGACTAGCCCATGCAAGTTGTGAACCTCGAGGACGCTGCTGTAAAACTGGGCTTACCGCTTGTCTTTTTGAACGAAAATTGTACTCACGTTATCGGTTACATACGGTCATCAAACTGATCGGTCTTACAAAGACGCAACATACTATTGTAGTCGTCATGGTGACGTTTGATCTAGAACGTATTTCTATGGCAATCGAATTGCCTAGCCTAGCAACATCAGTCGCAGTTCTTTCAGACAGGAAATTCAGATTGTGTGATTATTATTATCTTTTGACAGCTGCAACAGTTGTTGAAACAAAAGAAAGGTGCTTCTCTAAGAGTTATCATTCAAAACAAAACTCGTATAAACAACACAGCTTTTAATCAGACACAAAAATGACGAAATGAGATGCCTGTACCCCGCATAAACAAAACCGTGCAAAGTCGATTAATTATAACTTATCTAAAACATTAAATATATATGATCTCCAAAAATAAGTAATTTTCTATTATTATTTTATTAGCATCCAGTTCATTGTCAAATTGAGACAGTTTGCAATTAAATAAATTTCAATACTAGTTCATATCAAAACATTGTAGAAACCATGTTCGGGATAACACTGTTTTAATCTTAGAGAATAATTGCAGTCAAATCTAATAGCTGCTTATTTTCATCGATTGTTTCATTTCAACGACCTAACTTTTCTCGGTATAGATACAGATTCACTGACAAATAACAAAAATATATTTTATGTAACAAACTGTTATAACGCATACTGTAGTGTGCCTAATTGTATAGCTTTATCAACCATATACATTGTTATAAAACTATTAACATTATTCCTCGGTTAAGTAATACTATTTAATAATCAAACTTGATTACAATAGCGTCTTCTGCCATTACAGTATGCAATAAACTATTTAATAAAAATTCTGTTATTTACATATCATTTATTCTTAGTCAACAATTGCTCTAATCCCACAAAAGTTAAATATTGTTCTCTTTGAGGTAAACATGGAATAAAAATGTGAAACGATCTAATCAATGTAGTAGGTTTAGTCGATGGCTTTTCAAGCAAATTATGACAATTATCCACACAGAGTGCGTTTTTTGTTTGTTTGTTTGTTTTTGTAAGTTGTGAACATATTTTGTATGCAAGTATCACGAAGAAGATGGATCGGAGTTAATGTAAATGCCAGAGGAATTGCTTGTTTTCTCTTTTTGCATTGGTATGTGGTTGACAGTAATTAATGGGTGTGTTGCAATTGGTTATCAAGTGTATGTTTAACGAGAAAATCATTGTTCACGTCCTCACAAATCCTCGCTTCGGTCGAAATTTAAACGATTCCTTAAAATAACCACCTTTTAAATAATGTTAAAGATTACAAGCTGCGTAAACTCCAGTCTGTAGAAATAAAAGAAAAAAAACATTGTCTTTGTCAAGATATTTGTAGAACCCATTGAGGAACAGGTACGATCGGATTCGCAAATAAAAAAAACAACAAATATCTCAATCGGTATTTGTTAACAAACATTTCCATGCAATAAATTAAAAAAAGAGTTTTTGTTGTATCATATTTCCGAGAACAAAAGTACTTTGCAGTGTATTTTGCATTCTTCCATATATTTATTAATTGTGTTAATATTTTATTTATCAGGTTCTGACTTCTAATTTTTATATGACAATCGATTTAAATTTGTAAACTGAACTAACAAACATGACTTGACAAAGCCACAAACATACTTTAATTCTGCTGGTTGGTTTGTCTGTCAAGTGTATAAAGATCAGTATGGCATGTGTTTAATTCGTGGGAGATTTTATGGCAAACTTTAAAGTTTATTCCATACCAAATGTAATAAAACTAACAACATCTAAATTATTCACTTTGTAAGGAATTTAATTTCTCAAATTGGAAATAGACAAATTCACATTGATATATCATATTTATAATGCAGTGCTACAGTCTGACAGGTGGGTTGCGTATTAGTATAATTCTTCTTTCACTTTAATCTCTTCAAGTCATATTTCTTAGTTTTTGTTTTGCTTTTATGGGTTTCGCACGAAAGGCTTCTGCAAACCTCAAAAAGTTTTAACATTTAATAAAAAGGACGATCATTGCTGGACATATTTAGCAGAAATTATCAAGCTGGCACACCAAAGACAGCGTGTTTGATTTCTGGTCAAATTTAACTAAAAAGATGTTCAAATTGATACTTGCTAATTTTCCTCCATGCACACAACAGATATTTATTTTTCACACTAAATATTAACTTGGCAGAGTACCTATCAAATTACAATTAAATCTGATTAAATGTATTGACAGTTTACGTTTTTTGTTTATAAGAAGTAAGCATAAACATCCGAGAACAACTTACAAGATGGAGGAAGGCTGGACAATTACATAGTTTTGAACTTGATCTCTTTCTAGAGACTCTTCGTAAGTAAACTTGATTTTTACAGACATTTATTGTAGTCAGTATGCATAGTTTTGTGGTAGTGGCCTTTTAAATTTTACAATTGGGATAAAAAAATTAAACTTATAGAGCACCATTCGATGAATACTTTTCATAAGCAACGTACATGCAAGTTGATTATTAATAAACATATTCTGCAATCTATTATAATCTGCATATATTTTACATTTTCAAAATAAAAGATGCAATGGCATTCATGTCTGAAATTGAATGTGTCTCAGACAAATCGTTCAGAAGAAAACTCGATGTTATTTAACATCACAAAGCTGTCTACCAAAATATCCCGTTCCTCTTTAAAAATAAGGTCTAACGGTTTCACATAATGAATAGTTGCATTAGCCATCTTTTTATAGTCTTTATTTGTGGCAAGTTCATCAATATGGTCAGTTGTCATTTCAAGAAGTGTGAAATAAACCTGAAAAAAATGTTTAAAGATTATTATCAGAACCTATGTCTATTTCCTTCCTGCTTTACAATACAAAAATCTTTTGCTTTACAATACAAACATTTTTCAAAAGGGTAAAATAGGCGGAGGATGATTTTTGTAAGTTTGAATGATGTTTAGTACCTTCAGTAATTTTTCACCTATATCCTGACGTCCAGTTTTTATTGGAGAGGAAGCAGGAGTACCCGGAGACAACCCCTAAACTTCAGTAGGAAAACCAGCAATCCACGTCAATTAAGATTAAAGTCGAGTATACCCTCCAGTGAGACTGAAGCAGGTTGCCTCAGTGTTGACAGTCCATGTGATCTAAAGTTGACAAACTACCTTAACCACTTAGGCCCCAAAGGATGAAAATATCTTGCAATTCTGTACAATGCAGATACTGCTTTTGCATCCATCCATTTTAGGTAAGAAGTATATTGCAGTAAATTCGAAGATTTGAGTAAGAATCAGAACAACGTATCCACGTGTCATAGAAAAAAAACCAAAGTGGAGCCCAAATGTTTTTTCTTTCAATTTCAGTTAAGTTAATCTTGCAATCATGTTTAAATTCCATTTCCAAAAAAGTAAACTTCTCCAGGCATCTGTTAATTACAAAATCAACCCAGTGTACTGGTCTAGTATTAAACACACCAAAATATATAAAATCAAACCATGCCACGTGCAGCTTCCGAGACAATTTTTGTTATGCAAAAGAGGTCCTATTAACGTAAATAGAGCGAGTGGTTGTGAGTCATACCCAGTCATTACATGCATTGTCTTATAAGATAAATCACTAAATTATCATTTAAATGTATTTGTATACCGCCAATGTGGGTGGGGATGATAATGCCCACTGTAATGTCCACAGGAAGGAGTAGGCACATGACCAATAGGAGTGGCCAGGGTGGTCGCCACAGTTGGCACGTAGAAAGTGACCAATATACACAATCTGTAGTGTACATGACAGTTTGAATAACAAGTTATAGACTTCATATTTCGTCCACTATCCTCTAATGGAAATTTAAAATTCATGCTGTTCACTCTGTCTAAAAACTAACTTAAAGAATTAGGTTTGTTGTTTGTTTATTTGATTGTTGTTTAATGCCACTACATCCGAGGATACAAAACAAAGACGGAAATTCGGTCGGAAAACTTACAATCCATGTCAATTAAGATTGGAGTCCAGCGCACTGCCCTGTGTTAGTGACTGGAACACGCAATCTCAGTGTTCAGTTGACATACCTGACATGATCAACAAGTGATCAATAAAAGTTGAATTACCTTAACAACTCGGCACCCAAGGCCCCATGGAAAGAGGTAACTGAAGCATATACATGTATGCAAATAGTGGGTGCTTAAATTTGTTCAAAAATACAAGTGACAATGATATCAATATACATATATTTTACTTAAATATACTAGCATCTAACTGCAATTAAGTTTACCTTTGTCCCTTCAACAATCATTCCTGGTACCATATATTTCCCAATTCCATTTTCTTGTTTTTCAACATAATTATGTCGAATTTCTAACAACAGTTCTCCTGCATGTTGTCCAAGCACAGATTCACTTAAATCCTTCATTATTTCTGGTTTGTTGGAATCTTCACCTTCGCCATCTAAACATCCAACTGACGGTTCCTCACGCTTTTGCCTCACATCTTTTGTCACCTATTAAAATGATACGAGTTACACCTCAACAATACAGAGCATATGTCTGACACATATTAGGACCCAGGTCTCATGTTGAGTTAGAATAGCTTGGAGACACCTCAACAATACAGAGCATAAGTCTGACACATATTTACTCTTAGGACCCAGGTCTCATGTTGAGTTTGAATAGCTGGGAGACACCTCAACAATACAGAGCATATGTCTGACACATATTTACTCTTAGGACCCAGGTCTCATGTTGAGTTAGAATAGCTGGAAGACACCTCAACAATACAGAGCATATGTCTGACACATATTTACTCTTAGGACCCAGGTCTCATTTTGAGTTTGAATAGCTGGGAGACACCTCAACAATACAGAGCATAAGTCTGACACATATTTACTATTAGGACCCAGGTCTCATGTTAGAATAGCTGGGAGACGTCACTTCTCTTTATGATGCCCGACAGGCAGAGTGGGGATCAGTTACATTTTGTTTGGTTTTTTTCTGTCAATATACTAGTAACACTGCACCAAATTTTATGGACCTAGGGCTTAGGCTTATAAAGATACATGTCTAGAATTCAAAATGTAAAGTGTTGATGCCGTCACGGCCAGATTCCCATATGGCGAGACAAAAATCCTTGCTAAGACACAAACAGTTTAAAAACATTTACAAAAAAAGAAAGAAAACCCACACATAAGCTAATATTTACTACTTATTATTTCTGCTTTGGAATGGTCTATAGTGCAGTATAGGGATTTTACATTTCGCATACAATTCTTAAGTGCACATTTTAATTATGGCACACAGTCCATTGGATTTGAAAAGTGTTCCTTGCTTTCAGAAATCACATGGAAGGAAAATTTTCCTAATCTTGCTGGAAGTAAAACTAAATCAGTCTGATGTATATATTCAAATTACAAATTTATCAATGTATTAAAACATTATAGCGTGAGACTTCTAAAATACTTATTTTTGTTTTAAAAATATACTAGTAAGGGGGCTTTTCCCCTTATTAACTTTAAATATGAAATGGATTTCTCTTATAAAGTGTCAATGTTTCAGCTCACTTAGGTTGCACATGCACATTGCATAGTCAGCAAAATGTTTAATTCATGTTTTTACTATTTCAGATACTAGTACATTGACAGAGACGCTGAACAATTCACTTGTTATTTATTTATCATTTTTGGTGCAATTTTTAATAATGACATTAACTCATTTTAGTGTTAATTGTTAAATTCATCTCTTTTTGTGTGGCAGTGCTCCTCGTTTCTTCATTATCTTTTGACTTTGTTTTCCTCGTGGCAATAATCGTTTTTTGACATCCTGATCATCAGTTAGCATTGGAATATTATGACCTGAGCATGAGGCTGAGTGACAGGGAAGTAAATTAATCTGGATCTAATAGAAGCTTTTTACCACATTAAAAATTGGCTGTCACAATGAAGTCTTAAATATTCTAAAAAAGTTTGGAACCAGATTTTTTTCTCCCAGAATTTGAAATTATGAAAATTGCGGCACTACGTATTTATGCGTAACTGCACATTTTAAAGGGTGAAAAAATATTTTTGAGGGGTATTGCTGCGATCACACAGCCTCAAATAAACACTGCAAGAATTGCCATGCATGGAGGCCATGTTATTTGTCTCATTAAGACTACATGTACACTGTACATTATCTGTAGATGACAACACAATTTTTTTATTTAATTTCTTTTAAATTTCCAATTTTAATTTTTAAAAAGCTCAAACATTCAGACTTTCAAATAAGACAAATTTTCAACGTCAGCCAATCAGACAAGGACTCTTTTTCACCAATCAAGATGAAATTTGTGTAGAGGATCTCACATACAAAAATGTATATCATTTGTAGAGGGTTACAAAACATTTAAATCTGCCATTTCTGTCATGACATGTTTTTGTATTAAGAAATGAAGACAAAATGACAAATATTTGTACAGTATCTAAAGAACATCATTCCAGCAAAGTTTTTCTTCAATTGGGCAAATGGTTACAGAGCAGAGGATTAAAATGTGAAAAATATATGGATCATGGACAAACAGCCAAAATGTTATGGCCCAGTACTCAACAATAACAATTGTCTCTTTGACTTTTACTACAAACAGATTTAATCAAACAAGTAAAATTCCAACACAATAAAAACTAGATATCAATGAGATGGTATTCATCTCTGTGGGCCTCACAGACTTTGAGGTCAAAGGTCATCAACAAGGCCCTTGAAATTTTGCTGAACCATTTCCATGATTTCTGTCATTTTGCCGGTTGTCCCAAAAGTACATGTAATACATGTATATTTCTAATAGAAAAGTCTGCTTAGCTTTAGCCGGAGCATACCTGGTTTATACAAGGTTTTTTTGTGCTTCCTTGACCAGATGTATATGTACCCTGATACATGTATGTATCTGTTGAATTGCTTATGTTTTTTCTGTTCTTTATCACTACAAACACCAAAACCTTAATCTCTGGGGGGAAACCTTAATTCTTCAAGAAAATCCATTAAAAGTTTATGGTGGTTTTTTAAATTAAGGTTTTCCCTCGGAGATTAAGGTTTTCCCTCAGAGATTATGGTTTTTTCATTGATTGGACCCCTGGGTTGATTTAAAGCTCTCAGGCATTGTTGCTGATAACAATCATCAGTTATTGTTATATATGCACTGTATATCTATGTTTATAAATCTATATCTACATGTATGTATAAAATTAATTCTTGTCCAAATGAATTTGTGTGAAAATCCAAACAATAACAATGCATGAACGTGAATGCACTTTCTGTCAGCTTTGAATCAGAAAATGTGTTTATTGCAAATTTTACTAAAATTACATAATTTGTAAGTTACAGTGATTGTATTATAAAAAATACAAGATTAATTTTCCATTTGAAGATCGGTAGATAACTAAAATAATGAGAAAAATCACTGCATGAGCGTACTGCCAATACACATCTGCCATACTGTTTGTTGACCTGTAACAAATTGAAAGGAATAAAAGACGGATCATATTTGTTCTTTAAACAAAAAATTCAGTGGGTTTAATGGTATGTTTGTGTTATTCGAATTATTTTTATTGTTAAACAGTTTAACGTTTTTTGTTTTGCATTCTTACAAATTTCTTTGTTTGTAGTTTCGTTTTTGGTATATTTAGTGTAAATGCCATTTTAATTTTTACGATTTAATTGGTGTAACTATTAAAAACGATGGCTTTTAAATGAAACTAATTTATTTATAATTGCTAAGAAGCTTGCGACATTAAGCATTAAGACATTTTTGCAATGTGGAAGTCATGTTCTTTCCCTCAAATATCATAAGAAGATCAATGAATAATATATCAACGACAATATGTATCAAATTATTTTGTCAGTAATTTTTAAGTTTTAAAGGATTTGCACTGCTGTTTAAAATTGTGTGCACGTGTATTGCAAACTTTACACTAACTTTCACCTTATGTTCAGATGCGTATACGTATACAAAGCATCAATATTCTGGAAATACATAAACATTAAACTTTTCATATCAAGTCTTGATAGTGCAAATTGCATTAGGACATATACATGTATGATTACAATCTGACCAAGAAATGTATACCACAATACAAATCAAAGTTTTCTCTGTATTATGTTGTTTATTTTCTATTACTGGTTTCTAATTGTTTCAATTTATAAGCAAAAATACATACAATTTAACTCATCTTGAAAAAAAAACAAAAACACATTGATGTTTTGGATTTTACATCGCAAGTCTCCATTTCAATTTATTCAAATAAGATTTTAATACAAGTAAATCCCGTCAAATTACTATTTATTGTCAAAATAATAATAACAATAATAATAATAACAAGTGTGGACTGTGAGCACGCTCACAATGGATACCCCCACTTCACTTTCAAGTTAAATTATCCCCCCTTAATGAAATCCGAGGTCAATAAAAATCCTTCATGCACATCTATATATAATGTACTTCCTTTGTGCTGTGTTCCATTAAATTTCATCAAGCGGTTTAGGACGAGTTGCACTTACAAGGGATGTTGACAGACGGACAGACAGGGTGATTCCTATACACCCCCCCCCCCAAACAAGTTTGAGGGGGTATAATAAAGTATAAAGTACTAGTATAAAGAGATATATATTAATTCATATTTTCTATAATTGTATATTCCTTTAATGGAGGAGTTTTTTACATCCTACACTCAGCCTGACAACTTAAATGTAGTGCCCTTGGTCAGACGGTATATCGTTTAATGGTCTAGACATTTCAATTTATAACATACCTAGTGGGCATTACTTTTGCGTAAGTAATGCTGTGAAACCGATACTTAATACTATTGTTTGACGGTGATTGAATAAAGAATTTATCAGATTTATTGTTTATGACTCATCAACCATGGTTTGTGACACATCACCTTGATATTATCTATCCACATACAAAATATTAAAAGCTGTAGACCTCAAAGTCAAAAGATAAAATAGTTATACTAGTAGCCTGGACACTATTGGACCAATGGACGGATGGACCCTAATAATTACATTGTAGTTATTTCTTCCCAGACTTTCCTATTGACATAGGTGCAATCTGTCCTTTTCAAACTTAGTGGTCACCAAAAAATATTTTTAGATTTCAAATAATTTGCTCAAGCATGTCTCATAAGGAAAGAGCAGTTGTCTAATGTAACTTACCTCTACTACAATTTGAGTTGTTGTGAATATAAATTCATCAAAATTCTTCCCATTTTGAAAGAAACGGAGGTCTGGTATTGATGACACAATTTTTTGATCTCCTAGATGCTCCCATTGGCTCGAAACTTTGCAAGATCTGAAAAACATAAATATTGTACATGCATTTATCTGTGATGAAAGTGTTAGTCATTAAAGGTAATTCACTTTACACAAGTTTATACAGTTATTAATAAAGAAATAATTCATACCACTGGTATGCCCTTCATGACTTAATATCTTAAAATGTGGGCATAAAGGGCAAACCCATGGTAAAATCAGTATATATTCTTGCTCCGTATGAATTATTTTTATTCTAATAGGACATATATTAACATTTTTAACAACATATTATTTTGAGTTGCAAGAGGTTGTCTTCCATTTATGACACAGATTTGATTGTGATGTTGTTAAAAAAATCTTACTATGACTTCGACATAAAGAATGTTGATCGTTTATGTCAGATGTTGATCAGGTATATTTGTTTTACACCTAGTGTGGACTCGATGCATTTTACGTTCTTCATGATCATTATAAAATCTTTTTTTGCAAGTTGTGTACTGAGACAGCTTGCTTCACTTAATACAGAATAATTTGATTTCCTGTAAATACTCAATAGCTGAGCAACATTGTCCGTTTCGTCTACTCTAACTTGGTATGTCATAACATGACTGACTACAAACACCAAAACCTTAATTCCCGCAGAAAACCTTAATTTCCGGGGGAAAACCTTAATTTTTTAAGGAATCCCTTTAAAATTAAGTGTTGGTTTTTTAAATTAAGGTTTACCCTCGGAGATTAAGGTTTTTCCTCGGAGATTAAGGTTTTCCCGCGGAGATTACGGTTTTTTGTTGATTGGACCCCTGGGTCGGTTTTAAGCCCTCTGGCATTGTTGTTTATAACGATCATCAGTTACTCTGCAGATTTATGACAATGGTTATAAAGCTATATATTTATATATAAAATTTATTCTTGTCCAAAATAAATATGTATACGAATACCCCAAAATAATAGTGCATGAACGTGAATGCATTTTCTATCAACTTTTATTTCAGAAAAGGCGTATATTTAAAATTTATTATTATACAAATTATTAAAATATAATTTTTAAGTAACCGTGAAGTTATTATTTTTCCATTTGAAGATCGGTAGGTAAGAAATACACGGACCGAACTTGTATCGTGCCTTAACCTGTTCTCGATAGTAACCTATTCTCGATAGTCATGCAAAAATTCATTTCGTCATAAAACGAGGATTCGCACATATCTTCTGTTTGTCGGAAATTTTTCTTTAGGATACCACTTTGCTCCTCGGGAATGAAAAAATAAACAGGTTCCGCGTCTAGATGTGTAGAATTCTCCCAAAGACAAAGTACTATATATTTCGATACCTTTCCGTAATCCCAAAAATTTCTTCAACTTATAGTACAATATACGAGTCCTATCTTTTAAACTAATGCTTCAAGTTAAACAAATTTTATATGAATAACATTTTTAATTACATTTTATTGTATTTTATTGTCAGAATAGCCCTGCATAACTAATTACGCATACATTATCGAGAACTGGTGACGTATTATACCATATGTCAAAAATTAGGTCGTTCGAACAATTCGAAGATCTTGGCAATAACCGGACGGTTCCTTGTAATTTTTTGCAAGTGTGTAGTAGTTTATCTATGAAACAAATGGGTAAATAAATAAACACATATCTATAAGATAAGAACAAAGTTTTTTCCAATAATCTCTTAAGCTATCGAGAACCGGCAAAGCCAGGATAATACACATCCGCCATACTGTTTGTTTACCTGTACAAAAATGTAAGGAATAAAGGACGGATCTTAAATTATTTGTTTTTTTATTTGCAGGTTTCTGGTAAGTTTTTGGTATTCATATTGTTGTTGAACAAAATCTAACATGTTGTTTATTTTGCATTTTTAACCTTTCTTCGTTTTAGCTTTATATTTTTATTTGACTTTTTATTATTACGTTGGGTTTCTAATGATTTGAATTTTTTACTTGTTTAATTCAAATTATGTTAATTGTTAATAAAATTAAATGTGTTATTTGTTTTGCATTCATAACAAATTCTTAGTTTTCACTTTATAAACATATATTTTTTGTTATATTTAAATTTGCTCAGAAATTTATTTTCAATACAAAGCACGTTTTCGCCGTTTTCTGTTATTTTCTATTCAGCTTCAAATTGTTTCAATGTACAATTTATAAGCAGAAACAACATTTAAATCATCTTAAAAAACACATTTATGATGTTTTATTTTACATCGTTAGTTAAGAAGCTCCGGTTTGGTATAATTAGATAGCTAATGCTGTAAGTATCGATCGTAATATAATATTGTTATATCTTTATAAAGTATAAAGAGATGTATGTATATTTATATTTTCTATTGTGTTATCTGTTAGTGATTTAGACATTTTTATGGCTGCAGGTATTAAGAAATAACAAGGCAAAGTAATTTATATTTAATACAAAATGTCCTCATAGAAAAGTAACTAATTTGGGCCTTATTCTCGATAAATCCTGTAGGCGAGAATGGGAATTATGAATTCATATTCTGTATCATTTGTACCCCTGCCCGCCAGTATGAAATTATACAAATTATTATGGTTTTTTTTTCAGAAAAATGCAAGCCTAGGACTCCAACAGAGCACATCATTTTTTTGTGCAGTATTGTTTTGCGGAAGAAATATTGTGTACTTGGTCAATAATACAATATTGGACTATATATGTCTTGTTAGATTGCGTATAAATTATTTATTTTGTAGTTATTTTTCCATTACATATATTATGTATTGTAGCACATCATTGGTGGATGGGGGCTGGAAAGTTAGGAGGGGTGCGATTATGAATCAGCGTCCACAAGGCCCCGTGATAAAAAATGGGTCTAGAATGCATCACCTCACCTTATGAGGTTATTAGATTTTTGTACCGATCGATCTATCATTCAAATCGGATTTGTCTCCGTTAACCGCGTATATATATACACAAGGGTTTCAACAAAATCAGCTATATCGCTTACAAAAAACGCAGCTAGCTTTACAATATGCAGTTTGAACAGCTTTACCGTAAATTTGATCCACGGTGCCATTTCTTCAAATTTGGAGTAGGTATATGTTGAAAGATAATTTATATTGTACGTTTTACTACTAAGACATTATGTATTACGCCATCAGTTTCCGTGCATATATCTGTGGTTTTACGTATTCAAGAGCGATTCTCACTGTTGTTATTTGAATCGTAAAAATTAAGAAGATGCATAATATTTCTTTTTAACTGTGCGAATTCTTGCAACTGGAAAAACAAATTAACACATGTCGATCATATTGCGATTCTCACTGTTGTTATTTGAATCGTAAAAATTAAGAAGATGCATAATATTTCTTTTTAACTGTGCGAATTCTTGCAACTGGAAAAACAAATTAACACATGTCGATCATATTACAATCTATCTATGGGTTGACAACCATTACAAACGATTTAGAGAGTGAAATCGATGTATAGTAAAATTATTTACGATCTCATTTGCAGACGACACTGTACTTTTGGCAGAGTCTGCCGACGATTTACAATTGGGTCTAAATTTCTTTCAAGAATACTGCGAAAAGTGGACGCTAAAATTAAACATAGATAAGACTAAAGTTATGATATTCAGTAAAGGTGCAATCTCACAAAATTTTAAATTCACGTTCCAGGAAAGAGAATTAGAAATTGTAAGTGAGTTTATAAAAAAGGTAAACTCTACTTGACAAATTTGATACCGATAAGGTATTGAATTTTGTCTATTCTGTTTTTTTCTTTTTATCGCTATCATTTGTAACAATAATTATTTTCGAGATATATATGGTATTGATTGTATAAGAAAGTAGATGGTGTTGCAATACCTATTAGTTTATTGTATAATGTACTTGTTTATTGTATATTGTATTTGTATGACATTCAATCTCTCGCTCTGTAACCATTGTATTCATTGAATTTGGAGAATAAAGATAGAACTATCCATCTACATTGGACATGTAATAAGCTTCTTTCTGACTGGTTGATTATTTTCTTGGCTCTATTGTATATGTATTTATGTTCTCTAATTAGGAAATGCTGACCATTAAATTGAGCAGAGGACAAAAAATTAAGTAGACATCAATGGAGTGCAGCTGGTGATAATATGTTCAATCTTTAATTATTTTGGGATTATTTTGTTTTAAAATTGCAATGTCTAATAAATATTCATTTTTATGTGAATTTTCGTATTTTACTATATGTTGTTTAATTACTACCAAAAATGTTATTTTAACTAGTGTTTGGGTACAGTTTGGGTTTAACACGATCAAAAGGTGATTCATAAGTTCGACCTATGGTACACACATATGGCACCTTTTAAAAAAAACAAATTTAATGGTTTAAATGTATATAACACAGTTTGGTATTTAAAAATTTCGTTTTATGTCCATTTTGTGGTTTTATGGGGTATTTTTGGGTATTCTGGGGGTATTCTTAGGTATTTCTATGGTCCGTGGCAGGGTGGTTCAGTATCACAAGTTGTACGTCCTAAGCGACTTTCAGACCTGTCGGACAACTACTTCCTGTTTGGGACTTCATTTGTACGTAAATACGTCCGTCCGTATGTTCGAATTTCCGTCAAGCCTTTCTCAGAAACTGTACATTAGAACAGTTTGAAATTTGGCATGGTGGTTCAGTATCACAAGTTGTACGTCCTAAGCAACTTTCAGATCTGTCGGAAAACTACTTCCTGTTTGGGACTTCATTTAGCGGGGACATCTGTGTCCCATGGACACATTCTTCGATTTTTATTGAGTTAACTTGTAAAAAGAACAATATTGAGAAAATACTACCGACAGTATATAAAACAGCTTTGTCAGATTTTAACTATGGATCGGTTCATGTGTTATTGTTCCTCCTGTATTCGTTACAATGGATTGATTGATTGATTGTTGTTTAACGTCCAGCAAGCAATATTTCAGCTATATTCATGACGTGAACAATGGAAAATCTGTTACTATGCGCACTTTGATGCAATATGCGTAACTTATCGCTATTTTGCAGTATTTTCCTTTGATCTTTGTGTGCGATATTATTCCATCTCACTCTACTAGCGTGAGATAGGCCCATCTCAGCTCGCTGTCAAGACGTCGTTAAGTAAACACTGTGACGTCACAATGTTACAAAATAGCGATAAACAGATTATTTACGTTTTATGAAACTCGATGCATTTTCTCGTCATCTCATCTCAGGGCTGTCGCCCTTCGATGAGATATGGACGAGAAAACGCATTTCGTTTCAAAAAACGTAAATAATCTATAAAGATGATTAAAGATGGCTGTACGCAGAAACTAACCCATCGTTGTAGCAATTGCATAGAAGTAAAGAAGAGACCATCTCAGTAAGTTTATTGCATAATCTTAGAGTAAACATTTCAAATTATGAACATATAAAACTATGAAAATATAGATTTAGCAAAATAACAACAAAATTTAACAATAGTAATTGTTTCGTGAACTTAACGAACATAACAAAGATTACATTTTAAGCTAAAAAACACAAATCGTCCTCTCCTGTTATAGGATGGTGGATCTTACTTTGCACAATTTCTTCTGGATACACTGTACTAACGTCTTCAACTAATGGTCATAATAAAGCAATTAAAACACGAACATAATTATATATAGGAAATAAAAAATAAATTTTAAAAAATTGAAAAAAAAATGTAAAAGCAAAAAAACGAAGAAATGTTAACATTAACAATTTGGAAATTTTTGTCAAATTAATGTAAAGAATATTCTAATTAGTCGATTATTCTTTGATTTTCCGATGATATTCGACGGAAGGGCATAAGAGCTGCACTCGACTAGAGGATTTCGTTTAAGTTAATGGACGCATGTATTCATTTTTGTCTCAAGCGTTGAAATAATTATAAATAAACTAGTATCGATTAAAAAACACCGCTAATTTCAGTTCAATAAAAACAAAAAAATCATAATTTACACAGCTGTAATACCAATTAAACTTATAAATTGAAACAATTTGAAGCTGAATAGAAAATAACAGAAAACGGCGAAAACGTGCTTTGTATTGAAAATGAATTTCTGAGCAAATTTAAATATAACAAAAAATAAATGTTTATAAAGTAAAAACTAAGAATTTGTTATGAATGCAAAACAAATAACACATTTAATTTTATTAACAATTAACATAATTTGAATTAAACAAATAAAATCGACAATAAAAAAAATCAAATCATTAGAAACCGAACGTAATTATAACAAGTCCAAATAAAAATATAAAGCTAAAACGAAGAAAGGTTAAAAATGCAAAATAAACAACATGTTAGATTTTGTTCAACAACAATATGAATACCAAAAACTTACCAGAAACCTGCGAATAAAAAACAAATAATTAAAAATAATTTAAGATCCGTCCTTTATTCCTTTCATTTTGTACAGGTAAACAAACAGTATGGCGGATGTGTATTACAAGTTCGGTCCGTGTATTGATTGTTCTATATTTCTTACCTACCGATCTTCAAATGGAAAAATAATAACTTAACGGTTACTTAAAAATTATATTTTAATAATTTGTATAATAATAATTTTAAAATATACGCCTTTTCTGAAATAAAAGTTGATAGAAAATGCATTCACGTTCATGCATTATTATTTTGGGATATTCGTATGTACATATTTATTTTGGACAAGAATAAATTTTATATATAAATATATAGCTTTATAACCATTGTCATAAATCTGCAGAGTAACTGATGATCGTTATCAACAACAATGCCAGAGGGCTTAAAACCGACCCAGGGGTCCAATCAACAAAAAACCGTAATCTCCGCGGGAAAACCTTAATCTCCGAGGGTAAACCTTAATTTAAAAAACCAACACTTAATTTTAAAGGGATTCCTTAAAAAATTAAGGTTTTCCCCCGGAGATTAAGGTTTTCTGCGGGAATTAAGGTTTTGGTGTTTGTAGTGTGTTGATGTCATAATTAGATGTATTGATGACTATACATGAATTCTTCCTCAAACAACAAGGGACAATATTAAAAATTTTGAATTGCAAATACATATATTATTTGATTACTTGTTAAATATTGTTTTTTGTTATTTCTTTCATAATATTTAATTTAAAATATGAGAATTTTTTTCCAATTGTTGGTTTTTTAGATTTTTAGATATATACGACTTTTAATAGGCGAGTTTATGCTGTACATTAAACATTTTGTTTTTTATTGCATAAACCGACCCAAAGTTATATCTATAAGTCTATATCCAATACTCAATACTTGATTTTTTTCGTTCGACTATTGCTTAATGCCACTTTCAGCAATTTTTCAGCTTTATCCTGGCATCCAGTTTTTATTGGGGAGGAAGCTGGAGTACCTGTAGAAAACCCCCTCCCACTTGCAGCAGGAAAACTGGCAATCTTTGTCAATTAAGATTGGAGTCGAGTACACTCTACCCTTAGTGAGAATCAAACCCGCAATCTCAGTGTTGACAGACCATGTGATCAATAGTAGATGAACTACCTTAACCCATGGGCAACTGAGGCCCCTACCAGCAATTGAAAAATACCCTTAAATATATTAACATGTACACGGATGTTATTGTATGTTTGTTTTCATTTGATGGGGTTAATTAACGACATTTTCATTTTCTTCAATTTTTAATGCATTCACTGCATACTTAGTATATCCTGGCTGCAGTTTTTATTATAGAGGAAGCTGAATCCAGAGCATATATTTTGTTAGAACAAATAATCGTACTATTGCTTTTTTATTTTGTTTTTGTTTTTTTGCCAGGGTACGAATTAAGTCCAATTACTCGTAATGGAGCAGCCCGGGAGTGAATCACTCAAGTTGCATATATAATCAGACATGGTCGATCTTGATATCTTTCAACAGTGTCACCACTTTTTTATCAGTTTGTGTTTAAAATAGATCATTATTGATTCGTGATGATAGTTAGATTGTTGTATTGCCGTTTTAAATAACCTGCTGTGCGTTGTGTATTTTTAAACATTTGTGTCTCTTTTTATATACATGTATGTTCTTGTTCTATGGCGTTGTTCCCTCCTCTAGCAGGAGCACCCTTATTTCTGTAGAAATGGCGTAATAGTTCTGTATATCTTATACTAGCATGACTAGTACATGCAATACGAATAGCACTCAAAACATGTCATATTACTAGTAGTTATGTATTGATCTGCATGCAATCCTGCAAACCAGGAATATTTACATTTGGGCTGGTTTAATAAACAATGTCGATATTCTCTTACTGTCCATCATTTCACTGTTTATATTCACTCCTGCTCAGTTAATGTTACTGTTACCGAGTCAACACTACATCAACAATTTTGTACATTCTAGATCACATAGTACAGACTGAGAGAAATTTCGATCAGTTTGTAGATACGCTTTCAGTTCAGTGATGTATTTGTTACAGATTGTATCCAACGAACTGCAGTTGACTAGACAGTGTACAATATCCTCTGGTTCCTTCATGCAGAGTTTTCAAGTTGCCTCCATAGGCCTTTTTGAGAATTTTTATCTACTAGTATGAGATTGAAATTTGAACTAGTAAAGTTCCAACTGCAATTTTTGCTTTCATCAAGGTCACATTTACTGTGATGCAAAGGGTTGAGTGCCACAGCTACTCCAGATATTGTAAGGTTTACCAGAAACTGTATCACTCAAGTTTAGGAATTTTAGTGTAGATTTATCCTCAGTTTCTTTTTAGAGAATTGTTTTGTGAAAGATGCCAACTGTTTTATTGACCAATGCATTCCACGATTCTTTAGGGGATGGGCTAGATAAAAGTTCATGCGGACAAGGTACATGTATTTTGCACTTTACGTTTACTACATGAAAAACACTGAGAAACCCCAAACTGAATGGCGTGTTGCATCTTGGGTAAGTATATGTAATGGATTCTTACTACTGTGTAACCAGGGTTTGAAATTAGCACTCGCCCACGGGCCAATGGCCCCTAAAATTTGTTGTGGGCTACTAGAATGTTTACCTTTTTTGTATAGAACCATATGGATGGACTACTTAAAATTTAGCTGTGGGCTACCAAGCCAAAATTCTTAAGTTAAAACCCTGGTAACAGAATGATTGTTATAGTATGCAAATTAACACGTTTATAATAAAATTAGGTCACATTATCCATAAACGGAAAAATGATCAACATGATAGCAGTTTCCACATGCATCTTCAAAGACGAAAAAAGAAATTTCTTCAATAAAGATCGTTTCCCGTTAGTTTTGCAATGTCTAAAGCTTTAATAATGTAAAGAATATTAATATTGTGTTTGAATTTTGTATAATAATTGACCAAAGTTAGATTTTTTTATTTCCTACTAGTACATTACAAGCAATAGGACTGAATTCTGATGTTTATCTGACAAATCACAAAACTAACTTCGTATTATAATGGCAATAAAAATTCGGCCTAATATTTTGTAAAAATGCACTAGTAGGTTATATTATACATGATGTACATGTACATTTGTACTAGAAAATATATTATGTAGATAATATAATGAACAGATATCGTACTGTTTACCACTTGACTTTTGTTTGTCAGAAGTAGTGTCTCAGCCATTTTGTTTGCTTAATTGTTGTTTTTCATTCAGCTATACTAGTATTATATGGCATTATAGTATTTTTATAGTCAGGGTTGCCACTCTTTTCTTGACACAAAATTCAAGGACTTTTCAAGAGTTTTTCAAGGGTTTTCATAATTTTTCCAGGATAACTTCAAATGAATTTCTAAGGTGATTTATAGATACCAATATCCTTAACGCTATATAATTTTGTCACGTACACATTCACTCCATATGTCTATTCAATTTCCTATACATCCTTCCAGTGTGACATGATGCAGACTTTGTGTAAACTACAAGTGGTTTTCAATGCAGATTTACCTTATTAATTCACAACACTCGCCAATCTTCAGTCTGAAAACTGTGCGTCTTCATGATTTGACCAGAGACATGATATACATGTTTTCTATTTCTCCGACCAATAAATAAGGAAATAGCTATGTGTTCATGTACACGTACGGGATGGAAGTCTTTAGAAGATCATATGATTTTGTTGCAGCCGTACGTTCTGGATTCTGAGTATTGATTTGCAATTGTCAGTGTGGAAGAAAATCCAGTTGTTTGATGCTTTTACCGGATACCGTTTTAATATACAGTCAAACCTGTCTTAGCGACCCCCTCCATATAACGACTTCCTGTGTTATGCGACCGTATTTATTCCTCCCGAGCATTTTCCCATTCATTTTACCTGTATATAACGACTCCCTGTCTTACGCGACTAACGACCGTCTTTTCCGTTCGTTTTGACCAAGAAAACCTGTCTAAAACGACTCTCGGGACTGTTAAAATCATTAAGCAATAAATAAACCCTGTCTGACGAAAAGAAGATTCGTAGACCATTGGCAAGGTTCTTCGAAACGGAAAACTAAAGTATGAAGCGATCAAAAACTGTTTTATTATCTTAGAAGCGATGTTCAGATTCCCTGTAAAATTTGAAAAGTCGTCAATGTCGACATTGGATTTTGTTGCCATTCGGGTTGGAAATGATGATGTTTCTCATAACGGCGAGTTTATTGTATAATCACGCCATTTTGTTTTACAAAGGGAAATAATCAATACGAAACCGGTGTACACTGGTTCTAAACCGACTTGCACTTTCGTTAATAGCGCTTGTTGTTTAAACTCAAGGAAACTGGTAAAACCGGTACAAAGAAAAATACAACAACTAAATGGGGGAATAAAGTTGACCTGCGTTAATTCAATCGGCAATCAAAACGCTCATTATTGTTGTATATTTTGTACTTGTGTTATTTACATAAAATAAATGTCATATTTTATTGTTTACTTAATAAAACAAACAATGCAGGTCTTCAATTAACTCTTTCACATGCTGACAACATGACTTTGTTTATTGGTCTGCAAACATCATGACCTGTGTATAAAGACCCCCTGTCTTATGTGACCTTTTTCACAATTTCCCTTCAAAGGTCGCTTAAGACAGGTTTGACTGTATGGGATCAACAAATTGTCTTGTATGGTATTCAAGTTTATAGTAAGCGTAGGAGGGAATAAATTTGAGCCTTTCAACTGGTAATCAAAATATGATTTCATGAAACCCGCCATATTATCTGAATCAATTTGACGACCGCATCATGCTCTACAAATTCCTTAGTGTCAAACGCTGGAAAGACTCAGAATCTTATAAATCTCGACCCATACATTTCGCCCCAAAAACTTCCATTACTTTCAATGTAAAGGACGATCTTCGTATGGGGCGAACTGTTTACTTAAGCAAGGGAAAGACAACTCGTGCCGAACTTACTAATCACAATCAAAATTAAGGATTTTTCCCGGATTTGTTTGTTTTTTCGCGTTTTCACGGATGTTTCCCGACCTGGAACGCAAATTTCGAAATTCAAGGACTTTTCCCGTTTTCCCGGGTGCGTGGCAACCCTGTATAGTACCTGGAGAATCCCACCCCCCAACCTCAGGAGGAAAACTGGTAATCTGTGTCAATTAAGTTTGCAGTCCAGTGTCCAGTGCATCCTGCCCACTGTAGAAACTCAAACCCACAATCTCAGTGTTGATGGACCAGGCGATCAACAGTACACAAACTACCTTAACCATTCGGCCACCGTGCCTCTCAGCCGATTTGTCAGTAGCTTTGCATGTTTGTCAGTTGGTTATATTTTTTAATTTAAAATGTATGATGTTTATTCCCAAATTTTGATGATTCTTAAATACTGTGCAGTTTAACTAAACTTGTAACTGCATGTCTTCGAAATTGTCGTCCACTGATCAGTACAGACATCTCCCTATCAGGATTGCTATCATTGAGATGCTTGATTTCAATTGAATACCTTTCTTTTCCAAGAGGACTAATCTGATATTTATTTCTTTTATGATATTTACATGAAACAAATTATTTTTCGATCACTTGAGCCCTTTAGAAAGTTACGGTCGAAAATGGTAAAAATTAGAGTCGATTGGCAAAAAATAAAGTTTGTGTCTAATTTTGGAGAATATTGGTTAAAATAACGAAAAATGGTTAAAAACAGAGTTTTTAGCCGTTTTGCTCTAATTTTAACCAAAAGTCGGGCATTTTAGCCATTTAGGTTTACCAGTGAACACATCTACAACATTCATAGTTTTTAATTCACAATCTGTAGACCGTATTTTGACAATAGTACTGAAATCTGTAAGCACTATACAGCGAAATTAACGAGGTACATCATCTCTGAAATATACATGTATATGCCCCAAGACCTATCAGTGAAGCATAAAAATTACAAGAATTCAAATCATTGTTTGGGTCACATTGTTGACAAATGAATTAAAACTGGATAATCATGATTATATAAGAAATACAATTTTAAATGACTTACTGAACTGTTAAATTGCACATCTGTATAAAGCTTGCACATACAGGAACATAACAAGTCTTAGGAACATCTTTCAGAAGCCTTTTCGTATCTTTAAACACATTTAGCAGTCCTAAAAGTTCTCTGACAAATACAAATACTCTATGACTCACCAATGCATCTCTGAAAACAGAAAATAAAGAATTTCTAATGCATTCTGAGCATGCATTCATATCTTATGTTATCATTCTTTCGCAGGGCTCACGCTGGGTCAAAATTATAGGGAGAAGTCACTTCTCTTTTGGGTGGCTGACAGGGAGAAGTGAAGATAGAACAGGGAGAAGTGGGTGGAAAACAGGGAGAAGTTGCAGTATATGTCGCGAACGCGTCCTGTTTACTTTGTTTTGTTTTTTTAAATTAGTGTTGGCATTTGCATTTTATTATGTTTTTTTAGCTGTTTAATTTATTGAGGATAAAGTATCAAAGATTTGATTAACTATTCAGTATACTTATTTCACACATTTTCAAAAATACATGCATTAAACATGACAATAAAAAAAGAATCAACTGTCACAAAACTGTTCATTAAAATAAATGTTTCTTTGTCATTGATACACAATTTGATTGATTTATAATGAAGTACTATTAGAACTACATGTAGAAGAAGAAAAGTACATCATTGTGACACAATATATTATGTAAAATTCACTATTAAAAGTATTTAAACATATTTAACTTAAATTTGTTTTAAGTAACTGCCAGAATACTATTTTTACTACGTGTCTATCATTGCAAAACGCATTTCACCACTATCAGCGTAGTATATTTGCAAACTCCGGCACCAAATTCATATCCGCTCCGGAAATTTTCACAAATTCTTGTGCTCTGAACTGGTTTTCGGTTATATTGTAAACCTACGCTTTATATACCAAATAAAAATTAAAAAGGTACCAGTTCAACTTTGGCGCATAAACATAATAAACATGACGCGGTATCAAAAATATGAAGATTTCTTACCAAAATGGGAATAAAATTTGAAAGGCGACATTAGGCGATTCTACAAAATGAAAGGGCGACTTCACTTCGCTTTTGAAGATGATCGACGGCGAAGTGGGACCACGATAAGGCCACTTCTTCGCCCGAGTCGCCCTCCAACGCGAGCCCTGCTTTCGTTAATTGTATGCACTACAGTAGTATAATTTGCAGAATATTTCCAGATTTAAAATGTTTCCTATTGTGATGTACATCATACATGTGCTCGATCAACATGATTTAGTTAGTTTATTGACACGAGTTTCTACTACTTTGGCATGTTTGGTCCAAAAAATTTGTAAAAATCCTGAATTTCAGCTTATTTTTGTGCACATGAATTTTGTCCTGGCCCTTCTGAAATTTTGCTTGACCTAAATATTTGCTCTAAGAACACATCCTACTGCATATTACTATTTCAAATCATAAAAATACTATTAATTAATTACTGATCGCAGTGATCTGTAATAAAAATGAGATTATTTTTCGAAGATCAAAGGGATATCCATTGTGACATCCGAACTTACGATGTATTTAACATGCACTTACTCATTTTTGTTTACTTGTAACATAATTGTCATTGACTTTTGCTACAGGAATTTTACAGAGTCAGACAGCCATTTTCAGGGTTTGAAATTAGCACTGGCCCACTCGCCATTGGCGAGTGGTTGAATGTGGGCAACCTTAAATCTTTTTCTCCGTCGCCCACGATGTCAATGTTTAATCAACTTTGTTTACTTATTATTGTGCATACTAGTACTTCGTTTTAGGGGGCACTTTCGGAGTTATGGCTGTTGCGTTAATTTAGCAGCTGTTCCGCTAAATTGGTTGTGCTATTTTAGGACATTATCTACTGTTACGACAATCGATTTTTTAATGTTTTAAACTTAACATGGAAATGGAACATTTGTTATCTATTTTCAATATATTATACTTCACAGTATAACAAAAATTATACTTGTAAAACAATATTATTATCGTGAATCACATGTAGACCATACGGAAATGTTCACGCTAACATTCCCATTTTGAGCTGTCTTTAAGTTATCACAATAATCAACGTTTGGCGATAAACAAACATCCATTAAAAACATGAATAATAATTTGGCTCTAATAATATGTAATTGAGGTCTTCAATTTTTATTTTAAATTGGTTCATTGGATTAGGTACTTAGCACAGATAAACTTGTATTCCCCCTTCCCTTCAAAAATTTTAAAATTTCTCTTAAAAATATATAAATTAAGTAAGGACAATATGCCCTCAGGAAATGGCCAGAATGCAAGATTTTGCACCATTTACCCCAGAGTGTCTGGGTGCTTTGAGCAGCCCACGCACCCCCTGCCGTTAGGCGCCTCCCAGTGCGAAGCTGCAGGTGTTCTTACGTGCACCTGTGGGCACCTACTTTCTGATGTGGACTACTACATTAATTTTTTTGGGAGCCCACATGGCCCCTACACACATTATTTAAGCTTCAAACCCTGCATTTTTGGTTCTTAACTGCTAAAGCACCTTGTGTTATTTACAGAAGTTTGCCATGCTTTCGTTATGTTCCATGTATTCAGACAAACAGCAAGACTTTTCACCCTTTAACTGCAGACGACATTACCGGAAGAATTTCAAATAGACAACGATGGATTGTTCTAAACGTACACTTTCTTTCTAATTTAGGTCAAATTTTACTATGGAAAATCATGCTACTAGTATCATAATGAAAAGACCACCACATTTCAAAACATTGAATATCTCTACGAAATACTTGTCGATTTCAAAAAGTACCTTTCTTGATCTATAAAAGCCGAAAAGGAGCATAAGCTGGACCATAAACAGTAAGCAGTTTTCATTTGTCATGCAACCCTCACCACAAAAGTTCACTTGTAGTATAGAGGCTCCCAGGAGCTAGCTACAATAATGTAGCTCCTTTTTGTTTATCTTGGTGGATCTACGAAGAGGTCCCATTACTTGTACTGATTATTTTGTCCAAATTCGTCATTAAAGGGCAACAACTCCTATAAAATGTCATCCAACAATTTTCGGACTAAACAAAGCCATCTATATTATAAAACTTACAGGCTGTTTCCACTTTTGTAGACGGAACAAAGCTCCTTCTTGATTCCACCTAATGCCTCATTCAAACTATCGTAGGCCGCACGGTAAACTGACTCCCTAAGAAATGGACCACGCTTCTTACAATCAAATTGCAGAAGAGATTTGATTCTTTCAATATACTGCTTTTGTTGATCATTAAAGGGGTGAATTGTTTTGTCCAATAAACTAAATAAATCTTTTGGAGTTTTAGTGTAATACTTTGAATAATAAATGTGTAATCGTTCGGCGTGGAACAACGTCCAACGAGACACATTCTGCGGTATATGAAACTCGATCTCTGAATCACAAGATGAAGATGGAGAAAACCTGAAACTCCGCTTCCTGTTTTGTCGCAAGTCACGCTCCTTCCATTTGCTGGTTTCTGATAAGGGTGATGAACTAGTTGCCAATTCTTCGTCCGAGTCATTATCTTCTGCTCTTTTTCGTTTAAAGGACGCTGACTCCATATTAACCAGGGGAGTACATATGGATGGGGAATGAAACGGGAGTTCCTACTTTGTGGCAGGTCGAAAAACTGAAAGAGTTTTTTTTTTTAAATAATTTTGCCTAAACATTTGAACGGACAAACAAATCGATTTAACTTAAACGATTTCTAAAATAAGTATAAATTTCTACCCAATAAATAAAATTATTTTAGTTATCTCGATTTAAATTTTTTTTTACAATTTGAGCCCATAGTCATCAGTATAGACTGTCCCTGAGCTGGCAGCGGCTTAATCAACAAATAGGCCAATCACCGGATACGCCGATCCACGACTTCAATGTGATTTTATTGCATAGTGGGAATGAAACATGGTTATCGCGCTTGTCCCACAATTCACTAAATAATAAATGATAATAAAGTTTTAAAAGAATAAATTATAAGATACGGAAGTTAATTAATGATCATTAATCATTTTCCATCTTAGATTTAGAAAAGGACAGGCATCACATTTTTAATACAAATTATTTAAATTAAAGCGTCTTTGTGCAAATTAAATTATTTTAAAACCTTTAATTATTTAATATCGATCTATTTGATGTTGAAGACAAACATTCTGTCGAATAAATTTAATCCAATCCACGCACAGACCGTGCATCCGTTTCGTACTCACGTTAGGGCTATAATATTAGGGTCGCTATATAATAAATTGTTGTCAACGCAATAATAACTAAAATTAAGCTTTAGAAATTGAATCCTTATACAAACCATTATGACAATATTTATTAATGCATTTCCCACGACATTCGCGGCACGCACAGATCCATGCGACGGGAATAATTAAATTTATATATTTCTGTTATATAAAAATCATCCAGACCGCTCTGATCTGATCTGAATTTTAATGGCATCACGTATGCCGCAAATATTTTATTTTACGCACAACCCGTGAACAATTCAAAAGCCCTTTTGTCGAATTGAAACGGTCTGTACGTGGATTAAAGTTATAACACAAAATTTAAGGCCCGAAAAGCCTTTATCAACAGTTGTATTAAAACGGCCTTCAGGAGCGTAGATTAATTGTATTATCAGACATATTTTTAAGACTGGAGCGCGTTTATAAACATTTGTAATAAGATGGTCTGGGCGTGGATTTAATATATCAGACATAATTTAAGGCCCGGAACGCGTTAATAAACTGTTTGATTGAAACGGTAGGACGTATATTAAATTTAAGTACTGGAAGAGGTTAATGTACAGTAGTGTTGAAACGGCCTGGGCGTGGATTAAATGGATATGACATAATTTTAGGTCCGGAACGGGTTACTATACAGTAGTATTGAAACGGCCTAATTAATTACCTTTGTTCCTTTTCGATAAAATAGTAATTTGTTTTGTTATTTTCTTTCTGTTACCTTTTCCTTGTATTTTTGGTTCTTTTTCTAACTCATTGGACTAAGAATGTGTGAAAAAAAAGATTGAACACTTCATGAAATACAATAGATGAGTAGTAATTTGGTCGAGTGGAAACGGACAAATTTCCTCATTTTATATAGTCTCTCTGCCTTCGTTCCTTACGGTATTGATGCTTCTAGAGGATTAAAGCCAATTGGAATGATCTATTGTTCTAAATTTTGTATATTTTTGGAATTGTAATGTACTTTAAGACCTCAAAATGCTATTTCAAATGCAATGGTGGAATGCTACTGTAAACAAACCACTGTGGTCTGATGCCAATACATGCATTTTTTGTTATTGAATAGACGATGGTATGTCGCCCGAAATAATCGGACAAAAAAAGTTCATTCTTACAAAGTTTAAATAAACCAATTTGAGTCTCGTAAACCATGAAACACTCCATTAGCCTCATGAACGGCTGCTGCTACAATAATAAAGCTCCAGTGACAATTTTCTTTCCTGTGTAGCTACAGAGGTCCCATTACTAAACCTGATTAAATAAAGTAAATTTAATTGTTTAAGAAGAAAACAAATTCAACATAAAGAATTCGTATTCGTTGTGTTGAAAGTTTCCACCTTTCATTAATTAATTTTTAGTTTTTATACATATGAGCCGTATAAGCATTTTGGGGACATTTTGTTATGTCATAGAGCCAACGTTGCTTGTATTAATCAACTAAGCTCAATGGATGCGATATCATGTTTTATTACATGAATAGAATTTTGCGTGTTTTTGATTGTTCTAAAACAACTTTCGGTCACGATAAATCGCAACAGTACTAAAATTACAAAACAATATGGAAATTTTTGTCTGCTGCACGATTGCGCTGCAGAGCAGTCAAGCGGAATCCAATATTGACCTGTTTTTAACCAGTTTAAGCCTGTTTTTCATGACCGTTCCAACATAACTATAAAATTTAATTTTAGTGGTCATTAAACCATCTGTAATTCTGAAGTATAATGTAAAAAATGTAAGAATAAAATTATTGATTTATTCAGCTCTTTTCAATATTTGAAATATGATGAAACTGGAATTTCAGGATTATCAGAAATCAACATCAAAATGCAGTATTAACAGAAAATATTAAGGGTAACCAGCATTACAAAATGTAAGCATCCTCTGTTTTTCTGAATGAAGGAAGATGGTGATTTTATTCATGTAATAAAACAATTACTGACTTTGATATTCGGTCGCTAGCAGGATTTTTCAACCCTCAAAAATGTATATTTACCTCGCCTAGCAGCTCGGTGAATATTACATTTTTTCTGGCTGATAAATCCTGATAGCGACCTAAAGTCATTTATTGTATATTATGGAACACTTAAAAAGAATATCGACCTCGGCCGTTGGTGTTGGTAGATATCTCTTTTAAGTGTTCCATAAAAAATATATCGCATGCGCTGGACTAGCATAATTGTATAAAGTCATTAAGTAAACATGTGTTGTAATCACAGTCTCTAAAAGAATTAATACAAACTCTGTATAATGTTTCGGCCTTACTAGTTTAAACATATTTTATTTCTATTTATATCAGTATAGTTACAAGAACATACAGACAAGGATATTCGGAAACAAGCTACAAGCGCATATAAATCCTTCTCCTGACAAAGTCCTGGAGTACGTTTAGTAATAATACATGTATATGCAAAAATGAATGAATAAGAAAGTAAATTAGTAAATAAATAAATAAAAAAAAAATAAATAAATAAATAAATAAATAAATAAATAAATAAATAAATAAATAAATAAATAAATAAATAAATAAATAAATAATAATAATAATAATATTAATAATAATAATAATAATAATAATAATAATAATAATAATAATAATAATAATAATAATAATAATAATGTTGAAAATAATAATTATTATTAGCATCATCACCGTTTCAACCAATATAGAGCTACCATCAAAATTGTAGGTACAGAAGAAAAATGGAATTGTATAAATATAATTATTAAGAATCTAAAAATCTTGCTTTTCAAAATGTAATCTTGCACCTTGAGAAATATATCAGTCTTTTGTTGGAGTGATAGAGTATCAGATCCGTTAAGAAGGAGGTCCAAGCCAATTTGCACACGAAAATTCAAAGTTAAGATGATGTATTTTCGAAGGATAGTTTAGTTTTCACAGAAATGGCTGGTTGACTCTCTTAAGCCGCATGTACAGTTAGAGTTGTCAACCAAGTTTGGCACAAACAGGTGCTCATTCAACCTGGTATGTAAGACCTGTCCTATTCTTCTGCCAACGTTATCGCATGCTTGACGCTTAGTACTTTTTGGGTTTTATTTTTGATTTAAATATATTTAGCGATTTAGAGTACCGAACTTCTATGGGAGGCTATTCCATAGTTTAATGATAGACGGTAGAGAAAATTTGAATATGTGAACCATGTTCCCGCTCGGACGTTGTCAATATTGTGTGATTGACGTGTGAAATTGTTATGGAGGTCAGACAGAGTATCCGACAAAAGATTGCGCAGATACTCTCCCCATTAACCATTTTAACCATAATTATAAGTTTGTGCCGTCTTCTTCTCTCAGGGAGCCTATCCCAATCCGTTTCGTTGTAAAGTTTTTCGAGCGATGTTATCTTTGTCCCTACCGTACTATACGCATTGCTTCAATCTGAACACCCTCGAGTTTATCTACTAAGATCTGTATGTCATTGTCCCATATAACGTCACCGTATTCTAAGATAGGTCTGATAAATGAAAATATATTTTTTCTAGTGTAAATCTATCTAAGACAAGTCGGACCCACCGGACGTCATCCAGGGCCCTTCCAAACGAGTTTCATATTTCAAGTAACTGATTAATAGTAGTCTCCACGCGTATACCTAGACTGATGTGGAGTTACAATTTTATTATCTAATAAAAAGTTACATAAGTGTTTGTAAATAACACGCTCCATGCACGTTGAGAGTATACTGAGCAAGGATATTGGTCTATAATGTTTTACTGACATTTCCATTCTTAAAGACCGGAGTAACTCCTGGTATTGGGTTTGCCATTTTCCATGCGGTTGAAAAAAAATGATTTAAAAAAAGACAAATTAAATAACTTACAAAGTGGATATTTTAACTACGAGCACGCTTCTTTTAATCGCGAATTAGATGCTTTGTTTACGTTTAGGATGCCGAGAACATCTCGGATTCGGTAATGACAATGTCACTCATTTTGTATATCTAATTCAGTTTGTTCTGGCAGAGATGAGTCTTCAAGCTCAGTCTGCTGAACAAAATAGCTATTGAGCTCGTTGGCTTTAGCAGTTTCGTCCGTAATAAGATTGTCGTGTATTAACAAGGATCGTATACCGTGTTTGGAATGTTTCATACCAGAAATATGACTACATATTTGCCACCAGGTTTGGGTGATTATTTCTACAAGTTTTGCCTGATAGCTTTGTTTAGCTTTCCTCGCGAGCGAAGTAACTTTATTACGCACGTTTTTAAATTTTTCCCAGTCAGTAGCTTTGTTGTAACATCGAGCTTTAGAATGAATTCGCCTCTTTTTCTGATTAATTTACTTGTATTGTTTGACAGCCACTTGGGGTATGTTTTCTAACTGTAATAAATTTGTTCGGAATGGTGACCTCTGCATATACACGCTGTCATATCCTTAACTATTTGATCAATATTATCTGACAAAAAAAAAAACGTTGCCAATTAACTTCTGATAAAAGTTGCCTATACTTTCTATAGTCACCACGATCATACAGCCATATCTTACGTTTCATACGATGTGGCTTCGGACAATTTACAAGTCCTATCACAGGACAGTGATATGTTATCTGATCCAAAAGGGGTGGTCCCACCCCGGTGTATTAAAATTAATGCTATTTGTAATGATTACATCGATCACGGACGAAGAATTTTCAGTGAAATTTGCTGTATCATCTATCATTTGTTCTATACCATGCAACACACAAATTCGCTTTATTTTAGAATTAAAACTTTCTTGATTATCATTAAAATCACCAATTAGTATGACATAATCACAGGTAGCATCATTTACAGCAGCCTGTACGGAAAGATCAGCATTTCCCTAGACCCCTGAGTTACTCATCCTCACAAGTCAGGGTTTCTGTGTCCACATGTTTCCACGAAACCCTGACAAACTTAGCAAGGAAATTCCCGGGCTAGAAGATTTTCGTTTGAATCCTTCAAAATATCAACCAATGAAATTGCTTGAAAGAAGCATGTGTTTGGCAGTAGTCATTTTTACTCATTCATGAGTGTGAAGAAAAAGTAACGCAACACATAAATAACGCAGTAATAACAAACTATTAACACTACTGTACAAATACACTGATTTTCACATTGTCTACGCAACACATCCGTTTGATTAATTTACAATCGACATCGGGATATCCCCTAACCAAGTCGTGAATGAAAGCGATCTTTTGATTGGCTACATTAAGGTATGATATGATATAGCCAATCAAAATAGCGACTTCTAGACCGGGAATTTCCTAGCTAAGTTTGTCAGGGTTTCGTGGACACATGTGGACACAGAAACCCTGACTTGTGAGGATGTGAGTTACTATGAAGGGGGATATAAAATGTTTCCCATAGTACTCTTTTTTTATTAGTCTTCAATTGTAACCAAATCACCACTACATATCCTATACAGTAACTTATTTCTTGTACGCGTGGTTTTTAAGTTTATCCCGAAGAAATATTTGACGTTTGCAAAAATCAGTATACTCGCTGCAAGCTCTTGCATACCTGAAAGCATAGCAGCAAATTTTACCACAAAGGAAATATATGTGAACCATGCGACAGTAACTGTGCATTGTATCCATACACAATTAAAGGGGGCAGTTTTAATGGAACGGACAGGACCGAATACCGTGTACAAGGATTTGCAGAACAAGTTGACTTATTTTATGGGGTGATATATAAGAGATGTTGCAGTACGGTTTATGTTGGACAAGCCGGGGACACTTTTTATCAAATAATTTGTACTTTCAAAAAATTGGAATGAAAAGGACTGCGTAGCCACACACTTCTATACAGCCGGACATAGTGTAGACGATTTTTTCGTAATGCAATTGAAAAAAGTCTATGGGCACGACTCGTAGACAAAAGTCAAAGAATATTTTTGAATACAAAATTTTAAACACTTCATCTAGACAAGCTTAACCAGCAGATTGACGTTTAGTAGACACTTGTACACATATTTATTTATTTATTTATTTATTTATTTATTTATTTATTTATTTATTTATTTATTTATTTATTTATTTATTTATTTATTTATTTATTTATTTGAATGATATTAAATGGTCATTTTTTAGCTAAACCATGGCGTCCTGTTTTTCTAGGGAGGAAGAAGAAGACCCCTTAAAACCTCTTATCTTCGGCAGGAAAAGGAAAATTAGCAATGTTGGAGTCGAGCCCCAGTACGACCCGAAGTCATAACCGTAACTACGTGTACTCGGACAACCTGGCACCGACACGCAGTTGTTCCGTTGAAGATGGTTATCTACCTTGACCACTTGACTATACAAATCACGTTGTAGTTTCGTCTCTGTTTTGTGTTAGAAGAAACAAAACAAAAATTCTTCTCTAACTACAAAAGCAGGTTACCAATATACACAAACAAAAAAGCGGTTACATCTATTCCAATATGATCATTACTATCTCGTTACTTTTACACTTCTAGTAATAAAAAAATTAATCTTTCAGATGTAGGTGTATCTGATAGTTTTCTTGAGATTGAAAATACTGTATAGTGGCAATGTGTTTATTAATAACTAATTTTAACGGTAACAATAACATTTATTAAAAACGACAACCATGGGACATTTTGTAGTGACACCTCGTAAAATGTATGCTATTCATTAAGATGTGAGTTTAACATAAATTGATATCAATAGGACCCTTGACAGGACCGCACAAAACCTTGTAAATCCTTATGCAATTTAAGCAAATAAAGGGTAGGTTATAAAAAAATTAATCAGACATATAACTTCCATTGTTGTCATTTTAATAGCCACATTCTTGAGTTCAAATTCTAAACCCATATTGATATGGTTGCATGAAGCCTGTTTATTGTTTTAATTCGCTTTTATAAATACATTTGTATATGGAGGAATCCAAAGACTGTGGCACTTCTCAGATGATGTTGATGTTTACTAATGTTGTCTTCTGTTCTTTAAAAACATGTAATTAAACAACGTAACATTTATGATATTTTTTTTACATCAAAGTACTGGGTATTAGACCCCCCCTGGATCAATAAACCGAGTTTATCGTGGGTTGTAATGTTATATTACGGAGATCATGGATAGGGTCTTTATCCTGTCCTCCAAACATGGCAGCATAAAAAATAGTCCAAATTTTCTCTTTTGCTTTAAACTGCTATTGCCTAATAGTTGGATATTTTGAAAGGTATGACATTACTGTATTTTTCAGGTCAATTTCTTCACAATCAAAGCACTTCCTAAAGTTATAATGTGTCAAAAACATTCAAATAAAAGTAAAAAGATCATTCTTGAACTGTAATATTGTATTTCTGTAAAATCTATGTGGGCGTATGTATGGCACGCCGTTCTCGTCAAAAGTATGGTTCAAAATATCATCACAAATTACACACTCGAAATTTCAAATTACACACTCAAAATTAAAAATATGCACTCAAAATTTTTAATTTCGCACTCAAAATTAAAATATGCACGCAAAATTTTACGAAAACACACTCAAAAGATAGATTGAAATTACACACTCAAAATTTTAATTCATGCACTCAAAACTGAAAATCACGCACTCAAATTTGTGCGCATTGTTTTCGCGCAAAACTCATACATATTCATAAAGATATAAATAAATAAAATTTCATCTGGGTGGTTTTTGAGTTTAAAGCGAACCGGAAGTGCTGAAATCCAAATGTCAATCCACGACACAGAAGATTTGCTCGATTTTTTTCGATCCTTGTTGCACGTGTATGAAAATACAATGCAACTTTTACACCCCTTAACACGAGACAACAACGCTTTAGAACATATACTGTTCGAAAGCTTTCAAGCTGTATGGAAGGGTTGTATGTAGTGGCTACAAGAGTTCCTGTTGAAATTCAATTATATCAGAAACTAGAACGAATTTATACTCTTTCATTCAATCTGCATGATATAGCTGTAAGTCACCTATTTTGATAAACCCGTTGACTCAAGATGGCGACCGACAGCGGCGGAACGTCTTATCGAAGAGATATACGTGTTGATTTTGTTGATTCACAGGAGAGATTATGGCATTGGTCACAAAGAGTCTCAAAATGGTTTGCTAGAAAACACTTTTTCAGAGTATACTCCGGCACATTCAGATATTGTAAATGTTCTTATGAACATAGGTACCCCGCGCATTGAAAATGTAAACAAACACATGAACACTGGTCAACAAGATTTGTCGTTAATTTATTCATCTACTCAGTTGTCTCACGAGAGTGAATCAAATTTTGTCCCACAACAAGAATATATTGAGAAATTAGATAAAGAGCTTACAGATCTACCGAAAGAATTGTATATTAAAAAACTTTTAGATATTACGAATCATTCAGAAAACTGTATAACGTGGTACAGTACATTACTTGCTGGGCGAGCAAGAGAATTACAGGGGTGTCCTTAAGGGAAACTTTGTACTAGAAAAACTACTAAAGGTGGCACGTCCTTATCAAAATATGCTAAAGACTGTTATCTGTTGCATGTATTTCTGCAGGGTGATAAGTTGCAAATAGAGGAAGTCTTTATGAAAGACAAGACAAAGCCCGACTCCTCTACAGAGCAGACAAGCGAACCGTATGTACAAGGCATAGATATTCGAGTAATGGTCCATTCCCTGTTAGAGAGAGTTTCCGCCCTTGAAAAAACGGAACAGAATAATACCAAACTCATTAGTACGTTGAAATCGGAAAATAAGACTTTACACGAAATACACGATGAACTTCAGAGAAACTTTGATAATCATTTAACGGAATGCGATCGCAAAAAGATTCAGTATGAATCAAAGCTTAAAGTGATTTGTCAGCAAACAAAATCGTTAGACGAGATTGACCAGAATCTTTTAAATGAAAGTGTTAAGAATACTAGATCAGAAATAGAACGGCTAAATAAAGTACACTCAGCAATGCATAAATCCTTACGTGACCTCAAATAATGTGTTAAGCAATCGTACGCTTCAAAGGTTTCACCTGGGAAATCACCTGGTGATCGCGCTGATCCGACACACGTCAATACACATCACAAATCTCAGGTTACACATAGATACGATAACGAGAACTACTCGGTGACCAGTAATGAGAACGACAACTCAAAGAGAAACAGTAGCCGTTAAAATCTCCCGGTGCTAACTTAGAAAATAAAAGTGTCGATACAGTAGAAAGTGCGGAAAAGGACGTATTGACGCCCTGGAATCAAGAACGTTGAAATCTCATAGCTTTTATGTCAAAAATACAAATGACGATTTAAGACAAGGTGCGGAAAATATTATCCCACCCGTCAGTCAGCACATAATACCAGTGCGTGTGAATGGTCACACCGAAATGCGCGAACTGCCTGGTGACTTGTTTGTGGGGGTGAAGCAAAAGAGACGTACAAAAAGATACTACTTATCGGGAATTGATGCGAAGTCAACTAAAAACGGCATACTAACGTTCCTAGAACAGAAAGGCGTAAAAACGACCTTCTTACAGTTATTTAATGACAAATACAGACATGGACGATTAACAGCCAAGCTGAACGTTACAGAAGAAACCTCGGAAATACTAGAAACTGACAATTTCTGGCCAAATGGCGCGCGCTGTAGAGAGTGGTACAGCAACAGCGCGTGGCGACAGAAATGGGAGGATACTGATAACTCGGATTATGAACACTAAAATACTAATAAACATAATGATACTATACTTAATTTGTATATATCAACAAACCTTAATAATGAATCTTAAAGTTTTGTCTTGGAATGTACGACGTATTATGTCCTCAACTGTGTGTCTCTGGAATTTGTTAACTTTAACTAGTTGTGACATAGCGATTATTTCAGAACATAAACTGAAACCAAACCTGTTATCTTACATGGACAGTATTGAAAGTCGATATAAATCTGTTTCAAAAACTGAAAAATTGAATGAACAGTACCAATGTACTCATAGTAAAGGTGGAATATCAATATTATTTAAAAAATCTTTAGAGTATTCTGTAAATGAAATTGTAGATACAAACTCTGATAGAATTGTTGGTATTGGACTGAGAAATCACTCCCGAGAATCTGTTTTTATATTCGGGGTATATCTACCAGCATGTGGTTCTATAGATTACTATAGTCAGGAGATAAATATTATAGATGACCTATATTCTTATTATAGTAACAACGGTCAAGTTATTCTTGCTGGTGACTTCAATGCTTGTTGTATAAATAAAAATAAAGAGTTTACAAATACATTAAAATCAAATGAACTCAATAAATTTGTTCAAAGGCATTATCTTTGTCACCCATTTTCAAATAGGTTTAAATGTGTATTGAAAGGTGCTGATTATACTTTTGTCTTAAAACAAACAATGTTAGATTATATATTTGTAAACCAATTATCCGTCAGACAACTGAAGTCTTATGAAATCTTGGAGGAGGGATCGTTTAGTTCGACATCGGACCACCTGCCGATTGTTGCAAATTTTGAATTTCCAGAAGTGTATCACAATGTAAATACCAACTGTACGAGATTACCAGCGTGACATAAAGTCTCAGATACGGAACTTGAAGCATATCGGAATCGTGTTTTAGAATCACTTGAACATATAACTAATGTACAGCCTGGTGATATCGATTTAGAAACATTCTACAGTGAATTTGTAAGTAATCTGACTGCAGCAGCAACCGAATGTATTCCAACATCCACATTCAACCCGTTCACAAAGCCCTATAGGAATGAAGATGTAAAGGAAGCTCATAAAAAGGAGCGAGAATACCGTATGATCTGGGTCCTTGATGGCCGACCTCGAGGAATGCAGTTTAAATCTTACTCCGATTACAAAAAGACCAAACGTAACTTTAGAAACGCACAATCCCTTGCATACGAACAGTACATTTCTGAAACTTACCAAGACTTGAACAATAATGCAGAGTGTGATATAAGACTCTTTTGGAAATCTATAAATAGACATAAGCCTATGAGATCCAAACTATGCACTGAGATAGACTATGATGAGCAAGTCCATAACACACCACAAACTGTATGCGATGCGTTCGCAAATTATTTCCATAAACTGTACACGCCAGCAGATGAGGACGATTTCGATCAAGAAACATATGGGAATGTTAATAGAAGGTACGAACAATACAAATCAAAATGTGACAATTTCGACTCTTGTTACTTGCCTGGTGGACCAATTGCAGATGACGATATAACTGCTGTTATTAAAATATTGAAACGTAGAAAGGCTAGCGGGCGAGATTTAATACAGAACGAACATGTAATATTTGGTGGTCCCAAAGTAGTAGAATGTTTAAAAATAATGTTTAATTTAATCGTAGAGAAGACAGTGATTCCTAACGAGTGGAGATATGGTATGATAGTCCCTATTTTTAAAGGTGGAGATAAACGTAAATCTGCTCCACCCACTAAACACAGTTACGTTCTTGTAATGTTCTGATAACGTTATCTTATAGTTCTGGGAACGTTCTGACAGGACGATTTGAGAACGATATTGTGTAGACGCCCACATTGGTTCTGAGAACGTTATGGAGTAACATTTTCAGAACGTTCCCACAACGTACCAAGAATGTTCCCAATGAACAAAAAACATTCATAGAAGGTTTAAAGAACGTTATATCATGGTTTTGGTTTGGTTCATAATGACCTTGCCCAATGTAAAAAGGACATGTTTTGCATCTGTGTTCCTCTAGGCTGCGTATTCAAATGTTAACACATTTGCATAATGTACTACATTGATTTTACAACAGAGAAAATTTTCCTGTTTAAGACTGGGCAGAGCCTTTGATCAAATAAAATGCTATCAACAATCTGTATATTCATTATGACTGGTCAGATGGACGGAACATTTTTTCAACAATTAAAACACAACCAACAATTATTCATGCTTACAGTAGCTAAAAAATACAACATCAAGGCAAACAAAAAGATTGTCCAGGAATAGAATGTACTGAAAACACTCACCCAAATCTAAAATCACAAGGTCAGGTACAGCAGTAGTGAAAAATGAAATAATCAAAAGACTTGTGAATGGGGTTTATCTAAATCTACATAAAAAAGGAATTGGTCAACTTAGTCAATGCTTTTTTGCCATTGTAAATAATATTTAAGGACATATAAATGCTGAGTGTGATTAGGACTTTGCTGAATGTAAGGCAAACACATCCACTATAAACAAAGACATTTTACAAGACACCAAGTTTATTATGGTAGAATACAAATCAAAGTTATAATTGAAATTTTTGTCATATTCTTAAAAGTTCTTATTAGTTATCCATCCATCCATCTAATTCCTCTCAGTAGTTTCTTCTTCATTATCCTCTGCTTTCTAAAATAGAAAGGGATTCAATATTATAAATTCTGTCATATACAGGTTCCTCACATGTTACTAATGTCAATCAGCAAAACCTGGAAAATTCTTCACTGTAATAAACTGACAGATGATGTCTATTGAAAAGGGATAAATAATTCTAATGTATATAATAGACAACAACAGAATTACTTTTTAGTATACTCTCTGCCAATCCTATTTTTCATGTAAGACTATAATAAAATAATTCCTAGAGACTTATCCAAATTTCTTGAACAAATGGGGCGGGCCTGTGAATTATATTTCATTTTTTATCCAATTTGATGAAATTTTCTGCCCATTTTAAAGAAATTGACCGAAAATGAACATAATTTGAGAAAAAATCAAAATAAAATTTTTTCAGCCTTCTGAAAAAATCGGACAGGAGGGGATGAGAATCTAGGATGTTTTTTATATTGGCCTCTAAAATGGTTTGGTGGCTTTTTTTTTTACTACTGCTCATAAATTTTGCAAGTTGAATAAAAAATATATTAACTAGTCAAAGCAACTTATGTTTTTCTTCCATCAATATTGGATCACTCAGAATATCATCTGAGCCTTCTTTGTTCAACAAAAAATGTGTTTGCTTTGTTACCAGTTTAATTGTATCTGTAGGGAAACAGTAGAAATGGTCATTGACTGGGGTTTGATATTTTTTTACCTTTATATTTATTTCCCCACTCTGACCCTATCCACTTATTTCATTAATATCCTTAAACCAACTTTTTAAAAATAAAAAAGCTTAATTTGTTTGAAGTAAACTTCATTGTATTAATTTGTTTTTGCTAAATAAATCTGTTGTTATACATTGTACCTTGAACTTAGATTCTCCTTGCAGGTGTGGCGCTCTCTTTAAAGTTTCAGAAATTGCCTCATCAATCATAGCATCAGTGGCATTGTTGTGGCAGTTCTTGCACGACTCGGGAAAAAAAAGGATTTAATATTTAAAACATAGGAAATGGTTGTGCTATTTTATGTTTATAACCACCTACATAATTTTTAAATATATAATAGGCATGTTTTTCAAAAAGGAACACCACCCATCAAAAAAGAATATATCCAAAAGACATATAATGCCCCATCTTGCAACATTTGGGACAGACAGACCTGAACACTATATGCCCCTACTTTCGTAGATGGGGCATAAAAAACAAAAAAGAATTGAACTCCGCTCCCCCCCAAAAAAAAGAATAGCGCTTACATAAAGGCTAAAATTAATTTGTTTTTAAAATATAATAATGCTCATATTTTCTTGGGAAGACACAACCCACTATACAAAAAAAAAACAAACAATAAATAAAGTGCCTTGAAACTCTCACTCCAACACATGGCAAATAAGTGTAAATTTCAACCAATCAAAACCTCTGATGTAACAATAAAGTAGAATAAATGACACACCCATTCATTACCATTCTTTGTGTAAACAAGAAATCTGTGAGCCAATGCTCACTAGTGATGCCCCCGCTTTCACAACTACTACTTGTATGCAATGTGTTTAATATAAAGTTTACAGCAAACAGGAAGTAATTGTTTGATGGATCCAGAAATGTATACCACAATACATCATGTCCATATCAAGCTTGTTATTAAATATCAGCAACCTAGGAATAATAGTTGCCAAGTTATGAGCAAATTAAAAACAAGACAGAATTAATTTTGTGTGATGGAAAAAAATCAAGTACTTTTTATTTTATATACTTACTTTTAATTACTTTGTATATTGCCTCAGTGTTTAGGGATTTTTTGGCATTTTCTGTTTTCTTGGAATTTTTCCCCTTTAAATTAAAATTTGACCATAGACTGTTCCCACCAACTCTCCTCAGAACAAGCCTGGCCGTCTCTTTAATGTCTTTGTCACCAAAGAAGTGAACCTAAAAAAATCACATTAATTAGCTGTCAGATTAGATAAAAAAATATTTATTTTATATAATCAATCATGTCTTATTTTGTGCTAAATTTTTAATTTTTTAATGTTTATGCCAAACAAAAAAATGTGTGTTTCTTGTTTCAGGTCTGAAAAAGATAGGGTAGTCCTAGGTACAATTATAAAATTATCCTTCTTTGCAATGACTGCAAAATCCTTTAAGCAGTTTTGTTGTGAGGTTACCTCTTTGAACAGACGGGTTCAAAAAAGCTTTGTTTGTTTGGCTACAGCTAGAGAACAAAAACACTTACATGAATTGGTGTAACACAATTCATATTGTTGCTGGTTTTTAAACAAAGTACACGTACAATGTATACATTGCAATATTTTGATTAATTTTTTATGGAGTTCAACATACCAATTTTTTCTTCAGATAAAGAAGGTTCATCTTTGTCTTCTTCTACATATATATCATTATCATCATCAGAATCAATTATTTGGTGGTTGTCAATTAGGTCCCACTCAAACGTCTCATTTTCTTCATTTTGGATGTATTCTGGTTGACCAATACATGTACTTGTATCTGTTTCATTTTCATGAGATCTTACATGAACACATGCATGCATATCTTATAAAATGTTCTGTGTGTCATACGCTACTAAACTTTCAGTCTCATCTTCTGATTGCCCAAGTTCTGATGATTCATTTTTTTAATCTTCGTACAGCTCTAGCAGCTTCCATTTCCTTTGTAAGCTTTTCGACTTTCACTCATGCTCATGCAATCTGGAAAAAAGTTAGTTGTGAACAAGCATGTTTTCATGAGATAGGTTTACATGCACATACTTATGTAAAAACATGAAAAAGGTCACCTAAAATTAAACATCGTCATTTATTATATTTGGCCTATAATCAGATTATATTTAATGGCCCCATCATAAGTAGTCATACAATATAACATCTCACGCTTTAATATATTTTCATTCTATGTTTACTGATTTTTTGCTGTTTCTATTAATAATAATAATATTTACATGCATTTGCAAAACATAAAACCCTGACGGGTTCAGCACATACAAATGAAAGAACTTATATGTGCAGCATGTTTCTGAAAAATGAAATAAAAAGTCCTATTAAAAATGTTGAAAATCAAACATGGTGCTAAGTCATATGTTATATGACTACGTCCTTAGGGCATTCTGTCTGGCCTGAGTGGAAGGATTGGTGCTGTAAAAAATTTTAAAACTGAAGAATTTTGTGCTATAGGTTAGTACCTGAAAAAGTTGTTGGCACAGACTATTTAGCTTCTTGAACCCTAAAATGGTACATGTACATGTAATGTGTGATTTTATGTGTGTGTTAGAGTTTAACACCCTTTTCGACGCACCTGGGTCATATAGGGTGGTCATGCAGTGTTCAATCTAGAGCGCGCCATTGCGCCATTCCCACATTTTTTGTTGAATTGACGCGCTTAAAAAACCTCCTGGGTCATTACTGGCGCAACTTAATTTTTCATTGCTTTGAGAAATTCCCCCTTAGTCAACAGCTTTGAGAAAGTCCCTTAAAATATACTGGAAATTTAACTGTATTCTCGGTCCTAAGTACGCTTTTCATCATGTACAATTACAATTTAGCAAGCGTCTAAATCACGTAAGACAATATATTATCGATTTTGTTAGGTAATAACGTGTTGTTCATGCTTCAAGATGAAGCGTATTAATTCATATTTTACTTCCATTGGAGATGAACGTGCAAAAACGGATGAAAATCAAAATGAAGCGGGTACCGCGCCGACCGAGAATGCGAACAAAGATGCTGAAACAGAACAATCAGCGCCGCGGACTGCATCAAGCTCTCAGCCAACATCGAATCCTATCAGTGTCAGGATGGATGGTTATCTGATATTAAATATAAAGATTGGCTTAATTTTGATAAAGATAAACAACACATGACATGTTCCATCTGCATAAAAACTAATAAAAGAAATCCCTTCACTACCGATTGCTGTAATTTTAGAACGTCCACTTTAACGAAGCACATTAACACTCGTTAAAGTGGACGTTCTAAAATTACAGCAACCGGTAGTGAAGGGATTTTGTTTTAGCAAACTGAATCATAAGCCTTCACTTTTTGTCCGGTTGTCTCTATATTGGTTTTATTGACCCCTAGCTATAAATTCTGGCCCTCTATGGTATGTTATTAGGGCCATCATGACCCCCTTAGGCCAAATTCTAGATTGAACACTGGGTCATGATCAGTTTAAATGGAGGAAACCACTGACCTTCGGCAGGTAACAATTGTTTGTGTGATTTTAAATCTAAATGATAATCTAGTGCATGCCTTAACCAACCAGCTATCTAGCAACTAAAGATCTAGAGCTTTCATTGGCCTCATCAATTCTATAAAATAGACCATTTTGTGTTTATCAGCACATTATTGCTTTTCAATTTCATGTACAAATGTTGGTGGCAACAGGAAATTGTCATGAAAATACATGTAGCTTAGCAACACACATACATGTTTAATTTCTCATATTTTTTATAAATTTTTGTTAATTCTTGCTGTATACGCATCCATGTGACGTTATCTTGAATGTGTTGAAGGCGGTCACTAACCAGTAGAAGTAGAAGTATATTTTTCTCCCCTCGTGACCCCTGCAAAGCCATCTTCAACAGGTACATGTACCTTTAAAAAAGGCTGAAAGGGGGCAGGGGTTGGATCCACCTCTTAACTTGTAAGCTAGCTTGAACTTTAAGTGTTTGAAAGCAATTTGTTTTATTTATCAAGTTGACTTGCATTGTGTACCTACATTTATGTGTACATGACAAACAAATCTGTGAGAGGGAGTATGTGAATGTTGTCTTTGAAATTTGAATTCGACGCCGAAACTTGAGCCTCAAGTTGAGGTTGACAAACTGAGCTTATTAAACTTGACCATATGCACTCAAATGAAAGTAACAATCATTCATACCTTTCTTCTAAAATTGTAGATCCGCTGTTTCCTGATTCTCGAACTTCTGGTTCGTCCTCGCAGACGCAGTCTCGAATTCTAATAGAAATATTCGCCGCCTTCGATTTGAAAACAAATTTTAAAGGGAAGATCTTGTTTCGTAAACTGAGATAATTATGAGAAGTTTCAAGAAAATAAATACAAAAAATTAAATGAATATTTTTTTGTTCCTCTTGTGGTTATTTAAAAGTATATAAAAGCGTGCAAATCACTTTTCTTTTAAAATATTACGAAACTAAATCTCGGCTTGGATTTAAGTCATGTGCTACCGCCCCTATTTTCCCGCGCACGCTCAAATTCTAGAATTATGGGCAGCCGTGTTTTATAATATATAATTGAAATTAATATTTGAGTGCAATCTAGCATTTATGTCAAACACAGAAGATCTGTTAAATTATTTACAATGCATTATACTTGATCATTTAATATCATTTTTCAATCATGTCAGTCCCGAACAGACTGTCACTCAGCGTGAAGATATATTTTAAATAATAATTTCTTTTATCAGTTCAAACAATGTCCGTACTGTTTAAATTAGAACAAAATAAAATACACATGCAAACATTATTCCGGATATTCACAACTTTCTGAAAACGTTATAAGAACGTTAGTTTTTAATCAGCTTTTTGAGGTTTTTAAAAGACCTTGATAGAACGTTCTACCAAAACCAAACCTTAAATCAAACGTTCTAAGAACGTCACAGCAGAACGTTCTAGGTATGGTTTTTCACAACGTTACGACTGAACGTTTTAATAACGTATTAAGAACGGTATGGTTCTAGAAAACCCGGGAAAAAACGAAAACGTAACGTTCAGAAACCGTTCTGTGTTTAGTGGGCAGTTACTACCGACCCGTGTGCTTATTATCGTGCCTAATGAAAATATTCGAACGAATTATACTCCATAGGATACAAACTTTCAGTGATATCCCAAGTAACTTTCCGTCATCCCTCCAAGAAGAATTTCAGACGAATCTCAGTTGTCTGACCGTATCATTTTGTCTTCTTGAAACTATACACCACAATATTGAATTAGGTAGTAAGATATTTGTTGCATTCCTGGATACAAAGAAAGCGTTTGATACGGTGTGGCGCAAGGCTCTTATGTTTAAACTGTATAAATTAGGCATAAAGGGAAAAACCTGGTCCATTATTGATTCATTTTATAGCAATACACAAAGTGCAATAATTATAAACCAATGTACTTCTCGGTTTTTTCTTGTCACAGAAGGTGTACGACAAGGAGGAGTATTGTCAGGTTTTCTATACTTAGTCTTTATAAATGATTTATTGGTTGAATTACAAAATAGTAGAAACAGTACATGTATTAATACGTAAAATGTTGTGCATCAGCACTAGCGGACGATATTGCATGCATATCTACTTCCCCTAAAGGTCTCCAGAATATGCTTGATACTTGTGGTGCATACTCTCAGAAGTGGCGTTCTCACTTCAATGGTAAAAAGTCGAGTGTAGTCCAATTTTCCAGAACAAGAACTAAACCTGACTTTCATTGGTCAATTAACTGTGAACGTATAACGACAGCAGACAGTCATATTTATTTTGGTTCCGAACTTAATGGGAAATTTTCAGCCATCCAACGAACGACAAATGCCTGTAGAAAAGGCCGCAACGCATACTTAGCGAATATAAGAAATGAATACACGAATCCTCTAGTTCTTATAAAACTTAACAAGTCAGTTGTAATACCCACAGTGTTGTACGGATGTGAAGTCTGGAATGATCTTAAACGACAAGACCTGATGACGTTAAATACTTTTCAACATTTTGTTGTTAAAAATGCACAAAAACTGAAAACAAACGCACGTTCTGATATGTACGAAAGCATGGTGGGTCTTAGAAATATAACGAGTGAAATTGAAAAAAGGACATTGTTCTTCTTTGGAAAACTATGTGGCTTGGATAACCGATTCCTACCCAAACAAATTTTCTTACAGAGACTTTATACGTGTTTATTAAATAACAGAGAACACTTTGGAGTCATTCCTGACATACTAAATATTTTGGACAAATACGAACTAACATTTATTCTTCAACAGTTTATATCTGATGGATACTTTCCAGACAAAGCCCGGTGGAAACATATGGTAATAAACGCAGTAAATAACAAACATTATGATGAATGGTCAAATCGAGTGATAACCAATAGTGACTTCATCAGATTCCGGGAAATACACAATAACATTAGTAAAGCCAAAGTTTGGACAATTCCAACTAATAGTTATGTTTTAAGAGCAGCATACTTCGTTGCAAAAATTATATCGACGATACCGAGTGATTACGAACAAATGTGTCAGATTTGTAGAAGACCATTTTATGACCTAATGATACATGTTTGTGTCAGTTGTCCGTTTACTCAAAATCTCCGGGATATATGGTTCGACTTAATCTTAGAAAACTTTACTGTAGAACTTTATGCCGAGATAAGAGAGTTTGATGGTGAAGATCTTTTTAGACTTATGTCGGGGGAAACAGCCACAAACAAGTATCAGTGAAAGTGATATGGGTTCCCTCCACCTCCTATCATACATCCATATTTTTAATCATCTGCCCAATACAGCAGATTATGTATATGATGTCGTCAGTTACTGCCATTATAAATTTTCATTTAATAATGTTCTTTACTTACCATATATTTATGTAAATATGTTCTGATATATTCTGATATATATATATTGTATTGTATTGTATTATATGAAATCGTAACATTTATAATCTATCATAGAGGAAATAAAGAATGAATGAATGAATGAATGAATGAATGAATGAATGAATGAATGAATGAATGAATGAATGAATGAATGCTTTACAGGGACCGTTTCAAACTTAAAAAAAACCAGGATTGAAATATTCAAATCAATTTAATGAATATTTATGCCCATCTTTTGAGTTTGTTAATTGCCTATATCTCACACGAAAGGCTAGCTCTGTTTGATGTCACTCTTTTTCTTATAATTAGAATAACAAACAGTTTGAAATTGAAAAGGTCATTTAATAGTAAAATGACAGTACACTAAATATCTAAGAACGAAACATGAAAATATACAAACATATAAAACATGCTTAAACATACTTATAGACATCAAAGGTGGGTCACTTTCAAAAGAAAACTATACAAACATATAAAACATGCTTAAACATACTTATATATACAAACATATATATACCACATGCTTGAACATACTTATCGACATGAAAGGCGGCCTAATTTCAAAAGAAAATGCCGCTTGGACATTCTTAGACATCAAAGATGGGTCAATTACAAAGGAAAACGCCGGCGCCTAATTTCAAAAGAAAATGCCGCTTGGACATTCTTAGACATCAAAGATGGGTCAATTGCAAAAGAAAAACGCGGCTTGGAGCTTCGTATAGACATTAAAGATGGGTCAATTTCAAAAGAAAAACGCCGATTAACTATACAGTATAGACATCCAAGATGTGTCAAATTAACAAGAAAACCTAATTCGTAGTTTATATAAATTCATATAAAACAGAGTATTACACATAACATGTATTTAAAGATGATAAAATGCATACTGCAATAATCAGGGAGAGGAGGGTGGGTTTAAAAATCACTAAATTTGACACAAAATTTGTAAACAAATCGATAAATGACCCAGATCGTAATTGGCTGTTCAAACAATTAACCCTACTTGAAATACAAACATAAAGGACTGTTCCAGTCAATATGGACTGATCCATCTATTAACAAGCAATACACTAAGAAAGATAACTCTTCATATGCAAAATGGTCATAAAAGAATTTATGTAGATAAATGTTGATTTATGCCCATCTTTTGAGTTTGTTAATTGCCTATATCTCACACGAAAGGCTAGCTCTGTTTGATGTCACTCTTTTTCTTATAATTAGAATAACAAACAGTTCGAAAATGAAAAGGTCATTTAATAGTAAAATGACAGTACACTAAATATCTAAGAAAGAAACATGAAAATATACAAACATATAAAACATGCTTAAACATACTTATAGACATCAAAGGTGGGTCACTTTCAAAAGAAAACGCCACTTACTGTTGTAAAACAGTAATCCCCACCCAGCCTATTGTGTGAGATTTGTGTACAATTGTAACTTCATGTCTAATACAACATATATGAAACATGTATTATATAAATATCTGATATTGTGACTTTTACTAGAATACCTTAAAAAATTAAAAACTAGACCAGATGCTTTCGACACCAAAATCAAGGTCATTACATGAACTTACATCATATACAATGTAATAGGTCAAGATTTACTCAGACAAATGTATTAAAATTCAAATGGGCACTGAAAAACTACAGTGAAAAACTGAAAATAACATTTTTTATAGACCAGATGCTCCTGTCACCATGGTCCTATGTACGCCTCCATGTACATTTCACCTTTCACGATTAAAACTTTTAAGTGTACAATACCAAGAGACAGTATAAGATGGCCAGATGCTCCTGACACCATGGACCTTCATAAAATGAATTGATAATAAAACAATCGAGAAAATGGTACACTAATAAATTGTATTCATTTACATTGATCTAATTCATATATTGACCAGACGCTCCTGCTACCATAGTCCATTATAGCAAATATAAATAAAATGACATTAAAACAATGAACATACATGTACCAGGAGCTGACTTTAACATACTGACCAGATGCTCCTGACATCATGGTCGCGACTACCATGACCTCACTGAGATCAAGACATAATTATGTCCATGAAAATGTCATAGGACCAAGAAAAGCACTAAAACTAACATGCTGTAATAATGTACATGTATTAGTAGTTTAATTTAAGTGCAGGGACACGAATATACCTTTTTAATGCATCTGAGGACCATCTGCCCATTGCTCTAAGTTGATCCTCAGCAAGACCATTTGCAAAAGCTGTTGTTGCTGCACCAATTCTAAAACTATGACTTTTGTAGGTTTGTGAATTGAGCCCACACCATTTCAGGGACAAATTTAATTGTTCTGTAAATATTTTCTGGAAACTGGTGCCCCATCCATAAAAGAAAAAAGGGGGCCAGTTTTAGGTTTTCTTAGATTAAAATACTCCCAAAGAGCCTCAACTGGGCAACCATCTTTATTAACCATATTCTTTTCAACTATCATGGTATGAGGTTTGCCCTTGCTATGTTTATAAGTAAACAAAGTTAATTGAAAAGCTTCTGGTATAGGTTGATCTGATGGTTTGTGGATAAACTGCACAAAATGTGGTCGAAATTACATGTGAACTGTCCTTATTAGATACTGTAAATTCCCCAATTCAGAAAAAGCAATAGAAAGCCAATAAATACATACATTTTAACATTGTTCGTATAAAATATGATTGCGTTGTAAACAACAATGATCTGACTAATTGTTTAAGTATATGTGGGGTGATTGGCAACCTACTATCAAAGGTTCTAGTTTTGTTCGCATAACCTTGCAGACACTTTTTACAATAAAATTTTGTGTTGGGTCTACTACATCACTTATCTTGTGATGGAAACTTAGTGCCGAAATATATGTCGTAACAGTTGAAACAGCTAAACCTTGAGAGAAGCAATATGCTATAAATGATACAATATTTTCTATGCTCGAAGGAATACATGTACCTTTGGTTGGAATGGAAAATTGACTTAAAAACGTTCATAATAATTTAAAGCTCTGGCATAGGTACTGTGTGTGGATGGCGCTATTGAATGTTGAACCAGAGTGGTTGCAATTTCAGTCAAATGTGAAAACCCTCTTGCTTGAGAACAAAGGCTGTTGGATCTGCTACGCCACAGTTTAGTAGAAAATCGTCTATCTGTTGACGAGAAAGATTGTCTGCTAAAGTATTTTTTGATCCTGGTACATAACTAGCAGTAAACAAAATGTTATGCTTTAGACACTGAACTACTAGCCTTCTAACTAAAGACATAAGGGTCTTTTCCTTAGATGTTTGTTTATTAATTATATGCACAACTGCTGCATTGTCAGAATTAAAAACTATACACATACATTGTATTTTTTAAATAATCTGACCACAATTCTACTGCAAGAACAATCGGAAAAAGTTCCTTCACTGTAATGTGATAAGTAGACCAAGAATTTGGCCAAACACCATGAAAATACTTGTCATTAAAATAGCCCCCAAACCCACTGTTACTAGCATCTGTAAACATATTTAATGTGCTTGACCTTTCCCATCTTCTTGGAAGAAGTAAGGATTTGCCATTGAAATTGTTTAAAAATATGCTCCAAGCATTTAAATCTGCTCTTGCCTCTTTATTTAGCCTTCGATGATGAAACGGTTGTGTCAAGCCTAATGTGAGATCTATTAAACGTCTCAGAAAGGGTCTGCCTGGGACTATTACATCACAAGCAAAATTTAATACACCTATCAAGGATTGTAACTCTTGCAAAGTTAAAGATTTTTTACACTTAAATTCATTTATTAAACATTTAGCTTTATCTAGTTTTGTCTTGTGGCAAACGTTTTTCCATTAAGCAAGAATCTAACTCAATCCCCAGAAAAGTTAGCAATATACAGGGAGGGACAGTTTTTGATTCTTTAATCGGAATGCCAATATCACTGAATACCAATCTGACTTTCTCTAAATCTTTATGACAAAGGGCCATATCTATTGGACCCACATATAAAAAATCATCCAACAAATGAACAATTCGACCTCTCAGGCCCAATTTGTTTTCACAAATCCAATGAAGTGCAGTACTAACTTCTTCAAAAAGCTGGCATGAATAACCGAGTCCCATTGGTAATGTTTTATCATAATAATATTGTCCATCTATCATAAAACCAAGAAGCTCCCAACTACTATGGTGTATGGGCACAATTTTATATGCATTAAGAATATCTAATTTGAAAAGTCCACTATTAGAACCAAACTCTTGCATTTGCTCCACAGCATCGTCTACAGTTTTGGTACATAACATTTTTAAAACTATTTGGAATCCCATCATTAATTAAAGAACCCTCCGGAAATGATAAGTGATGAATAACTCTAAAATCATTCATCATATTCCCAACTTTTTAGGTACTAAACCAAGAGGTGAACTTTGAAAATTTTGAAAGGGAGGTTCCCTAAAAGGACCCGCAACTCTCCCATTATCTATTTCAATCTGAATTTTCTGTTTTAAAACTTCATAATTTTCAAGTGCCGATTTTAAATTGTTACACGTTCTAAAAGTTCTATTACCAATAAATGGAATTTTAAAACCCTCTTGAAAACCTTGTACTAAAAAATTTCGTTTACTTGAGCAATAACCCTGTAGCCAATATCTTAAACGATCGCCCTTAACAGGTGTCACTATCCCATTATTTCCCTGTTGGTTTTGCAATGGGATTGATAAGAAGTTGCTTACCCTCATTGAACCTGTTGTTTGAAGTTGACCCTGAAATGGTGTTTTGTTTTTTCTTGGACAAGTCCATGTCGCATTGTTTTTTATTGTGTGGTCCCCCACACTTTTGACATGCATGGGTATAAGGGCATCTGTCTCTGGTGCAAAACCCTCTGTTATTGAATAGGTGACATGGGAATTTTGGGGGGTCACGAAAAGAATTCCTATTCTGTGAAAACTGCCCCTGAAATTTTTTATTGGCTGCAAAGATCGAATTTGAGCTGTGTTCAGCTTTAGTCAAACCAATGGCTAAAGCTTCAGTATGGATTTCTGGATTGAAAATATCCCATGAATATGATTCAGGGTTAGCACCTCGCCATTCCCTAAAATTTGTATCATAATACAAAGCTGCCTCATCATTGATTTGTTTTGCTAATTTTTGTATCATATTACCATACTTCATTAGTGCTGGGGCAGCTTGTGGATTTTTTTGTGTGTAAATTCCAACATATATAAAAAATGCCTTAACCCACTGCTCAATATTTCTTATCTCCTGGGTTTGCTTAGAAGTTGTTAATGAGCATTGCCCAAGTATATTTTCTGTAATTTCAATTTTTTTCTACCCGTATTTTTTGTCCCCAATAAGTGGCCAAAATCAACATATTCATCTGCCCATATCTTCCCTTTTAACTTATTATCAAGCCCAAGACCTAATGGTCTATTAATACTGGGATTTGATATATTACTTTCACAAATATCTTGAACATTATTTGTTGCTACATTACAAGTATTAGTATCAACACTACAATTGTTTATACCCGAAGTTATATTACATGCTGCTGTCTGTATTTCCTGAGGGGCACTCCGTGCAACTCCACACTGATTTCTTGAATTGGCAGAGGATTGTTCCTGCTGATTAGCCAAATTCCCATTAGACAGAGTAACCACACCCATAGTCCGTAGTGTAGACATGACACTCTGGGTCACAGCTGGAACTAAGGCTGGCACTAGTGCTGTTACCAAAGAGTTAATATTGTGTCCATCAATGGACATACTCTCGGTTCCAGTTGACAAAGGACTGCTTACTGTAGTGGCAGATTGTTTTCGAGACCCTGCTAGTCTCCTCTTTTTCCTCGGGGGGTCTGAACTCGTGATTATTATAGCTGGAAATAAATATTGACTGTTACCACTTTTACATAATTCTTAAGTCGAATTATTTCATGACTGTAACCTGTACATAATTGTACCTACAGTACATGTACATCTAACTGTCTGATTTCTTTGTACCCATAAATAGTACTTAATAAATGATAAAATATATCATTCATGGCAGATAAAATTATCTGGAAAATGTTCTTGGTTGATCAAAACATAGATTTATATCCTGTGCATGTATCAATAGAAGATAAAAATATCTGAAAAATTACAATGCACAACCATCTCCTTGATGTATAACACATGTATGATATAAAAATATATCCCAGATATAAATATCTTAAATTGATTATTTGATTATCATGCAAAAAACGTAATATTCTGGTGTGTGGAGCAGGAATCTTGTCAGTGGACAAAACAAAACTTTGAGATTTGCCTTAAAACGTGTATCAACAGACTGATAAAGTTTATAACGTCTGGACATTTTCCTCATTATTTTATAGAGGACCGTAATTTGATAAACTCAAAGATGACTCCTCAATTGAAGAAACAAATTGTGGACGCTCTTACTAAGTACTACAATAACACTTTAGCCATTTTGTCAATAAGCTTCTTTGATAGATTAAGGGAATTTACAAGTTTTAAAGTTAAACTGTTAGAGTGTGCAAAACAAAGGTCGGTCATTGAAAGGTGCTTAGAATGTTATTTAGTGCCATTAATTATCTTTTATGATGAACCTCATGACATTTGGGATACTTACACTGGACATAACATTGACGTTAATTTAAAACATGCAGAAGATATATTACATATTTTAAAGAAAACAAAAAAAGCACTTGATTCGTCATCACATTTCGTATGCTGAAAATATGCTTGGTTTGCTGTGTTACTCAAGATGCAATAAATACGGTTGCCGAAAAGATATTTTGGAAGTGCGGAAGTTACTTATGAGTTCTCTAACATTTGAAAACATTTCACTGAAATGTCGTGCCGCCACATTTCTGTTTATGGAAAATCATTTTAAAGATTGTTTGAATGTCTGTAGTTCTTTCTTATAAAACACAATCAAATATAACTCGCTACATGAAAAAGTACTGCAAGCCAAAAAGGAGTTAATAGATATATCTAGTATGATCGATTATAAGCCAAATAATGTCGCTAAACTAACAGAATTGAAACGCAAAATTCTATCAATCTTCCACGATAAATGCCTATCTGAAAAATGCCGAGATGAAAGACAACTACAAGCTGAAACGCTTTTTAAGGGTTTGACTCGATATGCGTGTCACGACGAAATTTTATCGGTTCTCAAAACCTATACACATTTGGTGTTTAGTGATACGTGTTGCAATGTTCCTTATCTAGCATCGGAAAAATGGGCAGTTCCGGAAGTTATCCAATACGAACTTTTTTCCGTTCAAAAATGTCATCCAGACAGTTGTGTGTATGGGATTTATATAGATCCAAGACTTAATTTTCTGGTGATAAAATTTTTATGCTACCAGGAAACCAATATGTCGGAACAAAGGGATAACATTTTGACAACGATGAACAATTACATGTATATCAACGAATATCCCAAATTAACGGACAGTAGCCAGACAATTTCTCCAGAACTACCACATTCACTTCCACTGTATACAGTGTACAACATTGTGGCATCCTGCTGCATTAAAGCTTGACGTTACAAAATGGCTTTAAATCATATATTGAATTCATTTAAACTTTATGGAAATGCAGAAAACACTGCTTACGGCTACATAAGATGCGTTTGTGGTATTCTGAACAGTCTTAAGAAAAACTATTAAACAGTTTTGTCTATGTTAATGTCATAAGTTTTTGTAGACTTAATTCCCGTTTCATTGTAATAAAGTAAGGTCCCTTGAAGAAACTATTTGATATAATAGCATACGTTTTCTATTCATATAGTTTAATCTTAATGTCTTCTTAATATTTAACATGCAGTTTGTAATGCAGTGATAACAAGAGAAAAGAATCAACAATAACTAATTTAATCTGACATTTCATGAAGCTAAGATCACATAAATGAAACATTTAATTAGTGTCGTGTTGATAAAGAATCAAGGCGTTCTTTACATTTATTATTTGCTTTTTACTAAACCCGCGATTTGGTAACTTTCTGCATTTCATATATCTAAATGCGTCTGAAATTGAGGACACGACAAACAGTAAAATCTCCGCTTCATATTCAGAATAACATCTCAAAATCAACCATCACTGAGGACTTTCTACTACAGATTTGGTGGCTTCAGCTAACAAATCATACCTTTCACTTCATGTGCATCAATATCACATAAGCTGTCGCAGATGTAGTTTACGTTTCTCACCTACATGTAAAACGTTATCATGATTTTCTTGCAATTTCAGGGTTTTGTTGCTGACAGGTTATTGACGTCATTGAAGACACAATCTTATGAAGACACAATCTTGTGGAAGACACCATGTACTTGTAGACAAATGCACGATATATGTCTCTCAAATTAGCACGGAAGTATAGCTGTCGTAGAGCTTTGAAGTATCTACCTTTACTTGAATTACTGTGGATTCACTACCAAATGATACGAAATGGCAGTGATACATGTAATAACAAGTCTTTCTTTTCTGAACATGACGAAAAACTCGTCTTCTTTGTCAAATCCAACGGAAGGCTTATTTGCTGTTCATCTTCTTGCTTTTTCGCTCTCGCTGATCTAGAGAGAAATTTCCGATAACCATGTTAAAAATCAGTAATTATTTATTCCTGGGATATTGTTTTAAATTTGACAGCGGGGGCCAATTGGTTAGGTAGTTTATCATTGCCTCTAACCACTAACTCACAAGGATTTCAATTTCTTACAGAAAGTGGCGGGTTTTCTCCAGGTACTCCGTCTTCCAGACCCAAAAATGTGGAGATGACGATATTGCTAAAACTCAACCAAACAAGAAATGTATATTGTACTGAACTTATCGTACCATGCCTGTTAAATTATATCGCATGAATACTGATTGTTTTAAATGGTAAATTAAAGGTGATGTCGAAACCTTGTTTACGATAGGAAATGTTTAAGCCATGGTTCAGTTCACTAAATTGCAGTTACTGAATCAATTTTAAATATGAACACAAGATTTAAATGTTTGTATTCTGTCATACTCGCTAATTAAGAAATAAACAAATTTTAAGCTGTGTTAAAAAAATTATATTACGAAATAAATAAAGCGACATGAAAATCCGAAGAAAAATTTTGTCTCCTTAACAACTTTTTTACTATCGCGGTTTGATTTTCTATGTTCATGTATCAAAATCTACTGATTTGGAAGGTGATGAAAGGGTGTTGCTTTGGTTTATGATCATGTATCATTGTACTAAAAAGACACTAGGATTGATTGATTGATTGTTGTTTAACGTCCAGCAAGCAATATTTTAGCTATATTCAGGACGCGTAAAGGCACTATGAAAAACTTTTAGCTCGGTAAGCCACTCCTTGCAATTTAACAACAATTACCATTTTGGCTTTCTTTTCAGCCAAGTCCTTCATAATTTTTATCTTCTTTTTGTCCGTGCTTTGATCAAAATAAATGAAATTCATCAGACATGGATACTCTTTAAATTATAATCTTAGCTTAATGACTTGTGCCATCAATTTTGCTGTCCCCACTTAGCATTAGCATTTATTCTTCAAGTTTTAATCAAGTCTGATTAAAACTGGATGCTCTTAATTTATCAATACTTTCATTGGTGACATTTTAAATTGTAAATGGGAGGTTGTTAGTTCATTTTATAACTTGAGGTAATCTACCTTCATTGTTAATACCTTTTCTTCTTTACTATTTTAGTTAATGCAGATTCCATTGTCACTGTAAGGTGGTTTTCATTGTTTAAGATTATTGATTCGCTCTGTAGTCTCTCGATTTGCCCTGTAGTTAGTTTTAATTTCTGTTGAAAATGCTTCCGTTTGATTCACTTCCCCATGGCGTAGCTTCAGTGTAGATTCAATGAAAATCTAAAAATAATACACACATTGTGACTTTTGAATCGTATGTAAACTTTTGTGATGATGTTTATTCAGTTGATGCCATTAATAAGACAATTCGCTACAGTTTGGGTTGTTTACAACTCTGTAAATCTTGTTGACATATTGTAATACGTTTAGAACACTTTGGCGTTGAAAAACAAACCAAATTGTCGATTTGCCTACTTTATACCATGAGAATGTCTAGCCACCATTATGATTGCCTAAGGAAAATCTATGTATATGACCCTTAACGCGACCTATAATGGGATGATGATAGATCTTAACAAGCAGAGACAATAACAAAAAGAAGTAATGCATGAAAGATTTCATTTAAATAAACTTAAATTAAACCTACAGAACATACAATTACGTAAAATAATCACTATATATTTTGTATTTTCAATCAAGAAAACATAACGTAATATGTTTATTAATAATACGTTACGCATTGTGGCTTAAATGATATTATGAGTTAAAATCCTTTAAAAATCTAAATGCTAAAAGTATGGATGAACGATATGTATTTGTTATTCCTATTTAGTTCTATATCTGATCATTAAACTCAATTGGTGTAAGCTATAGTTGTAATTGACTTGAAATCGTCGTATGGCTATAAACGTGTCATATGTTTGTTTGAAATAAGTCAAAGTTTATTATGGCTAATTTTAGAAGCCATCAGTTTAAGCAATAAGTTACAGAAACGAGATGGGGTATTTCACATAATACTTTCAATAGAATTATTGAGAATAGTTTATTAGGGGCATATAAATTTGTCCTTTATTGTGAGTCCAATGTGTCGACTTCTTCTATAAATAGGATTTAACGCGGAAGGAACGAATAATTCAAACTGTTGTATAGGATCGTTGTATTATGACTTGACTTGAATAGTATACGACAAAATGGTATTTCTTATTGTAAAATGATATATTTTCAACATAAAGATCAACAAATGTGGATAATTATTGATTAAATGTGTTGAAATGAAAAAAAATACGTATGAATAGTTTGTAAAAATTGTTTACGTAAAAAGAGAAGGTCCAAATGGTTTTTGGTTTTCAAGCAGTTTCTGAATAATTAGAAATCAGAAACTTTTAAAAATGTATTATGACAACGAAAAATGTAAAATGCAGTTTTAAAACTCATGTGCGCGCTTGCAACACATCAGTTTCATTTTTCTACTTTTTAAAAATTTACGTCAAAGGTATGCATAAAATGTATATAATGTTGGTAAAAATACAGTAACGAATAATAACAACCAGTAAAGAATTTTTTAATGGAATCTTCTCACCGCAACGACATATTTGCTTTAAACAATTAGTAATTCGATCGTAACTCTTTGTCATTTAAATTTGACATTAAGATTTTTTGGCTGTTTAAATTATATTGATTTGTACCTGATATTGACATTAAATATGTTTAAGAAATGTGTATTATTACAACTGCGTTGGTACTTTGGTCCCATTCGCTATGTATACATTTATTTCTGGAACATTGTTCAATGGAATGGTTAAACAACACAAGTCATCTTTATAAAAGGTGAGAAATGTATTTATTTGTTTTTTGTCTTTTGTTTTGTTTTTTTTTCAAGTAAGGGCTAAGATGATTAATTAGAATGACGAGTAGTCCAGAATATTAATTTAAAAGAAAAAACACATAAGCTTACCACAGGTGTATGATTTTTTTTTTAGCTTTAGGTAGTAAGAGGGGGTGGACTTGACTTCTTAAAATATATGTATAAAATTAGATTCTTGGTAGAGTATCGCAAAAATACTTATTGGGCGATGGGCTGAAAAATTACCTCTGTACCAATCAAAGACTCTAGTTCAATAATTTGCTTATAATATCTCGTTCTATAAATCTATAGAACACACCCGTTAAGGACATTTAACAGACTACCCACATAACTTCACACAAAAGAAGATTTTATATTATGAATTTTTATATGGTTGTTATATTTTTGAACTTCTATAAATTGCTTTTGTAGTATAAAATCGTATTATGAGAAGGGTAAGTTCATGACCTCCAAATTGTTGTTCCACGTGACCTTGATGTTGACCGCAAAACTCAAATCCATTTCTTTCCTGCCAAATTTCGGGGCTTTTCACCGGGTTCTTTGGCTTCAACCCGATATATTAATTGGACGCCTCGATATTGGTTCATAATCGCTGAATGTGGTGTAAAACTACACAACATGCATCACACTCATTTTAGATTACAGATAATAACAGTTGGTTCATAATTAACGTATATGTATTAAGATTAGGTGTGGGTTAAATGTAATGATGAAATTTATTCATTGCTATCGATTGATACAGTCCAAAGCATTGATTTTGTATGAATTTTAAATTTTAAAAGGATTAATGTGCCGCTCGATAAGCAGACACTTAACCCTACTTAATTATTGTCTATACTATTGACTTCATATAATTGGTTCAGTTATTTCTAAATATGCAAAGCCATCTTCCTCCACCTGTGTTTATAATACAACAAATCGTACAATACAATAATCTTATTATGGAATTTGTAAAGAAAATTGAGACACGGAGTTAAATATGAAAAATATATTGCACGATATATATGTTTGTTTTTGAATGTTTTTAACCCCATTTTCAGCAATTTTTCAGCTATATCACGGCGTTCAGTTTTTATTTGGGGAGGAAGTCGGAGTATCCGGAGAAAACCCTCGACACCTTCGGCACGATATTTATGAATGAGATTTATTGTGTATGTATAAATATTTCATTTAATAGCAGAAATGCATGTACTTTTGTGCTGTAGTCATGTGGTTGACTTGACTTTAAATACTACTACACACATTTTACCTACTTGGTATATGTATATTTTTGTTTATTAATGGGTTTTAGATTTTAAATCAGTTTCTAAATAAGATAAACAATTCAGATGGTTGGAGCAGGATACTGCTAGAATATGAGTCTTGAGTAATTATATTGTCTTCTTTAATAATTTATATTCAGGGCATGTATAAGCCTAATTTGTTACCATATTTTGAATAGGATTATAGTCATATTTTTGGTATGTGAACACATTGGTATGATTTCTACGTGTGACAGTTCTCATTATTATTATATTACCATTTTTAACAAGTTACGGTATTCGTGTCTTAAATAGAAAATGCTTTTTATGAACTTTAGATTTTAAATTGAAGATAAATAATGTATACAAGGCGTAAATGAAATATATACAATTTATTAGATTGAAGGTAATTTTAAAACATCTCTTACATTTATATTTCAAAGGTAAATACATTAATTCTGAAATGTTCATTAAATGCTTTACATTAAATGGTTTGTTTGGCCATTGGATGTTCCATCTTGTTTGAAAATATGGTTGTAGATAGTTTTATAGAGATAAGGTGACAGCCAAGTACCCAAAGTTCGCCGTATGATAATGACGCGAAACGGTCAATAAGAAGGTTCTGGCAAGATTACGTTACACATCTTGATCTAGGCAAAAAACCCGACTTGTGTAAAAAAGCAGTTCACCAGTTTAAAGACTTTTACTTAAGATTATGTCCACAACAACAACAACTTCGCATGCAACAGATCATTTTGCAAAATGTTTCTTTGGGGATAGTTTAACGGTAAGGTGATCTTCATTTAGCCTTAGATGACCTCATTTTAAATTTTTCCTGCAACATGAGCTGGTATTTCGTTAATAAACGTGAATTAAATTGAAAATTGTTCGTATTATTATTTTCAACTTGCATCGTGTAGTCAGATTAAGAAAAAACGGTCATTAGATGCGCTTTTTTTTAAAAACTCTGCTTTTGCGCATCAAAATTGCACTTCATATTTAGTACATGTATTATTATTATTTATTACTGGTAAACTTCATTGTGCGTCTGCGTAATACAGTTTCCAAAGTTGTATGTGTATTTGTGTCACAGTGTCAGTTTTACGTTTCCTATGACCTGACATCTAAAGGTATTCGAAATCTTATATAAATCCTGTGCTCTGTCACTTCGCTCTATTCAAATCATACCAGTTCTTGGCAAGGGAGGGATGTGCCGTTCTAATTTCAATTAAATTACTAACCTTTATTCCGGTTATCTTTTCAAAATGTCCGATTATTTATACTTCAAAATCGGTCCCAAATGATTTCCCTAATTGCAATAAACAAGATCCTGTTTGTTACTAGCTAAACCTGTTAATTACCCTCATAAACGAGAAATGATTTACCTGTACAATTTTCACGTCCAGGTGCAAATGCTGTTTCAAGACGAGCAAGGTATTTTATTTTATGTGTATATTTACGATTATGTTTTTTAGGTAAATTCTATTTGATATAAGTTAAATAAATACAAATATCCCTACAACATAAAGACGTATTTTGTAATCTTATGTTGCTAGCTGGCCATTATTCATCGTCCAATTTTATACCGCTTTTAATCCACTCTAAAAGCGTAACGGTAAAATTTACAATAAAACATCAAAAGCAAAATATGTTTCTTTTAATTTGAAAAATAACATATTAAATTTTCCTTTTTTGCAAAATTGCCCATTAATATTCACAACAATTCTAACGGTAGCTTCAATTTTTTTGTGTCTTCTCATCTCATATTACTAATGTATATTCTTATATAAGATCTGACATTTTCAGCATGTTTATTCTTATAGTTTGTAACAATGTACTGTATGTGGTACTTTTAACAGTTTTTGCCTGATGGCTATGAAATTTGTTGTGATGTCTGCAATCTTCAAGTCTTTAGGTTAATTGAGAAACATTTTGTGCTCAGACATGATTAATTTATCTGGTTCTCTACTGCACTACCCAAGTAGACAAAATTAGTTTATAATATATAATAGTGCTGGTGTCGTTTGTTTATTATGTGAGTATTAGGGATGGCAAATCATATGAACTGCTTGTGATATTTGTGGTATGCATGTAAACAATTAGTTCTAAAATCATTTAATACCCAATAAATAATCTCAAAAAGGTACAAGTGCTTTATATTTATTACTGTATTACAGCAGCAGACAGTAACTTGTTAAATCATTAAAGTTAATTTTCATGTCGATCAATGGCAGCAGAGAACATCTGAAGGGGTACCATCAACATAGGTAGCTTAAAAGTAAACAGAAAAGATCGTGATAGACAATCGGAATAATGATTGCAAATATAGCATAACGTATATGTTGTCAATTAAACACCATACGCCGAAGCTTCTGGAACGTTGTTTATATGAAGGGGAAGTTTATAAATGGAAAGTTGAAGTCATAACGTTTTTCCTCTTTTTTTGTAGTATCTCCGGGTCTATTTCTAGACGCGGGTCCGGCCTAAGTATTTCTAAAAGAAACATATCGTGTGTGCATGTTTATTGATGGAATCCTCAGAAGTACACGTTTGTTTATTCTGATTGAAAATTCAAAACCACCGCAGTACATACATGGTTAACAGGGATATATGGGAAAATCGTTCAAAAGTGTCTTTTTATACAAACCGAATATTCTTTCAAACTGTACTGTAATAAGAAAAATTTACAGTATTATAGTGTCTACTTGTTTTTACAGAAATAAGGTTTTGTTAATATTTACAAAATTTATATCATACTGTTTTCCACAATAAAACATAAATGTTCAAATGCTATATTTTAAGGATTCCTAAAGCATATCTCATTGATTAAGTCACTAATATAAGCAACATTTTAGCTGTATTAAGGAAAAACAAGCTCCCAAACGATAAATACAATGAAATAGATATCCACCAGTAAAGACGAATAGCAAGCCATCGTTATATGTACTTAAAAAGAATAATTAAAGTCATTTTAATAATGTTGATGTGGCATTTAAAGAATAGGTCCTTAGACTGACGTATATTTCATATCAAATCTCAATCTTAAAAAGAATGCTCTATCTAGATTCGTTATATTGTTACACAAAATGGTAATTTTTCCTAAATTAATCACACATATATATAAGAGGTAAAAATAGAATTATCGTTGTAATCATGCCATTGTTGACAAATTGAAATTGTAAATTGCAGAGTGTAGAATGTCGGAATCGTATCGGTAAAAATGGTATCCGGAATAGTCAATGAATATAACAATTATCCTCCTGCATGATATTTTTCACCAAAAAGATTCCAAAATAATGCACTTCCGGAATTCAAATGTTTCGGCAATTCCATCATTACGAGTTAAGTGTTAAAACTAATGAATAAGGAGTTTTACGAATATCAGTTAAACGGCGGAGACATAAATAGTATGAAGCAAACTAGGGAAATAGTTTAATACCTCATATTATGCCTAAAACCATCAGATGTGAATCACTTGAGGGATGCTTCATTACGAGTAATGATACCTCTTTATTGCTCCACCAAGATAAAAAAATGAGCTACAGTATTGTAGCTAGTGTTAGTAGTGTACATGTATGTTAAATACAGAATTTGTGCATTGTATCTACCACTCACTTTTATTTATTAATAGTGTTATCCTTGGGTGTGGGATTTAGTATATTTTAAAACAGCCTAGCATATAACCGTAGAGGTTGGAGCGTTGTGGTTTATGCAGTTTACCTGAAAGATATGAAAGATTTTGTAAAGGGTCCCACAAACATTTATACTGACTCGCCCTATGGACAATGAAAAAAACTGTCTTAAAATACTTTACTTTATTCTCCTGTATGATTTTTTATACCAAATAAATACATATTAAGCTATATTTCAATTGTGTGTTTTAGAACATACAACAGAAGATTTTTCCATTCATAAATAGATTAATTCATACTCTATTAATAGAATATATTTTCATTTTCTCTTGAAAGAAAATGATTACATATATATTAAAGAAGTTGTAATTGTAATTGTAAATAACAGGATAGTTGGAATGTGGACATGCCAAATTTAATTGCCTAGACAGATTTATTTACTTCTTAAAAATTGGTAATACGTTCAGGTGTATGAAACATACGCCAGATTCTTAATTTTTCATGGTGTATATGAACTATTTAAAATGTTTTAGGATTATTTGTTCTTTTATTGCAGATTCAATATACATAAAAAAGAAAAGATCCAAAAGATCGGGACCTTTTTGTGATCATCATATTCACCATAGATTAGACAGAAATTTATAAGTAAATACAACAAAAACATGTAAAAAGGCTTTGAAGAAGTTCTGATATTGTCCACGTAAGATTTAAATCACATATTATCATTGTTTTAGTGTCATTGGCGCACAAGGTTTAATTGTTTTTTTTTCAGAAATCACTGGGTCAATTAAAACCCAAACCAATAATAATTTTAATTAGATCGTTCACTACAAGCTTATGTGTTTAATTCCACTAAGAATTATAATAGACACAACAACTGAACTTATGAACTTACCTTGACATATGACCCTATTCTTTTTTAAGACTTATATAATGTTATATAAATAATAAGAAATAGAATACTGGCTAGGAACAAATATACCTAGCCAGTATTCTATTCCTTAGTATTCCTCAATGTTATTTGGTTTTATCTGTATTTGTTGTTTTTTATTGTTTTTCATGTGTGTCAAATTTCCTTTACTCCAGGTTCCTCCATCATGTTAACTTGGCTGGGAGGGTTTGCTGTCCCGACACATGTTGCTGCATAGCGTACCCGAGGTGGCGGATAAGGAAAGGCCCTCCTATCTGGCGCTGGCCGATGACCATAGTGGGTAAAGCGGATTTAGAATGTACATGTATGTACTGTAAATAGCAATGACTGCGTTTTATAAATAGATAAATGTAAGCTAGTTATATACTACGAAAGGATAGATGTTTATCCACTAAAAATACTCCATACGTTAACACCGGCATAAAAATCATTTTGCATTGTTCTAATACTATTTCTACATTGATGTGTTGTTTGTTGTGCATATAGCTAAAAACTGAAAAAATTGATAAAATTAACTCAAAGCCACATTTACACTACGAAACCAAGAGTACATATTTTAATATTCTTGCAAATAAAGAAACGAAAACGTACAACACTTAGATTTCCATATTGTATAAGAATGCACGCATAGAGTATTACATGGTTGTTCGTTTTCAATATCATAGAAACAATTAACTAGAATATTTCTGATGACAGATCATTTAATTTATAATTATGTATGGTATAAGCGATGTGTAGCCATTAAATGTTACTATTTTTACAAAAGTTTCACGTTTTTCGCACTATGTTCGGACCCAGGAAAGCTTTTGCCATTTATACGTTAACAAGCCATTAATAAATAAAGTAACAAAAAATAAGACAAAAAGCAAGTTACAAGTTCCTACCTGTCGTATGAAGCAAAGGCTCTTATTATATGAAAGTAAATTGAACGCTCTTATGATATTGTAGTAAACGATTAATATGATTAAATCTCTGCTTTTTGACCAAAAACCAGTAAATTTGACCGCTTTGACGGGAAAAACATTTTGTCCAAATCTCTGCTTTAAATATTGTCAAATTCTCTAAAAACGGTCCAAATCTCTGCTTTTGTCAAATTGACAAAAACGATCACAATCTCTGCTTTCACATGTCACATGACAAAAATGTCCAGTGGACAAAAAATTGTCAAAATATCTGCTTTTCAATTTTCACGTGACCAAAATGTCCAGTGCACAATAATTGTCAAAATATCTGCTTTTCAATAGTCACGTGACAAAAATGTCCAGTGGACAAAATCTCTGCTTTTCAATTTTCAAGTCACAAAAGTACGGTGCAACCAGTCGGTCTTTCGTAAAACGAATTGTCAAAAACATAAAAAGATTAAAAGAGTTTTATAGTGCAGTCGAAAGGTTAGCAAGTTGACAAAGTGGACATAAATTTCCAAATTAAAAAATGTCCAATGTACAAAATTGTCACGTGACAAAATTGTCAGAACAAAAAATGTCCTGTTGACAAATTTGTCACGTGACAAAATTGTCAAGAGAAAAAATATTGTCCCGAGGACAGAAATTGTCAAAAGAACAAAAATGTCTAGTGGACAGAAATTGTCAACAACTTGTCAAATGGACAGAAATATATTTTATAAAAAAAATTGTCAAAAGAACAGCCCAAGTTAACTTGGGTTGTCAAAATCTCTGCTCAAGCCAGTCAAATTCTCTGATCAAAGTTAACTTAAAGCAGTCAGAATCTTTGCTTTACAAGTTAACTAGCATGTTATGTTAGGACTGCACCCATCTGTATGAGGTTTATAGTTAAATAAAAATTAAAAAAGATTAATCTATTATGTTAGAAATGAAATAACAACCTAAAAATAAATATCCATAAAAAGAAAACAGAACATTCAACAAATGACCTAAAGTTTTATACCATAACAAAATAAGCACTTGTCATATGCATCATGCATATATGAACTTAATCAATTGCTTAACTTCTGCAATATTCTAAGTAATATTTTGGTGTTAGTTTAGATATAGTCAATGTTTACTTTGTTTAAAATTTATAAACCTATGATTCCTTCGTATATATGTATATTGTAAAATCATTTCATTTACATATTTACTGTAACAGTAAATAAATGATTACTTTTCATATATATAGAACACATTTATGAACAATTATTATGGAAAATGTATATACGAAGCATGTGTTTTGCAATTAGATATCAGGTACTTATCGTCAATATATATCGTTCTCTATATCTTCAGACTTATAAATGGATTATCAAGAAGACGATATGACGACGAACATTCTTCATTATGCTATTGAGGCGTTAGGGTTTGATGAACAGTGTATTAGAATATCAAAGAACATGGAATATCATTGTAATATTTTGAGGGTTACTTTTTTAAATAACACCCTTAAACATATAGAGGGCGTTGGAGGAAAATTTGAGGGTTTGGAATTAGGCTTTTATAAACAAAAAGACTTTGACAATGATGATATGGATTTTGTGTACTATGCCCCGGGTATACAAATAGAAAAACTGATAATCGCAGTAAATGATCTTACAATTACACCAGTCCTAAAGTTTCCAGGATATGTATATCTACAATTACCAGAACCTTTTCGTTCATTTCTTCCTATTATCCCTAATAATATCTTTCATGAAGATATAATTTTCAACGAAATATCGGCATATCAAGAAATAAAAACCGTGAAAGTAACACAGAATGGACCTGCTATAACGCAATACCTAGACTTTGGAGGAGTTCCAATGACTTGTAAAAAGGACATCGTTTGTTGTTTCTTATTTAATTCATGGCCGGAAGAAGCAAACAAATGGGTTACAAGAAATAAACCGAACAATTGGCCTTGCTCAGAAATGATAACAAGAATAAAATCAAAAGGATTTACCTTGGCACCAGTTGGGCACTACGATAGCGATGTTCATAAATTTCAGTGGAGAATTGGAATAAGGGGAGAAAAGGAATTATTATCGAACTTAAATCACACACAAATAATGTGTTATGTCACTTTAAAGCTGATTTTGAAAGGCGATATAAAACTAATTAATGAGGAGGCCTTGTCCTCATATCATGCTAAGAACGTAATATTCTGGTGTGTTGAGCAGGAACCTTGTCAGTGGACAAAACAAAACTTTGAGATTTGCCTTAAAACGTGCATCAACAGACTAATAACGTTTATAACGTCTGGATATTTTCCTCATTATTTTATAGAGGACCGCAAAATGATAAACTCCAAGATGAATACTCAATTGAAGAAAAAAATTGTCGAAGTTCTTACTAAGTACAGCAATAACATTTTAACCATTTTGTCAATTAGCTGTTTCAAAAGATTAAAGGAACTAACTAATTTTAAAGCGGAATTCTTAGAGTGTGCAAAACTTAAGGCAGTCATTGAAAGGTGCATATCATTTTATTTAGAGCCATTTAGTTACTTTTATGGAGAACCTCATCAACTCTGGGATAGGTACTGGGGACATAACACTGATGATAATATAAAACATGCACAAGATATACTATATGTTTTAAAGAACACAAAAAGACACTTTATTCGTCATCACATTGCATATGCTAAAAATATGCTTGGTTTGCTGTGTTACTCAAGATGCAACAAAACCCTTTGCCGAAAAGATATTTTGAATGTGCGGAAGTTAATTATGAGTTCTCTAACATTTGAAAACATTTCACTGAAATGTCGTGCCGCTACATTTCTCCTTATGGAAAATGATTTCACCAATTGTTTAAATGTATGTAGTTCCATCTTAGACAACCCCAGCAAATATAAATCGCTACATGAAAAATTACTGCAAGCCCAAACGGTGTTAAAGGATTTCTCCCGCTTGATTGATATTAAGGTAAATGATTTTACTGAACTAACAGAATTAAAACGCAAGATTTTAACAGTTTTCCACGATAAATGCCTATCGGTCAAAATCGGAGATGAAAGGCAACTACAAGCTGAAGCGCTTTTACAGCGAAGTAGGGAAATGAACAAAATATGCGATGGTTGTGTCCATGGATTGACTCGAAATGACATTTTGAAATTGCGTCATCTTGCAAATGAAACAACTCACGACGCATTTTTATCAGTTTTTGAAAACTATACCAATTTGGTTTTTCGTGATATGAGTTTTAACGTTCCTTATTTGGCGTCAGAAAAATGGGCAGTTCCCGGAGTTATCCAATACGAACTCCTTTCCGTTCAAGAATATCATCCTGCCAGTCGTTTGTATGGGATTTATATAGATCCAAGATTAAGTTGTATGGTGTTAAAATGTTTGGGCTATCAGGAAACTAATATGTTGAAACAAAGGAATACAATTTTGACAACAATGAACAACTATATTAAGGAATATCTCAAAACGGATAGAAGACAGACGGTTGCCCCGGAACTACCATATTCACTTCCACCGTATAGAGTGTTCAACATTGTGGCTTACTGCTGCATTAAAGCTGGAAGTTACAAATTGGCTTTAAGACATATACTGAAATCATTTGAACTCTATGGATACGCACAGAACACAGCTTTTGGATATATAAGATGCGTGTGTGGTGTTCTAAGCAGTCTTTATGATAACTAAGCAGTTTTGTCTAGGTTAATGGCATGTGGTTTTGTTAGCCTTGATGCCCGTCCGTTGTAAAAAGTAAGCCCCTCTTAAGATGCTATAAGAGCATGCGATTTTCTATCCATATAATTTACTTTCATTTTCGTGTAAAATTTGAAAATGCAGTTTTAAGTGCAGTAATAACAAGACAATTAAATCAACGATAGCTAATGAGGTCTGATATTTCAACTAGCTGAAAATACATAAGTGAAACATTTAATAAGTATTAGGTTGCTAAAGAATCTGAGCTTCCTTAACATTGCGAATATACTTTTTCTGAACAATCCTCTATTTGGTAACCTTTTTTACGTCTCATTTATATCGAAATCAACTATCATGGAGAACTTTCTTCTTACTAAACGACACACGTGATGACATCAGATTTCCAGTCTTTTCGATCGTACCTTTCTCTAATTGTACAGCAATATTCCATAAGCTCCAACATATATATTTTACGTGTCTCAAATACATGTTAAAAATTACTTCATAGCTTGTTTAGGAATATCATGATTTTAATGATCAAGCTAGTCAATTTACGAGGAAACTGCAAACTGAGGCTTTTGCTGCAAATTTTACATTATATGGAAGACATAATCACGTACTTTTAGACAAATGCACCATATTTGTCTTTCAAAATAATACAGATGTAGGTTTGTCGTAGAGTTTGTGAAGTATCTTCCCTTACTTCCTCATCTTTTATGGCTGGTAATTGCGCTCATGCACCATAAAATGTAATGAAAATCGTGAGAGCGATTTTCGCTAATGCAAGATAAGGATTAAAAAGGGTAAGCCCAATCTAGACGATAAAATAATTGAATTTTCCTGTAGCAAACTATACTAAATGCCAACCCCCCTTGGAAAAAATAGTTTGCTAGCATTTTTTCATTATTTTATATTTTACCTTGTTATTACGAAAATTCAGTAGAAAAAACGTAGATACAACAACCTGTCCATGTTTTATAGTATGCCTCTGTATTTAAGTTGTTACAAATCGTCCTTGACTTTTGCTACGGAAATTTCACATAATAAGTCAGCCATTTTTGTTTCTTAAGGGACCTTACGATGTTTACAAATGTTCGGCTGCTTTCGTGACGTACGATGGTATTCGGACAAACCGCGAGACTTTTCCCGCCTAAACTGCAGACGGCTTCACCCGAAGGATTTCGAGTAGACAACAATCGATTGTTCCTAAAGTACAGTTCCGTTCTAATTAAGGTCAAATTTTAGTATGAAAAATCGCCCGTTCAAAACTAAAAAACCGCTTTATTTCAAAACGCTGAATATCTCGGGGAAATAATTATTGATTTCAAAAAGGTCCCTTCTTGATCTATAAAAGGAGCATAAGCTGAACCATACGCGGTAAGCAGTTTTCATTTGTAACGCAAAAAACACTATACAACCTACATCAACACTTAATATAGAAAGGAATGGAATATATCTATTACTGTTTACTACATGAGCAAATTCAATTGCTGCAACTTTTTGGGGCTTGATTGGCATGTTTCGTTTACCAAATATAAATAATCTCGATTGTTTTGAATGCAAAGTACGACAAAATACTCGTTAGCTTCAACAAAGTTAAAACGATATCTGCTCTCTCTATAATGCACCGTTTTTATGCACTCTCATGCTCAACATTTACTTTGTTGCATCAATGATGGCAGATAAATAATTTTGCGCTGCTTATTTTGTGAACGAGTAGGCAATTAATAAAGCCACACTTACTGATGTCGTCGGTTTCCTTTAAGATACGGAGAAGAATAAGCAATTTGTTAAACCTTTCTTTATTTCTTTTGTATGTCTGTAGCACTAATTTTTTTAAAGAAAGTTATGGAAAAAGATTTCATAATAAGTTAATGGAATACACTGAAATGCATTGGCAACAGAAGACATCGCCGGTTTGTCAATTAATATAATAATATGACGAAAAGAGAGAAATTCCAAAACTCGTCGTTTAAAACTGCCCTTTTGAAAATACCTCTCATACCTGACCGGAATTGATTTACTCACGCATTTCTTTTCATCAAATTTGCTTGTGCATGGGCGCGATCAACAGGCATGACTGTACTTTCTTTTGGTTACCATGGATTCACTACCAACGACACGAAATGGCTGTAAAACATGCAATAGCAAGTCTCTCTTATCTAAACATGACGAAAAACTCTTCTTTGCCACATTGAATGGAAAATAATTTTCGGTTTTTATAATTTCAATGGAAGATAAAATTTATATCAAACTGTTCATCTTTAACAAGATTTAAAGAGAAACTACCATTAACATCGGTTTCATAACTAACGAAAATTGAAAATTTCTTGATATCATCTCTTTAATGTAATAACAATCGCTTGTTTTAACATTGAAATTACATTACTCGAGTTGATATTTTTCGCTTTTTCTTCTCACTTTTTTATGAAACACTACAAAAGTCATTTTGTACATTTTAAAAAAAAGTTATTAACCTCTATCAGTGAACGAACATACTAGAATGTAAAATATATTTCTATAGTGTTTAATTATTTCCAGTATGTCCTAGTATGTTTTATTTCAAAATGAAAGGTTAAGATATTATATCTGCATATTACCATAGTAAGAAACGTGAGAAAAATTGAGAAAAAATGAAACGATTAAATAACATACAATCAACACAGTATTTTAAACAATTTTAGATAACCTAATTATCTTTCATCGATTGCTCTGATATATTTTCAAGTCCTTTTTTGAACCCATTCAGTGTAATGACATCAATATTTAGCTATTTCAATCGAAAAATAAAAATAATTAACATTCCGAGAACAAATGTGAAAGTCTTACACGTTATGGTCGAAAGTCAGAAAGTAAATGGATTCTTTTTATTTTGTCTGTTGCTAAACATAAAATGTAACTTCCGAGTAAAACAAGTGGTCACGAGTCAGAGTAAATATGGTTGTTGAGGGCTTTTATACCCGTTGTTAAGGACAAAATGACACTTCCGGTTGTTAAATAAAAAAGCATAGTAAAGTTCGTCATCATGTTTTTGAAAATATAAGTTTTCTAAGGACTTTTTATAACATTTACTTTGTTGCAATGGTCTAAATGTTACCTATGAGCTCTTTGAAATTGAAACACTTTTCCTACTGTTCACTTTAAACCCAGATATTTACTATATTATCTCTAATCGTTTTCAAGTTATAAGCTTTTGAAACGATTAACGAAAACATGTCAAAAACCGTTCATGGAAACCGAAGCACAATAAATTACGGTTTGCGACAAAAAAACTCTTAAACAGTAGACGATTGCAAACATTCGTGTTAAATAAGAGTCAAAGGTCAACCAACATTTTGTACACTTCAAATTTTGTGAATCGGTTAAAGTTTCTGAGTTTATCTGCTAACAAGGATTTATGTTGTATGGACAAAAATCTCCCTTACTGCAGTAGATTGGTTTCTCGGGGTGAGTCAGGTCATTTACGACTATGAGATTATTGGTACCTGGTATAAGAGATTAATCATACTAAAGTATCGAAATTATATGTCGGGACACCTTATAGCAAAACCTCAGAGGAAGTATAATAAAAATAATTAAACCGCCATTTGTTCTGAGATCAAATGAGGTATTTCCCACTGTCCCTCTAAAGTCAGAAAATATATGTGATGCTATGGGATTTTGTTTCTTGCTAAGTACAAAATGTCACTTCCAGTCATAAAAATGAGTTATTTGAGTCAAGAAAGTGGTCCTTAGCCTCAAATATATGGTTGTTAAGGACTTTTATGTCCGTTGCTAAATAAAAAATTCCACTTCCGGTCACGAAATGACATATTTCGGTAAAAGTTCATCATTTTAATTCTAAAATAATATGGACCTTGTTGCTATGGTATGACCTTGACTTATGACTTTTCACATTTGGCTCAAACTGAAGCTCTTTTCCTACTGATCATTTTAAACCTATATGTTTATTATATTATCTAAAAGTTGTAAGCAAAAACTGATTAACCGAAGAAAAGTGAACGCCTTCCCACTAATTAGCAAGTAAAACATTATGCTAAATTATCACTTTCAGATATTAAAAAACATGATTGTTTCAAAGTAAGAAAATAAAATTTGCTAATGACCATTATGTATATTTCGGTCATCTATTTAGTAATTTGTGTAGTCCCGAGTCAGACTTTTATTACCGTTGATAAGGACGAAATGACACTTTCGGCAGGAAGATGCTACAATTCAGTAAAGAGTAAGTAGGTCATTCCAATTCTTAAAATATTTAAGAACATTTTATAACAATTTTCTTGTTGCTATGGTATGACATTTCACCATTACCTTTTACCTTTGGCTAAACTGAAGCTCGTGTTTGCTATTATCTCTTACCGTTTTTCAATTTTACGCCAACTCGAAAACGGTTCTTGTACTTGTTTCTGACCCAGCGTACTAAATGAAGGTCTTTAAAATAAGAAGACTCAAGGTGATCTCTGATCTTGACATCTGACATTTGGCATTTACATAATAAGTAATTTAGGATCCATGGTGGTTTTGCCATGAACCTAAGATTTATGAGTAAAAAAATGAGTTGTTTCACAGTTCGAGTCAAAAATGTGCGGAGAGAAAGTCGATTAAATTTTTTGTGTGTTTAATATTCGTCATTTGTCAACTTATAATTTGTATACTTCAGATTTTGAGAATTGTTTTTGAGTTCATATCCTAACAAATTGTGGTTCAGGTGTTCTATGGGTATGACCAATAAATTGTACATAGTGTCGAAATGATATGTCGCAACATTTTTTTCAAATCTAGTTGCAAATCTGAGTAGAAACAGAAAAAGAAAAAGACAATAATAATACGAAATTCAGTAAGGTCTTTCCTTAGTATTAAGGAAGATCTTAATAGTTATAATAATAATGAGAAATACAAAAGGTGTTATCACTATAATTGGAAAGACCTTAAATATGACGTATTTGTAGTATTCTCAGCAGCAATGACTCACAAAAGCAATATCATCTACTCTATTTTCTGTCTATTGGTCATATTCTCACTACTTTGTATTGCAAAAATAATGAATCAATTATATAAACAAGTTTTTGAGAAGATATTAGAAGTTACACTCCACAGAGTTGAGAAATCATAGGTTAAAAACGGGAATGTGATTTGCACCACTTTTAGAGTAGCCGATTTCTCTTGATATAAATAGACCATGCTATCAGCTGTTTAAATAGATGTCGTTTTTGGAATAAGGGTCTAGTAGAGCACTTAGCTTACTTTGTTATATAGACACTTATGTAAATTGGGTATGCAGTAAAAAAATGGTAAATACTTCAGGACTATAGCAGGCGTACTAGTAAGATTAGCAAGTACCATTTCAAAGCAAATTGCCTTTAAGAAACAATCCAAGTAGTAATATGTGCATACAGATGCAATATTACATGTATTTAATTTTATTTAGTTGCAACACAATAAGTACTGTGTTACAAACGTTAAAATACCTCATCTTTATGCTACGTCCTGTTTTTCAGAACATTAGTGGTGTAGTATACTTTTAATCCTACATGATTTTTTCTATTGCTATGAATGGTCCTTCATCGGATAATGTTTGTTAATTATCACTGATATCTGAAACATTTTTACTGTGACCCGAATAAAAACAAACGTTGTCTTTCAAAGAGGCAACTTAATTCAACTTCTTATCATAAAGATTTCAATAAGTATACATAATACCGCGGTATCCATTAAAAAGTTTAAAGAATCCTAATACAATTGTTTACATGCATTCCAAAACATAATAGCGAATAGAAAGTATAACAAAGTTGTGTATTGTGGAGGTTCAAGAGATGTAATGCAAGAAATGTGGTCCCCGATACTCAAAATTATAACACTTTCTGCACACTTTAGTAATTTTGTATTCAACAGATATTTAAATGTCAACATAAAGGAAGATAATACCAGTTTCGAAACTAAACAAATATGTTATTGTTAATAACCTCACAAACTAGATTGAAATAGCATAAAGTTTAATTCTCTTAAATTTGACTACACTTCTTTCGGTTTACAAACATTTTGTTATCTTTCACTTAAACTCTTTAAAAATCTTCGTTATTGCAAGTAAAAGGTCTTATAATTGTTTTTCTTCTACGATTTATTCGAATTTTATCAGGCTCCGACGTCCTTCCCAATTAATCCTGACGTTACGGTATATTTGAAATTGGTGTTAATTGACACAAAATGTTTGCCTCCTATAACGTAACATGTGGACAAGTGTATGCAGAAAATGAATAAAATAAGTTATAACCTTAGGAGCCAACCTTAAGACTTCCTGACTATATTCTAGTCAGAGTTAACTAACCTTATAATACAAAATTATTCAAGTTCAGTATATAAATAAATTCAATCTATAATTCTAAATAATTTTATTGAAACATTTTTTGTTTTATTAGTTATAGTTTCTGTGCTCCTCCAGATCTAACAGCACAACATTTATTACATAAGAAACACATTACCTTTAAGGTAATACCCTCCACAATATGCTTAATGAATAAAAGCATAACGGTTTTTTTTGGCCCTATATTATGAATGATAACTGCAGTATTTTTTTTAATTTTTCTATTAACGGATTTTCATGAAACATGAATCGTCTTGCCCCGGAAAGAAAAATCAAAATGAGTAGGAAACTATATAATAAAAAAATACTTACTTTGTTTCCAAAATAAATATGTAGATCTTTTCCTATATATGTTAATCAGAATTGTTTAAATTCCATTCATCCGTCCACGTGTATCAATTTTAAAATTACCAAATGAAAGGTGATGTGCAGGTTTTATTATGTCGTATCACAGGATAACATTACATGAATACAGTTTGTTCAAGGAAACAAAATTTATGCTTAGCAGCAAAATTTGTAAAATATAATTGATTGAAGTATTTCAAACATACTTAAGTAATATGTATTTTGCGACATAACATTTTCGTTTCCACAATAAATAAGTTGAGCAATTATTATGCGCCGCGGTATTTTGATGAACTACCGTAAATCGGGTTATTTTGGTTGAATTTTTATTTTGGTTTAAACACACCAAGATAAAGCATGCACCAGGTTACACGCCAAAATATAGGTCACTTAAGACAATATCGTAAAAGTTTATAGCATAATATGCCGGCAATAGACAAGTTTTTGTGTAAACGATAGTATGTATATTTCCTTATTTTTTTTTCGTATATAATTGTTAAAGATTTCTATTCACACATAACTATGTCTGCTTTATCATTTACTAATTAGAAGCGGTTATTGAATACAAAAATAATACAAACATCGTCTTTCAATCAAGATGTACGTCTTGAATATTAAAAGGATTAAAATCAAAATACACGATATTTATTTAATGACAGAAGGGCAATAATAATTTTTTTTAACTTATGTGTGGTAATTACATAATTTAATAAAGCTTAACCCATTTTAGGCGTCATGACTAGATCCTATAGTAGATCTACACCGTCCTCGCAAATTATATATCATCACATAATATGTATACCACACATGTAATACCCCTACTCATTACTGTGATTTTAAGAGAGCAACTATCGAAGGTGCTAAAATTTAACACATCAGTGGACTAAACACCAAAATAAAACACATGTCTTTTGAGATAAAAACGCCAAAATATCCCGACGCCGGCATAACCCGATTTACGGTACCTTAACAGTAATTAAATCAAATTATGACAGTGATTATTGAATTTTTGTATGTATAAATCTGCATTTTGTATTCAGCAGAATAAAGATAGAGATAAACCCGTTTTACAGTCGCAGTTAATTGACGTCTGTATTTACTTGATCGTTGTGCCTGTACGAGAAGCAAGCCTAAGTTATATAAACACTAATTGTTAATTTAATGGCCATCAGATCATTACGCTTTTTTAGAGAAATCTTCACACATAAAATCAGTGCAGTCTGTGTAGATATAAATAAAACCAAACATTTTTACTTCCTAAGTTAATCACGAAATGACACAATAACAGAACAATATATTACCTAACATATATATATAATATAAAAGGAAAAATAAAAATAAAACTTTAGACGAATATTGTGAACATTTAACTAAATTTCCTATACAGAACATGGTACCGCAAAGTACAAAATCGAACTTTTCGAAAAATCAATGGAAAAATTTACTAGAATTGAAAAACGATCAAACCATTGTGATAAAAGAGGCCGATAAAGGCAGCGCTGCTGTAATAATGGACAGAATTTATTATATAAATTTAGTAGAACAAATTTTATCAGATAATACGTTCTATGAAAAAGCACCAAGATACAACCAACAAACAATTTTTAATAGAATGATTGTTTTATTACATCTACATCGCAAATGTCTTACGGAAAAGGAATTCGATTACCTAAAGAATTTTCGTTGCAAATCAAGTAATTTTTACGGACTACCGAAAATTCATAAGAGCAAAATAATTAACGAAAAATGTCAACAATCAAGTAACGAATGTGTAAATGTACCGTCACCTTCCGATCTAAAACTTCGTCCCATCGTAGCGGGACCAATTTGTGAAACACACCGTTTGAGCAATCTACTAGACATTCTTCTCAAACCTTTATTGAAATATATTAAAAGTTATATTAGAGATGATTTGGATATGTTGAACCACCTTCCAGAAACTATAAACGAAAATACATACATGGTTTCATTTGATGTCGTTAATCTATATACAAACATTCCGCACGAATATGGTCTAAATGCCATTAAATATTGGATTGAAAAATACCGAGAAGATATACCAAGTAGATTTATAAATGACTTTATTATCGATAGTTTAAGATTTATATTAGAAAATAATTATTTTTACTTTAATGATCAAGCTTTCCGTCAAAAATCCGGAACTGCCATGGGCACAAAGGTTGCCCCCACTTATGCAAATTTAGTGATGGGTTTTCACGAATTAAAAATTTACGAACAGTCTATGCTTAAGTTTGGAGATGTGTTTCATGCATATTTGCTAGAAAACTGGAAAAGATTTCTTGATGATTGTTTCATCCTATGGAATGACAGTTTAGAAACCTTAACAGATTTCAAAGAATTAATAAACGGAATAAATGAGAACCTACAATTTACAATGGATCATAGCAACGACAGATTACCTTTCCTAGATATATTAATCATTAAAAACAACAACAATTTAGAAACTGACATATACTTCAAACCAACCGACTCCAAACAATATTTACTATTTTCCTCTTGCCATCCGAGACACACCCGTATAAATATACCGTATAATTTAGCCAGGCGAATTTGTGCTATAGTGTCGTCCACGGAAACCAGAAATTTACGACTTAAGGAACTCAGTGACGTTTTATTAGCTCGGAAATATCCGAAAAAACTCATAGAAAATGGAATCGATAGAGCTACTAGATTGAGCACACGGGAATTGCGAAAAGTTAGGAATAACACAGAACCGGAAGTCATACCATATGTTTCCACATACAATCCTCGTAATACCGAAGTATTCGGACAGATCTTAAACAACATTCCGATATTACAAAATGACGAACGAATGAAAGCCGTCCTGCAGAAACATCCAATTATTAAAAGCAAAAGACAATCAAAGTCGCTGAAAACGATACTCACTAATGCCAAACTTAGCACAGCTACAGATATTCCGAAGGTAACAAAATGTAACCGTTTTAATTGTGGAGTGTGTGCATATCTTATTGAAGGGTCTGAATTTAAATTTAAAACTGGACACATCTTCCGAATAAAAAACAATTTCTCTTGCTATTCGGAAAACCTTATATACGTAATAACATGCAAAGGATGTGGTGAACATTATATTGGACAAACAGGTAACACACTTTGACAGCGAATGACTGTACATAGGCAACAAATTAGAGTACCTTACACAAGGATGATTTCACTAAGCGAACACATTTCAAATTGTGCCGGATCAACAATACCGAACTATTACATTTTCCCGATATACCAATGTGCACCTAAAACAACAGAAGACCAACGTATAAATAAAGAAAAACTATTTATTTTAAAATATAATCCTGTTTTAAATAGAACAAATTCCAGTATTTAATGCGTTCTTAAGTTATTCTGTGACGTTACGTTACTAAGACGTTCAACAATTACTCTATGACGTTACGTCACTAAGAAGTTCAACAATTACTCTATGACATTAAGTAACTATGACTAAATCATAACATCTTGTAACTCTTATATCAGTTCAGCCATGAATATCTCAGAGAGATGAAACCGGCCGGAGAGAACTGTGATTAATTAATTGATGGATTTATTTATATGGTTTATTTTATGCCAAAAGTGTAATAAATAGATACTTTAGTGGATTTTCAACTTTATTTTCATATACATATATATATATATATATATATATATATATATATATATATATATAATTGTCTATTTATATATGCCCAACATCTGATTGTATTTCAACATTGGATCTTTAGAAATGCACTAAAGATACATAGTTAAGATAAATGATATTTATAAGTGTCTAATGAATTAACCAAACAATGTCGTTGTAATTTCCACTCTGAAAATCATCTGTACACACAGATTTGATTTTTGAGCCGTCCCACCTCGGGAATCGAACTCGTGTCAGTTTATAACATCTATGGCTACTGCGCCTAGCATGTAAAGACAGAGGTGTAACCTCTAGACCAGATCCGTCCGCTAAAAAACGGAGTTTCACTGGCCTAGTGTTACTTTTGGTTGAACATGTCATTTACATACACAATGTTTTTGTGCGACCTGAGCTTTAATTACAACAATTTTCATACAATCAGAATGGATCTGTAAGCAATTATACAGATGCGTGCATATAGTTGTTTTGAATTTCTATTTATAATTGTCTATTCGATTTCGATTTGGATGACAAATCGGACAATACAGATTTCCATATTGGGGACCCATTGACCAAAAAAGTGGGGACCAGTTGACCAATTGAGGGGAGGGGGGCAGTTGACTTAGATAGAATTCCTCCTAAACTCTTTTAACATCATATTACACCAAAAAACCTATTTTATAATGCACGATGGCAGGCGTACACGTACACTTTATTACTGCAGGAATTCTATCTAAGTCAACTGCCCCCCTCCCCTCCCCTCAATTGAGTTCGATTCCCGAGGTGGGACGGCTCAAAAATCAAATCTGTGTGTACAGATGATTTTCAGAGTGGAAATTACAACGACATTGTTTGGTTAATTCATTAGACACTTATAAATATCATTTATCTTAACTATGTATCTTTAGTGCATTTCTAAAGATCCAATGTTGAAATACAATCAGATGTTGGGCATATATAAATAGACAATTATAAATAGAAATTCAAAACAACTATATGCACGCATCTGTATAATTGCTTACAGATCCATTCTGATTGTATGAAAATTGTTGTAATTAAAGCTCAGGTCGCACAAAAACATTGTGTATGTAAATGACATGTTCAACCAAAAGTAACACTAGGCCAGTGAAACTCCCTTTTTTAGCGGACGGATCTGGTCTAGAGGTTACACCTCTGTCTTTACATGCTAGGCGCAGTAGCCATAGATGTTATAAACTGACACGAGTTCGATTCCCGAGGTGGGACGGCTCAAAAATCAAATCTGTGTGTACAGATGATTTTCAGAGTGGAAATTACAACGACATTGTTTGGTTAATTCATTAGACACTTATAAATATCATTTATCTTAACTATGTATCTTTAGTGCATTTCTAAAGATCCAATGTTGAAATACAATCAGATGTTGGGCATATATAAATAGACAATTATAAATAGAAATTCAAAACAACTATATGCACGCATCTGTATAATTGCTTACAGATCCATTCTGATTGTATGAAAATTGTTGTAATTAAAGCTCAGGTCGCACAAAAACATTGTGTATGTAAATGACATGTTCAACCAAAAGTAACACTAGGCCAGTGAAACTCCGTTTTTTAGCGGACGGATCTGGTCTAGAGGTTACACCTCTGTCTTTACATGCTAGGCGCAGTAGCCATAGATGTTATAAACTGACACGAGTTCGATTCCCGAGGTGGGACGGCTCAAAAATCAAATCTGTGTGTACAGATGATTTTCAGAGTGGAAATTACAACGACATTGTTTGGTTAATTCATTAGACACTTATATATATATATATATATATATATATATATATATATACAACAATAACATTTCAGTAAGCAATCAGCCATTTAATTTCTAGATACTTTATCCAAATAATGGTTCATGAAAGGGGCAGATATAGTTAGATAGAGGATACAAAAGAAAAAGTGTTATTACTTATAAAGAGACATACATTGTGTGCATCACATAATAGCTTTTAAATATCGATCATAAAGTAGCATATAGGTGCTCGACGCACATGAGATATAAACACACGTTTATATGTTTATATATTATGTAAATGATAATATTAGTAAGGGTCGCTATGCGGTAGTCGTGCATGTCGTCAAAACTGAGATCATAAACACAGAACTCGGACGCAAAAAGCAAGTTTAAACACATATACATCTTGTCATATTATTCTGCGAACTTAAAATGTGTTTTGTGGAATACCTAATATTCAGGATTTTACTTTATCTTACTAAAAACGTTTTTGTGAAGTTTCCAAGGCTCCAATGTATAAAAAATGATATGAGCTAAAGTCGTCGAGATAGGTGAAAGTCTAAAACTGAAGGTGGTCTACGGAATGTTCAGTGGTCTTATCTCCTGCCCGGTAAATTTTTAACCGATCCTTTTTAACACATACCATTGTTCACACTGAAGTTATGTCTGCTTCAGCCTAAGCCGGACTGTGATGTTTTAATTTCTTTCGAGTCCACGTCAATTATTAAATCCGCACTTGAGCTTTGAAAAGAGCTTCAGATTTCGCTAGGTATTAGTCGGATTAATAATCTTCAGTATACAAGACGTGTATTTATTGGTAAGAATAATCGACATCCAAAACGTTTGTAATATCACCGACGGAGTTATAGGACTGATGTGGTTCTTACTGATGATTAGGTTAGCTCTTGATGGTCGATATATATAACTTGTATTGACTAAGAGAAAGGCTGTATTTTTTATATTATTAATTTAAGGATAAAAAATTTAAGGATGAAATCCTTTTGTGCACAGCACTGTGAATTGTTTGTTGTTGTGTTCCAGCAAATTATTGATAACCCGATGTAAAATATGAATTGGCTGATTGCGACACGTCATAAAATTTATGTTTTTAATTTTTAGTAACCGTGCAATCCGCAAAAGTCATCCGACAAAATACAAAATATCACGTGGTGGACTTTGGATAAATTTAAATACAACAAAATTAAATTAATAATATTATAAAATGAATCTGCAGATCTTAGTTGGGTAAAGACAATATTGAAAGGCAATGTGGTTATTTTTTATGCGTTAGAACGTTTTTTGATGGGCAAATTAAGACTAAATTTTAACGGACATTACATTTTTTTCAACATTTCGTAACTTTATGCGTGCACATCCAATTATTCTCACCTAATTTTAGTATATATAATAACTGTTTTAAAAATAGGTTCAGCATTAATGTTTGTTTTTCTTCTATCGAACACTATTTAACCTATATTTAGGACGCCAACAATACGGGTAGACCAATCAAAACAAAGATTTTGATAGTCACGGGAACAGTATGAAGTTTTGGATGCGGGCGAAACATTTAGCCTTATTTATCGACTAAACTAAGCCTGGTCTCTTCGGAAATCAAAAAAGGGGATCTTTATCATGGCGTGGCACTCTCCGAACACGTCACCCACTACTCTCTGTTGCTGGGACTATGCGGTATTATTACCTTACTGCCTCTCCGCGAAAGGGTATCTTTTATTCCTCAGCTGGAGACGTACTGTTGGTAGAAGACTGAGAACTTCCTGGAATTTCTCAAATGTGATATATGCATGACGATTAAAATTTCAAACGGTCTAATTATTATTGTCAATAAAGTTTAATTTGAACAGTTGAAATTGTAAGCAATTGATGGACAACACATATTAGAAACATATTTCTCTTTAGTGTGCCCATTAACAACTTAAAATGGAGTGTTATCAACTGTTTGGAGGACATCATACTTATCAATATTTTTTTTAATTCTAACATGCGTTACAACATCAAGTAAAAAAAAATTTAATTAAATATAATATAATTAAATAGTTATCAATAGCACTTTGCGGACTTTACAATATATTTAGATTGTTAATGATATTTAATAGAAACACAATTGATCATTTGTTATTTAAATTGATATTTTATATATATGTAGCTAATAGAAAATTAGTTCAATATATGATATTTTGCATTTGACGGAGATATTATACAATTATAGCCTTTAAATTAGGTCGATATGAAAAAATATCGACATGAGAACATATCGACCGACAACGAAGTTGGAGGTCGATATGTTATCTCATGTCGATATTGTTCATATCGACCGTAGTTAAAGGCTACAATTGTTATATTATTAATTGATATTTTTATGCACATCTGTATATACTAGTATTTTAAAGGAATTTAGTTCAATGTTCTTTTGATTAGTTTACTGTTTTGATGGGTTTTGTCACATGTACGATAATATCACATTTCATTTCAATATCATCTGAAATTATGAAAACTTTCAATTTAAAAGATTTATAAATACAAAAATACATGCAACATATTGAAATATTTGCAATTTTTCACAATGTACGTACTTTCCTAACTTTCAAACCGGAAACAGACAGAAGTCATTCTGATTGGCTGTTTAAAGGGGAATTCCAATTATTTAAAAATAGCCGTGCAATATCATGTTTTCTAAATATAACCGTGCAACATCACTTTTCTATCAGCCGTTTTCAAAGAACCTTACCAAATACAGCATGTCATGTGACAGGCTTTACACTAATCAAATTTATCAGAAAAATATCAATTAATAATATATGTTTATAAACTCTATAATAAATTATGTGTTTAATCTAACAAAAAAGCAAATTGCTTGTAATATTTAGAATTTCAGTGGTCAGTGGAATAAATGTAAACAATATATCTATCCAATGGAGTTTTATATTGTCTTCGATGACAGGGCTAAAATTGATAAAAGTAGTTTTAAATATATTTGTATATACGAAATTCTACAAATCATTTCCTGTATTAATCAGTAAGAGAGAAAAGAAACGCTAAAATATCTAGTATCTTTTGTACAATTGTCGGTGCAATATACATACACATCATGAATTGAGAAAGACCATAAAAAGTCTTTACAATCTAATATCATCCTTTCAAGCACGGATTACTTAACCTTTCCATCATTACTAAGAATTATCAAGACTGAAAGTTTATATCATGTCATTCACTAAGAAATAGCGAAATAATTAAGAAATTGTTCATTTAAATTTTCGCCTTTGTACTCTAAAGCATAGTGACTATTTGTTCAGCAGTGTATTCAACTGTCTAAAGCAATTTCTAGATGAATAAAAAATTACATTGTGTTAAAATTATATTTTTTAACAAAACTTCATACATGTATGAATGGTCATTTGTTCAAAGAACAAATGTAAAGGTATTTCCCAGTATAGTATAGTCATTAAAAAATATTTGGATGCTATGGACTCTATGTCTGTTGCTAATTACAAAATTTCACTAACAGTCATTAAAGTTAGTTATTTGAGTCAAGCAAGTGGTCCCTATTAAAAACATCTACGGTTGCTATGGATTTTATGATCGTTGCCAGGGACAAAAGTCACTTCCGGTTGTAAAATAACTTATATTACTTAAGTACTTCATCCTGATTTTAAAAATACATGGTTACTAAGGACTTTTTATAACGTTTACCTTGTTGCTTGGTATGACTGACCCATGACCTTTGACCTTGGGCTCAAATAGAAGCTCTTTTCCTAATGAACACTTTAAGTGTACATGTTTACTATATTATCTCTAACGTTTTCAAGTTTTAAGTCAAAAACCAATGAACCGAAACACATCAAGGGCATTTACTCTAAAGTGGTTGATCAAATTGTATCGGACTTAAATACCAAATAAAGATCTCAATGGGAGGAGTATTTTTCCAATTTATTGTCAGTTTCTATCTTTTATGGTTTTCGAGTAATAATGATAACAAGATTGGAGGCCTCAGGTCGAGGTCACTTCTAATCTTTGACCTTGAGACTTTCTTGAAGGTCATGTTACATAACAAAAATAGTGAAGACCCAAGGTGTTTTCGAGCTACGCCTTGTGACTTTTGGTCATCATCGGAGTTCTTGAAACATTCAAAGTATACTGCTCGCCTCCCCTCGTCAAAATTATTTTGACAAATTATGACACAAAGTTGTCTCAAAAGTCCTTAACATTTCTCACTTTAATTTTCTGGTATCTTTTATGGTTCTGGACTTATTTCGATAACAAGGTTTCGGTGTTTGGGCAGATAACTCTGTATGGAAAAAGTTTTCTGCTTGCAAAACGCAATCTGGAATAGAGAATATAGTCCAGGTGCATAATCCAAAGTTTCGAAATGATACGTCGAGAGCTCTCAAATTGATAGGCTTTTGAAAAGTGGCAGAAGAAAAAGAAAAAAATAATATAATTAAAAAGTCATTTGTTCAAAAAACAAATGTGAGGTCTTTCCCTGCATTTTGTTAGTGTTGTGTCTAAGTATATGGTTGCTAATGACTTTACGGTCAGTTGCTATGATTTTAGTGTACAAAGCAAGTGGTCCCAAATCTGAAAATGTATGGTTGCTAAGGACATTTAGTTGGTTGCTATGGACAAAATGTCATTCCGGGCTATACAACATGAATTGAATTGAATTCAGTTAGTGATCCTGATTCAGTTTCCCATGTATTGTCCGCTTCAATTTTATACGATTAAAGTGTTAGTTTATGAAAACTGTTTACAGTGTCGGCAATTTTGAAAAAGGATGCCCATAACCATTCGACTTTGGTCGAAAATCGAGGGGCTTGACATATTGGTCACAAAAAACCATTGTAACGGTTGAAAAGTTACTGACAAATAACGCATTTTATTATATGTTTTTGGCCGCAATTTTGAAACCACTCAACCGAAATCATGTACTTATTGGAATCAAATTGTAGGTCTTTTAATTCTCTTTCAAATGAACCATATGTTTCATTCATCACCTGTAACGTTTACAAAGTTATAAAACAAAAAAAAACCATTTTCAAAATACGAATCAAGGGCAATAACTCAAAAAACGACAAGTTTTACGCTTTCGTACCTTAAACATTTTTTTGTACATTTGGATGTGACGAACATTTATCCCTTGAATTGTCTGCTTCAATTTTGTACTGTTTACGTGTTATTCTATAAAAACGGTTTACGGTGTCGGCCATTTGTTTAAATGGCTGCCCGTAACCATTTGACTTTGGTCTTAAATCTAAGGGCTAGTTATGAGCGTCACAAAAAACCATATGTTCACTATATTATCTCTGACGGTTTAAAAGTTATAAGCCAAAAACTGATTAGCTTAAACGTGTCAACTGCCGTAACTCAAAACGGTTTGTCGCACAGTTTTCGACTCTTATATTAAATATAGATCTCAATGAGAGGAACATTTTTCTGATATATTGTCTGCTTCAATTTTTAATGGTTTTTGAGTTAAATTGAAAAGAAAAATGGGGGACCGAAAAAATATTTTGATCCCAGATATGTAATTAGGACCCTCATATCTACTTGGAAACCAAGTTTGTGGAGATCAAACAACTTTGACGTTTTCGACAAACTTCGCGTCAAAAACGCGTAACCAGGGGATGTTGATCAAACATAATTTTTTCGCGTTATTAATCATTGTCAGGAGTCAGATGACAATTTCCAAACGTTAGAATTTTGATATCGGTTGCGGTTTATGAGTTTAATTGAACACAAGGGTAAACAGTGTTTGGCGAGATAACTCCGTTTCTAAAAACAGATTGGTTTTGCAGGGTGACTCAGGTCGAGACCAGGTAGTGTCGATTATGTGTGCCAAGTTTCGAAGGAATACGTCAAGACACTTTTTTGACATCTGCGGCAGAAAAAAAAATAATCATAAGAAATACAGTAAGGTCTTTCCACTGGGAGTGGGAAAGGCCTTAATAATCAGAAGAAATACATCGTTTATTTAAGGTAGAGCTTATTCGCGATAATTCAACTGAGTTTACAAATAGCTAATACTACGGCCAAGATATAACAAAACGTATATAATTATTTGAAATACCACACGATATGACGCAATACTGAGTAAATAATCAACGTGTCACTAAAATTAACCGCGTTGCTTTAAAATTTGTTTGTGTTCATTAAAGCGTTTCTTGCGTTTTAAATGGATATTTGACAGTTTAAATTGAATATCAGTTTGAATTTTATACAATCATTTGTAGATTTTTTGTGTAATTTTTAAGACTTGTAGATTGTTTAAATGTGTATCATTTAAATTGATGTGAATGTCATTGTTCAAAGGACTCAACGTGAATTCTTCTACTGCTACAGGTCACAGGTTAGTATAATATTTTTTTTCAATGATAAGGCAAATTAGGATCTATTTGAGTGATTTAATCGATTCTAAAACAATAGAAAATATGAATTGATATTACAAATGCTGTAGTAAAAACTAAAGAAGAGTAAAAAATAAGCTAAGAAATTTTAAAAATTATTATTAAGTTAATTGGTTGTTGGAAATAGTAAACCAATTGGTACCGTTTGTTGAATTATCGACACGTACATTGTTAGATTTAATACTAACTCTTGTGTACGACCCACTTGTGTTAGTGCTTTAAATCTTATTACATGGGCTGAACATCCACAATTATCGATACCCAACTTTCTTGAGGTAGAATATTCAACTACAAATATACATGGCTGAATATGAGTGATTTATACATAATTTGTAGCATAAAATTCTATTATGCGAAGGTTAAAGTTAAAAACATTCCATTGCAGCTATGTCAAATATCCCAGATGAACCTTTAAATATTAATATTGCAAATATTAATGACAGTTATAGATAATCTAGCTCTAGAACGTTCAAAACCTTAAATCTATGACGTGAGTGGTGTATGTATATACCTTAACCTGTACACCTTACTTGTGAAAAAGTCTACACTCCCAAATTGGGGCTGTTTACGACATATATCCATGCTACTCAGGTGGAGTAATCCTGAATCTTTTGAAAGAGATTAATAATACAAAAACATGTAAAATTCACTCTACTGATCATTGTGATGGCATGCAAGTTAGGAAGGTTTTATTAGCCGTCAACTGCAGGGTACATGTTTGATATGAATAATATTAACTTAATCGTGAACTTTTATTTCATTTGAATGAAGATTACTACCTAAAACACCAAAATAAACGATGTCGACTAAAAAGTGCAAAAAAAAACAATCCGACTGGTTGTCTTGACAAAAGCAAAACGATTTTTCTATGATATTCATCTTGAAAACGCATAGTTAAACACTTATCCTGCTTCATTTAGTTTATATAAACGAATGCTTACCGATATTACTGATTTTTTTATGTACATCAGACATTAACGGAATAATTTTAGTAATGATACATTTTTTGTTAACGACCTGGCTAATATGATATATTGAGTTATCATTTTTTAGATGTACTGTAATAATCTCATCGTTACAATTATGGCTGAACAAAATGAATTTGTAATTCCTATTTATTGTTCTATATGCAATTTAACATTTAATTTATAAGTGTCGGATATACATATAGTTGAAATGAATAGTTTTTTCTTTAAAACGCGCAAGGATTTAAACGTATTTGCAATAAAGAACAGTTTTTAGCTTTAATTAATACGTGTAGCAAGTGGTTTGAAATACTAGATGAATCATATGACATAAATGTTGACATTCGCAAGAATTATGGAGATTATAATGGCCGATAACGTTGCTTTTAGCTAAGGCTTCAATATATTGCTGATTATGAATATTCAAAAGATTTAGAAGTGTAGTGCATAACTTTCACTATTATTCTTATAGGTTGTAAAAATTGTGTGCGTAACAAGGAGAGTTTCAAAAGATTTTGGCTTTAAATAGTTTCCGGATTTTTCAAAAACGCGAAACTTCTTTTACTTTACTATGACAATAAGAACATAAAATTCCGTGTTATATGATATTTGAGGCTAGAAATCTAAGCAGTTTCTTCTTCCTTTTCCCTTTTGAATCGGTCGAGGCGTGATACGTATTTTAAAATGTACGGTGAAGGTATAAATAAGAGGTCAATAATGTTGCCAAAAATACAGTTAAACGGATTACAATTCACAATGAAATCTAACACGTGTCAATCCATTTATAAACCTTAATTATATGACTTCGCTGATCCGACACATTTGCTGTATACACGTTTAGTAATTTTATCGAAGCTTAAGTTATTGTTTGTCATTTAAATTTTTCATTTGAAGATTTATTGTCAAAACTTAATAAGTTTCTGATATTGGTTTGAAATAGTGTTAAGTATATTGTGTGTTTATTAAAATTACATGGCTACTTTGGCTTTATCTTTTAAAATATAAATGTATTTCTGATACATTTTGAATTCATTGTTCAGTTGAATGAAGTACTTCATATAAGAACTTAGCAGTTATTAATTAATGCGGACTACGATCTACATGTATTTTTACTAATAAGAATGCTGATCAAGAGAAATATTAATTGAAGATGAAAACACGGACACCTCAGCAATCGTTTTGCAACTTACCACAGGTTGTTAAAATACTTTTGGGGCTTTATGGGATTAAAGGTAGGGTTGATAGAGTGTTCGAGTAATAGTCTTTTTATAAATTAGTTTCTAAAAAAATATTATCTTCAACGGTAAAATGAAAATGATGTAATAAAATTCGCTAGACGTAATAGTTTAATATAATGTGTTAGTATATTTAATATTCATAACAGTCCTAACTTTAGCTTAAAAAAGTGTCTACTATTTGTGTATATGTATGTACGCGACATTTTCAGCACTTTTTATTGTTATTTGTTTTTTAGAATGTGGTGTGTCTTGTCCTTAAACAGCTTTTTTCTATTAGTTTGGCTACGAAAGATTTGTTTGTGATGTTCTCTGCAATCTAACAGTAAGTAAGTTAACTAAGATGCATTTTGTACTTGAGCATGTTTAACCTGTCTGTAGACAAAGTTACTTTATGTTTTATATAGTGCTGGTGTCGTTTGTTTAGTATGTAGGTATTAGGGATGATAAATCATATGAATTGCGTGTGATATTTATGGCGTTCATGTAAACAATGAGTTCTACAATAATTTAAAATATCGCATAATGTATTTCGTAACCCAATAAATGATCTCAAGAAATTATTAGTGCGTTTTATTGAATAGTTATTCCTATAGGTGTCCATTGCCGTCGTCGTCACCGTTGTTGTCGTCGCCTGTGCACTTACATTTCAATCTTTATTTGAAACGAATAGTCCAATTAAAACCAAACTTGGTCAAGGTTTTCATTGGATAATCTTTTGCAATGTATATGTATTTATTTTTAATTCAGAACACTACAATTGCCGCCAGCGCTGGACTTCTTTAAACAAACGATCATATATGATATCATACTGTTTAAAAAGTTTATCCGATAAAAAGAACCAGTGAACCTTTTGATATAAAACGTATCAGCAATATTGTTTGGATTGTCCACTATAATGTTTATTTCTTGTCTGCCGACAAATATAGGACATTTGGGAAATGTTAAAATGCCATATGGTGCGTTCATGTTTCTTTATGGGTTTCTAAGAAGTATATGTTTTCATTCTGATTGAAAATTCAAAATGAACGCCACCGCAGCACATGGAAAAAATCTTTTGAGTTTTTTTCTAAAACTGATAAACCAATTGAAAAAAAAGAACTTTTAAGCGATGTGAATTTTATTAAAACATCTGTTATATAATAAAATAATTAAAATTATTTATCTCTTTGTCAAAGGCATGAAATCAGCGGTACTGAACATTTTAACAATATTAATGATTGACGTTAAAAATGACCATTAAATCATTCGAAAACAGTAGAACAATCTGTATTACGCTCTTAACAATTCTTGCAATCGACCTAACACTAGCGTAATTTTATTGTAGTAAGTTCATTGATTTGCAGGTAAACGGAACTAAACAATTAAAACGTCCGCAAGTATAAGTAGATAAAACTAAAATTTCATTTGTATTGTTACTTACATGTAATTCGCGTCTGATTATTTACTAACCTGTCAAACAGTAAACATGATTTTTGATTGGATTACAATTTGAATGGGCAATTTTATACAACGAATTGATATAATCGAAGCGCGGTATATGCATTACTGAGGTTAATTGATGATCCGCTAATTACTGTCCGAATTATTTTGTCATGTTTAATTTAAAATGGTTATTATTGAAATTTCTTTTTGATCTCTGATCAATGCTATTGGTGGTTGAATTTCGTTTCTTTAAAGCATCTGTTATATCTGTTTACTTGTGTGTTGTTGTCAATTACTTAAAAAACTATCGGTATTGTTTAATTAGTTCTTTCGAAATGTAAGTTGATAAGTGTTTTTCTTTAAATGTTTTTCCATGATTTCGTTATAAAGTTTTTAAATTTGCTTACACTAATTTATTAATTATTGCCAATTTATATGAAGGGATATAGAGGAAAAAGTACTTAATATATCGCACGCTACACATACAAACCACACATGAAATAAATACCCTTAAATTTTTTTAAACATCACATAATGAAAATGACATAACACCCTAAATTACGACCGAAAAACTTTGACTTATCGAGGTTTGACTGTAGATAAATCTTGTTTCTTGACATTTAATGTCTATATAGGGTTGAATAATTTCATATACAGTTTAACTGTTACACTAAATGAACTGTGTATATAGAGTAACAATTATTATAGAACATGTATACATGACACATGTGTATTTTTAATTTAAAATCATTAGACTGCTATTTCATACAACACCTATCTTGAATATATTTTGTTCTAGATGTCAAGTTACCTATGAATGGAATATCAAGAGGAAGATATGACGACTAATCTTATGTATGCTATTGAGGCGTTAGGTTATGATGAAGAAAGTATTGGCATATCGAAGACAATGGAATATTATATTAATATGCTGCGTGTTACTTTTTTAAAAAAACACTATGAAAATTTAGTGATCGTTGGAAGTAAATGTGAGGGTTTGGAACCTGGTCTTCATATGACAAAAGAATATTATGACAACTGTATTGATTGGGATTGTGTGTACTATGTTCAAGGTACATGTATAATAATGTCAGATATTGGTCGTCAATCGAATATCGCTGCAAATGATCTTTCAATTATACCAGTCTCACAGTTTCCAGGATATGTACGTCTACAACTGCCACCACCTTACCGTTCATTTCTCCCTAATAATTTCTTCTATGAACATGCACGTATAATATCGGATAGTAAAGAAGCAAAAACGGCTAAAATAACACACAATGGACCTGCTTTAACACAATTCGTTGTCTTTGGAGACAACCCAATGATTGTAAAAAAGGACAACGTTATTTGTTTTTTATTTAAATCATGGCCTCAGGAAGCAAACAAATGGGTCAACAGAAATAAACCGAACAATTGGCCAAGTCAAGAAATGATAACAAAGATAAAGACAAAAGGATTTACCTTAGCACCAATAGGGCATTTCGACTGCACTGAAAATGAAATTCAGTGGAGAATTGGAATACGAGGAGAAAAAGAATTATTATCGAACTTAAATCACACACAGTTAATGTGCTATGTCGCTTTAAAGCTGATTTTGAAAGGCGATATACAAAAAATAAATGAAGACGTCTTGTCCTCGTATCATGCGAAAAACGTTATATTCTGGTGTGTTGAGCAGGAACCTTGTCAGTGGACAAAACAAAACTTTGAGATTTGCCTTAAAACGTGCATTAACCGACTGATAAAGTTTATAACGTCCAAACAGTTTCCTCATTATTTTATAGAGGACCGTAATCTGATAAACTCAAAAATGACTCATCAATTAATGGACCAAATTGTCGAAGCTCTTACAAAGTACAGTGATAACAGTTCAGCCATTTTGTCAATAAGATTTTTTGACAGACTAAGAGAATTTACTAGTTTTAAATTTGAACTGTTAGAGTCTTTAATACAAATGTCAGTCATTGACAAGTGCATGACATTTTATTTAGCGTCATTTGGTTACTTTTATGAGCCTCATTACCTGTGGGAAACGTACAAAGGACATTACACTGATGTTCATATGAAAAATGCACAAGATATACTACATATTTTAAAGAACACAAAATACCACTTTATTCGTCACTACATTGCCTATGCTAAAAATATGCTTGGTTTGTTGTGTTACTCCAGATACAATGAAATATATTCCCGAAAAAATATCATGAAAGTGCGGAAGTTACTTATGAGTTCTCTAACATTTGAAAACATTTCACTGAAATGTCGTACCGCCACATTTCTTTTTATGGAAAAGGATTTCCTAGATTGTTTGAATGTATGTAGTTCTTTCTTAGAAACACCTAGCAAATATCATTCGCGACAGGAAAAAGTACTGCACGCCGAAACAGTGATGAAAGATTTCTTTAGCTTGATTTATAATAAACCAAATAATATCACTGAACTGACAGAATTAAAAAGCAAAATTCTATCAATCTTCTCCGATAAATGCTTATCTGAAAAAATCGGAGATAAGACACAACTACAAGCTAAAGCGCTTTTCGAGCGAAGTGGAAACATGCACAAAATATTCGAGGGTTATGTCGATGGATTCACTCAAAATGACACTTTAAAACTTTTTCACCTTGGACAAGAAACAACTCGCGACGCAATTTTATCAATTTTCGAAAACTTTACAAATTTGGTTTTCCGTGACATGAGTCTTAACGTTCCTTATTTAGCGTCCGAAAAATGGGCAGTTCCGAGAGTTATCAAATACGAACTTCTTTCAGTTCAAGAATGTCATCCTGGTAGTTATTTGTATGGGATTTATATAGATCCAAAGTTACATTGTCTGATCCTCCAATTTTTGTGCTTCATGGAAACCAATATGAACATACAAAGGGATAACATTCTGACAACAATGAACAATTATATTAACGAATATCCCAATTTAACGGACAGTAGCCAGACAATTTCTCCAGAACTACCATATTCACTTCCACTGTATAGAGTGTGCAACATGGTGGCTTACTGCTGCATTAAAGCTGGAAGTTACAAAATGGCTTTAAATCATATATTGAATTCATTTAAACTCTATGAAAAAGCAGAAAACACAGCTTATGTCTATATAAGATGCATTTGTGGTATTCTCAACAGTCTTTACGATAAGTAAGCAGTTTTGTCTAAGTTAATGACATGTGTCTTTTTAGACTCTTGATTATGTCCATTAATTGAACAATACTCGATTTGGTAACTTTCTACATCTCATTTATCTGAAAGAACTATAAATTAAAACTCAACAGACACTAAAGGTCCACTTTATATTTGGAAATACATCTCTAAATTAGCTATCAAGTAGGACGTTCTTCTAACTCTACCACAAATGTGCTGGCTTCAGCTTTCTAATCTTTCCAATCCTAAATGTCTCTTAGTGTGCAGCAATATTTTATAAGCTCCAGCATATGTAGTTTACGAGTCTCAAATACATGTGAAAAGCTATTCGAGCTATTCGCTTAACGCGGAAACTGCACACTAAGGTTTTTGTTGCTATATTGACGACAATGAAGATTTTGTCATTAAAGACCTCCTTACTGGAAGACACAATGTATTTGTAGACAAATACACGATACATGTCTCTAAAATAAGTACAGATGAAAGTTTAGTGTGTGAAGTATCTTCCCTTACTTCCTTTATGTTACTTTACTTATCATGGATTATATACCAACGACACGAAATTCCATGTAATAACAGGACTCTCTTATCTGAACATGACAAAAACTTGTCTTCTTTGCCAAATTCATTATGAAATTTATTCGCAGTACTAGTAAAGATGCTAGAATAAAAACAAGTGTATCAATTTGTTCATCGTTAACAAGTTCAAGAAGGTACCATAGCATGTTCAAAATCATAGACTAATTTTCTTGCAGTACTCAACATTTGTTCTTGTGATATTCAAAGCCTTTAGTTGTGTAATTATCAAAGTTTTGAAAGGTAAAAAACAATTCTCTTATGACGGGTCTGTTTTATCATATTTCCGAACCATTGTGTATTTTGCGATATCGCTCCCTGGACGATGTGATATGAAACAAGATATAGAAAAAGACTGGTTTTATTTGGTAATCGTCCATTGTGTATTACTTTTAACGCATTCTAATTGGTTGTGGTGGTGAATCTTTCAAGTTTTTCATATCTGGCGTCATAATAGAATTTCCAAGCTGGGGTAGATGCACTGCTTGAGAAATGATCCGGACATAATCATTAAAGAAAACGATTTCATAACTCATGTGGAAGGAAAATTGCTTTATATCAAATCTCTTATTAACTTCAGATGCTCTCTTGTTATAACATTACAATAACGTACCTCGTGCTGATATTTTGCAATTTTGAACATGCAATCATAATAAAACCTATAGAACACTACAAAAGTCGTTGTTGTAAATTAAAAAAAAAGTTATTTACCTCTATCAGTTAGTAAACAAAATTAAATATATTTTCCGTTTAGATGTTTTCTATTGTTTTTTAATGCTTTCCAATATGTCAGCGTTTGTTTTAATTCAAAGTAAAGCTGAACATATTACATCTGCATCTAACCCTACCAAGAAACTTCAGAAAAATTGCCAAACATGAAATGATTAACATGCACACAATTTTAGATAATGCATTCATTTGACAACTTAATCATCTTTAATCTGTTGCCATAAAATCTAATATATCTTAATATCTTAATATGGATTCTAAAGAATTTTAGAATAAAAGTCCCTTCTGGCCATGGATATTAGTTATTTGAGTACAACAAGACGTTCTGAGTTGAACAATAAATGGTTTTTAGAACTTTTATGACTGCTGCGAAGCTCAAAATGCAACTTCTGGTGGTGAAATGAAGTAGCTTAGTAAAGTTTGTCATCCTGATTATCAAAATATAGGTTACGAATGGCATTTTATAACATTTAAGTTGTTGCTAAGAACTGTATGAACGTTTTCAAGTTATAAGCCAATCACTGATTAAACAAAATCCGTGAAGAGTAATTAAAACATATTTGTTTTGGAAACAAATATGAAGATCTTCCAGATAACAACCAAGTAAATTGCTAGCTAAATTATCACATTCGAATGAAACATAATTGTGTCTCAAAGTCAGAAAATATATCTACTAATGCACAAATGTATCTTTCGATCATCGAATGTAGTAACTTGAGGAAAACAAGTGATTCTGAGTTAGACAATATATGTTTGTAATGAACTTGTTTGATTGTTGCTAAGAACAAAATACCACTTTTAAGTGTAAAATAACACATCTCAGTAAAGTAGATCATCTTCTCTAACAATATATGGTTGGTAAGAACTTTTGTAATATTTCCCTTGTTGCTATGGTATGCTACAGACCCATGACAATTGACATTGGGCCTAAATTAAAGCTCTTTTTTCCACTGATCATTTTAAGTTGATGTTTACTATTTAATCTCTTGTTGTTTTCAATTATATAACACAAACCAATTAACCGAAATGTGTTAAGGGCTATAACTCAAAACGGTTTATCTACCAGTTTCTGACTCAATATACAAAGTGAAGGTTTACCAATGTTTGACCTAATATACAAGATGAATTTTTTTCCAATTTAACATTTGTTTCTGTCATTTCTGGTTTTTAGATATAGCGCTAAACAGACATTTTTAAATAAACATATGTTATAATTAAAGGGGGTGGTCCCAAGTATCTAGAGGCCTCGGTGGCCCAGTGGTTAAGGTAGTTCGTCTGCTATTGATCACGTGGTCTGCCAACACTGAGGTTGCGGGTTCAAGTCTCACTGAGGGCAAGTTATACCTACTCCAATCTTAATTGACAAGTATAACCAGTTTTCCTACCGAATGTTCGGGTACTCCGACTTCCTCCTCTTATAAAATATGGACGCCATAAAATAGCTGACAAATTGATCATCTTTCAAACAAACAAACTAAGTATCTAGAACTTTTTTTTCGAAAAAAAAAAATTTTACGAGTTGCTTCACTTTCAAAAACGCGTAAACAGAAGGTCGATTAAATTGACCCATTTCCAGTTTTACATGATTTATCTCCCCTTTTTACTTCCTGTTAAAAAAAACTACGGCTGTCATCACTAAAAGACTGTGATATTGAAATAAAGGTTTTGCATTGTTTTTGTATTGTTTATCAACGCCAATCAAATATATCTAATTAACCTCATTAGTAGATGTTACTATGGCCACAAGCAACAGGTGAGTTTGAATATTAGAACACTGGTAAGCTTGTTTAATCAAGCTATAAAACAGCTGAGGTTCTACCTCAAATTAGCATCAGGTAAATGGGGGAATAAACATCAGTTAATTAATTAGTGATCACATTTATACAGCATGGGGTTTTAATAACATCCTCAATCAGGTATTGACACCTGTCATTCACATGAAGCGTGAAAATTTTTCAAAAACAATTGTCCATTTAAAAAGTTTTCAACATGACAAACTACGGCTACAGCCGCAGTTTTTAGTACCAGAAATGGACAATAGGTGGCGTTTTTTAAATTGGAAAGTCGACAATTTGTGTGTGTGTTAAATCATTGCCAAAGGTCAACCGGTATTTTTTACTCTGCAGATTTTAATAATTTTTTCAATGTTTGTGAGTTTATATCTTTACAAGTGTTTACGGTGTTCCGCCAAATAACTGCTATAATAAAAATATATCAGTTTCAAAGGGTAAGTCAGGTCATGTCCGGGTATGGCCGATTAATGGTACAAAGTATCGCAATGATATGTCGCGGCACATTTTGGGAAAACCAATGGCAAATCTTCGGAGATAAAAGCAATATATAATATTCATACGAAAAAATACAGAACGGTCTTTCCATTATAGTTGGCAATACTTAAATAATAATAACATAAATCATAAATCCCAAAAGAAGGTCTTTAAATTATAGTGGGAACGACCTAAACTACGATGTATATGTAGTGTTTACAGCAGGTTTCACGCACAAAAGCTATATTATCTACTCTTATTTCTGTTTATTTGTCATATTCTCACTTTTTCATTTTATCAGAAATAACACAGTACCGGTGGCCGAATGGTTAAGGTAGTTCGTTTACTATTGATCACGTGGTCTGTCAACACTGAGATTGCGGGTTCGATTCTCACCGCAGGCAGTGTGTACTCTACTCCAATCTTAATTGACAAGGATTGCCAGTTTTCCTACCGCAGGTCGGGGGTTCTCTCCGGGTACTCCGGCTTCCTCCCCCAATAAAAATTGGACGCCATGAAATAGCTGAAAAATTGCTGAATGTGGCGTTAAAGCACCATTCAAACAAACAAAACAAACACAGTACCGAGTAATGACACCTTCGGATTTAACTCCGTTACAACACTGTGCAAAACGAGATTTTAGGAATTTGAACAGATTTTTTAGTTTTTAATATTCACCAGATCTGATTTGCACCACTTTTAGAGTAACGAATTGCAATGGATATAAATAGGACATTTTGATGGCTGTTAAAATAGATGCCATTTTGGATTAAAGATTTAGCTGAATACTCGCCTTACTTTCCTATATAGATTGATGCACTTTTGGTATGCAGTAAACATATGGGTAATTCAGCGTTTCCTAACACTTTAATAGACTCAAACTGTGACAGATGGTTTTTTAAGAATAAATCCATCTTTTGGAAGATAGTAGACGTGGTGGTAGGGTTAGCAAGGAAAATGTCTGAACAAAGTGCCTTCATGGAACAATCCAGCTAATTATATATGTACACCAATGCAATATTATTTAAGCCGAAACAAAAACATCTTTGTATTACAACAAACGTTGACTTGCATCGGCTTCATTGTCTGATAGATGTAAATTTAGTGCTTTCAGCGTATATTTATGTTAAATTAGTATCAACAACCTGATTATCTTCAACCATTGTCAAGCAACATTCTCAATAGCATCTCAAGAAGAAGCTTAAGGTTCTGTCTACACTTAAAGATTGACATGGTAATTGGTTTGCAATATGGTAATCCATATGCTATAAAGTTATTAATTCTGGACAATGTTTATTTCTCATGCAATCACGTTGACAGTAGTATTTTACAGTGAAATCAAGGTCTGTTATTTTGGACTTGTTTTTGAGCTATAACTTCTCTGAGATGTGTGCCGATTCTTAGATTTATAACACACGTTTTCAAATTGCATCAATTACCTTCTGCGGAAAAGTTGTGGTATCTCATTCCTTAAATCCCAAAATGAGCTCATCCATTGCTATGATAATGTTCCCTTTAACAATAGAATTTGCTAAATATCACTAACACACTTGCAAAAATGGAAATACTGGAAAAACATAGATTTGTTTGTTTTACTTTGGTATTTCGACAAAAGGTGGTAACTGGATCTTCCGTTTGTCTACTGGATTCTAATTGACAACGATGTCATTATAAAAACGCTTATATTTCTGAAAATGCTACTAATTAGTTTTGCGTCATATACAAAATGATGAATCTTGGACAAATGTGTTTTATTTTAAACAGAAAAAGAAACAAAAGATATGCAGTTTGGCAAGCAACGAGGTCACACCATTCTGACGTCTCTACATAACATTCGGTGCCAAAATTAAAATTTTCAACATCTGTTAAAATCTAATAAAAAAACTTTTTTTTTCGAATAATGTAGAGTTCTACCAAAGGTAGCATCCTACACCAAATTTCAATCCAACTTTCTTTGATAATGATGGAAACGTTACTTTAGCGTCCGCCATTGCGTTGACTAAGTAACTAAAAAGCCATCATTTCAAACTTGAACGATTCGTCTTCGGGCCTACTTAGGGCACATCAGGTGTTAAAATCTTCGTATCTACGGATATGACCGTATATACCTAATATTATACAAGGGCTTCTTGAAAAATATGACAAAATGATTTGCCTTTCCTTTAGTTTTAAGTTCTGCTATAAAGATGTTATGCGTTTATTGAATAATGCAAAATTCAGTGACTATGTTGATAGCATTTACCTTATTAAAGTTGATGTTTAAGACTAAAAAATGACAGATCATTCTGTATAAATACAACGATTGAACAATTCGAGGTATTAGTTGAAAATGGAAAAGCGGAGTGCACATAGCGGAGAAGTCAAATGTTTTCACACTGTAACAAAACTGATACAAGAACTAAATTATAGGAATTGTCACTTGTAAGCAATTGAACGGAAGTGCAATCCCATTCAGGAGGAATACAAGATTAATATATACAATGCACAGGTTTGCTTTGTTTTTAAGACAGCGTTACAGTTATAATATGTACTGAACAAGACGCAAAACGCGTCTAATCAAGAATCATCATTGACGCACAAATTCAAAGCATATTTAAAGTTCAAGTAATTAAGATGTTGTAGAGTTTTTACGACAAAAATTCGAAAATTCGAAAACATTATATCATATTCAGCTTTTCAATCTACAACTCGCGAATAAAAAATTTTGGAATGTAAACCAATTTCAGTTCTTGAGGGAAGTAAAAATTACTGTATCATAAAAATAATAAATGATTATATTGCCACTTGCAAGGTTGCCAAAAATAGTGTCAACTTATGTTTATCCGAAAGTTCCCCAACATCTATTATCTAATTTCAGCTAAAGTATCTTTTGGGTCATGTTAAATCGCAACAGTGTGCGAGTCAGAAACACAAAAATCTGGTCACCGACAATGTACGCGTCTGCTTATAACATATTTGTTGGTTAAATTCATGTAATACAACAAGTACTGACTTTAACACCTGGGGAAAATTACATTTTTTTTCCGGACTGAGAAATTCCAATAGTGACCTATAACATAATTAGTTACTTTTTTACGGATGCGTAGATGTAACGAATTATGTGGCACTAATATATTAAATAAAATAAAGGCTATTATTGAATACAAAATGTCTAGTACTGATAAACTATTTTAAAAAATTTATTTAATTACAGGTAATAGCTTATAGTTAAAGCGTCATGAATAGAAAATTTATATCAAAAGAAAACTGTAGTTTACATGACAAATATGGTCTTTTGACTTGGTTTGAACAAAATGTTTATGTAACATATATCTTTAGTTGTTCAAAATATTAACTAACTAATCGACACTTATATTGTAACATATAGCAAATGTACGAAGAAATTTTAATGACAATTTCTTCTTTAATCTGTATTAAAACGCTTTTAAATAGCAAAACAAATTTCAGACACTAGCTTAAAAAACTTAAAATACTTTCAAAAGTCAATATAATACATCTCTTATACTGCTTAATGTATATGTCAGCATTGAGCAATCGCTTTATAGATGATAATAATATTTAAATATGTTATATATAATTCGAACAATGAAAAGAAATAAAATGAAAGGGTCAACACTAAATACACAAACAACATTTAGCTATGTTCAGATGAGAACAAGAAAGTATAAAATATATTAATTATAGAAATTAGATCAAGTAGTAGGCAGAAGATTAAGTATTATTATTGACTTTAAAAAAATGGAATGTTAGAAAAGGGAAGAAGATTTTGTCTTTTATAGCATCTTAAATAATTGTTTTTTCTCTTTCAAAATAAAAAAAAAATCGATTTTAAAGTTTCAAAGTCAAAATAATTATTTCCGAAGACAAAGATAGAAAATCAATAAACGCAATCTACGATTGTACAAGACAAATCTGTGGGACGTTCCCTGGAAACCTTAGGTACTGATAACCTATTTTCACATCAATAATTTAATGTTAAAGCTTAGTTATCCGTGAAAATACATGCTCGATTTAAGGCATATTAGTAGCGATGTTCCGCAACTCTCTCGAGAGTTTGACTTTTTATTCCTGAAAAACGTACATAAAATAATAACGAGTGCTATTTTTTTCTGTGACCTGTTGTATATATATATATTTGTGTAGTAATATTAACCAGTCTGGTCTTCCTACTCAGTTACAGAATTGTTTCGCATTTTGCAAAAGGCATCACATCTTAAAGACATACATCGTTTCTACATGCTAAAATGCTAAAATACTAAAATATATGCCTCGAGTTCTCTCTTTTTAGATTTATGATGTTATTTCAATGGCACATCACTACCTTTTTAATATTCAACTATGAATTTGTTAACGTCAGCTTTTTATCAATTCTTTTTAAGTTGACAAAAAAAAAAACGTCGAAGCGAACTTGTGGGGCAAAAATAATTATCATCTTGCATTTACATGCTAGCATATTCAACTAAGATGTATCTGTGCCCAAACGTTTGCAGCTTTTTTGTATTTTTTATCAACGTGGTCATAATGAAATAATTTATTACAGATTCGTAGTGCTCATTCTTTATCTGAGATTTAACTCCTCATGTAATTTCTTGTGACAGAATGAAATAGTGAATAAAATATATAACAGATGTGTTTTCCCTTTTGTCGCAAATTCTATTTATAAGTATACTTAAGAATTTTTATGTTTTGTTGTACAGAATAAAAAATTTTATAAACTGTTCTTTTTAATCGTTTATAATAAAAAAAAGCTTGACCTCGGTTGCCAAGTGGTTTAGGTAGCAGGAATCTACTAGCCAATACTTATGTTGTCTGTCCTGGCCTTACTGCAAAAAGTGTGCTTGAAGTATACCGAATATTTCAAAGATTACCAGCTTTCATAAAGGTCAGAGATTTTCAACAGGTTCTGAAGCTATTCATTTTTGATATTTATATCATTCATATCTTTTTGTAATCTTTCATATCTTTAACTAATTAAAGCACTAGAAGCCTAGTACAGTAGGGGGAATAATAATTGGCACTTTTATACATCTAATATTTGCGAGTGAAGCGAATTTGCACATTTTGAAATATTAAAGTATTAACCACTGCGACAAATTCTCGGAAGTGGAATGACCTCAGTTTCAACATATTTTACCTATGATCAGCAACAAAAGTAATAATATACAATTCAATACTTAAACACGATTGATTGGTTGATTGATTGATTAGATGTTTGCAATACGTTCAGCAAGCAGTATTTCAGCTGTAGTCAGGATAACAACAAATTAACAAACAATAAATCAATTTGTGAGTTTTTTTATTGCAGATAGTATCAACTCTCCAAATGCAAGTGTATCGACCACATCTTCCTCGCCTGTTACAGTGTGTAAGGCTTACTCAACAGCATGTTTTGCAATACTGGCTTCTAGCTAAACATCCGGATACATTTTTATTTCTTTTTAATACTGTATAGGTAAGCCACTTTTGTCCATTTCGTGTTTTAGCTACAAACCAAGGCGAGACTGATTCATGACATTGGTGACATTAAATATATACAAGTTATGCATCCATAATAATCCTAAAAAAATATAATCTGCTTTTACCAAACGCCTTCAATTTATCAAAATGTGCAGACCCTGTCTAGATTTAATACTTATTCAATTTATATATATGACCTCATAAAACTGGAAAGGATACCATTCAAACCTTAAAACACTACGTTATAGAATATGCCGAATCAAATTAAAGAGTTGCTAATTCTTGCATATCGTACTCTGCGAGAAGTTCCTGTCATGCACTCCACAAGCTTGATGAATTAATGGGGTATTAGGGGAAATTCAGCAAGATTGGACCGATGTTTACAGCAACCTTTCTAATAAGAGGGTGAGCAACATAAATTAAAAAAATATTTATTCCACAGTACCAATATTATATTAACATTAACGTGTGATGGTTTCCTATTGCCAGGTAGATCGAGAGTCAGTTTTGTGTCGAGCATTCACGAATTTCACTGTGGATGAGAGAAGTTCCTGGGATGCACTCCACAATCCTAATAAAACATTGCGGTAAATTCGGTTCACTGATGGTTGCCCGATATCATTAGTTAAAAGTATAGTGAAATGTACAAGCTGTCATACGTTGTCCTCAAATACGTTGCAGTATCAAGCTCTAGAATCTGCACCTCTTCCTCAACCGTAAGGGTGTAGAAGCATAATTAAAGTTCGTTTGCCGATAATTTTAAAATCATTCACTGGCCTTTAGCCGAGCAGTCCATGGTCTAAAATCGTTAAAATTCTCCATGACGTTTAAAATACTATTCGATTGTAGCTGGTGGCATCTGAAAAATGAGGAAAACAATTATTTAGATGTTAGCATGTACACACTATCTAGAAAGAAATTTACTTTTCTAACAAAAACTTAACAACTTGTGACAAAACATAATAAACATGTATTTCCTATTTCAAGAAAAGCTTGAAAAGTGAGTAAACAACAGCGTCAAAACAAATATGGGTAAAAATTTGTATTAGATCGAAGTTCGGTAAATTAACGTCAGATCAAAGCAGATTTACCACGCATGTTAAATTACACGCGTGTAACACAAGTGGCAAGATGAAAATGTATCAAATGAGTGACAAACCAATAAAGTATAACAAATGTCCCGTCGAATCTATCCGGGTTAAGTTGGGGGTTAGATTAATAGAGGAACAAATGGGTGTCAGTTGAAACGGTGTTACTTAAATGTTTTCCTTTTTAATTCTTAATTTCAAAAGAGTGGTAAAAATAGTAACAAACAAAAATGTATCGGAAAATGCGCTAATATTCATTTAGAAATTGCTGACATTTTGGTAAAAAACATTTTATCATGCTTGACTTTTTTGAAGTACAAATTAAATTCATGTATTTTGTAGAAGTCCATTTACGAGGTATCCACAAAATGTGTTCTTTGTTGTAAGACAAAGAATGTCTTGTATATACAATATCCCCAAATGGTCAATAAATGAATACGTGAAATGCAAGTATTCATTATCATTAGTTCTGAATCCAAAGACTTAAAGCGCAAGCTTCACATTATTAGCAAAGCCAAGAATGTTAAAAATTTCATATATGTTATGCAGATTGTTAAATAATTCATTCGCAAGGTTTCTTTATGTGCGCCACTAACTACAAGATACAAATATCAAACTGTTAACCTGCAGTTATGCGTACGTCCAATGTCTACCTTAAATATGATAAAATACCACAGGTACTATGTTAAAACCAGAAGGAAACAAAAGAATTTTCCGCAAAACATGTTTTTCATAATAAAACTCCAGCATCCCTGTAATTGTATACATTTATACTATAAATCATTTTATTTCTATAATGCCATAACGGTAGTAGCAAAATAGGACTATTGGCGGCCCTGAAGTGGAATTAAGCAAAGTTCATACAAACAAAAACTTTCTTGTGCAGTGAAAAGCCCAAAACAGTGTTGATACAACGGGTATATTGTAGTTTAAAAACATGTAAAATGTTTTATGGATTTGCCTTTTTGTGTCATCCATAACCAGCTGATATAAAGATATGTGCTAACTAAATATCATAGATTTTTTGTTTGTTTACAGTACTTGGAAATTCACGGGCAATATATGCACTGTCGAGTACGGTGTATATATTATGAATCACAAAAGAGAGCTTTGAAATATAATCTTCACTTTGGAAAATCAGCAAGCACTCAATATCTTGCTGAAAAGTTCATTTTTCAAGAAAAGTCTTCAAATAGTGTATTCCAATAGGTACTAATTGCGGTCCTCTCCTCGTCGACCTTTTTTGTACTCTTATGAGGATGAGTTCCTAGAAGAAGTGAAATAAAAGACACGATCAATACCTTTAGGTCGGGATCTTACATAAACCTACTTTTGAAAATATACTCTAGGATATTACAAACTATACTCTACGACAAACGTGATAACTTTCCCACTGTCAATTTTGCATTCATCGATAACAACATTTCGGCAGCACCAGCGTTTAGTGAGTACATTTCACAACTTGTACGTAATTCTAGACCCTGCGATCGGTATCCTGATTTTCTAGATCGCTCACTGATGTTGACTACTAATCTTCTCAAATAAGGGTTTGTTATACCTAGGTTGATGTTATCTCTTCAGAAGTTTTCTGGTTGTCACCATGAATTAATTGATCGTTATGGAAAATCAATCTCTCAAATACGATCAGACATTTTCGCTGTCATAGGTTGTCTTTCCTGTTCCAGAATTTGTCTTTTTCCTAGACATGACCGATGTTTAATTAGACACAGGCACTCTTAATCGTCCAAAGGATCTGAATGCACCCATTGTTTTTATTGGATTCAGGTTGCTTTCTTTCCGTTTTTGTGTTTTGACGTTTGTTTTGCGTTGTATATATTTGTTTATATCCAGACTTGTAATTGCCCTCCGACTTTCGGCTCTTGTTATTCGGTCGGTGTCATTTTTCCATTTTTCGTGCATTGTTATACACAGGTTTATTCAATACAGTATAAAGATTTTATGACTTTTTACTAATTGTATAAAATATGCCTTGTCAACATTGCGAACCAAAGGATGTCATGAGACTTTATGTAAAGCTACATCTGTATAATTAGTGATAAGAAATCTTTCAACATTTGTTGAAAAGAAATTTTCTCAATAATCAGTTAATAAGTAGCAGTGACCGACCTTTTCGTTGAATTGTTTAAACGTTAATAAGCCCTTTATTACGAAAGTAATACAAACCAAGGTAAAAGTGGACGATTTATCACAAGAAACGTGTCCTTTCTTGTCGTATGAAACGAACGCTCTTATTATATAAAAGTGTATTTTTTAGACGCTCTTATCATATTGCAGGAAAATGTCAATTTGCGCAAATCAAAGGTAATTATAAGTTTATAAGTTTTAAGTTTAAAAATTAAAAATTATTAATTTGTTATGTTAGAAATAAAGTAACAAAACGAAAAATAAATATCACAAAAAGAAAACAAAAAAATTCAACAAATGAACTAAGCACTACGTTTCAAAGGGTGTACAATTTTATACCATAATACAGTAAGTAATGGTTATATGAATCATACATGTATGACCATAATAAACTGCCAACTTCCGCAATATAATTACGTAATTGTTTCATTCATTTTTAAAGTTGAAAAACCTATGATTTCTTGCCATGCAATATCTATATATTGTTGAATTATTTCATAGACAGTTTTACTGTTACAGTAAATGACTGTTAACTTTCATTTATAAAATATCAAATTAATGAACAATTATCATAGAACATGCATACATGACACAATTTGCAATTTGAAATTATTGGACTGCTTGTTAATTATGTGACAAATAATCAATATCAATTAGTTAAATACCAGTTACTTATCTTGAATATCGTTCTAGATATATCAGTTATTTATGAATGGAATATCAAGAAGAGGATATGACGGCAACCAATCTTCTATATGCTATTGAGGCGTTAGGTTTTGATGAAGAAAGTATTAGCATATCAAAGAATATGGAATTTCATATTAATGTTTCGCGTGATACTTTTTTGAAAAACAGCCTTGAGAATGCAGAGTGCGTTGGAGGTAAATTTGAGGGTTTGCAACCTTGGCTTTATAGAACAAAAGACAATGACAGCATTTGTAATGATAAGGATTTTGTGTACTATGTCCCAGTTATACCCATGCCAAATATGGGTCTTACAATTTTTACCACTCTCACAATTTACAGTTTCCAGGATATGTGCATCTACAACTACCAGAAACTTTCCTTTCATTTCTCCCTAATAATTTCTTCGAAACCTATGTCTTAAACAAATACCGGTACATGAAGAAATAAAACACGTGCAAATAAAACAGAATGGTAATGCTGTGACACAATATCTATACCTTAGAGGCGACACTATGCCTTTAAAAAAGACAATGTTTTTGTTTCTTATTTAAATCACGGCCGGAAGAAGCAAACATATGGGTCAACAGGAAAAAGCCAAAAAAATTGGCCGTGTCAAGAAATGATAAGGAAGGTTATATATAATTAAGTCAAAAGGATTTACTTTAGCACCAGTTGGGCATCAAAAATAAACTTCAGTGGAGAATTGGAGTAAGGGGAGAAAAGAAATTATTATCGATCTTAAATAACACACAAATAATGTGCTATGTCGATTTAAAACTGATTTTGAAAGACGATATACAAAAAGTAAAAACGAAGACGCTTTGTTCTCATATAATGCTAAGAACGTAATATTCTGGTGTGTTCAGCAAGAATCTTGTCAGTGGACAAAACAAAACTGAGTTTTGCCTTAAAACGTGCATCAACACACTGATAAAGTTTATAACGTCTGAACATTATCCTTATTATTTTATAGAGGACCGTAATCTGATAAACTCAATTGAAGAAACAAATTGTCGAAGTTCTTACAAGGTACAACACTAACTGTTTATTCATGTTGTCAATAAGCTTTTTTGATTTACTGGGGTTAGTTAGTAGTTTTAAAGTTGAACTGTTACAGTGTGCAAAAGAAAAGTCAGTCATTGAAAGGTGCTTAAGATGTTATTTAGAGCCATTGTGTTTCTTTTATGATGAACCTAATAAACTGTGGGAGACGTACGCTGGACATAACACTGACGTTGATTTGAAAAAGGCAGAAGATATGCTTCATATTTTAAGGAAAACAAAAAAAACATTTGATTCGGCATCACATTACATACGCTGAAAATATGCTTGGTTTGCTGTGTTACTCAAGATGCAATAAAACCCGTTGCCGAAAAGATATTTTGAAAGTACGGAAGTTACTTATGAGTTCTCTAACATTTGAAAACATTTCATTGACATGTCGTGCCGCCACATTTCTCTTCATGGAAAAGGATTTTACAGGTTGTTTAAATGTCTGTAGTACTTTCTTAGAAAACCCCATCAAAACATATAAATCGCTACATGAAAAAACACTGGAAGCCAAAAAGGAGTAATTAATTATAGCTAGCTTGATCGATACAAGGCCAAATAATGTCACTGAACTGACAGAATACAAACGCAAGATTTTATCCATCTTCCACGATAAATCAGAAAAATGCGAGAAGAAAGACAACTTCAAGCTGAAACGATTTTCGAGGGTTTGACTCGATATGCAAGTCAAGATGAAATTTTATCGGTTCTCAAAGCCTATACACATTTTGGTTTTTCGTGGTGCGAGTTGCGATGTTCCTTATTTAGCATCCGACAAATGGGCAGTTCCGAAAGTTATCCAATACGAACCTTTTTCCGTTCAAAAATATCATCCAGAAAGTTATGTGTATGGAATTTATATAGATCAAAGACTTAATTGCCTGGTGCTACAATGTGTATGCTATAAGGAAACAAAGGGATAACATTTTGATAACGATGAGCAATTATATCAACGAATATCACAAATTAACGGACAGTAGACAGACGGTTCGACAGAACACCCACATTCACTACCACTGTATAGAGTGTGCAACTCCCCTTATTGTATTGGATACCAAAACTTCACAAAAACACATACAAACAGCAGGATCGTTTAAGTGTACTACCAAAACACTAACTCCTGTAACGTGACAATACAGTGTGTGGAATCAATGAAATGGGATATTAAAAAATTCAAAAGACCTGATAGACATCTTGAGTTCTAGACCACTTTCCCATTGCAACAACATTAAAACATTTGATTTTTCGACACTCTATGCGGCCTTCCCCCATATTCAACTTAAAACCAGGCTTCCAGATCTTACAAAAAGCTGTTTTTTCAAAAAACGGACAGAGACTATATAAATACCTGGTAATTAGTCATGGCAGAACTTACTTCGTCATCAATGACTCTAAATCTAATACTAAACTTACTGAAAACCAAATCTGTGATATGTTAGATTTTCTGATTGACAATATATTCGCCATGTTTGGAGGACATGTTTTTCGACACACTGTTGGTATTCCAATGGGTACTAATTGTGCTACTCTCCTCCCCGACCTGTTTTTTTGTACTCTTATGAGGTTGAGTTCCTAGAAGGTCTGTTAAAAATGAAAGAAAAGACATTGTCCAAGACCTTTAATTTAACATTCCACAATATTGATGATGTTTTGTCCCACAACTATGGTAAATTTGGTGACTATTACATTCCATATACCCTAGCGAGCATGAAATTAAAGACACCACCAATACACTAAGGTCAGCCTCTTACGTAGACCTACTTCTAGAAATAGACTCAGGAAAACTACAACTAGACTCTACGACAAACGTGATGACTTCAACTTCGGTATTCCGATTTTCTAGACGGATCACTGCTGTTGACTGCTAAACTTCTCAAACAAAGGTTTGTTATACCCAGGTTGATGTTATCTCTCCAGCTCCTATTGCTAGATTTGACTTTTACCTAGACATGACAATTACTAACTCGACGGATGTCTAAGTACAGGCAGGCACTGCTTACTTGTCCGGAGCACCTGAGTGCACCCATGGTTTTTATTGGGTTTGGGTTACTCTCTTTCTGTTTTTTTTGTGTTTTTGGTTTTGGTGTTGCGTTTGTCTATATCCGGATTTGTAACTGTCCCTTGACTGTTGGCTCTTGTTGTTCGTTTGGCTTTCTTTGCTATTTGTCCTACTGGCATGTGTCTTTACTTCCCATGAAGAAGTTATTTACTATAAAAGCATGCGGCTTTCAATCGATATAATTTACTCTCAATGTCAAATAAAATTTGAAAATGCAGTGTTAAGTGAAGTTATATCAAGTTTATAATATCAACGATAGCTAAGTATGTTTTAATAAGCTGAGATAACATAAGAGAAACATTTAATTAGTATTATGTTGAAAAAAAACTCTGCTTCCATTACATTAGTGATATCCGTTTACTAAGCAACCCTCGATTTGTTAACTTTCTTCATCTCATTTATCTCGGAGTCAACGTATCGAAGAGGACCTTTTACTAACTCTACAACAAACGTGATGGCTTCAGCTTTCTAATCTTTTCAATCTTATCTGTCCCTTCTTAAGCAACAACATTCTATAAAGCTGCAGCATGTGTAGTTTAAGTGTCTCTACTAGATGTAAAACGTTTCTCCATAGTTTGTCAGGAATACCACGATTTCCTTGATCGATTAACGCGGGAAACTGCAAACACTTGCTTTTGTTGCTAGATTGAAGACATTTTATTTGAAGATATTTGTCTATTGAAGACATCATGTAATTGAAGACAAATATACGTTATCTGTCTCTCAAATCAGTACAGATGTAGGTTTATCGTAGAGTGTGTAAATTAACAGATTCAAAATTGATTTATTTCTGCAGTAAACTTAAAAGAAATGGATAATATCCAATACAGTTTATTTCAGAATTCAAGTTGTGAATCGTTTTTTTGGCCTCGGTTTGGGTTGGCATGTTTCTTTTACCAAATAGCAATATACTTGATTTTTGTCCATGCAAAGTTCGATAAAATTCTCCCTGGCTTCAACATCAGGCACAAAATAAACTTTGTTGCATATGCGGTGAAAGAAAAATAATAATTGCCATGCTTAATTTTTGTCTGAGTATGCAATTAATAAAGTCACATCTGCTGACGCCGTCGGTTTCCAATAAAATACTGATAAGAATGAAAATTTGTTAAATATTTCCTTATTTTATTGTATGTCCATGGCACAAATTGGTTAAAGAAAATCATTGAAAACGATTTGGTAATAAAGCTAATGGAAATACACTAAATGTATTGGCCACAGAATCACATCGCCAGTTTATAAATAATATATAATAATATCATGAAAATAGCGAAATTCCATACCGCGTCGTGTCAAACACTTTTCTATTCCTCTGTTGCATCATCGGCAATCGCTGTTACAATTTTCTTTTTATCACATTTGGTGGTGCATAAGCGCGATTACAACAGTCGTAATTTTTACTTTCCTTTTCTTAGTGGATTCACTACAAACGGCACAAAATGGCACTGAAACATGTAATAAAAAGTCTCTCTTATCTATCTGAACGTGACAAAAAACTCATCTTTGCCAGAATATTCACTCGTGATTGTATTAATGATAATGAAATAAAAAAATTGGGTCACATTGTTCATCTTTAATAAGGTATAGAGAGAACTTTCCTATACCATCTTCAAAATCAGTAATTGACTATTTCCTTTAAATGCACAACATTTATTTCTGGGATATTCAAAGTATTGAGAGGTGAAACAACTATTTTTTTATGATTTGGCTGTTTAATCATATTTCCCAACCCTTGTGTATTTTGGGATACCGCACCCTGAAAGATGTGATATGAAATAAATTATATAAAAAATAAACTCTCCTAATTAGATAATCATTATTGTGAGTTACTTTAAACGCATTCTGATTGGTTGTGTGACGTTGCAAAGTTTTTCACCTCTGACGTAAAATTACAATGCAAGGAAAATATCTGCGCAAGCCGGTGCAGTTGCACTGCTTGAGATATAATCCATACGTAATCATAAGAGAAAACGGTTTCATAACTCGTGAGAGTTGAAAATTGCTTTATATCAACTCTCTTCGATGTAATAATGTAATAAAAATTAACCAGAAGTACGCTTGTAATAACATTTCAATTACGTGGCTTGAGTTGATATTTTGAAAATTTTAACTCTCACTCTTTATGAAACCTATAAAAACCCTACAAAAGTCATTTTCGTACATTTTAAAAACAATTGTTTTTAAACTCATTCAGTCGGTGAACGAAACTCTATTGTGTTTTAAATTCTTTCCAGTATGCGTTTGTTTTATTTTAAACTAAATTCACACAATATTTAAACAATTTTAAACAAGGTGGCGAAGACTTCAAAGTACATGGTTTCGTAATTCTATATTTTATCACGCAAGATGTGTTATTTATATATAACTTTGCCATCTCCATGTTACAAGATATTAAAGGAATGCTAGGCATGGATTAGAGATAATTTAACTAAACTCAATTAGATATTTCAGAAGCCTTACTACTTCCAGCTAACAGTAAAATTAAGCTGAATAAACTACTTGTATCTGATGAGGTTATAGGCTGGGATTCTGCTAAGGTCGAGGCAATTACTTATTGGCATGTTCTTGCAAATATTAATTAGAATAGAAGTTCTGGCAGGATATCGTAGGTTCATTCAAAATTTTTCCGAAATCGCAGCCCATTTGACAAATTAATCCAAGAAATTGTTAAGCTTAAGTGTCAACAATTATTTGCACGTTGTAAAGAATAGCTTACGTATATTAATTTAATTACCCACGAGGGAAGGCCTGTTTATATATAACTATTAAATTGAACATCAGAAGGGTACTCAGAATTTTAATGCTGATAGTTTGTCGATGAAAACATCTAGGTTGTGTAAACATATTGATTTTCCTAGTTGTGATAGGGATGAAGTTTTCATGGTAGCCTCTGTTATACATAATACTAAGTTAGAGGAAATAATGCATTATGTTGAAGGTGCAGCAATTGCCGAAAATTGGCAAGAAAGTAATTATCAATTCTAAAAAACATTGAATTATTCAAGCAGTCTCGTCATAAACCTCGTAAGGAGAAAATTTTGGTTTTTCATTAAAGGTTAATTCATTGTGGTTTCTGACTAAAATGAGAAACTTGTCTTTGTTAACAGCTACTCTATAAATAGATATTTAGTTCATTGTATATTACTGGGATAAAAATTATGCTGAAGCAAACAAATATTATAATATTGTAGTAGCAATTGTTAAGCATATAAGTATAAAGTAAGGAATATCAAAATAAGTTTCTTTGGCCTAAAATGTCAGTAAGACAAAACCAGACCCAAATGTTCTGACGTCTCTACTTCAAAAAAACCTTAGTTGGTTGTCCTTTGATTGGGTTATGTGTTTACCAAAGGACCAAATCCGGTAACAGAAAACGGAAGTGTAAAATTATAGGACGTCTACTTTACAAAGTGGGTTGAAGCATTTGCAGTTCCAAATCATAGTGCTCTAACGGTTGCTGACAAGTTAGTCACGGAGATATTCTGTATATTAGGTATACCCCATAAAATTCATAGCGATTAAGAGAAAGAATTCGAGCCTGAGCGTTTTCATGATGTTTGTTATACACTAGACATAGATAAAACTAGCACAACACCTTATTATCCACAAAGTGATGTACTTGTGGAAAGATTTAACTAAACATTACAAAAGATGTTTTGATAAATTTCGAAATAAATGAGAGGAATTAGTAGCCTTATCTTTAATGTCTTATATCAGCCACTGAAAATTATTCAACACAAGTAAGTCCTCATAAAATGATAAAGAGAAATGGTATTTACTCTTATAATGTTAGGAAGCCCTGATCCAACAGAAACGAATTGCTCAGTAAAATATGGTAAATGGTTAAATTATTTATTTGGAAATATGTTTAATTTTGTAAGACAGACAACATTAAGACAAAACTGCCTCTAGACAAAAGAAAGTTTATGATAAGAGAACTAAAGTAAGACAATTTGAACCTAATTCATAGTGCGGAGATGGTATCCTCTCACTGCAGGAATACAGTTAGGCTTAGGATGGAAAGGCCCTTTAAAAGTTTTAGATTGCTTAACTGAAGTTACTTACAAGATTTAAGAAACTTTTTTCTAGAAATTGTAGTCATCGTGTTGATCCCTAGAAACAGAACTTTATTGTCTGTAAAAATCTGAATTTTCTGATTTTTAAAGAACCAGATGCAGAAGAGTCATAAGGAAACCTACGTAACATTCGCAGTAAAATGAACATAGTTTTAGTAAAATTTTACAAATTAAATAGTTTACATATTTTATATTCCAAATTTGTACCTAAATTTCTAAATTTAAGTTAAAAGTATTTCTCAAAGTAACAGCATTAGCATAGAGGGTAAGAAGGAAAACATTTTCTGTATCGGAACACTTTAGGATTACAGTTTTTCTCTCTGTGTATAATGCATATCTTGCAAAAAGTATTAGTAGTGTTTGTGTCAGTGTGATGATATTGACCGAAAAAGTTAATATGTGAACTATTCGTTGACCTATAAAAGGCATTCCTAGTAAAGCGGCAGAAGTGTTCATATGTCTTTGTAGTTGTATGTAGTTCTAATGACTCATCAAGATTTTTTCCATTTTAATGACAAGAACAAATATTACGACGTTATTGTGTTTGATCACTACCTAAAAAAGGGTTTTCACACACCTAGTATTCTTATCCACAAAATGGTTACCGGTGGGAAATGTATGATGACAAATTCATAATGTCTTTTTTCAGAATGTCAGAGATTCCATTGTTTGTTCCTGGATAAATGTTACTGCATGTGGAAAGGGACCATTCGACGTCTTTTGCAAATATCAAAGACTCTAAAAGGCATTGGATGAGATGAATCATTTCTGTAAGGCTAAGTAGATGCAAACATTCAAACTAACAAAAATCCTGTTATCTGGGAGAAGAGAGAACCCCAATCCACGTACCCTTCTGACAAATTTCAAAAAGATTCAAGTTGTTATGAGATATTTGTAGATGCGTGTGAAACACTTGAAAGTAATACTGACAGTGAATGCGGAACCGTACACCTTGACATGGATTACGATCTAGTTGAAAAGAACGGAAGGACTGTAATAAAGTTTGTGCAGAGATATAACTTTAAATGGTAACTTTTATCTTTATATTTGAAATTGTGTTTATTAACTTGTGTTTATATTTCAATGTAAAATTGTAGAAATGTTACAATGTTTATCAATTGATTATGTGAGAGAGCTTGGCGGTCGTGCCTAGATGTAGACTTTTATTTTAAATTTCCATTTCGAAATCGTATCGTTCTGGCTTTGATATTTTTTTTACGTTCAATGAAAGATAATTAAAACTATTTTCAATTTTTAGTATTTCAATAGAATAATAATATCTTTCTTATAACTAATACCATTGGAAGATTTCATTAAACTAGTGTCTCCTAAAGACTTTAAGGTAGGTATCTTTTTAAACAAGACTTAAGTACCTCTTATATATGACTGCGTGGCAGCACTAGATCTCGGCTAAAACGATTAGTTGAGTGGGCGAATTTCATTGCAGGCTCCACATCTGGTTCGTTCGGGTGAAGTATCGTTTGGACAATTTGTTTTATTTAATGCTTCAGTTTGTAACATTGACCAATTTTCGTTAGTCGCAATAACTTTCTCTTAAAATGTAGGTTTTAAGATTCAGGCGCTTAATGAAGACCAGCGTCACATCTCCAAATAAACTTTTTGAGTGATTTTTACTTAACATATGCACAATTTATTGTTAAAATGGTTTGAAAAACAAATTATATGTAAACTAACCTATCTTTATTAAAATCAAGGAGAAGCCAACTCAGGTCCTTGTGTACTAATTGGAAAAAAATATAAATGTTCTCAGTTTAAACCAGAATTGAAATTTATAGAGTTGAAAACAAGATAAACCTGTACAAACGAAATATTAACAGAACAAACACATTTTGTAAATCGTTAATTATACTCCTTCATTGTTGGTGTAAGTAAAATTACAATTATAAACAGTTTCTGGATGGGGTAATCATTAACACCAAAATATTAATCAATAAATACCGTACAAGGGATAACAATACAAGTAAATGGTCCCAAATACGTGTCAACGCTTTCAACAACTTCAATAACTTTTAATAACGTTTTGTTGAATCGACATATCTACTTTCAAACTGTTCATGTTTTCTTACCGTAACTAAAGTGATTCTTTGTCATTTAAATTTGACATTTAAGATTCCTATTAGATTATAGTATTTAGTGTTAATTTGTACATTCGTTGGTGTATGTACACGATTGTAATGAGATTGATATATTGTTTACTCATTTACTACAAAATTTATTTCTAAAATAATGGTGATTTCAAAGTTTATTGCAATTGACATAAGCAAGACAGCGCTACTTATCAAAGGTAATTAAAACATTATCATAAACATTATACATTTTTTTAAAAATGAGCTTGGCACTTTCAAAGGGACGTGTTGCATTAGGTAAAAAAATAGTTACTAATAAAAGACGTTTTCATTTATTACATATTTAAGAGGTTATGAAAATAATTCTTGCATTAAATGGGTGCGACGACTATTATTTAAATCATTGTTTTATTTTAACATGAAATTGTATAATAACAAATGTAAAGTCAAAAACCATCCGGGCGATTCCAATGTTAAGGCGATTACTTGACTACCTTTACTGCATTAAATGCACCTTTGTAGTTTTGTGAAATATCATACTTTAATTACACTAAGTTAAATTCAAAAGCTTTTATGTGGCGCATTTATTGTTGAGACTGTTTATTTGGCGTTAAGCCCAGCAGTACTTAAAATCTATATTGCAAAGTACTTTTTGTATTGAATAATTAATCGACAGGTGTCCGGTTAAATAAATGTGTGTCGTATTTAGTAAATCTCTCTTTGAAGCACACACAATATACATAGTATTTCTTATACAGAATTCCTTTTACTTTAGATATATGTTTCGTTTTCTCAATGCACTCTTGCTTTTGGGAATCTAAAAACTAATAAAAATCTAGAATCGAAGATACCAAGGAGTATTCCAAATATAATAAGTCAAGCAGAGACAAAACTGTTGTTGAACAAAAGAGAAGACAACAAGAAAAAACTATGACACAACACAACAAAAAAAAGAATGACACGAACACCACTAAAAGTGAGGGGTGACTCCAGGACATACGAAAAGTAAGCAGCTTCTGCTCAACGCGTGCCACCCATCATTTCAGTCAGGTTAAAATGCAGTAAACATATTACCTGATCACTTGGGAGATGTACACTCCATATGCATGTGCTGCTGGAATGTTACCAAACATATATGGAAATTTTACAATAGGAAGATTAAAATCATCTCTTTGTTGTAAAGGTTGGTTCTCAACCGACCTTTATGTTATAAGTTCTATATGCAGTTCAATGTATGAGGCAGGGTTTTTTCTGAACAGGAAAGCTAATTAACCAGATGGCAAGATTTAAGTCATCACTTAGAAAAAATTATACAGTCGTCATTGTGACTTGTTTGACCGTAACGGAATATCTGTGTCACTGATTTATTCGGTTTGTCGAAACCACTTTTCCTCTTTTTTACGGACTGTGACTACCCCCACATATGGCTATTTATCGCATTAATACTAGACTAACACAACGGGTACTGTGTTTGAAAAAGGAGTTGGTTATTCACCGGGTCAGCTGGGCTCTGCCCCAATTTTAAGTGGGGCTGATGTTTTTATTTTTAAGTTATGTGATTGTCTTAAGAGGTATATTTCTGAATTCGAAGCTTGGTTATAGGGTTATACCGGAATATCAATTAACACTTCATTACTAATGTAATAAATATTTCAATACTGTCGGTTAAGATTTAACATACGATACCGTTTTTGTCCAGCGTGGATTTACTTTGTTTGTTCCCTCCATTTATAAAAGCTTAGTTGATTGTGTAAAACTTCAATTCTGGCTTAAGACTCTGTTGGTGCCCCTTGTCTTAGCTGACTCGATTGCTGTACATTCACGTTTATAATAATCGCTTTTATAATATATTTAATATTAAAGGATTCTAGATTCCAAATTCGGAAGAGATCCCAAACGCCCTCGTATTCTATACCCTCCAAATGACGCAAGAGGTTATGTCATCCTGATGATAGTCAGGCAATGATCACGTACAATTCTGATAAAGCACACGGCTTACCAATTCGCCTACATGTAAGGATGCTGGTTAACAGTTGAAGAATGTGTTTACTAGGATGGTGATACCCACGTTGCTTAAGAGTCCATCAGCAAAGGCATCTACCAAGCGGTTGCACATGAAATGTTCGCAAAGAAACCAAAGTTATAAATTTATTACGCCAGACGTGCGCTTTTAATCAAGTATAACCGAAAAAATATTTGAAATCAAAATGATTAAAATTTTACAAAGCTTTTACATTAAAAAGTTCTTTAATGTTGTACCAATTCCGACTAAGGCTATCTACATCCTGCGAATAGAAACGCATTAGAATTTAAATTATTTTCGAAATTTTAGTGCAGTAAATTGTCACTAAGAAAACCAATAATATTTGTGTCACCATATGAAGTTAATTTCCTGGTTTTTTATATCTGGAGGGAAACAGTCGTCCAACATAGTCTAAAGACCCATTAGTGGCACAAACCGAATTTTTTTTTTATTATAACAATTCGCAAAAATTATACTGAATCCTACTTCAGTCATCTACACCTTCCGAATAGAAAAGTAATTCAATAATTTCCAAAGTTTCAGTAAATTTAGCTAATGACTGTACCACTGAACAGTGCATTACATTTAGACTTTATAACTGAACAAATCAATGACAGTCAATATATGCACTGAAATTTTTTATCTATCTTATGAGCCCCAATCCTTCTGCAATAAATTCTTTCTAAATACAGGCTGTATGAGTACAAACAATAAAACAATGTTATACTGTCATAGAATAACGACTTGCCATATGACGTCAAGAGATTACAATGGGTTGTTACTAGCTTCATTTAAATTTAAATTAATTTAAAGGTAGTAAGTCTGATACAACCTTAGTTCCTTTAATAGCAATATGTTTTCTATTTATTGGTTTCGGTATTTGATCACACTGATGTTGCATGTTCAATTCTCAATACGGGCAGGGTGTAGTCGACTCCAATCTTAATTGACTGACCTATATTTGCCAGTTTTCCACTGCATATCGGGTATTCTCCGATTACTCCGGCTCCCCCCCCCCTAAAAAATGCACGCCCTGATATAACACAATTTAAATAAACAAACACGTCTACATATTGCTGAATTAGTTTATTAAGAAGAATTTATTATATATGTTGTAACACACTGATGAATAACTTTTTATAACATGTTTGTATAGCACATGACTACTCACAAATACGGAATAACTTGATTTCAAGTTCATTCATCGACATAATTGACCGCAATGTAAAACTTGACGCATGTTGTGAAACTATCTGTTCAATGTTGAATATATGTCGTTCTAGATATGAAGTAAATCGACGAAAGTAATGCCAAGACTAATACATGAAGACTTCCGATCTTCCATATGCTATAGAGGCGTTGGGTTTTGATGAAGAAAGCATTCGCATTAGGAAGCACATAGATTATCATTATAATATTTTGCAACTTACTTTCCTTAGAAAATCACATGCGTATTTAGAGGGTATTGGAAGCAAATTTGAGGGTTTGGAAGATGGCATTTATGGAAGAAGTTGTTTGGTGGATATGGATATTGTGCATAATTTTACAGAAATTTATTTTGATTGCTCCACAACATCAGACATCAGTTCCAAGCTCGAAACATTGATAATCGCAGAAAAAGATTTTGTAATTATACCATGCCGGAATTTCCAGGGATATGTGTTATTAAATCTATTGACATCTAATCTGGAGTGCGATTTAATCCATAATAATCATGAAAATTTAAACAATTTCAAAAAAACACGTGAAATTAGACTTGCGAAAAAAAAGCAGAATGGACCAGCATTGACCTTATACCTAGATTATGGAGGAATACCAATGATTCAAAAGAAAGACTTTGTTAATTGTTATGCATACGAATCATGGCCGGTCGAAGCATCCAAATGGGTCAATAGAAATAGGCCAAATGGTTGGCCGTCTAAATATTTGATTGATAAAATAACGTCAAAAGGATTTAACTTAGCACCAGTTGGGCATTACGATTGCAGTGAAAAGCACTTGCAGTGGAGAATTGGAATACGAGGAGAAAAGGAATTAATGTCGAACTTAAGTCAAACGCAAATACTGTGCTATATTGCTCTAAAGCTGATTTTGAAGGGCGATATAAAACAAATTCATGAAGACGCATTATCCTCATATCATATGAAAAACTTAATATTCTGGAGTGTTGAGCAAGATTCTTGTCAGTGGACAAATGAAAACTTCGAGATTTGTCTGAAGACTTGCATCAACAGACTAATTAGGTTTATTAAATGTAAACAATTTCCACATTATTTTATAGAGGACCGTAATCTTATAAACTCAAAAATGACTCCCGAATTGAAAGAAAAAATTATCAAAACACTTACTAAATACAGCGATGACATTATATTGCTTTTGTCCCTTAGCTGTTTTGATGAGCTAAAGAAATTAACTAATTTTAATGTTGAAATGTTAAATTGTGCTATACAAAAATCAATTATTTTTACTTGCATTGAAATGTATTTTGATGCATCATCGCACTTTTATATAGAACCAAATATACTTTGGGAGACATATGAGGGACGTAACACCGATATTAATTTAAAAAATGCAGAAAGTATACTATCTATTTTAGAGAGACAGAAAATGCACTTTATCCGTCATCACATAGCATATGCTAAAAATATGCTTGGATTGTTGTATTACTCCAGATATATTCAAACACATTGCTTAAACGACAATGAGAAAGCTAGTGAATTACTTGAAGGTTCTTTATCATTTGAAAATATTGCAATAAAGTGTCGTGTTGCTACCTTTCACTTCATGAAAAAAGAATTCGAAAATTGTTTTTGCGCATGTAATACTTTATTAAAAAACAATAGCAAATTTAAATCGCTGAAAGAAAAACGCCTGCATGTCCTAACGGTTCTATCACAAATCTGGATCATGATAGATAATAACCGAAATGATGTCACTTATCTAACTGAATTAAAAGAGAAAATTTTAGCGATCTTCTATACTACATGTATGTCAGAAATATGTGGAGATGAAGGACTACTACGAGATGAAACGCGTCTGGAGCAAATTAGGATATGCAAAGAGAATGCATTGTTACTAAATTTCGAAAGCATAACAAATATGGTTTTTAGTAATATGAGTTTCAACGTTCCATACTTAGCGTCAGAAAAATGGGCAGTTCCGGAAGTTATTCAATACGAACTTCTTTCCGTTAGGGGTTGTCATCCTGAAATTAGCATTGATGGGATTTATATAGATCCAAGGTTAAATTGTCTGTCTGGTGTTAACATTTTTGTGCTGTCATGAAAAAGAAGATTGCAAACAAAGGGATGAGATTTTGACAGATATGCAGGAATATCTCAGATTAACTTACAATGGTCAGGATTTTGCACCTGAACTACCACATTCACTTCCACTCTATCGAGTTTACAACATAATGGCTTACTGCTGTATCAATGCTGGACATTACAAAATAGCTTTTGAGTATATACTGAATTCGCTTAATATCCATGAAAACGCAGAAAACACAGCTTATGGTTATGTAAGCTGTGTACGTCTTCACGTTAAAGACTATATAGAAAATAGTGTTGTGGCCCGTGTTTGTATGTGATATTCTCAACAGATTTTACGTAAGCAGTATTTTAACAGCTTCAGTTTTTATGTGCATTCTGTAGTTTACTTAAATATGTTGCCTATTTAGATGACATAATCATATATATATAATTGTTTGTTGTATTAGATTATTGACGTTGGCTTTATTAATTGTTTTCATCCTGTTTCACTTTCATAGAATTTCTGGTAAACTCATCAGTCTGTGTTTTAAAATCTTCCTTTAGTTATTCAATAGGTAATTCCGGTGTTTTACCAAATTAGTAGACAAATTATAGACATTGCCACCTCAGGCATGATTGATCCACCAGGTTTTGTATCTACTACACAAGAAACAATATACAATTATGTCCTTTAATGAAGGTAATATCCATAATTATTAAATCAAGAAAGTGTTATATTTCCGAGGTCCGCAGGACCTTGGCAAAATAACTATTTAAAGATTTAATAATTTTGATATTACCTGAAATCAATTAATCGCAACTGTATTATACTGAACTAAAGACGAGCATAAACAAGGGGACTGTGTAGTCATAACTGTGTAACCCGTTTAAATTTGGCGCGCTTTTGTAAGTCGAACAAATGACTGGTTTTTCCCCATTAAAATCTGGCCTGCTTGAGAACATCGGACAAATAACTAGTTATTTCGTCTACGTGCAAATTGACAGACAAGTTTTTTACTCACATGCAGTTTTGATCGAGAAAAAGTTATCGGTCCTAATACCTAATTTATTTTATTACTTGTTTCCATAGTAAAGTATAATAAAAGATAGTAGTAAAATTTGATTTTTTTATTGTAGTAGCTTTTTGTTGATTTACAGGTCTTCAAATCGACATTTCAATAATCATTAAGACATGTAATAATAGACAAGATATATCAATATTAGATAAACATGCATGGTTATTTTATTTTATGTTTTTTTCAGCAAACAATGATTGTTTTCGCTAAGTCATTAACCCCAAAATACGTTTGAAAATAACGATATAATCTAATTTTCGCTATGATTTATTAAAACATTTTATTTCCTGCATACCTAAACCCTAACAACGATCCTACTATTACGTTTTAGTTAATACGTAACGTGATTACACAAAAGGAAGAACTAATTATCAATTTATACCAATATAATAGAACCTAAATACATTCCAGTCAACATCTATGTCCTTATGTTAGACATAACTAATTTTTCAACACTTTCAAATATGGCTTCAATGAAGCTTGCAAGACATTCAACATCGAATGAATAAATAACTATGAATTTAAAAAATAATACATTTCTGTTCATATTTTATAGACTATTTTAATCTTTATCTGCGTAATATTTATGATTTATTTGCTAACAGGAAAATAGTTTATGCGGTGTGAAATATACTCAAAAGATGCCGATAACATTAAATTTTGATCAACTGCCCTGTCTAAATATATTTTATCCTTTCTTGCGTCCGTTTGTATCATCAACCAAATAAGAATTGCATGCTATTCCAATTTCAAATAGACTCGTTATGTGATGATAAATCGTCGCCCAAAACTTCTGCTCACAATATTCAGCTCATAATAAAAAAAGTAACACAAATGATAAACGGAAAAAATTTCAAAAAGTATTAGGGAAATACATTTCTTTGTGGTTTTGGGGGTGGATACAAGGGGAAAACTGACCTCCGATGAAATTAGCCTCATCCTTACCATTGGAGTGAGCTACAGCAATGCCATATTTTAATGTTCTTAAGATAACAAAGATGAAACAAGCTGATCGAAGGAATATAAGTAAATGAAAGTCATAAAAAGTAATCTTGTGTCAGTTCTTGTGTTATGGATTAAAGAACATGGTTTTGATATACATATTCACATATACATATTATAGTGTATGGAAGATACCGACGGGTTTAATTACAGAATAAGTCAAGGACGGACAAAACCATAGTTAAACAAAAGAGGAATCAACAGCAAAACAAACTGTCACACAACACAAAAACCAAACACTGAGTTACAAGAATCTCAATAAATCTGAAGGGTAAAAAACTCCTGATATATGCGTGGCGTTGTGAGATTAAAATACAGACAAAACAGTGTTTATTTGTCCTGATTACCTTAGTGCCCTATGGTTTGTTGGGTTCGGGTTACCTAGTTTCTGTTTTTACCTTTGTTATTTTTCTGTTTCATTTGGTCTATTTTTTCAATTGTAATTACCCATTGCCTTCCGGCTATTTTTGTTGGGTTGATTGGCTTATGAAAATCAGCCATTTAAACGTTCACATAGAGCTCTATTATCTACCCTCACAGTTATTTAAAATGTTTTTATGTGACTTTGTAATATTCATTTCAGTACTCGCGTTACCTTAAACATTTTATCTATTCTTCCGCATTTACATAAACATTTTCTTTTTCTTTTTATATGACTAAAACGTCCTGAATATAGCTGAAATATTACTAGCTAGACGTTAAACACCAACCAATATATCAATCATATAACTTAAAATGTGGTCTTTTCTTCTAATTTATAATATTTGTTTGTCTTAATTTAATGTAAGATGATGTGTATCCGGTACACATAGCAGTTTTGGGTTAACAAATATAAATTGTCCATTTGTATAGATATTGGAGATTTGTTTGTGATGTCTACAATTATAAGTCATCGTGACCTGAAGGTTTCTTTTAGACCAATCAAAAACACACAAAATTCTATTCATGTAATAATTTTAAATACCGTTCTATGTATTACGCTACCAAGTGAATAATCTCAAGACGGTCTCAGTGCTTTTTATTTGTTAATTGTTCTTGTTTTGTCGAAAATTAACGTTTCAACTCAGTAGTAAAGCACTACAGTTATTACTGGAATCACTAAACTTACGGTATTTTACCGTCAACCAAAAAGTAATCTGTGTGTAAAAACGTATAAAAAATATGTGTTGGTAAGACATCGTAAGTCTAATAGACAAAATTGAATAAAACAGATCGGCGATCTGCTGTTAAATAGATGACTTTACTCCCTTTTTACATTGTAAATAATAATTTCAGCTATAAAGTATTATCAATTTAATTTGTTGGAATTCCCTGTGGTAAAAATACAAAATTAGATTTATGAAAATAGGGATTTTTCGGTGTTGAGAATCCCTTACAGCAATATTTCACCTATCCCATCTTATTTGGTTTACATATTTCAATTGATGATTGTCGTTTGTTATCGATAAGAAAATTTAAATGACATAAATTTAATGACACCAACCATCTTGTAAACAGACGGCATTATAACCTGATTAATTTACTCTTTCTGGATTTTGTAAAAATTCCTTATTATGCATGTGCACCGCTTGTTTAGTCACTTCTTGCACGCGCCTTACCATTTACACAATTTCTTGTTGTTTTGGGGACGATGATGTTCCAGTTTTGAAGACGTTGCTGGATTGACCGCTCGAGCCAGAGAGACTTGCAGAGACCTGTGGCACACAATCACAAAAACATTTTGCAAGACATTATCTAGCTGTAATGTCACGTTTCAATTCTGGAGAATTGTTAGCAAGCGAATTTGAAAGGTGTTAGCTCTGTACCTTTTAGCAGTTAGATTTTCTTGAATTGAGTATTTAATACCATGAGAAATAAACACTGTCTAACCTAAATAGACCCTCAGCCAAATCGATCGCTGAAAAAAAACAGGCTTCTACGCATCGTTTCGTCTCTATGTTGGTAGGTAACATGACGTCTATCTGACCGATACTATGTGAACCGTCACTTGATTGTAAATAACAATGGTCAATAGTGGATTGAAAATTTAGATTTTTTAAGCATAATTACTGTTCCATAAAACTCCGTGTAATAAGAAATGGTTTTAGATATAAGTGTCAATTGATGTTAGTTTGTTTTTGTAAGATTTTTTAACATTACTTTCAGCAACTTTCGAGCTATACATTTTTTACTGTTCGTTAGGAAATCTGACAAACCTTGTCAATTAGGATTGTAGTAGAATACACCCTTCCCCCATGGAGACTCTAGGCGGTGACAGACCACGGGATCAATAGCAGACGAACTAGCTTAGCTTCTCGGCCACCGAGACCTTACGAATCAATTGAGATTAGTATTCGAAATAAGAATGCATTCATTCAATACTACGCGGTTGTCTGCTTTGAATATTTGCTAATAAGGGAAGTGAAGTATTTTTGTTTATTGAATTGTATTTTCAGCTGTATATGGTAAATGTGATATACAAAGTAATTAAACTAACTTACTATTATTTTAATAGTCACATTCATCTCAAAATGTTTGTATGGGAAAGATATTTTGTCTCCCTTGTCTTATTCATTCAACTTTGTGTTGGTAAATAAATTAATAGGTTCTTTCATACGTTTTTGAGAAAAACCTGTTGATCTTTAACGAGTGATAGAAATTGTATGTCTTTTCGCGAGTGGAGCGCAGCAGGTCAAACCAGAACGTTTATATGCTTCCATAACAACGTTCTTGTTTCTGGCGTTTTGATTGGACAACGCAGCAAGTACAGATGTGTGCGCGTGAGCTCATCAGTACTGGATCATCTGTACCAGAAATCGGCCTTTTACGGAAAAATAAATATTATACCGTGATTCAATAAGTACGTGTCAAATGACGTAACTAAACCTGTGTAATGCAATGTAACATCACAATACTTGTGTTTGATGTGTTAGCATTTGCTATATGATGTCAATTGGTTACTAAGTAATTTTGTTTAAGTTCATAACCTTTTGTTCCATATAAGCAATATCATGTCAATAAATAAAAAAAATATTACATATACAATTTTATGAAAATAAATTGCATTTGAAATGAACAAATTAATAGTACATGCATATATAAGACATAATTACACGCAATATAAAATCATTAATTTACTATTTCATTTTACAATATTTGATCAAAACATCAAATATGAGACAAATGATGAACTATCTGCCCAGCCTGTAACTTATCTTAATTATATATCATTCTAGATTTCAACGATATTGACGAAAACAATAGCAAGAGGCTATGACGGCTACCAATCTCCCATATGTTATTTAGGCTTTAGGTTATAACGAAGAAACTATTACTATTAAGAAGCACATGGACTTTCATAATAATATTTTGTGAATTACTTTCCACAAACACAGACTTCACAATTTAGAGGGAGTTGGAAGTAGATTTGAGGTTCTAGAAGCTGGTCTTTATGGCAAAAGTACAGTAACAAATGGTTCAGATATGGATTTTGTGCAATATATGCACAGAATAATACTAATGGTTATCACAATATCAGACATTGGTTACCAAAATGACGAAATGACATTTTCTGTAAACGATCTAGGTTTCCATGATATGTTTATCTACAACAACCTCTACCTATCCTTCTATTAAATTTTCTCCCTAATGAAATCTGTGAAGAATATGTACGTAGTAAAGGATAATTAGTGAAATTAAACTGTCGAAACATCACAAAATTGACCTTACAAAATACGTAGACTATTGAGGGGTTCGCACTGTGGCAAAAATTGACACTGTTAAATGTTTAAATCATTTAAATCGTGGCATATTGAAGCAAACAAATGGGCCAAGAGATATAAACCAAACAAATGGCCTTCTAATAAGTTTATAGAAAAAACGAAGTCAAAAGGATTTACCTTAGCACCAATCTGACATATAGATTGTATCGAACACAAATTTCAGTGGAGAAAAGGAATACGGGTAAAGAAAGAATTATTTGCTAAATTGAATCAAGCACAATATTGCTATTTTACTTTAAAACTGATTTTGAAAGGCAATATACAACACATCCATGAAAAAGCATTTTCCTCAAATCATGAAAAAGGTCGTTTGTATGACTCTTGTGATTGGAAAAAGAAAACTTTGAAATATGTTTCAAAACGTGCATAAACTGATTGATAAACTTTATATCGTTAAAATAATTCCCACATTATTTTATTGAGGACCGCAATGTTATAAATTCAAAGATGACTTTCGAATTTAAGAAAAAAATTATAAAGCTCTTACTAAGTATAGCAATGATATTATAGCTATTTTGTCTTGAGCTGTTTTTGGTGAGTTAAGGACTTCAACAGTGTGCAAAACAAAAATCTATCATTAATAGCTGCATAGGTTTTTACTTAGAATCCTTTTCGTACTTTTATGGAGAACTAAACTGGAAGACTTATCTGGGACATAGCACTGAGATTAATTTACAAATGCTCAAAGCATATTATCTATTTTAGAAAAAAACAAAAAGTCATTTTATTCGTCATCACATTGGATATGCTTAAAATATGCTTGGATTATCGTGCTACTCCAGATACAATGATACCTATCGCCAAGAATATATTTTGAAAGCGTGGAAGTAACTAATGAGCTTTTTAACATTTGAGAATATTTCACTGAAACTTCGTGTCGCCGCCTTTCTCCGTATGCTCAATAATGATTGCACTAACTGTGAATCTTTGCAGTGTTTTTTAAGAAACCCTAGCAAATATAAATCGCTACATGAAAAAATATTTCACGCTTAAACGATTTTAACAGCTTTTAGAGACTTGGTCAAAATGAGTGAAAGTTATGTCAATAACTGACTGCATTAAAAGGGAATATTTCAGAAATTTTCTACGAAAAAGCATATCAGATCAGATCACACTACTCTAAGGTTACATCGTTTTATCAGAAATAGTGGCTGCGCAAAAATCATAATGATCACATCAATAAACTATCTGAATATGATATCTTAGAAATCGCTTTGAACAGCGACAAATTAGATTTAATGTTTTTGGAAAATTATAGGAATGACGGCATATTATTACTTTTCAAAAACGAACAAAGAAGTGGATAAAAAGGCATGTGATGTTTTAAAATAATGAACTAATTTATTGTTAAGTATTCTACATTATCGGAGAGTGGAAAAAGCAGAACTGCCAAATTCCCTTCCACTCTATAGAGCGTAGAACATCGTGGTTTAATGTTGTGTTAAAGCTAAACGTTACCAACAGGGTTTAAATTATATATTGAATTCATTGGAACTATATAGAGAGAGCAAAACACAGCGTTTGGTTATGCAAGATTTATGTAAAATTCTTAACAGTCTTTATTTGAACTTATATGTATAGCCTATATGATATTGACAAATGTCTAGGCATCAGAATTGCATGTTATTGTATAAATTTACTAACGTTTATTTTAGATAAAGTGTCTAGTTGCATGCTTAAATAAGGTATGTGTGGCTGTGTATTTAAGCGATATTCTCAACAGTTTTTGTGTGACGTCTCTTTAATTCTCTGTTAATTATGTTCACGGTTGTGGTGTGGACCTCGCACGCTATTACCAAATATGTTGTTGAATAGACCTACAAGGCGTGAGTTTGTTTTACGTTTATATGTATAATTATACACAGATTTACGATACTTTAGAATTTTTTTGCCGTGTTTGTTCAAGCAATCCTCTATATTTTCACTTTAACTTAATAACTAGTATGTGCGTTTAGGTAAATTAAATAATGTCTACCTTTCTCATATGGCTATATAATATGAGACAGTGGTTGCGTCTGTATTTTTAAGTTAACCTCGATAACTTGTTTTTCCGACTCAGTCGGTATATTTAATTGTGACCTTTTAACTTAAGACGCTCACCAAAGATAAGGATTAATAATTGAAGACAAACTTGCATTCTGATTGGACAAAAGACAGTAAAACTTCTGCGTTTTAACAATTTACTGTTAAACTCTGAAAATCATCCCTATTTCAACGTATTTTCATTTCACAATTATTTTATCATCAGATAGTTGTTTAGAACTATTTGGTGGTCTTAATTAAACTTCAGAAAATGATTGCATGCAACTGATATAAAATAATTAAATAATAAAACCACACGTCGTGTAATTTTTCCATATTTCGTCTACGATAGAAGCATATTTGCTTCAATGACCATCTTATCTGTAAACAACCCTCACGCCGGTGATGTATTTACGCCATATTTCCTTGATTTGACCGCCTGACATACACACACTCTCTATCTCTATCGTGAAATTATTGCCAAACAAATAATCCTACAAAAATGTATTTAGGTCATTGGTAATAATGACTTGAATGCGACAACGTGTATCGATAACTCTTTTTTTATCTTTAAACATAGTAAAAATTCACTTATGGTTTCGTTACAATTATTTACTGAGACCCCAATTACACATAAAATTTGTATTCAGTAACTCACCCCCTTTATTTGGTATAGCATACAAATGAACACATTCACATTTAATTAGCGTTGAATAAACGTTTTATGTTAAAATATTTTACTTAAAGTTCCCGTTTTAAAATATAGTCAAATTGACAATTCAAACGATTATGACTAGATAAATGTAAGTACATATTTACTTATAATTTTTTTTAATAGGCGCTGTTTTTAAATTATAAAGGTTAAGCTATAGTAGAATATACGATATATTGCAGGAAAATAAACTACAAACTAATGACCTAGAGATATGCATAGAAAGGTTTGATTTTTTTTACTATTGTGGTATTCATATGTGGCAAACCTGCTTCGCACTAAACATCCAGTTATCAATGTCTGATTTTAGAAGAACATGCTTTTTTCAGTTTATGTCTGGTAGAGCGGATGAAATTAAAAATGTGTTATATTTTGTGCAATTTTGATTGTTCTATATCAATTTTTGCTTTTGTCGATAACAGTTAAGTATATATACTTTTTTGTAAATAATTATGCTCATGTGACTATAAACCAAATTAAGTTCATTCATTATATCTAAGATGCCTCACAATTTCCTGTCTGAGCTGTGTCAATACGTAAGTCTTAAGACTCACATACGAAAGTAATGGAAGCGGTAGATTTAGCATGCCATAAAACTTTAACCCACAATTTCTTTTGAAATGCCTATATAAATCCAGGACCATTGCTGTAGGTACTATATTTTTGGTAGTTAGATCTATAGTTTGCCAGTTTCTCGGATTTTGATTTGTGGATTTTTTTACACTTTCCTACGTTACTATTACAATTGGTTTTATTTAAAACCAATTGGTTGTTTATTGCTTGAGAATACACGACCCAATTCACAATAAAATCACGAAACTGAAAGAGTAATAATAATTAAATTTGCACTGTATTGTCTAAATGTAGCTTAAAAAAACGATAAAAGATGGAGAGGTTTTGATGGCACACGGATATAAGCATATGTTCTTCTTATTATAAAAAAAGTCCACCTATTTATTCTTTTAATAAAATATAAATTCAATTTTATAACTTGTACATTTTATAATTTATTTTTATTATTGCTCTGCACTGTAAAAAATTAATAAAAACTAAACGGCCTGTGCGGGGATATATGGCCTATCACGGGTGATAGGCCCAATCGGTGATATCTGGATGGATAATCGAGATTGCGAAAGAGAAATTACTAGTATAAAAAAGTCTCCCTACGTTATTTACTTTCGCGTAAATAGAATACCAGAAAATATATAACAATTACATAAAAATTTGAATTCACCCAAGCATTTTTGCAATCCAACGTCATAATTGATCTTGAATTTTCACTCAAATTGAATGACTTGCATTCTCCTCGCAAAGCTCTGTGTGTTCAGGGTAACTAAATATACATCTAAATATTTTCTCCTTTACCATCCTTAGCAACGATAGTCAATACAAATATATCACCGCCTTCCTATTTAAAAGAAATTGTTATTCTTTCAGAATTGTTTAATTTAAATTGATATGTTAATACATTTAAAAGTAATACGACAAAATAATCCAGAAAAAAATCCTTCTGGTTTCTCTAACCTTTTCCAAATCTGGAGAGATATCGATAAAACGGGCAAACATTCGATTATCGCTTATTCCTGCAAAAGACTGATATGGTGCAATATTGACTCGCTGACTACCAGTCACTTTCAACAGACATGGGTTAGGAAGAGAGGTCCATTATGTTTCCCTGACAAATGGTAGTTGCTAGTAAACTATTTTTTTTAAATAGTAGGATAAAATCATCGTATTTCTATTCTCAACAAATATTACATTAGGTTCCTTAATGTGTTGTTAATTCATAAAGGGTGTGTGTTTTGTAGTTTTCATGGCAATAGTATTGTCCTTAAAAATCCCACATTATCAATAATGATGTACATATAATGTAAGTGTATGGTTACAATAACGATTTGTAATATTTTTATTGTTCAGTTTTAAAGGTTCAGTCTTTTTTTATTTACACTGTCTAATATATGTGTGCACTTGATGGTAAATAAGTTTATGAAAGACATGATATATAATGCCCTTTAGGTACTATTTACAAAGACATGTCTTTTTCAAAATACAAATGTACTATGTGCAACATTTACTGACAATGCTATTTTATTAAAAATAGAAAATAGACAAACACGTTTTATAAAACATGTTGCACATTTAACCATATTTATTTTACAGAACAAAGTACAAGGTATTTTTAGTCCAACATAAATTGTGTCTGTGCACATTTTAGTTGTATTATTATAAGTAGGAATCATTAAAACATCGTCGAAATGTGCAAAAGATCTTTGAGTTCAGCTGACATCCCAACACAAACTCCGTCGACACTTGCAAAACTGAAAATCCTGGAAAATGATAGGTTTGTTATATCATAAGATGAAAGGAGTTGGATCTCCCATTAGTCGAATGGATCCCTAAGAAACACTAATGTCCTGATAAACAACGTTATATTTCTGAGAATGGTCCTAAACATCTTAAAAAAATTTCAATATCTTAATATATGCAGTTAAAAGCGGGTTTCACATCTACCGTGAACCAAACTATTCTAACTTAATCAGTTGTGGAAACTGAACAATTCTAAAGATCTGTCAGAAATCCTACATTTTAGGTCATCCTCTTCATTCAATAGCGTTAAAACCTTTGAATTTTTACTCTTTTTTTAGTATTCCCCATAAAAAGCTAGAAAAGAAACTAATAGACTTCATTTTGCTTCACTGAAGACAATAGCAACCATAGATACTAATATCTGGCTTAAGGTCGGGACAAATTATGTTCGAGAAGGAATACTCTGATTCTTACAAACAGTTCTTTGTAACTGCAATCATTAGAATACTCGAATTTCTTATTGATAACATATCTGTCATTTTTGGAGGGCATGCTTTTTAACAGACCGTCATCCAACTCTGCTCGCCTTTCTGATGAGATTTCTTCACAAGTACGTTTGGGACAGATTTTATACAATGGCATTCTATTGTCAGTTTCAGGTTTTCCTTGCAATATAGATCATATGCTTTTATTGAATAATCTAAATTCAGAACTTGATCGCGTTTTCTCCTTTACAGTTGAGCTTTAGGATAAAACAGAAAAGATAGGTCTTCCTCATACGTAGGCCTACATTAAGAAATTTAAAATATCATTTTTCATGAATGTCAACTGTTTATATGATTTCTTTTATGTAAACGAAAACGAAAGGTACAATCTTTCAGTCTTTCAAAGACATCCATCCTTTAAAACTATATTTACCAATCTTGCTTAAGTATTTATGAATGGATAACAATGAAGCATTTAAAATATTGAAAGTACTTCGCCTTTATTATTTTATCTTACGCTTACATTTTCGCATCTATATCTCCGAAGTATATATATACAAGAATGTTTAGTAGTTTATTCTTTATTAGAGATTTATTCTTGTCAATTTATGTGACGCAATGAAATAGTGAATGGAACATATAATAGATGTATTTGCATGTCGTGAATTTTATTTAGTATTACACCCCGAAAATCTTAGGAATTGTTGCACAAAAAGAAAACTGATCAAACCGCGACATATAATCTTTTTAACCGTTTATAATAAAAACACTTGACCTCGGTAGTTAAAATGGCAGTTATCTACCGAAAGGATACCAAGGTTGTCTTTCCGACCCTTACAGCGACCCTTAATTTTCCTGTCGAAGGTCGACGTTTCCGCTAGTCACTGCAGCTCTTCCCTATAAACACTTAACGCCATATTTATTCAGCGTAATATATATCTTTAAAACTGGCGTTAAACAAACTTCAAACAAACATACATAAAAATATTACTAACGCAAAAGTGCGGATGAAAAACAATGTCTGATTCCGCCTTCGCGGTTTTCGTCTTTCGCGCTTTTTAGCTTTATAAAATTTCAAATTAAGCCAAATACGAGAGATAAGCCTTGAGACGCGATGTCATATATTTGTTTTAAGTCTTTTTTGTGTTTTTTAATTTTTTTATTAATTATTTTTTTAATAAAACGATACTATGTGATTTTACATTACGTCACAGATGCTTTAGTTATAGGTTAGGGTAATTTCCATTTATATAATTTATAACTTTAGAGTAGTTTAAACCTTATGTTTAGATAAAACCAGATATAAACGAGGAAATAGTCGTTGGCATTTTTAAACTTCTCATATTTGCAAGTAAAAGGAATTTTCGCATTTTGAAATATTAATTTAACTGACCGGAAGTTTAATGGAAGGATTGGAGCGTCCAAATCCCGTCAGATCTGTCAAATCATTAAAAGTCCGTCAATTGACCGGTGGACGGATTGGGATCGATTTGATTGATTGATTGATTGATACCTGATTGCAACTGATTGTTAACGCATTTTGGAACGCTGACGAATTTCTAAAAGTGTTGTGTTTTCAATTTCAAGTACTTTACTCATGCTATAAAACCCTTACCATTCTGGTCAGTAATTTACGTCAAAGTGTATTTAGGTTAGTTGGTACGTGCCCTACTGTGAAAACAAGTTTGTGTCATTTTAATCATAGAAAGTCAAAAAAATATGTGTTAACGTTATGTAGAGTTTGTGATAACTAATTTTGCAACTTTTGTATGCAATTACTAGAACATTAATATTTAAAAAGCCGAATCAGTCTTTATAATTTTGTTTATATAAAATTAAGTTTTCTTTTGTCTTTTAATACTATACTTTATTTTACGTATTTCAAATGACCCGTTACTATATAGATCATTTAGCATTGCGTTTATTGAATTACTTGTCTCCGTCCACTAAATATTTTATAGTTGTGGCGAAAACAAAAATATAATAAACTGCAACAATTTCAAACTTTAGAAAAAACATATTATAGATAAAACAGCGTGATGATGTTTTAATTAAAAAATATTGTTCTCTGTATCATACTAAAGAGCGTTTAAAAGCTATTGAAAGCATAAAAATGATTGTCATAACAAAGACAGGCCTACATTCAGGAACGTTTCCATTATGTTTATAAGAATTCAAATTTGTTTACAACTGTTACAACAAACGCTATTACAGTTTTCAGAAAAAAGGATGAATGTAGTAAAATTTTGTTTTACGCCTTTTATGATATAACATCCTTTTGATTGCTTTCGCTTTCTATTTTTATCTGTGTATAGTACTTGTCCTGTAACGCAACACTTGACTGATTGTTTACTGATGTCTGATGAATTTTGAATCTCTGACTGATTGCTGTCGAACAAACCCGCCCAAAATCGCGCATTCGTCGTAACCTTGATAACCGTCAGCAGTCAGTACGATCACGAATCCGTTATTTAATTCTGTGTAAAAACCACTTTTTGGTCATGTTTAATCACAAATGTACTAATAACGGTCAAGTGGAATTCGGTATTAACTAGTTTTAAAAATATATAAAAATGCAATTGTTCAGTTGCATATCAGAATAAGCCTTAATCTAAATTATCCATATTTATATATCTATGTAACAAAAACAATAAACGCGTCTGCTAATTTATAGATTTGCTACGATAGACGAGGATTACGTAAATTTGACATTTTCTATGGTTGAAAGATATCGATCGCGACCTATGTAAAATCAGTAATTGAGATGAAACCAATGAATTTTGTGTCATACATTTATTAAACGATGTTTTACCATGTAGTTGCTATATTTTTAGTTGTTAATTCTAAAGTTTGTCAGTTTTTGGCACTTTGATTTGATAATTGTCGTCTTTGACAGTTTCTTTGGTGTTCGGTAACGTGTTATTACCTTCATTTATATAGCTTAAAATTAACAACTTAAATAGAATAGTAAAGGCACAACTTTTTGTCATAATAAACTATTTTCTTTATATATTTAATAGAGACAACTTATTTATTTATTAGAATTATAATATATTATTATATTATTTATATTATAATTAACTTAAAGACACTTGTTGTCTTGAGTTTTTGATTACGTGGTGTTTGTTGTCGTTGTTTTTCAAACATTCCGCCTGACATTTGAATGTAACATTTTTATTTCTTAAAAATATAATAAACAGTAACCTATTGATAGCCACTGGTATAGTAACATATAGCAAACGTGTAAAAGAAAATATAAAAACTATTGCATCGATGGCAATCGTCTTGATATAGCTAAAAATTGCAGCGACATGCTTAAACACCAATGAGACCACTCTCCTCAAAATAATACACAAAATGTAAAGCTTCTATGCATTGTCAGCAATGATATTAGATGACACTAATATTAACATATGTTATATATAATTCAAACAATAAAAAAAATAAAATAAAAGGATTAACACTAAATAAACAAACAGTATTTTTGTTAAATTCAGACGAAAACCAGAACATTTATCAGTTTAAAAAAATTAAAAAGCTAGTGGTTTGAGGATTGGGTATTATGATTGCCACTAGAAAATATCGAATGCTAGTTAAATTAATGGAGATTTTGCTTTTTCTAGCAGCTTTAATAACCATTTTCTTTTTCAAGATTTATAAACGCTAATTTAAAAAATTTAGAGGACTATGCTATAACTACGAAAAACCAAAACATACAAACACTGAAAGTAAATAACGCGGGGGTAAAATAATAAAACCAAAGGAGCAAGCAGTTGAAATGATAAATTTATCAAAAAAAGAGTAACCGATTATACAATATATAAACAAAAAATATACCAGAACATAAGTCATTCAAAATCCTTTTTATTTGAAATAGTCTGGAGAATGCTACGAATATTATGTGTATAACTGTTATTGTGTTCTTATCATTAATATGTTGATTAGTCTTGATATATACTGGAATGGCGCGGTTAAAGTTATTAAAGACCTCCCAAGAAGAAAAACTTTCTTCTGTTCGTTGTTTACTAATTTTCAAAAGCACATATTTGTCGAAATAGCCCAATAAGTATAAGTCAAACACGATGTATTCAGAATTAGACTAGTATGACTATAGGTGGAAGCTATATAGTAATATAGAGCTTTATAGAATTTCGTTAATGTTATACATGATATTTGTTATCCATGGCGATAATTTATTTAGTTCTGTCAGAAAATGTGTCCAGACAAATACTTAAATTATTATTATATAATTATATTGGACTAAATGGAATGAGATGTCAATGGTTATATTTTTGGACATATTTCAGATATAACCGAAATAAAAAATGGAATCTGCGGGTAGTGAAAACTCTTGCATCTTAGTACTAGCTATTCAAGGGTTAGCTTTTGAGGAAGAAAGTAGGAAGATTAAGAGACATTCACGATTTCATTTAAATTTACTACGGGACACTTTTCTTAGAAAGTTAAATAACAATATAGAAGGCGCTGGTAGCAGATTTGAAGGTCTAGATGGCAGATGGTATCCATCCTACGATGAAGTTGAAGCTACAGATGCGGACCTTGTTGAAAATGTTACCGAGGTAATTTACCTACGTCGAAAAAAACGATTGTAGTTGAAAATGATCTTCAGAGAATATATGACCCAGACTTTCCAGGATATGTAAAATTAAAAGTCATTCAAAGGGAAAACAACTTTGTCAAATATTCTGATTACCTTCCAATTAATATTGTCTGTTTGAACACAGACTAAAGCAAATAACCAAAAATGAAAGTTAAGATAATGTCAAAAACGGACCTGCCAGAACAACACTGATACACTATGGATTTCCGCCTTTTTCAAAAAGTGACACTGTTACATGTTTTTTTCAAATCATGGCCAGATGAAGCCAGCAAAGGGATCAACAGATGTAGACCAAATAACTGGCCCTCTGAACAGCTGATAGTATAGATAAAATCAAAAGGTTAGAGTTTAGCACCAGTTGGGCATTATGATTGCGATAAACAGGAAATTCAATGGAGAATCGGAATTCGGAGGGAAACAGAATTGGTATTAGACTTAAACGAAACACAGATCTACTGTTATGTTGCTTTAAGAAATTTTGAAGGATAATATATCAAAAATCAATGATGATGTATTGTCTTCATTCCGTATGAAAAACGTAGTGTTTTGGTGTGCTGAGCAGGAAACCTGTCTTTGGACGATGGGAAAACATGTCTGAAAGTCTGCTTAAAAAACTGATGCACTTCATAACATCTGAAAAATTCCCTTACTACTTTATAGAGAAGCGTAATCTTATCAACTCAAAAATGATCCCTGCCTTGTCGGAAAGAATAGTCAAGGCACTTGAACGGTATGAAAATAACCCTAGAAACCTCTTGTCCTTAAAATCATTTATTCGGCTGAAAATGGAAACGCAATTTAACGATTTAACGTGCAATTATTAAAGGCAGCAAAACAAAAATCAATCATTCGTGAATGCATTGCATTTTATTTAGACATATCTGCGCCTTTTATTGGAGAAACAAACCGTTTATGGGAGACTTTCCAAGGACATTGCACTAAAACAGATCTGACTAACGCATTGAGAGTATTTAGTGTTTTAAAGAAGAATAAATGTTTCCTAATTCGTCATCATATATCATATGCAAAAATATCCTTGGACTTTTGTATTATGCTAGATACAATCAAAGTGGGTTACAACAAGATCAAATGACTGCAATAAAACTTCTTATGCGTCCTGTTAAATTTCAAATTATTTCGCTGCAGTTTCGTGTCGCTACCTTTTTGTTTATGGAACATAAACTTGAGGACTGTTTAAAAATGTGTGATTGGTATCTAATGAATCCCAGTAAATACAAAACACAAGAGGAAAAAGGATCTCAAGCTGACAAAATACTTTCTAAAATGTATGCTCTTTTGCGACGAATTGAGACTAATGTGGAGGAACTCACTGATTTTAAAAACAATATGTTAAAAATATTTTACAGTAAAAGGAAATCATTTAATTACAAAAACGATGGAACGTTACAATACAAACTTTTGTGGATCTATACACATTTCCCTTATTTTGTTTTCCGCGACATGAGTTTCAACGTTGCCTATTTGGCATCAGAAAAATGGGCAGTACCGGACGTTTTTCAATACGAGCTTCTTTCAGTTACAGAGTATCATCCAGAAAGTTCTGTGTTCGGAATTTTTATCAGCCCAATGCTTAACTGTTTAGTGTTAACATTTTTGTGTTGTCATTACAAACAAAACTGGGAGAAAAGAGACAAAGTGATGGCTACAATGGTAGAATACGTAAGGAATCCTTTCCCGGGTAATAAAAAGACATATGCCGCAGAATTACCATATTCACTTCCACTGTATAGAGTGCACAATATCGTAGCTTACTGTTGTGTAAAAGCTGGACGTTACAACCAGGCTGTACATTATATTCTTAATTCATTTAGACTTAACACAACAAGAAAAAACACGGCTTATGGATATATTAGATATATATGTGGTATGCTACATAGTAGTTTATCAGTAAGTAAAAGATAGTTAAACGCATAACATACAAATTAACGCTTCAAGTTCGGATACATAAAGTAATGATGATCCTGTTTGTTTAGAAACAATGTTGAAATGTTTTATTTTTGCATAGTTCTACTTTTATATATGACTATTTATGCATGTAACAGTCATCGTAGTTAGAATAGAAAAAAGATCGTTTTCTGAAACGTTTATTTTGGAACTAACAACTAGTCTTGAAAAAGCATGAAAGTGAGTGTGATGTGTCATATAATACAGTTAATATTAATCATTATACATATACTTAAATAATTGTGTTTCATTCATGTTTACAGTACGTTTATATTGTTTACCCTGTTATCGCATCGTTTTTAATTGTGTTTTCATGACGTAATGTTATTCTAATTTCTGTCTTATTTGTATTGACTTTCTCTGACGTTCTGTGTTGTCTGTAACATAATTTCTTTACTCCCTACTTTGGACATCTTCCCTTACAAGCAGCGTCAACACAATAGTATACATGAATACATCATTTCCGAAGATAAAAATTAACCATATTTATGACAGTATTTTTTCTTCAAATTTCTTCCAACTCGCATACATACAACAAAGCATCTTCGTTTCCACCATACTCATTGACATTGTAATCCCTTGCTTAATGCAATCACTTAGTGAACTGACTGAATTGATAGATAGGAATCAAAGTAGTATGCCTTTTTGAATTATTTCCCAGGAACTTATTCCTGACCCGTTCTCCCTGCGATGACAAATCTTAACCCATGGTCAAAACATTGTTCTTCCACCTATAATAGAAGAGAATATTTCGTCTATTGACATTATATTACCAACATACGTCGTGACATAGGCGTGAAAAGAATTGATAAATATATTGCTTGAGTACTGCTGGCTGCCTAAGCTATAAACTAAAAAAATGATGTAAAATATAACTTCAAGCCACATTTACACGACCACACCATGAGTGCAAACTTGATGCGGTGCTTATTTTTGTAAGGATTATCTCTCTTGCACAGAGAAACAAGCGGACACTATATAAGAATGCAATCATAGAACATGGTTGTACGTTTCAAAATCCTATTAGCAGATAACTAAAATATTTCTCCTGACTAAACACTTAATTTAATTTTAACTATGTATGATTTTCCGTACAATGTTCGAATCCAAGAAAGCTTTTGCCGTTTATACCCTAATAAGCCCTCCATAAACAAAGTTAAACACCTTCTGAAAATGTACAACGTTCCACTGTGAACGATATACGAACGATATACGTACGGAGTAAATAATACACGAACGGACAACAAGCGGATGATTTATGTCAACCGTCACTGCCGGCTGTATGAAGCCGTCTTATAATATTGAAGTAAATTGAACGCTCCGATCATATTGCGGAAAAGATAAATCTGGGCACATCGAATGTCATTATAAGTTTAATAATTCATATAACGAAAAAGGATTTACTTGGTAGGATAGAAAAATGGTAATATCAATATACCGAGCACCGAGAAAACTGTTAAAACCACTTTCCACAAACCAAAGTTCGAGAAATAAAAAAAAGAAACGAAATATAAATATCAATATCAATAACCCCACCCCCCCCCCAAAAAAAAAAAACCATCAACACATGAACAAAGTGCAACGTTTTAAGGGTGTACAATTTTATACCATCATAACATAAGTAATGATCATACGTGTACGACATTAATAAATTGCTAAAATGTGCAATATAACAACTTAATATTTAAGGAAAGTTCATATACAATATTTTGTTCATTGAAAGTTGATAAACCTCGTTACTTGACATACAATGTCTATATATGTTTGAATTATTTCAGATACAATTTTAATATTACAGTAAGGAAATGTTTGTGTTTGTTTGAATTTTGTTTAACGCCACTTTCAGCAACTTTCTAGCTATATCATGGCGTCTAGTTTTTATTGGGGGAGGAAGCCGGAGAACCAGGAAAAAACTCCCGACTATCGGAAGTAAATGAAAGGCATTTTTTTCATATATATAGTAACGATTGTAACAGAATAGGTATGTGTATTTGCAGTTTGAAATCATTAGACTGCTAGTTAATATATATTTTGAATATATGTCGTTCTAGATAGAATGTTACTTATGAATGGAGTATCAAGAAGAAGATATGACGACTCCTAATCTTCTGTTTGCTATTGAGACGTTAGGTTATGATGATGAAAGCATATGCATATCAAAGAAAATGGAATATTATGCTAATAGTTTGCGTGTTACCTTTTTTAAAAACCACTTTAAAAATAGGGAGATCGTTGGAAGTAAATATGAGGGTTTGGAGCCAGGCTTTTATATGGGAAACAAATACATCAACAGTTATGATGACTGGGATTGTGTGTACTACATCCAAAGTATACCAATGTTAGACAATGGTCGTCAACGATTATCGCTGCAAATGATCTTACAATTATACCAATCTCAAAGTTTCCAGGATATGTACAACTACCAGAACCTTTCCGTTCATTTCTACCTAATAATTTCTTCAATGAATATGTAGACCAAATACCGGAATGTCAAGAAGTAAAAACTGTTAAAATAACACAGAACGGACCTGCTATAACACAATACATATTCTTTACAGACCATCCAATAATTTCAAAAAAGGACAACGTGATGTGTTTCTTATTTAAATCATGGCCGGAAGAAGCAAACAAATGGGTCAGCAGAAATAAACCGAACAATTGGCCGTGTCAAGAAATGATAGCAAAGATAAAGTCAAAAGGATTTACCTTAGCACCAATTGGGCATTACGACTGCACAGAAAATGAATTTCAGTGGAGAATTGGAATACAGGGTGAAAGAGAATTATTATCGAACTTTGAATCGTACACAAATAATGTGCTATGTCGCTTTAAAGCTAATTTTTAAAGGCGATATACAAAAAATAAATGAAGATGCCTTGTCCTCATTTCATGCGAAAAACGTAATATTCTGGTGTGTTGAGCAGGAATCTTGTCAGTGGACAAAGCAAAACTTTGAGATTTGCCTTAAAACTTGTATCAACAGACTGATAAAGTTTCTAGAGTCCGAACATTTTCCACATTATTTTATAGAGAACCGTAATCTCATAAACTCAAAGATGACTCCTCAATTGAAGGAACAAATTGTCAAAGCTCTTACTAAATACAGGAATAATATTTTAGCCATTTTGTCCATAAGTTTTTTTGACCGACTCAGGGACTTTACTAATTTTAAATCTGCAATGTTAGATTGTGCAAACCAAATGTCAGTTATTGAAAAGTGCATGAGATATTATGTAAAGTCATTTGGTTACCTCTATGAACCTAATTTTCTGTGGGAGACGTACCAGGGACATAACACTGATGTAAATTTGAAAAATGCACAAGAAATACTATATATTTTAAAGAATACAAAAAACCTCTTTAATCGTCATTACATTGAATATGCTAAAAATATGCTTGGTTTGTTGTGTTTCTCAAAAAACAATGAAACCGGATCCCGAAAAGATACTTCGAAAGTGCGGAAGTTAATAATGAGTTCTCTAACATTTGGAAACCTTTCACTTGAATTTCGTGCCGCTACATTTCTCTTTATGGAAACGGAGTTCACCAAATGTTTAAATGTTTGTAGTTCTTTCTTAAAAAAACCCAGCAAATATAAATCTTCACATGAACAATTACTACAGGCCGGATGGATGCAAAAATATTTCTGTGGCTTGATCTATTTTAGGCAAAATAATGTCGCTGAACTGACAGAATTAAAACGCAATGTACTATCAATCTTCTACGATAAGTGCCTATCAGAGAAAACCGAAGATAAAAGACAACTACCAGCTAAAACGCTTTTTGGGCAAAGTAGGAACGTGCGAAAAATGTGCGAGGGTTATGTTACTAGATTGATTCAATATGCAAGTCACGATAACTTATTATCGGTTTGCAAAAACTTTAAAAATTTGGTTTTTCGTAATATGAGTTGCAACGTTCCTTATTTAGCGTCAGAAAAATGGGCAGTTCCAAGAGTTTTCCAATACGAACTTCTGTCCGTTCAAAAATGTCATCCTGACAGCTGTGTGTACGGTATTTATATAGATCCAGTATTAAATTGTCTGGTGTTAACATTTTTGTGCTATCAGGAAACCAATATGTTGCAACAAAGGGATGCAATTTTAACAAAACTGAACAATTATATTAACGAATATCCCAGATTAAGAGACAGTAGGCAGTCGGTTTCACCAGAATTACCACATTCACTTCCACCGTATAGAGTGTACAACATTGTGGCTTACTGCTGCTGCAAAGCTGGAAGTTACAAAATGGCTTTAAATTATATAATGAATTCATTTGAACTCTATGGATACCCAGAAAACACCGCTCATGGATATATAAGATGTGTGTGTGGTATTCTCAGCAGTCTTTACGATAACTAAGCAGTTTTGTCTATGTTAATGGCATGAGTCTTTGTAGACTTGATACCAATCCGTTGTAAAAAGTAAGGTCCTCTGAAGAAGCTATGTACTTAAAGATCATGCAGTTTTCTTTCCACATTATTTATCCTCAACGTCTTGTAAAATTTGAAAATGCGGTTGTTTAAAGTTCAGAGATAACAAAACAATAATGTCATAGCATATGCTTAGATGACAAAAGTGAAACATCTGTTCGATGTAATAATTTACAAAAAACAAGCCAGAGGCTTCGCTTGTTTTAACATTGAACTCGGGTGGATATTTTGACATTTTAAACCCTCAATCTTTATGAAACCTACAAAGACACTGCAAACATTCGTACATGTTAAAACCAAGTTATTTACCTCTAACAGTTGGTGAACGGAACGATAAATATATTTCTGTTAGATATTTTTCTATCGTGTTTAGTAATGATTTCCAACTTGTGATTGTTTTAGTTCAAAGAAAGAGCTAAAGAAATTACATCTGCATCTACCCCTTCATAGAAACTTGAGAAAAATGAAATGATTAAACAGCACTCAATCTAGATATTAGATAACTTAATTATGTTTCGTCGGTTGCTGTAAAATTTAATATTTCTAAATATTCAAGTCAAATTTTGCAGATGCATTCAGTGTAATGAAATTAAAAGTTAACTATTTCAATTGGAAAATATAGTTAATTAAAAAGACATTTGTTCCGGGTAGAAATGTGACGGCTTTTTCCCGTTTTGGTCTTATGTCAGAAACTGTATGGATTACCTGGATTTTTTTTGGTCTGTTGCTATGCATAAAATGTCCCTTCTGGTCATGCAAATTATGTGTAAAGCAAGTGGTCCGATTGATACAATACATGTTGTTAGTGGCTATTATGACTGTTTCTAGGGACAAAATGCCTATTCGGTTGTAAAATGAAGTTCGTCATCCTCATTCTAATAATATAAGGTTGCTTAGGACTTTTTATACTCAAAATGGATTTGATGTACCTAGGTTGATTTATCCCTTCCTTCGGAAGTGCTAAGATCGTCACCATGCATTTATTGATCGCTATGGGAAATCCATTTCTCAAATATGATCGGACATTTTCGCTGATCACGGGTATTTTTTTCTATTCTAGGATTTCACTTTCTGCTGGACATGAAAATTAGTAACTCGAAGGGTGTCTAAGTAGAAGCAGGCACTGCTTACTCGTCCATAGCACCTCAGAACACCCATGGTTTTGATTAGGTTCGGGTTACTCACTTTCTGTTGTTTTTTTTGTTTTGCGTTGGATGTTTGTCTTTATGCGGATTTGTAATTGTCTCGGCTCTTGTTGATCGGTCGGTTTCCTTTGCTATTTTTTGTTATAACATTTACCTTGTGCGTGTGCTATTGTATAAATGTGACCTATGAGTTTTGACCTTGGGCTCATATTTAAGCTCTCTTCCTACTAATATTTACTTTGGACCTGATATTTACAGCATTATCTCTAACCACTTTCCAGTTATAAGCCGGAAACCGATTAACCAAAACGCGTCAAGAACCAAAACTCGACAAATGTGCATCGATTAGCTTCTGTGCCAATTCTCTTAACATGGGTCTCGATAAGAGTAATACGTTTCCACTTATTGTCTACATCTATATTTTATGGTTTTGAGACAAAGTGCTTATGAGTCGCTAAACTTTTAAATGCCATATATGTAACTTAGATATACGGAGCTGGTCCAAAGTCTCTCGAACATACGGTTTTCGAGAAAGAAAATTAAAATTTGCGACATTTTGTAGGTCAAAAATGCGTAAACATAAAGTCGATTGAAACAAATTGTGTTAATTTATCGGCATAGATCAACTGACATGTGTACACTTCAGATTTTAAGAATTGGTTACACTTGCTGAGTTTATCTGCTAACAAGGATTTACAGTGATTGGCAAATAGCTCTCTTAATAAAAATAGCCAGTTTGACACAGGTCATTTCCGGATATGAGCAATTATTTGTACCAAGTATCGAAATGATATGTCTAGACGGAGTTTTTATGCAAACCTCCTCGGAAGAATAATAAAAATTATTAATTGAGAACAAATGTAAAGGTATTTCCGATAATAAGCAAGTAAACGGATGAGCTAAATTATCACATTCAGATATTAAAAACTCATTTGTGTTTCAAAGTCAGGAAAATATATACTACTGTATCTGAAGGTCATCGAATATAGTAATTTAATAAAGGAAGTGGCAACGAGTCTGACAGTATCTTGTTGTTTAGGACTTTTATCACCGTTTCTAAGGACAAAATGTCACGTTTGATTCTAAAATTACATACTTCAGCAAAGGAGGTCATTCTGATTCAAAAAATATATGGTTGATCTTTTTACAATCTTATTACCCTTTTGCTGTGGTTTGAAATTGACCCATGACCTTTGAATAGGCCCCAAATTAAAGCTTTTTTTCTACTTATCATTTTTAGTTTATTTTAACTATCTTGTGCTTTACCATTTTCAGCCAAACACTGTTTAGCCATAACGCGTTAAGGTCTATAACTTCAAAAGCTATCAGATTCGGACTCAATATACTAAATGCAAGCCTTGATGAGTTATTTTGATCACTTTCGTAAGAACCAAGATATTCATGTTCAGCAAGGTAAAGGTCACGTATAATTACCTGACTAAAAGCGCATGAATATTGTATCTAAAGAACTTCCTTCGTCCTAACAATGCATGTGATAATATGACTAATTTGAAGCGTTTGGACTTGACAAAAATGGCGTTAATAGGGGCGTCGAAGTCAGGATTTTGTAGAGGCTAGAATGAGCCTACTCTTTTTCGAAATCTAAAAAGTGGTCTTTATCTTTATCGTGCAAAGGGCGTGGCACTCTCCAAACAAGTAACTCACTACTGTCCGCGACCTGCCTTTCCGAATTATATCCTGACAACCTCCCAAGGAGAAGTTTTCCCCTATCCTCCAACCAAGGACGCATTGGAGTTATTTGGGAAGTCGAGGACTTGAGAACCCCTCCCCCCCCAGTATGGTTTCAGTCCTACAATAAGTGTGTTCGGTATGTATGTAATAATTTCGACCGTATTTTTAAACGTTAGCCTAGATATACTACTACCATATATGGCTACATAAGATGCGTAAATAATATTCGAAACCTATTGTAAATAAAGGTTCAAGAAAGATAGTTATAACATTTACTACACAAGACGAAAATTGCGTCTAATCAAGAACCGTCATTTATGCAAAAACACAAAACATATTTTAAGTTCAAATAATTAAAATGTTGTGGAGTTTTACAATAAAAATTCCATACTTCCATAACGTTACACAAATCCAGTTAGACCATTTACATCTTTCGAAAAAGTTTAGAATTAAATCCATTTTCAAAATTTCAGGTGGAGTTAAAACGACTATATTATTGAAAGAATTAATGATAATCTTTTCATCTGCACGAATGCCAAATAATAGTGTCAAATTCAGGTTTATCAGATGTGTTTTCCAACATTTATTATCTTAATTAACGTCTTATTGTATGTTCTTAATATATTCACAAAATAATGTTGTCTACGTTAATGTGTGCTGTTTTGTCTATATTCTTTATATAAGCCGTGTAATTTTTTTCTATTGTTTCGTTTGTGGTCAACAATCTCTGCGTTACGAAATCTACAGTGTCTACTTATACGACTATGCAATATATGTCTTCCATAGCTTTAATTACAACGTTAATGAAGGCACATGGTCTACTGAGGTATGAGTAATCTGCACAAAAGAGAAAATCCAAAGGATCAGGGACATTTTTATGATCATCTTGCTCCGTAAAGATAAGACAGAAATCAGTAGTAATTAGTTTTATAAAAGCATGAAAAAGGCTTTGAAGAAGTTCGGATATCGTCCACTTAAGGTTGTCGTTGGCTGTACAATTTTTGATTGCAATCTTTTCAGAAACTACTTTGTCAATTAAAGCCATTATTCTATGTCTACGTATTTACCATATGTTACGTTGTTTTCTTTCCTTTGTTTTTCCTACTTTTATTGTTTACATTTTTATGTGTTATTTGTTATTAAATATCACCAAAACTATGATCTGAACAGAGTTACGCTAAATAATACACTCGGCGACAACCGAATGATAGAAAAAATTACATTGCTATAACAGTTCAGCCTAATTTATTTATTAAACAACCTATACAATAATTTCTTACAGAATACGAAGTTGTTGGCAAAGCACTCCTTTCTAGAACTACTAAATTAGCCATTAATGACAGAAATAGATTTAGAATGTCAGACACAAATGTAGTAGAATCAAGATTTTAAAGACTGACTAAATTTTTGTACTCAACAAACTTCTTATTAATCAGTTGGCTGATATCACACTTTCATTTTCTTTCAAGCAGGAGTTACCCGATTTTTAACACAACAAAGAGACTTTAATAATATGAAATACCGCACGGAGAAAAACAAATGCAGAGTTAATGATATGAAATTTTTTTTTTGTTCATTCATTAAGTAACGATAATAAGCTGTATAGATATCGCTTATTGAAAACTGTTCATGTGATACCGTTGTAAGGAAAACGATGTTTTGTTATTTAAATTTGGTATTTTATTATTCCTTTTGGGCTGTTTAAACCAATATTGATATCTTAATATATATAGGTTCATAATATACTTTTGTTTATTGTGTTGTATGTAATATCGTGTGAAAGTTGTTTACATTTTAAATCTTAGTTCTTTTTTTAATATTTTAAAATTCAATTTACAGGAAAAGAACAGTTTAACTACATAAATCAGGTAGTAATTCCTTTTCTTTGTCAATGTGAATTTAGATATGAATTATTTTGTCCGATTTACAATTGATTCGTTTTCAATTCTAAACATTCGAAATAGAGAAAATTGATGAATAATAAAGTTATGTCAGGAGGAAAAAACAATTTAATTACTGTAGAGTTACTGTAGACAGAATGTTTATAGAACTGGGCTTGGGGCTATAGGGGTATGAATACTTGGTTAGAGATATTTTGGGATAAATAGTGATTATAAGAAACAGATAAAATGATTCAAATGTTCAATTAGTTGTTTGGAAGAATAGCGGTTAATCTATTAGAACTGTCTTCTAAATGGCCTTTTCAGTATGCATTATTAAATATTTTAATCTAGTTGTATAAATTAGATACAACACTCAAATTTAATAGACAAATAATATTTAACAAACAAATTACAAAGTTTAAATATGAGAAGTTTTAATATAATACGTCTTGAAGAAATACTAGAATCAAATAATTTATTTTGAATCAAATGAAAGGAAATGGTGTACGTGTGAATGTTTCCTTACGCGATAGTAATATTTATTTTCGCCATCTTATGGTGTCTATATAGTTCAACATTACTTTAAAGCACAAGGAAGGAACGGAGAATTTAGCAGCTTCAATAATACTACTCTTTGTGAAATCTTAAAAAGGGTTCTTAATATAAAAGAGCTTGGCAACACCTCCCCAACGAAAGGGTTCGCCACAATGGAACGAGCTGTTTAGCTCTGTGGGTCGAGCGATCGAATCCCTCCTATTATTGTTCTTTATTTCTTAAAAGGTTATGTATAAGTCAAATATAAAGCGATGAAAGGAAGATAATGTTTCTGGCTCAAAAGTCAGTTACAGGTTAGAAGTCCGTATGATTTGATGTACCGTCAAGCAACGTGTGTCATTCGCAAATAAAAACAATGGAGAAACGTGATCTCTAACAGAAGTTAAGAAATATGTATCTGCACCTGCATCATCATGCCATAATCTCTCAATCGGGATACAGCGTTTCATGAGAAATCTAAATAATACATTGATACTAATTCTGAATTTTTCTTATTTTAATTTATTCCAATTACAGGTCACCTCCACACATCAATCGTGACCTATGAAAGCCTATTGTTTGTTTTCATAACACTTTGGTAATAAATCATAAAATAAGCTCAGAATCGTCGTGAAAGTAATGATGGGGTGCCACAAGGGAAGATGTTTATCAAATATATTTTTATTTTATGAATTATGATATGATTTGACAAATATCCATTTGTTTAAAAAATGTATTTTTTCAAAATGCATTCACTTAAAAAGTATTTAAAAAGGAAGACGTATAATTACATGTTTCTCAAAGAAATTACGATACAGTTATCTTCTAAATATTTGCAATATTACTAATTATAGATGTCACGAACTTAACTAAATGTTAAGAAAAGTTTTGTAATATTTTACATTAAAAAATATCAGACAAAATGGCGATGGACGTTGAGAATATGATGTCAATTAATGCAACAATATGAAACTTTGTAAATTTGTAGGAATAGCAAATTACATTAAACATATAATTGATTTTCGCAAACTTTACTCGTTTGCTTTTCTGTAATGTAATGTTCTTTCTTATTATAGACCAATTGGCTACAATCCTGTCAAACACATTTAAGTTTCGCTCAGAATATCATTTGCGCTTACGTCATAAATAATATGACGTCGATGTACATTTATTGTTTGTTTTCTGTTGTAAATCGAATATATTTGGGCTTTACATTTCTCTATGCCCACCTAACAGATTCACCTGTTATACAATAAACACATGTTAATTAAAGGGTAAGCCCATTGGTTAGCAACACCCGTGTATATTGGCATTTAAAAGCGTCTCACTAACCAGTCAAATTCCAAGAGTAATACTGATAAGAGGATAATACTAGTTATATATTTTGTAGATATGGAGATTTTAACACATGACGTGCATAGGTACGCCATAAGCCAAAGAGTGAACAAGATGTTTAGTGCTCACAAATTTCGATATCTACTGATATTAAAATATGTAACAAAACAAAGTTATCCCCGGTTTTATTCTGAAATCATGGATTTTTAGATAGTTTGACACCACAAAGGTTGACGTTAAAGTAACGTTTTCTATGCCTTCAAGGCACGTTTAATTGAAATTTAAGAAAAATACAAAAAAAGATACATTTCTATCTGAACATGATTGATGAGTTGGGGCTTCTAATATAACAAACTGATAATTGATTTTATCTCATATGCAATTCCTTATAATTTTGATACTGTGTTATTGGTATTTGTGACAGCATTCATACTCCAAAGAAATTGTTTTAACACTGTGTAACTGGAATTTTGCAAGCTTCATGCTTCATTCTTCATAGAATTCCTTGTGTTTTATTCAGTGTAACTGGTTTTATTGCAAGCTTTCATCCTCCATGGACGTCAATAATAGTAATATAGTAAAATAGTAATACAGCGTTATCTACTTAAGGAAAAATGCCGTTTTACTTAAATTATCATCCAAACTTTACCGAAATTTAAAATTGTAATAAAATTGCCTTTAAATAATTCAAAGGGTGTTTATGTCACGCAAATCATCCACGTCCAAACTACAATGGATACTAGGATAAGCCGATTGCTTTAAAACATTAGAGTATAAGCATTGATTGCATCAACGTTAGTAAACACCATGTCGTTTATCTGATTAATGCAGTGTGAGCCGATACTCACTTGTATATTTACAGTTGATTAAAGATAACTATTTTATATCACATGCAATGCATTCAAGTTATGTCTTGTAATGTAATGACGTTGCGGCAATACCGCTGTTGACTTCTTATGGTCCTTTAATCAATTGACGACGAATTAAACAGAAATAATCCATAAGTGTCCCTATATTACTCTGAAATCATTTATAAAGACAAGGCGTTTTTGACAATCATAACGTCGTGAAGTTTCACGTCTGTTCATTTGACAATAAGTTACGATTGCGTTAAATAAGTAAACTTTTGTTGACTCATAGGCTTAAAGTTGACGTTCGACGCAACGTTACGATTAAGGCACGCAACAGAGCAACAGATCTATTCTCATCAACTTAAGATATTTTGGTAATAAATTTTGATTCAATTGATTTTAGTGCAGTCAACTTCTATAGTACAATATATGACAATTAGGAACAATAAACTGTGTCTGAAAAAAATGTCTGAAATTGTGCATTTAGTGTTGTTTCATATTTTTATTAAGGCTTTAAAATATAAACTATGCATGTAAGTTCATTATTATTAAATACACAAACATGTGAAACAAAAAACCAGTTTGGTAATAATGGTACATTTAATTTAATAATAAATAGATGTCATTACAATTACAAACAATCTGGAACACTTATGAAAACAATGGACAACAAAGTTTAAATAAAGCGATAAAAGAACACCACGTCTAAATTTACTGCCCTGAAATTTCAAAAATTACATTAATTATAAGGTTTTTCTATTTTCAATGTGTAGATAAGCTTTAAAGCGTTATTCCGAATCCGACTAAGGCTCAACAAAATCTTATCAATTGGATTTAAATATTGCATGGGTTTGAGCGCAAACGGTAAGTTTTGTTTTAACAAAACGCTCGTCTGGCGCAGTAAATTATATTAACCTTGGTATCTTTGATGTCATTTTATACTTAAAGGACAAATTAATTCATTCAATAAGAAACAGATATTCGAAACACGATTCGCTAATATTTCTATCGATAAGCTTTTATTAATCGACCTTGATATGCGTTGTTGCAGTTGCAAAATATAAACTGGCAACGGCAATAAAGTTCGTTCTGTGAATTACCATCATGTTTGAGTTTTTATCATAAAAAACTTGTTCATTCGATTCGCAACCAAATTTACAAAGATAAAAGAATTCATACATAAAGCGATTACGACATATGTCTACAAGTATGAAGTTTAAAGTTTTGACAATACATTTTCTTCTACTAAAAATCTAAATGGCAAATTATGGTACAGAGAGGAACAGGTTTATAGTAGTGGGATTTTATAATCGATAACATAATTGTAACTTTTGGAGGATGCGTTTTTTCCAGAAAACCATCAAAATTCCAATCGGTACAAAATATATCTTTTTTTATTTGTTCCTGTATTCATATGAATATCAAAGACAAGAAGATAGCGGAAGCTAGGTCATTTAATTTTACATATAGATATATTGATGATGTCCTTTCAATTAACGGCACTTAATTTGCTTCCGTTAATATATCCGTCAGAACTGGAAATTAAGAAAGCAAAGAAGCCGGTTCATCTTTCATCTACATCATTTTCAGACTTGCACCTCGAATGCCTGTACCATGTCATGACCATTGGTGTAGTTTGCCAGTTTCTTAAACTTTGATTAGTGTATTGTCTTTTGAACAGTTATTTTGGCGTACGGTATTTGGTTATTACCTTGATTTCCACAATTAAGATTAAAAAAAAACTCTTATATAAAAAGAAGTGACCACAGATTTTCCGAAGCAATAAGAGTTATGTTTTTGCAGCAATTTAGATAGTAAACCTGCTGAATTAATATAGAGATTTTTTGCTTTTCGTTTATATCCTCATTTTATATTTACGTTATTAGTTTATCATTTATTTTTTATGATTTCTTGTAACATGTTTATTGTCTATCTATCAGCTCATAATTTGAAGGTAAAATTATAAGAGTATGATTAAGTTAACTTTAAGCTTCTTTTCTTGCAACAGTTCATATGATCTCCTAGGCCTTGGGAGACTTAGCTTTCTTCACTATAATAAGATGAAAACTAAAACATTGCTGAAAAAGTAATCTTGAGTTTAAACATGCTCCAGTCAATACTGTTTAAGCATAACTACTTTTTTGCATCAAAATCCGTTAGATTAGATAAAGTAAAAATTATGTATTCTATATAATAATGCATGTCTTTTATATAACACATTTGTCAGTTTCTAAAATATACGATTCTGAAAGCTGGAATATTTCTGTTTAATTAAGAAATGCCTAACTATGTTCGGTACATGCTTGCGAAGTACAAAGCAAATAAATCTACTATAATTTTAAAATGTTATGTTTAACTCATGATGTGCACACCCAGGAGATTTTTCTTCCTTGTTTAATGATCCCTAAAGAAATACAGTTTTAAAGGAGTGAAATTTAACAAAATATTACACCGTAATAGATTACGTGCTAGTACTATGACACCAATAAATTTCTAACCTGCAATTTCACCTCATATAATTCAATGATAGGTAATTACATTAAAACATTGTCACGCAATATGTAGTCCATATATTGCGAAGTATTGCAAACACAATGTTACTGAAATGAATTATCACTTTTTCAAATCTGTAGTAACAAATTAATTATCAATTATTATAGACATATAGCGTACGAGTACTCACAATACACAATCGTTCAATTTATACAAAAAAATAGCAGACCGAAACTACCGATATGAGACAAATGGTGAACAACTATCTGTTATGCAACAGTTAATTATGTTAAATGTATATCATTGTAGATATCACACACATTGGGGAAGAAATATCAAGAAGATATGGAGATTACCGATCTTCCATATGCTATTGAGGCATTAGGTTTTGATGGAGAAAGTATAGACATAGTGAAGCACAAGAAATATCACAATAAGATTATGCTAGATACTTTTTGTAGACGATCAATGCTCAATATAGAGGGTGTTGGAAGCGTATTTTAGGGTTTGGTAGCTGGCATTTTTGGAAAAAGAGAATTGGCCCTTAAAACTGATATTGATGTTGTGTACTATATTCCTAAAATGAAATTGAAGGTTGTCCCAATGTCTGGATTCCAAACAGTAGAAATGGAGATAATCGTTGAAAAAGATCTTGCAATTAAACCATGCTCAAATTTTCCTGGATATGTTAATCTACAGCTAATTAAACCTATCCAAGTATTAAATTTCCTCCCTAATAGTATTTTAAATAAAACTAAAATCACTCGTACACACTTAAGTCAAGAAGTAAATGTTGTGGAAACAACACAAAATGGGCCTGCCTTTACACATTACCTAGAGATCGGAATAATTTCAAAAGTTGATATTGTTAATTGTTTACCATTTAAATCCTGGCCGATTGAAGCAAACAAGTGGGCCAACAGATATAAACCAAACAATTGGCAGTCTAAAGTGCTAATAGAACAGATAACGTCTCAAGGATTTACCTTAGCACCTGTGGGACATTGCGATTGCATCAAAAAAGAATTACAGTGGAGAATTGGAATACGGGGAGAAACGGAATTAATGTTGACTTTAAATCATACACAAATACTGTGTTATATCGCACTAAAACTGATTTTGAAGGGCGATATAAAACAAATTTATAAAGATGTATTATCCTCATATCATATGAAAAACGTAATATTCTGGTGTGTTGAGCAAGGCTCTTGTCAGTGGACAAAGGAAAACTTTGAGATATGTCTGAAAACTTGCATCAAAAGACTGATAACATTTATAAAGTTAAACAAATTCCCGCATTATTTTATAAAGGACCGTAATCTTATAAACTCAATGATGACTTCAAAATTGAAAAAACAAATTGTCAAAGCTTTTACTAAGTATAGCAACAACATTTTAGCTATTTTATCCCTCAGACTTTTTGACGAGGTTAGGTTTTTAACTAGTTTTAAAGTTGACCTGTTAGAGTGCGCAAAACAAAAATCAGTTATTTATAAGTGCCTAGAATTTTATGCAGAAACAATTTCGCTCTTCTATTTAGAACCTAATCCTCTGTGGCAGACATACGCGGGGCATAGCACTGAAATTAATTTTAAAAATGCGCAACGTATTTTATCTACTTTAAATAAAACGAAAAGGCACTTTATTTGTCATCATATTGCATATGCTAAGAATATGCTTGGTTTGTTGTGTTACTCCAGATATCATGATACCGGTTGCCTTCATGATATCTCGAGAGCCCGAAAGTTACTTATGAGTTCTTTAACATTAGAACACATTTCACTGAAATTTCGTGTCGCTACATTTTTCTTTATGGAAAAAGATTTTACCAACTGTTTGAATTTCTGCAGTGTTTTTTTAAGAAACCCCAACAAATATAAATCGACACATGAGAAACTACAACAAGTTGACAAGGTTTTAACGATTTTTAAGACCTTGGTTGTTTCAAGCACAGGTAATGCCCCTAAATTGAAAGAATTAAAAGAGAAAATCTTAGCAATCTTCTACGATAGATGCATATCAGAAAAATGTAGAGATGGAAGAATACTTCAATGCAACATTATTTTATCGCAAATAAACAGTTTAAGTGAGATATTTAATGATGTCAGTGAGCTATCAGATGATGCTTTCTCGGAAAAATATATGAATACCATCATATTATTGCTTAATGAAAACTATAGGAATGACAGAATATTATTGCTTTTTGAAAACTTTACAAATTTGGTTTTCCGTGATATGAGTTTCAATGTTCCTTACTTAGCATCAGAAAAATGGGCAGTACCAGAAGTTATCCAATACGAACTACTTTCCGTTACAAGTTGTCAGCCCGAAATTCATATTTATGGGATTTATTTAGATCCTATGTTAACGTGTTTGGTTTTAACATTTTTGTGCTATCTGAAAACAGAGAAGAAGAAACAAAGGGATGAGATTTTATCGAAAATGGAAAAATATATTGCTAAATATTCCAAATTATCAGAGAGTGGAAAAGCAGTTTCCGCAGAACTACCACATTCACTCCCTCTATATAGGGTGTATAATGTTGTGGCTTACTGCTGTGTGAAAGCTGAACGTCACCAACAAGCCTTAAAGTATATACTGAATTCATTAGAACTCAGTCGAGAAAGACAAAACGCGGACTATGGTTATGTCAGATGTGTTTGTAAAATTCTCAACAGTCTTAATTGAAATAATATATATTGTATACTTAAGAAAATAAATATTTTTATATATAACGATGTTACATATATCACTAGTTCTCATAACACTTTTTTTTATATCAAACAAATGTTTTAGTGTTAATTCCTCGCAGAATTCCCATCAAAATCCTATCAATATTAAACGGTTACAATTTATTTTTTTCATTTATCATTATTTTTCCACTTAAGTACGAACAGAAATGTGTTGAGAAATGGTTGCATACTATTTAAAGCATATGTTCTTGGAATCTTTGTTTTTTAAAACTCGGATACAAAATTACACATGTATAACTCTTATTGAGAAAAAAATAGTTTGGCCCTTTTTCCAAATCGTTAATGACAAGGATATCCGTTATAAACGTGAAAAAAAGTCGGTCAATTAGATAAAAATGTGGAGCTCGGAGATCAACGACAGATTTATACCGTATCCTCTATACTATACCTTAAAAACGCATATCTTATACTTCGACGTATGCCATGATTGCACTTTACTACTACTTTTCTGATAAGAAAATGAACTACAAATAAATTAATAGCCGACCAGTTCAACGACCTAGATATACTTACAAAGATAGTGGGACCGGATAGTAATACAAAAATCACAAACCTAAAGAATCGTCCCAATACCTATCCTTGCCTAACTTCCACCTTATCAACCACATACCCGTCCTTCCCTTAATTCCACCTACCGTGTCTCTTCAAATACCTTATGTTGGAATTAGCAACTGCTAAAGCACCACCGGTGCGCATGACCAAGATTCAGACCTTTCTTTACTAATTAAAATTTAGATAAAGTTTTGTTTATCAGCAGCGTATCTGCGTTTCTTATTCATGCATATCAACTTGCAAATAACTTTTGAACCTGAATATTGGCTTATATTAAATAATAATTTATTCCAGATAATGTAATGAATCTAACAAATGTTCCCAGGGCAAGCAACCGTAGCAATGACAACTTCGCCTTTAGCAATGACAACCTCGTTTTCATACTGTTGTATCTTTGATTTATAATGTGATTAACAAAACCAAGTACATAAAAAAACCTTGGCACTCCTGCAAAATAAAGAACTAATTTTGTCGTACTTTAAAAATCCTGCAAAACTGACGAGAACCATTGTAAGATTTCTAATAACTAACACATCTTCGCAATTTTAAAATGTTTTGCAAAGCTTTATTAACATACCGCAACTGATATTCTCTTGGCTGACTCTTGTAAAGAAATAATGAAAGACTTGTTTGGTGGTTTACCCATCCCGTTTAATTGATGTACAAATTTTATATATATAGTCAAATATGTAGTCAATTTATGTAAAAGTGAATGTAGATAAGTCCCGTATTGTATATTCCTGTAGCCTCCACAGCGTCCGTCACTGTCCGCTTTATACATATAACAATATTTAGAAAGAGATTCTTGCAGCGAGAACATTAAATATTTGTTCACGTTTCCCGAATTACCATTAATTCCGCTAAAATACACGACGAATGATTTTTTGTCATTTATAAATATCCCAAAACGCAGCTGACTTCTAAACCGGGGGCCATGTTTTCGAAAATGTGTTAGGACTAAGACATGTCATAAGACCATCTTAGGACAAATCTTTGTCCTAAGTCGTGTCACCGAAGATGTCGTAAGTTAGGACAAGTCCTAATTTTTATCCTAACTTTAGGACAACGAAATAGGTGTCTTAAGATGGTCTTAGGATGGTCATAATTTTATGACAATCTTAGGATAGATTTAGGATGTCCTAAGGAGTAAACAAACATGGCAGCCATCTACATGCATTTAAGAAGACGACAAAATATTCGAAGAAATAGATTATTTAGAGATTATGACAACCCTTTGGATTATTTAGATGACACTGATATTGTCAGGAAATACCGTTTAGCTCGGCCAATGATATATGACTTGTGTAGGAGATTTCAAAATGATCTCCAGAGGGCAACAGCAAGGTCTCGTGCATTCCCAGTTTCATTACAGATAATGGTTGCTTTGAGATTTTACGCCACTGGTAGCTTCCAAATGGTTAATGCCGATGTGCACAATGTTTCCAGAACTAGTGTGTCAAAAATTACAAAGGATGTTACACAGTGCCTAGTAGGAGTTTGTAGAGAATTCGTTGTAATGCCCACAGATGTAGCAGAGCTAAGGACTATTATGCATGGATTTTACGAGTATGCCAATTTCCCTAATGTAGTGGGGGCAGTAGATGGGACACACATAAGAATTAAAGCACCTAGCACTGATGAACATTTATATGTGAACCGCAAAAATTACCATTCTATTAATGTACAGGGAGTGTGCAATTCTCAGATGAAGTTCTTAAACATAGTTGCAAGATGGCCCGGTGCAACCCATGATGCTTTCATTTGGTCCAACTCAAATTTAAATGATATGTTCGAGGCAAGAACCATTGATGAAGGATGGCTATTGGGAGACAGTGCTTATCCACTTAGACCTTGGCTTCTTACACCAGTCCTCAATCCAACGACTCGTCACCAACAGAGGTATAACGCAGCACACATGAGAGCAAGAAGTGTTGTGGAAAGAAGCTTTGGCGTTTTAAAATGTAGATTTAGGTGTGTGGATACTAGTGGAGGAACACTGTTGTACACTCCACTGAAGTGTTGTCAGATTTTTATTGCATGTGTTGTCTTGCACAACATCTGCATAATAAACAGAATACCAATACCCGATGGTAATCATCAAGATCGTGGTCGTATTAGACAGGAACAATACAATGGAAATCTGAATGATGGTGCCCAAGTCCGTCAAAGACTAATAAATGGAAGATTTTAAAATTCAAAATGACTTATTTTCTTTCTCATGCCCATATTACCAAAAAACAAATATATATACTGACGAGAACACCAAATAATCTTCAACAGATGACCTAAGTTCAAGTAAATTAAACACTATTACAATAAAAAAAAGCTTTTGATATTGACTTTAATTACAATATAACTTGTTTGGTTACTGTTGTGATGGTGGATTATTCATTGTTGGTGGCCATGTTGCTTGGAGCTGGGCGATATACAGTTGTTGTTTGGCTTGTTCTAATATAAAGCGTTTACGCGTGACGTCCAGCATCTCTCTTTCCACCTCCAATCTTTGCTGTTCAACTTTAAGCCTTTCTTTTTCTATATCTGTTCTCTGCTTTTCCTGTAGAAGGCGCTGTTCCTCTATTTCTAATCTCTTGCTCTCAATTTCTACAAGTCTTTCTCCGCTGTTGTCAACATTTTTGGTGCTGGAATTACAATGTCTTTTCGTAGGAGGTTGAATTTCAAGCTGCTCAACATCATTAATATTGCAAGTTGACTCTGGAAAAAATTTAAATACATGTACGTCAATAGGATACAACATTTTCTCTCCGACCCTGACCTATCATCTAACTCCATGAATATCAGTAGCCATAAGGATGTTTGATATACTATTAGTTGTGAAGAAATTTCGTTAAAACCTATTGAGATGTTTACTCTATAGTATTCGCAAAACTCACAGTGAAGTTGAAAGTGATCCATTGTAAATACAATACATTAAGCTTAAAAACACATAGTATTTGAAATTTAGAAAGAAAAAGTATGGTATTCTAAAAGTTGTTTGGGGGGGGGGTTGTCCATATGTGTTGTGCGTGTGTGTTTTTATTATTATTAACATTTTATTTCCCTAAATCACGTTCAGCGGTGCATTAAGGAAAAAGTTGACGGAGGCATATGCCACTAGCCCATTTCCGCCTTTCTGTTCTTTTGTTATTGTTTGTTTGTTTGGTTGTTTTTTTATATTTTAAAAATTTTTTTGTTTTTTGTTTTGTGTGCCTTTTTTTCTTTCTTTCTGGTTTTTGTGCGGGGGGGGGGGGGGGGTTCCCCTGTTGTGCAATGTATTTATAAGCCGTTTGAATTAAAGTTAAGAAAAGAAATCACTTACCATTTTCATCTGATGAGTCAGAGTCATGAGTTGCCTGTAAAAGGGAGGTGGAGGAACTGGTCTGATGATACTGGGGACATGTATCCAATCCACCGGATATCCCCTCAATGGGCGTCTCTCCGATGATGCTAACTACCTTGTCCTGGAAAGGGGTGAGTGCCTCTGGAGGAGGTCCACCACCAGTTCTATTTGACTCCCTGCGAAATCGTGCCGCTTGCTTCTTTACGCTGCTAGTATATGTAGTCCACTTTTTTCGCACCTCTTCAACTGTCCTTTGGTGCTCACTTGGACTTGCTGCATTAATTTTAATACAAATGCTTTCCCATAATTTCTTCTTGGAAGCGTTACTGGTAACATTTGAAAGTTTGCTAAATAGCACAGACTTATTCTTTTCAACTTCCTCTAATAAAATGTGCAGTTCCGTTTCAGTAAAATTTGGACTCCTTTTCTTACTCATTTTAATAAATTGTGTAACCTGTTACATGTCAGTCTTATTTATTTACATATAGTAAGTTGCAGCACGAAATCAGCGAAATCAACCTTTGAACCAAAACAAAGAAGAGTTCTTGCAGTCAAACCGGTTTTTATCAATTATATAAATTATCTCTAAATTAAATCACATTAAAAGACATATAAAAGTGACATTTTATGTTTTGATTTGTATCAATTTATTTCAAATAATTATATATTTATATATTTATTGATATATACATGTTTATAAAACATGAATTTACTTTTATTACGTGCAGTCTACATCGAAATTTTGTCAACACATCAAATTTCTAAATAACACAAATAAAAATTCCATATCTCTTGGGATAATACTTAAGACAGAGTTATGACATCTTTGCTAGGATGGTCTTAGGATACCTTCGGTGTGAGGTCTGAGACACGTCCTAAGACTGTCCTAAGTCGGTCCTAATTTATGTCCTAAGACATGTCTTAAGATATGTCTTAGGATAGTTTCGAAGACATGGCCCCGGAACAATAAGTGTACCTGTTGCTTTGCCTTTTATCATTTTTACTAAATTTGAAATCGAAAAATATATTTTTATTGGGAATAAATCACAACGCCAAATATTAGCAAAAATAAGAATAAGTTATCATGACCTCATTATCGAAAAAGGCAGATATAGAGGAATAGAAGTTAAAGGCCGGGGTTTGTAAAGTTTGTAAATCAAATCATGTAGAAGATTAATTCACTTTTTTACTAATTGTATAAAATATGAAAATGAACGTAAAGATTATTAACTCTATATCCAAAAGATATAAGAATTTTGAAGGTCTTTCTGACAAAAATTAATTTATTTGGCTCATCTCAGCAGAAGATGATGATTTAATAAAATTATTATTTAAAATAACATCTACCTTTTGTAATATTAGAAACCGAACAATAAATGAATAACTATAGGATCATAGTGTGATTCCCCAAGAAGCATACTGTGGATTCTAACTGACTGGCTCTTTGCTTTTATTTAGTTTACTTTATTTAATTAACTCATTTGTTTTTGTCATTATTTGCATTACTAGTATGATTATTATTATTTTATTATAATTTTACCAATCAAACATATGCTTAAAGTGTACTCATTTCTCTTAGCCTTATTTCATTGTACATATTTATATTTATATATCTGTATGATGATTGATATGCTCTGTATTGGGCGCAGTGATTTGCAAATAAAATATCTTATCTTATATATTGCATCGGTAAATAAAGAAGGAGGGGTTCCATCCAAATTGTTGTCTCTTGATCAATCAATTTTGAACTTGTCTGTACCTGAAGTGTCCTCGTTTTAATTTCAATTAAATTTGTCGCGTTTTCTTTTGTAAAAAAATGCAAATATTTATCGCAAGATCATAGCAATGAGTTAACCTGCTAATCGTATTTGCTTTTGTATTTTTTCCGGGGTATTCATTTACAATCAAGTGAAACATTATTTTATTTGCAAATGTTGAATTTTTCATGTTAACACCTTGTAAATCTTTCGTCTACTCAATCTCCCTCGAGTTCCTACTCCGCTTCTTTAAGTACGTATTACTTTGGACTTGTGTTTAATTTCTCTTCGTTGCCACGCTTTTTAAATTTATGACCAGCGGAAAAAGTACAATCGAATTTCACAAGATGATAATCCGCAATTTCTTTCTTTTGAGCATAATTTTAATTTATCTCGCTAGTTATAAGCGTTTTGATTTCTGTCATCGGGTTATTCTATAAATTTGTAAGTGCTTCTCCGACTTGACGAATATGGCATAAATTGGCATCTATTTTCAAAGTTCCTAATAACTTGGACCTACCGGGTACAACGGCGAATAGAGAATGACATGTACGGAACGGACTACATAAAAGCCAACTTAAACTTTAAACCTCTTCGTAGTGGCCAAATAAATTGACGTGTGCAGTCTTATTATGATAATATTAATACTAACAACTTTTTACCGCAATACTGACAAAACGCGGGAAAATAAAAATAATACTAACTCTACATTATTGCGGTGGCAAAAATAAGTTTGTTAAGTTTGGATGAAACGTCTTCTTTCTTTAATTCATATGTGTTATCATGTTACGATGGCGACAAAGATATATTTATATAAGTACTAGAGCAATTCCAATTCATACGCCTGAAAAACAATGTATCGAATACCCCTATCTTTTTTTCTTTTGAATGGTATGTAAAGACACTTTCAGCAATTTTTCAGCTATATCATGACGTCCAGTTTTTATTGGAGGAGAAAGCCGGAGTTGCCGGAGAAAACCACTGACCTTCGGTCGGAAAAGGAATACTGACAATCCTTGTAAATTCAGATTGGAGTCGAGCGCACCCTACCTGCAGTGACCCGTATTGTAAAGCTTAATCTGTATTGAATAATCTATATTGCATACCCCGTATTGCAAAGTTAAACCTGAATCATATCGTACTATTCCCTGAGCAATTCTAGTTCACTATTTGAAACATGATAATTAGCACATTAATGCAAAATCCGTATCGTATGTTGCATCACCACTCACCCTCGGACCTAAGGTATTTTAATGTGATATAGGTTCCTCAAGGCGATACAGCATTTCATACAGATTTTGCCATGTTTTGTCCTATATCTATCACATTACATTAGAAAGCATTATTTTTTCATGTGTAATTACCTATTTAAGTACATGCAAAATTTTCATCAAATAAACTGTGGATTGATTGTTTGATGTTTGTGTCAAATTTCACTATATCAAACTGTATAGTAATTTTTAGTGATAGAGCACCAGAGTACCCGGTGAAAACGCTCGACTTCGTGAATAACCGTGCCAATCTCTTGTCAAGCTTTAACATAAACACAGATCATATGGTCCCTATGCGGGATCCATGAAAGCACGGAACACACCTAATGTCACTGATCTTCACTGACGGATTGAGACGTTCTGATTATTGATGAACACCCGCTAAAATATGTCACTAGACTTAGACCATTTCTTGTGCATCCGTCATTATATAAAGGAAAATTAAATAAATATAAATAAATTTTGCGAGAATACTGACTTTTCATTGGCTGGAAAATATTTTCTATCGGAAGATGGAAAACAAATTTGATCATCATGGAGACACGCACCATTTAACGTCATATATTACTCCACGGGAAACTAACAGTTTTTGTGTTGATCTCTTTTTTCAAAAATAGCCAGTTACAAAAATAAAATTTTTGTGTTTATTCTATTGTTTGAATTTATTTATAAAAATTAACTACAAAAAATATTTTCTTCATCGAGGGATAAAAAAAATTTCCGTTTTGCACATTTAATATAATCCATTAAGCGGATTATACAATGTGAAAAACAGAAATTTTGTTATCCCTCGATGGAGAAAATATCTTTTGTAGTTAATCCTTAAAGAACATAAAATACAGCAGTGTTTATTGTAGACAGTGAGGCTGTAATTAGAAATAATAGTATACCTTGTATATCTGGAACTAAACATATAAAGAAATCGTACATTTTATTTTTAAAAAATGACTCTAAGTAATGGTTTAATGGGTTATGGAAAAAAACTATAGTGTAAAAACAATTGTGTACTGTAACTATTTCGGCATCTTTATTGATAAACGCGCCTTGAAAACGATCTGGAACCAGGTGGAGTATCTGTAAAGCAGCAAGAGTTTGATTTTCGACGCGTCTCGTGTGAGAGGTCTAATACAACTTTAAATATATTTTTTCAAGATATTATATCTAGTCTAAATTTTTACTCCAGATTTTAAAATTTCTTTTTCTTCTGTGTTGATAAATATAAAAAAGAGAAAGGGATCCCGAATTAAACCTTGAGGAACCCTTTAGATTATATTACTTCAGGTAATATAGTCCATGTTAAAAGCCATCCTTTGCTTTCTATAAAAAAAACAACACTCGAGACGATATCCGTACTATATTATGTACAACACTTGTTCAAAGGCTTTTCTAATATAACAGAAGATGATAACTATTTTCCCTCGTCTAACTTTTTACTTAAAATATGAGGTACAACTGAAATAATTAGAATTAGAATGCTTACAATGTAAACAATATGCAGATTAATGCAACTTTCAAATGTATTGCAGGGGCCTCTGTGACCAAGCGGTCTAGGTTGTTAGTAAAACTCTAATGATCAAATGTGTTTACACTGGGGTTGCCAGCTTGAGTCTGACTTTGTGACTTTGTGATATGTGTTTTCGACTTTAACTTTAGTTGACATGGTTTGAAAGTTTTCTAGTCTAAGATATGGTTCTCACGGCTTTATTTCCTAATATAATGTGGACGCCAGGATATTATGTATATCTGTAAAATTGTTGAATATGGCGTAAAACTACATTCCAACAAAATAAAACAATAACATGTGTTTTTCCGAGATTATATAATACGGCGATAATCCTTCTTATTGAATTTATTGTATATCATAATTTCAAGGTTGAATGGTTAGTATGATTAAAGAATCCGATTTTTTAAAATTAAAATTTATACAAAGAGGGCTACCTAAATATCATCATCAGCATTACGTGAGCTAACACTGATGGTTGCTGAACCAGATTCTTTTAGCATGAAGTAATTAATATTCTGAGAAAGACTTCAACTTCACAGTTTCAGAAGGGTCGTGGATGCATATTACACCTATTTATATAATTTATATTCGACTTAGCGGAAGAGAAAATATCAAAGCATTTTCGTTTATGGTATCAATTTAAACAATTTTATTTAAATAATTGAGAGGTGATATATTATGTTTTTCTACTTATTAAAACGTACAGTGATACAGTTTCCCCCATTCTCAAGAGTTGATCGAGTTGTTTTACTTAGCTAATACATATTGAAATTTAATTCACTGTGGCGAGGAATCCAACATATATTTAATTCGAGTTATCTTTCTTGATATATTTTATATACTGTAGGATTGACTTGTAACCGGATTGGATGGTATGTTAGACTGTAAATCCGATGGACATTAATAGCCAAAGTTCCTATCGAAGGTTATGAATGCCTACTTCAGTTAGAGATATATTGCTACACACAGCAATGATGTTGCTTCGTGTATATTGAATTTAATTACGAATGCGGACTTACTAGTAGTAAGTGCATGTCAGTGGAACTATATGGATGTTCTTTTTAACTGCAGTTATAGGCTTAGTTTTTTAAACAGTGTAAACAAAATTAATTTTTGATAATCCTTTATTACATTTTCCGAATTCCAAAAAATCTATCTATGTGTCATGTCCACAAAGCTTTGACAGATAACATCTGCATAATAATAGGTAATACATGTATTTACACCTTTTTTCGAAAACGTTACGATCTTTAAGGAGTTTTAAAATGATTTATATAACTGTTTTTGAAATGGTGTTTAACGCCACTTTCAGCCATTTTTCAGCTATATTAGGCGTCCAGTCATGATAAGAGGAAGCGGAAATACCTAGTGAACACCTGTCACACACACACACACACACACCTTCGGCAGAAACACTGGCAATTCATCTTCAATAAATGTTGGAGTCTCGGAGTCACGCACACTCTCTGTTTTGTTTCTTATACATGCTTGTGATTAATTTCAATTGTGTTTAACGTCACTTTAAGCGATTGTAAGATAAATCTCATGCGGTTTTTAATGGGGAAAGAAGACGACGTATCCGGTGAAACCCCCTGACAGTCGATGTGAAAACTGGCATTCCTTGTCATGAAAGATATGAGACAATACCGGATTAAGGCTTCATATCGCAACCATAGTGTTGACACATATGTAGTAAATAATAGCTGACTAAATATCTTAACCACTTCGGCACCGATGCACGGTGTAGTTTTAATCTAACTTTAGCTCTGTTTTGAATGAATATCCATTAACATTTATTCATTAACAGTGTTCGCTAGAGTAATTTTAACATGTAAAAAACTTACAAACAATTTAACGTTTTCAAGGTTGTGATTTATGTGCATCAGCTTCTGTCGAACAGTCTGGTGGTGAATTCTTGCTTATATTGTGGAAGTTATGTACATGTGTATTTGCTTTTTTTTTGCTTAAATTTAGTTCGCCTAATACACAAATAAAAACTAAGAAAATTGTATATATATTTGATTTTTTATTTAGAGTCAATAAATAATTTAATATTTACAAGCACCTTACAACATTAACAAAATATGAACTTTTATGAAGTTCACAACAACAAACAACATTCAATATTAGCAGACGACACTTGAATAATATCGAAAATAGCCTCGAAATTTAGTTTCTCGAAAATAATCCAAAGTCATCCAAGTATAATAAATTATTATTCATATTTACATAACTGGTCATTTTAGCACTAAATTAATTAGCTCTGTTTTGATCTTTAATGCAAATTTGAGTTAGGAACCATAAAAAACGGATTGTGTCTGTGTGCAAATCGCCTTTGCATTGCTAGCACTGTGCTGTAACTTTTCTGTAGTCTTTGACTTTGATTTTCGAGTCTCTCTTTTAAGCTGTTGAGTGTTTTCATTAGTACTTGTTTCTTGTACACCGGTAAATGTCTTCGGAACCTCTGTGTTTCTTTCTGTCGAATCTTATCGTCTTCTTGTGCCTCCCTGATTTTTTCTTCTACGATTGATTTTTCTGCTCGGAGTTGGTTTACTTTTTCTTGCAAACTGTTTCTTATATCCGGTAGAGATCTATCGGAGTCACAAGCTGCGCGTGCTTCGAGATCACAGCAGTTTTTACCAACAATAGCAGTATTTACTAGGTCTTCTTCAGATTCGCTTTCCGAACGTCCTACACTGTCCGAATCTGATGTAGAAGGAAAGTGAGAGTTTCGGCTCAAACTTGAATATCCAGCGTCGATTGATTCTTCCATTCTATGTTTGTGAATCGAAAATGCTGCCATTTCATTAGAAACGTGGTTAAACATGGATCCCTCACTGCTGTCGGAACCAGTACAACTGTTATTGTCAGAAATTTCCATGCTGCTATTTGAAGTGTCAGATGATTCCTCGCTCAAATCATCTAACAAATCACCTATCGAAAGTCTTTTAGCTTGTTGTGTAGACATTTCATCGTCTAATATATTGTCAATATTATCCTCGTATTTGAAATCTATTGGATAATCTATGTTTGCGAATCTCTCGTTTAGTTCCTCAATTGTTGGGGAATTAAGATCCAATGAAACGTCACCTTCTGAAATTATCGACCACCTATTAATGTTCAGTTCACTTAAGCCAAGTTCTTTCATGCGCTTTGTCACTGTAGAATGATCTGAATACTTATTAGATTCAGATGAAATGTATGTTTTACCGGCTTCTTTTGCTAAGATGCAGACGTTTAAATAATCTTCCGTATCAGCGCCCTCTGGAAGGTTGATTAATTCAGCTTCGTGGAAAGATTTGCGCGGAGGAATCCATGGGTTAGTTTTAATTCGTGTTCGCTCTTTACGTGCCGAATTTAAAACTCTGTCGATATCATCAAGTTCGTATTGTAGACCATTGCTAGATTCATCTTCATCGTCGGAAACGGCTGATCGTCGATTCTGTATGACGTATTTACTACGTGGTGTAACTGATGTCTTGTATCGACGCAGTGAACACCGGAGTGACGTATTCTGGTTGTTGCCGAAGAGATTGCAGTTGTCGTCTGCTGTCTCGTTGTCGTTTATATTGGTGGTTGTTGTCTGTGCGACCTGTTCAACCGGAAGCGTATCCTTATTCTTCTTCTTTTTGCTCTTAGACTTCTGGAAGGTCTTGAAGCTGAGTTGACGAAACTTCATCTTGACTTTACAAGAAGATCTTCACTTCTAGAAAACCAACCTAAAGCGAAGTCCTGGAAAAAAAGATAATCGGTTTAACGATTAAATAATTTAAAGTCACAAAACATAATACTGGATTTTATCCTGATGCACATATATTCGTAAACTTTTTATAAGCATAGAACGAAACTTGACTGCACGAGCATAGTTCCCTATACCATTTTACTTGTACACATAATATTAATAGACCTAAGAATAACTTCTTGATGGATGATATTGTCTGTAATAAGAAACAATTTCACACGTGTTCGCCTACTATACAAAAATAGTGTCTCTTACCTACAAAGTACGAGATAAACAACTTATTGAAAAGCAATTAAATACAAAAGTAAACGTCACATGATTGCTTCTGTCTAAGATTTAACTAATTACCAAAACAACATTTCGGCTTGTTTTTTTTTTTATTTATATAAAAAGAGCTTAACAGCCACTGAATAATGTATTCATAGAGAATAATCAGCTTTAATTTACATATTATCCTATTATTATGTTATTATTTGTAAGTGTCATTGACTTTTTAGAAGATTGCTGGGTGTTTATTTGTGTGGTTATTTTCGCGCCTATAATTTTTGGTCGATAATGAAATAACATTTGCCCTCAAAAAACAAGAAAACAATAGCTGAGAATGCTTTGAACATTGCCTTGCATAACAATACAGGATCTTTACAAACGCACGTGTGAAGATTATTTATGATAATGGCAAACGTCAATGTAGTTTGTAATGCATTACTCATTGAAAAATTCAATTATCAATAAATATTATAATTTAATTTATTTCGTTATTTGCTAAACCATCGTTTGTAATTTACAAATCACTCTGTAAACCATATAAAAAGATTGTTATTCTGTAATATAGCTAATCTGCAACGTCATAATTCGTTAACAATTTAAAGAAGCCATACCTTCTACTAAGTTTATGTGATTTACAGACGCCAAGGCTAACACATCAAATCAGAAAAGGTGTGCCAAGCGCTAAAACGTTAGTTAACTATTATTAAACGGATGTGGTGCTGATTTTGTATCTTAATTCTTAGATATTATTTATTTTGCAATTTAACTATTATATTTAATAAAGTATACATGTACACTGGTAAAAAAAGGCTTATTTGTATTTTAATTCTTATCAATATTAAATATTTTGCAAATTAAGTATCATATTTAATAAAATAAAAAATGTACAATAAACAAATAATTATCTCGAAATGTTTTTGTATTGTACTATCATTAAAATAATAAAAATATCTGTAAAAATTTAAATTAACATTTCTTAACTTAAAGGTAAAATAATACCATACCTTAGAGTTTTCACACCTTAGACTTTTTAAGCAACTATTATTTTTGTATTCTGTATGTACTTTGTAGCGAATGGTTAACTGATTGACGAAAAATGTTGAGGATTTCATTTTATACTAAAAACTGACAATTTGGAGATGAACTCATTTTTCTCATTTTCACCTCCCCCCGTTGAGTCGCTCATTGTGATTTCTATTGTTTGAAAAAATGCCGAAAAACGATTTAGAAATTGAATGACACGCATTAACTCATAATTAATTGCAGTTAAAGACACCTGCTGGCAGGTAATCTAATTAAGGTATGATTTCTTTTAGGTAATTTCATTTACAACAAATTTCACCTTTTTCTCAAGGTGAGAACTTCTTTTGACTTTTACTCTTTTGGAGAAAGTCGGTAGAGTCACATATTTGATAAATTGTTGAATAAACAGTACAACAAATTACAGTTTTCGTCGAACAAAGATACAAAGTTTGAGCAAATCATGTTAAAGGTACGGTAATTTACCTTTGATGGTTTCCCCCACGTTTTGTTTAAATCCTTTATTGTGAAACAATATCCATCCTTTAGCCATACGTATACTAATAGTTCCGTACGCTAAAGTTTTAAATGTTTAGCATCACAGCTAAAAGGGTACAACATATCGGTACGTTTGACTCACAATGGAGTAATAATTGAACATTTATACAGCGCAAACTCATCAAAGAAATATTTAAAAGCAAATCCTATTCTACATGTATAATCCCCCACCCCCAATATTAGTTTATCTCATAATCCACTTGAAATGTCCCGAAAGTGTGACATCTTATGTAACTTCTTTATTTTGTAGTTATATATCTTATTGAGCAAAACTTTCATAGAACAGGATTAAAATTCCCCAATCTTAAACAGAAAATAAATTGCTTACTAATTACGTATATACGCATTTAATTAGCATAATTTTAGTACAAGTCATCTTTCAAAATGTTGCCTTATTATCTTTTTCAGTTGTTATCGAGATAAATAGAACGTTCATAATATACGCTTACCTTGAACGCCATGTTTTTTAATTTCACAATAATCAATATATTTTCTTAATTACTTTCGGCAATACACATCCTGTTGTTGAACATAAGTGCAACCATATGCACAATCTGTGCAATATCATATTAACCAGCGTTTTAAGCAGTGTTATAAATAGATTCTCCGACAATTCGTTACGTGAAATCGAGCGTAGAATTGAATAACTATTTGTCAAATTATGATAATTCTAGCCAAGCAGACGTTAAATCATCATTTGCTGCGGAGGTCGAAATAACCATGGTAAGTATCGATCAGATGCTTCAACGTGTTGCTGAGATAATCGAAACTAATTACTTTATTCTTTCAAGGTTTTGGCCAGCCACAAGATTTTAAATGACAAGAGATGTGTATTGACCACACGAGATGACATTTATTATGATTGTATTGATAATAGATTTAAATTACAGATAGTCACTAATTATATGATTGTCTGAATAACTGTGTATTTATCATTCGTTGGACATCTAGTATTAGAAGAGAGGACTATGTTAGCATCCAAAGACAATTAGATTGCTTATATTTTTAAATTTAAAATCATGTCATTTAATCACCGCGTGTTTTTTATCTTAAAAAGTCGAACGAAATTTTATTAATTTAGAAAACACACATTAGTTATTCCGTAAAATATGGAGAGTTATTTTCAGTCAATATTAATATTCGATGGTTTTCAATATAAAATACACTACAGTGTCATTGGATTCCAAAAGAAAAAACAACAGAATAACTAAAGAAAAATCAATCCTATAAAACATGTATGACATAGAGGCAGATGATATACTGACAACCACTAAAATCTGCATCAATTTCCATAAAAGCCAATCAGGGAGATAGAGAGATTTATTACACTCGTAAAACATTCCGTAAAACCTCATTATATACCGTATGACTAACCGTTCTATATATCATTAACCACTGAAAAACCCCTTCATACTAGTCCAATACCGAGATAAAATAATGGTTTTATACGTCTTTGGCAAATAGGATAGAAAAACAGACATAATTGCTTATGTCTCGTCATATTATTACAATTTTAAATTAATCAAAAAGTCGTTGAATTGGTTTTGTTTTTATTATCTACAATTTAAATGTTAAATTAGTTACTTAACACCCCCCCCCCCCTTCCGCCACAATTTTACACCACAGGAAAACTGATTATGTTGTAGTCGTGGATATGACTTTAAGATCATTGTAAAATTGCATAAGTTATGCCTAAATTCTCTCTTTTGATTGATACAGTATCACTTTTTGACTGAACAAAAATTGACACATACCCCTTCTGTATGATTTTGCTTTTTGAAGCTATTTTTAATAAACCATAAAAAAATCCGTGTTTTTTTATTTGCCGCAGATGGGTTATATATCTATTTGCAGCTTGTCAATGGATACATTAATCTGTCACAATGAATTTGTAATAATCTTCAGAGCTACAATTTTATGGGGAAATTACAACCAGTAACTTGTTACTACACCGGATTGGATTATGTAATTCTCATTAAAGCTATTGTGTCGGTGATATAAGAAATTAATGGTGTGTTCCATTAAAAGAACGTGGCTTCTTTATAAGTAGATTATTTAATACTTTCAAATGATGTATTTTCCTGACTCAACATACATTTTTTTGTAAATGAGCAAAAAATTTTAATTTAACATGTGGATAATAAAATTTTTTGTTGAATTTGAGCAGTTAGAATTAGGAACATAAAAATCTACTTTACTAGTCCCAGTTAAAATTAATGTTTTGGGTTTTTTATTTATTAATTTTTTTTTTGCATCCCAAATCATAAACTATTTCTAAAATTGATGAGTTCTCTTTTAAGAACTTTCTCTAGTTTATATTTGAAATTGGGACGACCTAAAATACTTAGAAGTTTTTACAAATCTTAAATTAAGCATTTTGTCATAGGTAGCTGGAGTCTTATTAATGTTGACCAATTTTGTATCAAGCAATCACAGCTGACCAATTTCACCCCACTTATTAGAATGTATACAATCAACAAGTTGTATATTTTTTTAATAGAAAAATTACAGATGCAATGTACATTTTAAAAACTGCACAAGTGTAATCAGAAAAATATAAATAATTCATATGTTTCTGGTTTTGTAAAATGTATTATTCTTACTAACCTTAAAACCAATCCAAGCATCGATCTTCACTCAGTGTAAATATTAGTTCAGTGTCTTATATCCGGAGTTTTATCCAATACACTTATATACATCAAACACTATAGTTTCCTCTAGTATGAGCTATTGATTTCTGAAGTAGAAACGTAAAACCAGACTTATGGAATATTTCGTATTATCATATATATATTTTATGAGTATTCCGAGTTGATGTTTTTCCGATAACTGATCCAAATATGTCAATTCAGCTTTATATGTATGTTATGTTGTCAATTTCTAACGATTATTATTTAAATTATAACACATTTGTACAATTTTTGGTAATTAAATTAATTATCTTATTATCTATTTCCGATAAAAATGTACAAATCCCTTAAACAAAGTAGATAATATGTTACTTCCGAAAATTACAGGGCAATAATTGTTTTTACACCTGCTTAAGGGCTATTTGGAATGTCATCTTGAAAAAGTGTTAAATAATAAGTGCAATCATGCACATTTCTTTATTGTTAAATTTGACACGTGTAAATTTGATATCAAATGTTTACTGTATTGTCACAAATTCTCACCTTATATTGGCCTGCGACAAATACAGGATGATATTGTATAGGGCAATAATAAGTTGTGTAAATAGAATATAAAGGCGCTAAGTGACAATTTTATATAAATATCTTAAAACTAATAAAGACGTTAATATTTGACAATTTTATGTATGATCATTATTGGGTGGTTATCATTTATATCGCATAGATGTGAAATGTACAAAAATGCTACAATAATATAGTTGTTTATTGTAAAACACCATAAATGTATTGAAATAGTAAGTTTCACTTAAACAAAACTATGCCAAACAGCATACACAAATTCCGCAATATGTTTTTTAACATAAATTTTCGTTGTATCACAGTTTCTGTTATATTTATGAAGGAAATTAGTGTTCAACTAGGATAAATTGTGCGGCAACTGTACCAATCTAATTAAAATTAAATCTTAACGCGTTTCGCAAAGACCAATAAGAAAAAGGGGACGCTAGTGAAAGATTTAATTTTAAATTAGATTGCAACTGTCCAAAGATCATATAGGTCCTTTATATGATGAAATGTAATATGGCTGTCGTATCTTTATCTTGAATGCATTACATCTAATATATATTATTTAAAAAAACACAAAAAGGAACTTATATAAGTTAAACTAGTCCCAGAAAAAAAAATCCTCCATTTGTCCTATCGTAACCGTTGATGTTGTCATCATGACTCACGGGCAAAGAAATCAGACGGAGTTAGCCGGTTGCTATATTCGGCATGAAAGGTTTACCAATTCCAAAAGTTATGCCCCATACCTTATTTATAAAAATGTGTGCATATTTATGCGATTTAAACAAAACTGAGTTTGTTTCTTTTCTTGCAACATGCAATTCAGTGTGCAGCAGGTCAAAAGCACACACATATACACAAGGCTAAAGATGTGTGCGATTTTTAGTTTAGAGGAAAATTGCAAAAGTAACGGTAGGTGAAAATAACCGAGGATGACTGCGATAAAGTTAACATAGAAACGGAAAAATATGGATGGTTTCAGGAAAATGACGACTATGGAATAAAATTCTGCATGTCGTACTATGGATAGTTGTTGTACGTACGTTCCAATTTGCTACATGTACATGTATGGTAGGCTTAGGTGTTTTCGATAATTTTATTTATTTTTGTCAATGAAATACGATAAATCAAGTTATGTTAAGAGTAATTAATATCGAATCTGGCGAAATCTGTAGCCAAGCATAAAAATGTTTACGCGTGAAGGTGTGTCATTATAATATTTCGCATGAAAGAGTTCGAGGGAGTCCCATTACATTATTCTGTTTGAGAGTGTGCCATTTCAATATTCTGCTTGAATGTTTGCTTTAACAATTGAACAATATCAAATCTTCACAAACATATGATGTTGACCAGGCGAATAACACAAAATAAGATTAAGAGCCTCTGCAATTGAAATAAGTAAATGGGCCATTTGGAATGAGATACCCTTTTGTCCTGATTATTTTTAACATAAAAAAACGCTCATGTAGACCTTCAAATTCCAATTGTAAATCTTATTGGCACGTAATGACGTTAAGCAAAACATTGCACATGGCTACCGGGAGATACGAACGAAAAATCAAGTTATGTTTAGAGTGCTTAATATTGATGCTGATGAAATCTGTTGCCAAACATAAAAAAGTTTGTGTCATTAAAAATTCCGTTTGAGGGTGTGTCATAACAATATTCCGTGTAAAGGTGTGCAATTACAATATTTCCTGTGAAAGAGTTCGAGGGAGTCCCATTACAATATTCTGTTTGAGGGTGTGCCATATTTCAATATTCTGCTTGAATGTGTGCTTTAACAATTTTCATTGTAAGGGTATGCCATCACAGTATTCAGTATGAAAATATGTGAGGGTGGACATTGATAATATTCTGTTGGAGGGTGTGTGTGAGTGTGCGTGCGTAAAATGATTTATTCAACTATATGATTATATTTGTGAATTTGTTGAAGCCATTTTTATGTATTTCTTTATACACAGTGTAGATGCCTATTTATTTATAATTTTTATATATTCTTTTTTATAACTATGGCATATTTTTATATTCGTGTATATAATATGACAGAAATTAATATAGCCTTATTATTTCGACCATGGCAAATATCTTTATATATTCGTCCTTTCGTGACAGGTGACCAGGAGAAATATGATTATTCAGCTTCGCATGCTATACTACTTCCTCTATCTCCAGTGTCTTATATCGTCTGAAGTACGATACATGATGTTAAAATAATACAGGAACTTTTCCATATTTGCCTCTATTGTATCATTCCTCGACCCGTGTTGACACGACTGCGTCTCGGGCTAATTTTGTGGTATCTCCCACTCAAATAAAGGCAAAAATTTTCACGTGGTCCGATTTCAACGAAATTTGGTATGGAGGTAGATTTTAGTATTTCGAGTGAAACGCTACCGACGTCGCGTTTCAAAATGGCCGCCTAAAACGTGTATAATTTTCAACATTATCCGACTTCGATGAAATTTAACGTGCTCTAATTGCAAAAAAAAATTGGTGTGGAGATAGATTTAGGTGTCCCGAGTGGAAATAAACATTCGGAATTATTTTTCGACTGTGTGTTTAAAAATGGCCAACAAAAAACGCGTCAAATTTTAAACGTTGTCCGATTTGAATGAAATTTGATATGTAGGTACATCTTAATGTCCTTAGTGGAACGCAATACTATCCATGGGGATTTTGGGCGACTTCTGTGTTGGCATCCCAACACATTATTTTTAATTACATTGCAGTAAAATAATATATTTAATGTGTTTAAAATACAAATACTAAGAGGAGAAATGTTCTTTGAGAATATTATAAAACAAACAAGACAATTCTTTTATATACTTTGAATTATATCACAGGATGTATGTAAGAACATGGGTTTTAAGGTTTACTGAAAATGCAATTACCATATTCCGATATTGATGAAAACTTAAAAATTCTAATAATTTAATCTAATAATAGAAGTGGTGACAGATTAAAAAAAAGTAATCTAGAAACGGAACTTTGACAAGAGACAGTAATTATAGAAAGTACAGAAATCAATACAGAATGTCACATAGGAACATGTTCACCTCAAATTGTTCATTTTCCAATAGATAAGATATTCTCGCTGGTCAAATCATTCTTAATAACATTAGCGCATCGTAACCGTTAGCTAGCAAAGATTTAGATGAAAGACAAGTAAAAACGTGAAACAGAGGATCAATCATCAACGGTCCACATATAACAGATATATTTGACACTTCTCTGTTTCACTTAGTTGCTTCGGTGGATAATCATGTCCGAGGGTTAAAAAAAAATTTAATAAAATGAAAACCAAAGTCAGATACCAGAGAAAACTGATTGAGAGTGCAAACATCAGGAGAAGACAACCGTAACTATCAACCAACCATAAAAAGAGACATGGGATATTTCATTTTATGGGGAACTTGAGATTCTTTACATTTTGGACTAGGTAGGATGGTTGTGGGGCGGTCTATTTATCTCCCCTCTAATTAACACATTGATGCACAATGTGCAATCATAGACCACATTAGTTACGTCCTATTTCTGAAAACGAGGCACTCTCGAGGAGTTGGGAACTGCCTTAGATTGTAAAGGACAGTCACACTGAAAATAATTTGTCAAGAAAACTTTTTAATACAGGTAATCATAATTAAAATAAAAAAATAGAGTGGCATCTTAGTTTGTTTTCGAGGGTCGAAACATAGTTCGGTGATTGATTATGAACGAACAATATCAATCGATTTACAGAATTCTGTCCCATAAAATTATCTAAATATTTCTTTGGTTTTATTTCTAGAAAAAATGGGGCTCTGTGTAAAATGTACACTTGTTGGAACTAGGTAGCCAAACAGTACTAAAAACAGAATTACCTCCCTTAAATCACTGCCGAAGCAAGCGGTACGGTACATACGGTTCCGGCCGAACCACTTTAATTGCTGGTACGGTAAACCGCACCAGCTTAAATTTTGTAAATTGAAATAAAAAAATGACAGAATTTCATTTAATTTACTTTCTAATTTGTGAAACGTTCAACATAAATTGCCGTTTTTAGTCATTCACTTTTAGTGACAGGAAACTCCAACCCTGCTGGTCACATCGCCGACCCACCCCTATTTTCATGGATGCTATATATGTAATGATCATTATCGGCTCACTTTATGTACAACTGCATTAAAACCACTAAAAATTGATATTATTGTATTGGTATAAGTCTTTCATTAATATTTAAAATTTATGAAATTTAAGAGGAAATAATAAACTATTAATTTTACCGTAAATGCGATGTTATTTGACCTACTCTAGATAAATGCGGCTGCTAATTGACCAATATACTTATAACTCGCTTTTTCGAATATAATGTTATTTGAGAATATACACAAAAGAATTAAGACAACAACAAGGAAATGTAAAAAAAAAATGTGGTATGATTATTATTGAAAACAAAAACATTTATAAAAGGTTGTTTTTATCAAATTACATCAAGGAGTTGTGTTGAAGACTATTTACGTTTTGTTTGATTACACTGTAAAAAATGTGTTTAGAGTCTAAACATAAACCTAAACGCCTTTTGTGTTCTCACTTGAGCACATGTTTAACCCTAAACATGTTTAGGTTTGCATTGATGTTTAGGGTTAGAACATGTTTAACCCTAAACATGTTTAGGTCTTAACTGGTGTTTAGATTGAGAACATGTTTAACCCTAAACATGTTCTACTTGCAATTCCTGGGTTTTTCCTTCTGTCTAGTCATTCCCTGCTTCTATGTCAAACTAGTTTTTTTTAGTTTACAGACTGTTCAGCAAACTGTTTGAGGACCCTCATTTAATATTTGGAGAATTTACGATTACTCTTCATACAGATCCAAACATACTGGCTAAAATGTCAAAAAATGCAACACAAAAAATTAAATTGAGTCTAATATTTTATTTTTAAGTGTACATGTACAAGTTCAAGCATGTAAATTTCTGCAATAGAACTAATCTATTAAAATTAAACAAAAGATTAAAAAAGAATGTATCAAAAACACTATGTATATATGCCATCATATAATGCATTTTTGAGAATCAAACATGGGTTACAATGTCTTATTCATGCATGTTCCCACAAATGATAAGTTTAACCATATAATTAAACAATACTTTCAAGACAAATGATAAAAATTGAAAATCCAGACTTTGTTGGTGAACATATCAACAAGAAAGTAAAACTGTCTAATTCATCTAATTCAAACAGAATCATGAAATGTTAATTACCTCTACCACATACACATTTATTTACACATTAAAGGCTATTCCAGTAAAAAGATCTGGGCCTGGGATCAAAGAAACATTCAATCCATGGTGAGATTACCAATAACTAAATAAATTCCAAGGTGGTGCCCAATAACAAAACCAAGACAGGAGTTGCTTTTTCCCAGGCAAGCTCTTTACAATGAACATGGCAATATAACAATAAAGGTGAAAAAATATTTGTACAGTTAACAAAATGGGTAAAACATAACTCATTAACACCCATTACAATATAAAAAGTGAGATTCATACATCGTATCAAAAAGTTCATACTTGTGAAAATGTTACAGCAAGTATCAACTATACAGTAATAAAATATATTCATTTGGTAATAAATAATAATATTAATTGAATTTTTTTTCAGAAATTTGATTTGTGTAAACCCCATCACATGACATGCCGTATTTTGAGAGGTCAATTCTTTAAAAACGGCTGATAGAAAAGTGATATTGCACAATTAAATTTAAAGAAAATGATATAGAAAAGTGATATTGCAAATTAAATTTTTAAAAATGATATTGCAGTTATTTTTAAATTTCTTTAAATAATAAGAAATTCTCTCCTTCGAAAATTTTTAACAGCCATTCAGAATTCATTTGTATCTATTTCCAGTTTGAAAGTTATTATCTTCGGTCAGTTTAAAATAATGGAGTGTTTTAAAATTTCAAAAAGTTCAATTTGTTGTATTTGTTTATTGAATTAATATATATTTTAAATCAACAGTTTTCATATTTTTAGCTGATTTTGAAATGAAATGTGAAATTTTGGTTCATAAGACAACAAACCATCAAAACAATAGTATCAAAAGAAACATTTAACTAAATTTCTTTACAATATATACAGACAAAAACTTGCAATTAATAATACATGTATAACAACTGTAGCATTTAAATATGGTCTATACGAAAAATATCGACCTAATTTAAAGTAAAAACTTGTATGTTGTAAATTACTCAAGTTCAGCACCATTATTGTCCTCCTCACTTCTGTCTGATGATTGTTCTTTTGTTTTAAACTTTATCAAGTTATCAACTCTATGGAAATGTGAACAGTCTTTCAGTAGTGCGATTTGTAGAACCCAAATAGCTGGCTGCACTTAGGACAAGAAAGATCCAGAAAGAAGAAGAGTATAAGAACTTCTATGCCTTTTTTATGTTTTTTATATCGATTCACTACACATAAATGGTGTTAATTTTTGTGTCTGTTTCTTACAATCACAAGACAAGATGTTGTCTTCACAGTGCTTGGATTAGTTGCCTAAAAAAGAATAAAAATATTTAAAACATACAAAAATAAGCCAGATACATAAAAAACTAACAACAAAATGCAAGCAAACTTTTATCAGCAACTTTGTTTTTATCCTTGAGCAAAATATTAATGATATTTACAGAAAAAAAGAATACAAACAATTTTACTCCATTTTCAAGGCATGTTCCTTGTATTGCAGTAATTTACCAAGAATCAACTGAATCTAACAAATTGAGAGGTATTTAAAGTATTAGGACATCAGTGTGTGTACAGACTGACTGACAAATAGACAGACCAACACTTTTTTCCAAACTGAGAAAAAAATTGATAAATTTTTTCATATACTGATCCTTTTAACATAAGGAGGGAGACTAAAGAAGGGAAATATTGTTACAAATGAAAACAAACAAGAACCATTCTTACTTGCACTTCTGTAATTAATGGAAAATCTTTTTTTCTTGTCTTCATTTCTTGCTTCATCAGTCTCAAAATCTCTTCATGCTCAGGAATTCTCTGTCCTCAGCCTGTAAAAATATATGAAATCTAATACGAGTACGGTTTAAACACTAAAAAACTTGTTTTCATTCTTTGTCAACGTTCCAATAATCAACCCATATCTTGTTTTATTATGCAATAAATGCAAATTTATATTTTTAAAAAACCAGCAAAAAGAATAGGCTTAAAAAACAAAATGTAATGTAGATAAAATCAATTCTATTAATCTCATGAATTTATGTCAGAATGCACTGCAAAAGGAAGCTACACTCGTTATCTAATAAAACATGACATACATTTTAACACTTTTTCTTCAAGTCAGTGAGTGAATGTATTTGAGCAAATGCACTTGTGTGTGTAAAAGTAGCAAAATCATGCAGAATTGTACAATTTTACAGTTATGGCTTATGCACATAAAACATCTTCCGATCCTGAATATAGATGAAATATTGCTTGCTAAACGATCAACCATGCTCATGCGGTTGTTGTGTGCAGTGAATTTTTAAATACGGTGCAAGCTCTTGTCATACATACATATTGATTTATTGTTGTGTTATGTGGTCTTATACTTTCATTTCGTGTACTGCAAGCCGGTAAATAACCGGGGCACATGTGACATGATGTTTTTGTTTGTTTCAATGACATTCAGATTCTGACAGCATTAATTTGATAATACAAACCTTCTAAGGCAGTAATCGATGAAGTACTGAAGGAATTCTCTGCACAAAGCTGGATTATTTCCGGCGCTGAAGTTTCATCACGGATTTTGTCTGGTAATTCTTTCATCAACATCCATTTTGGCGGCTACTTCAAACAAAGAAAACTATTGCGCCTTCTATCGGAGAGATAACTCGACACTTTTTCTGGATCGCGAAATTTTTATTTTTTATACAGGATCGTATAAATATAGTTATACTCGTCCCTGATTTATACATACAACACATGACATAAGTGTAGAAATTAAAATGTTTGGCGTGTTCTGGTTAATACGACTGGGACTAATATAGGCAATCTAATTAAAATTAAATCTACTGACTTGCTCCCCCTTTTTGTTATTGTCATTGTTTAATTTTAACTAGATTGAGGTTCTTGGATACTTAATATGTACAAAACTTGACATATCGCCAGTGGCGGGTTTAAAAGGAAAGGAAGCACGTATAATGTTGTGAGACAGAGAGAGGGAATTGGGGGGGGGGGGTCACTACCGGGACCCAACCCATCTCTTCAGGAATGAGATATTTCAAACGTAGATATCTATTCTGCCTATAGAAACAATAAAAGACTTACACACATGAGTAAAGTTAATCAAAGAACGTTTACCTATACATTTAGAAGACGGCATATGTGTGTAATTCAATATGTTCTAAACCTAAACATGTTTAGGAGGAACATCACACTTTAATGAAAAATGAAAATTATGTGTTCTAACCCTAATCATATACGAAACTTAAGTGTTCTAACTCTAAACATGTTTAAAATCCTAAATATGTTTAGAGTTAAACGTTTAGGGATAGAACATAATCCTAAACACGTTTAGACTTAAACATGTTCTATTGACGTTCCAAGTCTAAACGCCATTTTTACAGTGTAGTTCACGTAAGTTTAACGTCTCATTCAGGAATGTATCTGTATAGTACTAACATATCGTGGCGTCCATGTTTTAGTTGGAGGTAGAGCCGAAGAAACCGATAGTTCCCGCCTCGCATGCGATGCGAGACGGAATAAATAATCAAAAGCTAAACTACGGAAACCAGTCATACATCAAGGATAACAGATAAACAATACTGTATCTTGATTTGCTGCTAAATTGGGAGATTGGCCACAAAATAAGCAGAGCTAAGTTAGGGATGAAAACCCCGCATGATTACGGGGCTTTAGCAATCATAATAGGCCGTGTAAAATGTGTACCATAAAACTTAAACGGAGAAACATGGAAAAGCAAATGACTCCGGTTAGGAGAAAAATTCTAATTCTTTTCCTGCTTATTGACAAGGTTCACATCAACTATCCTACCACTTATGATGCACCTAGAGATGCTTAGCACAGTACATGCTTCAATTGCTGCCTCTGACCTATTTTTTGCGGTTGCCTGATTTGGCTATCTAAACATTGTGTACTTATAATGAACTGATGTAAATAATAGCAATAGATATTTCCAATTAACATTAAAAACATTACGTATTTTTGTCCACAAAGAAAAATAAAGTTTTTAGGAAAGCTAATAATTGTACTGTTGTAGATCATAACCTTCGACAGAAAACTGACAACAACAACAATTAATGTTGGAGTCGAGATTGCTTTAACGAAAAATCGGATTTCAGTGTTGACATACCGGAATCCAGCATATCCGGCTGTCAATGAAGGAACTTTAGATCATGTCTGAAGAAGAAAAAACAGATGACAACACCTATTGCTACTGAGACAAGGAAATGTAACGAATTAATATTCCTATATAACTTTGCAACTCACTAGATATTAATTCCCAAAACCTCATATACGGCAAGTTTCTTAAACAGGAGTTTTAATTTGAAAACTGAAAGACACATGTTTGATTTATTGAAGTAATTGGCTGATGTGCAATTCCGTTGGTTGTTCATATTAATGTTAACGCTCGTTGAAATGCAATAAAGTCTATAAATTAAAAAAGGAGAATTTGACAGTTTTAACTTTCTTAAATGACTCAACGGAATTCCTTAATTTGCTGTCAGAATTGTAAAGTCATTGTCACAACTTTGCAAAGCTTAGCTTTTATTCTAGAAGATTTCCTAAATTGGAATCGATTTTATACGGGTCACACAATAGCAATAGTGAGAAGGCAATCCAATATGGCGGGTGCAGAAATATGTTATATGATCGATTACTTTTAGATGACTCATGATAAACCCGATAGAAACGGAATTTGTGCTAAGTCCTATCGTGGATTTTGAATTCCCATTGTGTCAAATATAATGCAAATTGTTGCATTTGAAAATATGCTTTTGGTTTTAGATGCCGCCATCTTGGCGACTGGGGTGTTCTTTAATGGACACGACACCACGATATAAAAACGTGAATAGTTTTATTTAATTATTAGAAATTGATAGTAAAATTATTTTGGACACAACATAGAGTAATTAGTGATTTATTTGTCAAACAGCTGTCGAAGCCAGCGCCATAATGTCTTATATTACATGTGATTATATTGTACGCTGGGTGTATTCAATTTGTTAAAAAGAACTTTTGTTTAAAATATACCCATTTAGTAGAATGAATCGTTAATGGTTGTGTTCAGATATATTTGGTCAACATATATAATCTTAAAATGTTAGTTAACTTCAATTTCTGGCAAAGGCATCTGATCGGTGTTGTGTTGCGGGTTATAAAAAAATCTCATTTAACATGTTTAAATAATAACATTAGCTAGGTAGCCATATTTTTGTCGCTTCGCAATTAAAAGTATGTTCAACAGAAATTAAAAGAAATCTATAAACAATCTGGTCCTTTAAAAGATTATGCAGAAAAAAATATATATAATAATCATATATAATTATTCAAGCCAAAAGAGTTTTTTTCTTAAATCAATGAATCCCTATACATCACTAATTTAAATAATTGCTTGTTTGTTTGAATGGTGTTTTAACGCCGCTTTCAGCAATTTTTCAGCTATATCATGGCGTCCAGTTTTATTGGGGGAGGAAGCCGGAGTACCCGGAGAAAACTCCCGACCTGCGTTAAATAACTGAAGAAGATTCTAATAAAAGGGATTGCCTAATCATGATTCCACATGAACAGAGTCGAGGGATGGTAAAGTAAAATACAAAAAATGACCAGACATATTTACAGGTTTTCAAGACGTACAAAACTCTAACACAATACACACGAGTTAACTTGCTGCAGTTTAAACCACTAGACCAAAAGCCAATAAGTACCTTAAATAATATGCTTCAAGAACAATAACAGAACAGAATAGAGTATGCTGACTCGGCCTCCGATCTACTTGATCTGAGGGAGACATATATTTTTCAGCAATATCATTAAAATTATCATCATTCCTTAAAAAAGTTAAGATGACATCATGAAATGAACAGTGTAATTAAATGAATTGTTTGAAATAAAGTTCTGATTGTATATGTAAATATTCTTTAATTTAACAAAATTATATATTAATGGGGATGGGGTGGGAGGGAATGTACGCAGTGTCACTGTTCCATTTGCAAGTAAAAATTTTATTGTTTTATAGTTATAACTAATATATGCTTTCATGGTGCGTTTGTAGAAATTGAACAACATGTTTTTATTACCTAGTGCTCATCTATCTGTGCTTTTAGTTTATATGATCTTATTAACTCACTCCCCCCCTTAAACTTGTTTGGGGGGTATATAGGAATCACCCTGTCTGTCTATCTGTACGTCTGTCCACATCCCTTGTAAGCGCAACTCCTCTATATGTAGGTGTGCATGAAGGATTTTTATTGACCTCGGATATCATTTAGGGGAGATAATTGGACTTGAAAGCGAAGCGGAGGTATCCCTTTGTGAGCGTGCTCACAGCCCACACTTGTTATATATGGTTTTTATGTTTCTACGATAAACATGTATGTCTGTGTGCTCATTAATACATTGTCTTATGTCTTATTGTTGCTTTGTCATGTCATATAAATATGTATGCCATACCGGTATGTGTCAATGTGTTTTATGCGTATTCGGTAAAAAGCCCTATAGAGCTTATGTTATATGTTGTCGAATGAAAATAAAGCCTTCGTATGCGTATCTTCATTTAATTGTGATCTCATGTAATGGATCCTTATGATGTGTTGTTCATTCATTTAAAACATCTTCAATAAATTTAAATAATTTTTGCGTTTTCTTGAAACGTCTACTTGCAAAATATGAATAATTTAAAAGCTAAAAGACCTTTAACGCTCGTTCTAATCCCATTATTAATTACATGGTTTTTTGCGGGTAGACGTTTTCGTTTTTTTTTTTTATAAATGTTTTTGATTTTATCAATTTCGAAATAAAAATTCCATATTGGCGTATTTTTAATTATTCGACGATTACCTTTTTAAGATACAAATTAAATGTCGTTGCAGAAAAATATATTTTTAACTTTTAAACTTTTAAAATTGATAAAATTATTTCTACAATATTTTCCAAGTAGTCTGTAGTTTTACAACAAAATTGTAAATTTATTTTAACACAAAATAAATTAATACTATTTTATTAGAAGATGTATATAACATAAACATGTAACTGTAACCATGAAAGAAAAATCAAAGATTTCAATGAAAAAAATTCTAATAATTCCATTCAAGGTATACGTACGTGAACAATTTCTTGTGGAAGTAACTGTGCATAATAATTTTTTTTCGAATTAAAACTGTGATAACAGAACAGTTTTATATATGGTAAACAATAGAGCTATTAGCATTTGGTCTCGTAAGGTGGTTTCGATTGTAAGGTGTTTTCGATGGCTGGTTTATTAGTTCTGCTCGTCATATGCATTACTACTTCCGTGCTTCTATACAGAACAAAAACCCAAACCTGGAGAGGTTGGCGTATGTAGAACAACTTTAAATAACGCTTTCAAAAAATCAAGTACACGTCTCTTTATCACATATCATTTTCCGCCATTTTTCTTGCGCCCTTATTGAATTAAGTATAAAAAATTAATTTTGTTTGTTTATCTACAAAAGTTCACCGACAAAAAGTAACCCATCAAAACACCTAAGCCCAGCATAATTAATATGTATATATATGTCATATAAGTTTTTTTCTTAGAATAGTAACTTGCAAGTTTTAACACCCTAATGTTATAAATAATCATATAAAATACATTTATTAAAATGTAAAGTGTAGACAAAATAAAATCTCATCAAAGATATACAAAGACGCGCGTTTTGTCGAATCAATGCTTGAGTGGCGCTCAAACTTTTGAACATTTTCGAAATTTTAGGGCAGTATAAGTTTAAATAATAACTGTATCAACAAGTTTTAAGCAAGATCTGTATCATTATAAAAAATTTATGCATATTATTTTCGTGTATAAAAGGTCAAATCAACTACTATAATATCATAATTGTATAATCAGCCTACTGACCTTTCAGGTGACGTCAGAACACTGTAAATAAGCTACCATGCAGACTTTATGTTTATAATACTAGTAACTCAGATTTACTTGTTTTTTTTCTTAATTAGTAAAATAATGTTTACATCTAAGAAACTGTCAACCAATCGATAATATAAATAAACACGTGCCACCTACAAGCAGACGACAAGTGACAGGCTGAATAACCACTACATGTACATGTAAATTATGTAAATAGCCGCAAACCAAGATGGAACAATCCTTGGTGCAATAAAATTAAAATAACATTTGCATTTGACGTTAATTAAAATTAAGGCCGCACGTCGCTCCCACATGTATACAAGTGTGCTGTTTTTCTCTGAACATCGTTTGTTTTAAGACACAAAGCAAAAGCGATATAAACGCTGGACATGACCAATGTAACATGCAACTTAATTGTAATAGCTGTACGTCATTAGAGTGCTTATGTGTTTGTCTCGGGAACCCAAAGCAATGTCCGCGTTTCGTCCGCTCTTTCAAGAAATTCCCATCTCGCTTTGTGCGTGAGAATGAATGATAATGATATATTTAATGTCTGTCTAGAAAGCATCGCAATTTGTTGCGATGAATTAAGTATGTTCACGCGTTAATTTTATATCATTGAACGCATGAAATTACCATAAATTAACACAAAAAAAAAAAAAAAAAAAAACAAAAACAAAAAAGAAAAAATCAGAATGGACAAAACTCGTGGTACTCCGGCTTCTTCCCCAAGAAAAATAATATAAATTGTCATCAACAAGAACTTGTGGTATGTTTGTATTAAAACTGTATTAAGTCAGTTATAATTTTCAGTTATAAATATTATCTGTATTTCCGCACCACCCATGGGATCTTAATTTGACCAATAATTGTATTGTTATAGTCCCGATGACTCAATTATGGTTAAATCTCAAATATAAGACGTACTCAAATCAACTCTTGCATTTGTGCGATTTATTGAATATTTTCTTGCAAGGGTCGCTAATATGGCAAATCGTCAACACAGAAACTCCGGAAATAAATGTGATCATTTCTATTGGGGAGTTTTTAAGTCCTACGCGGACAACCTAATGTCCTTGGTTCTTGAAATCTTATGTGTATTTATACGAAAGGTTTGATGCGGACAATAGTTGATGACGTGTGATAACGACCACTTTGTCAGATTTCGAAAAAGAATACACTACTAGGATATATAGCTCTTATCTCGTTACACTAGAATCCTATTATGACTGTGTAGCACTCTGTCAAATGGACACAATAATTTTGTTTTTTTGTTTTAAACTCTCTACTGCAATCGTCCTATTAGAGAAGCCTAAATGCTTTGACCTTGTATTATTGGTATGTGATTAACAGTCACTGGCTATGAAACAGTTTTAGCCACGCGCCTACTTTAGGATTTTAACAAATGTACTCTTTCTTGCCGATGTGAAGATTTCAAGCACATTTTAACGGACAGTTTATTCACTGTATCTTACTGTTTATAGATATTCTATACAAAATTCAGACAACCACTGACGTTAAAATAATGTATCTTAATTTTAAAGATACAGTGCGAAAACCAGATAGAGAGAGAGATAGAGAGAGAGAGAGAGAGAGAGAGAGAGAGAGAGAGAGAGAGAGAGAGAGAGTGTGAGAGAGAGAGGGAGGAAAAAGAGAGAGAGAGAGAGAGAGAGAGAGAGAGAGAGAGAGAGAGAGAGAGAGAGAGAGAGAGAGAGAGAGAGAGAGAGAGAGAGAGAGAGAGAATAAGCTTTGTTCTACATTGGATATAATTTGATGCTTACAGGCATACCAGTAGATACTAGTACTTTAAAATGTTTTTACAACCTGATTAGTTTTAGCTAGTATTATTTTAACAGTTTTACGGGTTACTTCAACTGTCATCATCATTAAAGACGTATGTTGCTAAAACTCCTTCATCCACCACCCCGTGGTAAGCAAGGGGGAAACAGGTTTGATACCTGGCTAATGGAAATGTAACTGATGATGAAACTTTCGAGGAAAAGAGTAATTTTATCGCGGAAAGGAGAAATCAATTCGAGGAAATGTTCAACAGCGATCTAGAACCATCAGTCACCTTACTACATGAAGAAAGATGGGAAAGGATGCAGTCCAATAGACCATGAATACAACTACAGTTTAATTTTATGCATTTTTCAAATGTTTCACAGAAAAAAACCACCAGTGCGAGGTTATTGGACAGATTTTCTGTATCAAACATTATACACCTATGTAATATTAATCATGTAGGCTGTCATCACTGAGGTTGTGAGTTCGAGCCTTACGAAGGACAGGGTATTTTCGACTAAAACCCTATTTGACAAGGATTGCCAGTTGTTCCTGCCGCAGATCGGTGATTTTCACATGGTACTCTGGATCCCCCCCCCCCATTATAACTGGCTGAAAAATATAATTGGCAGTGGCGTTTAACCCCAAACATATCTTCTACGGTGGAAATAAGTGGATGAAATGTTATTGTTTTATGTACAGCGCATGTCAAATCTATGTAGACGTCAACCGATTCTGATTTGTAACAACCTTGATTTGTCAACTCCATTAGTTAAAACATTTGATATCCGGTCACTTACATGTATATATACTGATGAACGTTCTGTGAGCAGTATTTCACCTATAATCAACACAAGAACAAGTTAACAAATAATAAATCAATTGGGGAAAGTCGGTGGATTAATAGAATGAAATTTTGACTGCCACTGAATTATTTTTTCGAGAGTTAAGACGGATAATGTAGCCTCCTTCTAGTGGCCGCTACAATGTGGCTACTCATACAAAATTTGTCTAAGTGTTCTTTATTGTACAAGGAGCAGACTACACTTCAGACATTATCAATTATGGCACAGGCTTTATATATTTTTCAGCTTACAACACGCTAACAAGATGACTGCTCAGTGCTACCTAGGAAATGTGCTATGTATGTAAAGCCCAGAAGTGCCACAGTATCCAGTCAGATGGGAAGGAAGTACACATTGTTTTAGCATAATTATACAAGTTTGATTAGTCAGAAACAAGCTACAAATATAAAATGAGCTCTGTAGTTTTTAAATGACATACATATCAGATATGCACGTTAAGCCTTGGATTGTTTTGTTTGTTTTAGTGGTGTTTAATGCCACTTTCAGGAATTTTTCAGTTATATCATGGCATCCAGATTTTATTGGGGGAGGAAGTTGAAGTACCCGGAGAAAATCCGACCTTCAGTAGGAAAACTGTTAATCCTTGTAAATTAAGACTGAAGATGAGAGCACCCTGCCCACAGTGAGACTTGAACCCAAAATCTCAGTGTTGACAGACCATGTGATCAATAGTATACAAACTACCTTAACAACTCAACCACCGAGGCCCCAACTGAAAAGCCTTGGAAACTATCGCCTATACAACATGTATATAATGCAACCCACACAATCACTATTGAGTCTGGTGTGATTAAGCGACATAGACATACCGATACACAAAACATTGCGGTTAAAGGGTTCAGAAATCAAATACCACCAAAGGCAAAAACCAAACACAAGATAATTCTTTATATAATCTGATAATGGCAAACTCTTTTGGGTTCCAGCTGAGACAAGGAATGATATAAGATAAATCAGAAATATTCACTTCTGTTTATTGTTCCTCGTATCACAGTATACATATACCTACAGTAATATTCTCAAAAATGTACATATACAAATAAATATACATTTTGCAAAATAAGTTATCTACAAGTTAAAAAGTACATACTACAAATTACATACTATATAAAAGGTTCTACAATAACATTAACCAGGACTCTAAAGTTCTGGGCCTTCAAATGGCTGTCATACTTCACTATATACTAGCAGGCCCCAGCGCCATAAAACTTTTTTGAGTTAAAAAGTTTTGCTCAGCATGAGAATTTTCACAATTACCACGACAACAATGGAAATCAAAATCATTGATTGGATGAAATTGAGGATTAAAAAATTCTCAGCAAAGAATTTATTTCTGGTGCCAAGGCCAGACCATAATGGGTAGAATTAATTATATTTCTGCACATTTTATCTGCTTGGAAGTAACAATTTATTTTGATAGAGGGAAATAGTTTTCTCCCCGATAATATGCTTCAAATAAATCTGGGTGTATAGTAAGTTGATGTGTTTTGAATACTAGCAATAACATTACAAGCACACCAGAAAATGAACAGGCAGCAAATAGTCAATTAGTAAATAAAATAATTCTATAATTAACATTATCAACTTCTCTCAAATTTATTATGTTGGCTGCCATCAAAGCTATAAAAATAAAAACCCACAAATCATTGGACATATTTTGGGTCAACACGTTTGGTTATTACTGAACTTATCTGCTGTATATTTATTATTTATTAAATTGTTAATGAATGATGTAACAAATTTGTCTTGTTAATTATATGTAAACTGTTCTGTTTGATCAACTTATGTCATGATTATATTTTCTATCTTAACTTTATTAATGGCCTCAGGGGAGATTATTTGTACACTAACTGTGTTACCCTCTATAAATAAATAATATACTATTATACAATGTACAAATGAACAGACAGCTTTGTCACTCCCAATTTTCACGAACAGTGCAAAAATATGTGCTGCCATGGGAGCATGCAATTTAAAATAAATAAACAAGATATCTAATCTACTTCAATCATATCAGGCTGACAACCATTTAAAAAAATGTCTGTTATCACAAGTCAGATATGGAAATGTATTAATTTAATGAAAATAAAACTTTTTGGACACAAAAATAAAACCAATATTAAATTACCCTAATCTCACAACCACAATCAAGTCTGTGTTATAAAAACAATAAATGATGGAAACATGAAGTGCCTGTGCCTCACTTATCATGAAAAGCTATAATATAGGAAATAATATCACCTCCAATAGTAAATAACCTGTACAAAATATTACAAATGGCACAACCATCTGGTTAAAAAATGATCATAAATATTTGGAATGAATATTTTGATAAGCTCAGCTTAGATAAAAACATTGATACACTTGCAAATTGTTCAAGAAATCACATCAATAAATATAACATAACAACGTATGAAGCCCACTACAACACATTTTGTACCTGGATCCTACATCTCTGATGGGATCAAAATTCTTAGGAGTCAAAAACAGCAATAATGTAGGGGATTGGTGGGTTTCAAAATAATTGGCTCCAGCTATCCACAGAATTTGGACCTCACGTATCTGGAATCGATACCCAGTGTGTACTAAGTTGGATCTGAAAATTGTCAGCATTATTTTTTTTTTTCATGAGACACTTGCAAAATCTGCATAGCAACAAATTTTAACCACAGTTTTTTAAGACACACATAAAAAGTATCAACAACCTTAAAAATTCTTCCTGCAAATAACAATTACCTTCAATCTGGACATTACATTCTCAAAAAAATTGTTCTGATGAAAAAAGTCCGAAAAGATTTTCAAAAGTTATGCTTGTTCAACATATAGGCATGAGTAAAAACATGCAGAACATCGATAGTGTGTTATTCTCAAATACCTTAAACCAAGGAATTACTATGTGTAACACTCAATATACTGCCAGAAATTAAAGAAATTTCAACAACAAAGAAAATTTGAAAGCGTAGTAAAACGGCAATATTATAATAATATAATTGAACTACAATATTCTTGAAAAAAGCTATAAAAGACGAAGTTCATTGGATATACATAAATGACTCTAAATACATTACATTCACAGGTAAACCGAAACTGAAGAAGACCATTTCCAAAAACATAGGACCGCAAAAACATGTATCCATAGAAAATGATGTAATATCAAAATATATAAAACTGCCCTATAAAACACTTTTAGCTTAATAAGTTACAAATAGAATCACTTCAAATCTAGCTGAATTCAAATAATTAACTACTTCATCACATTATACAGTGTGCCGTATTGACCTAGAATAAATCTTATAACAATATAAAATCTTGTTTATTTGCTTTTCTTTTCTGTGTTAATGATAAGGCAGCAATATGTTGGTTCAAAGGTTCACCGATTTCATGCACGTTTTCGACTCTATAATTTTAAGTATTAATCGGAGTCTGTACTCTCTGGAACTTTCCATGGAGTTTCTGGAAACAATCTGGCAGCTACAATTAAAAGAAAAATTAAATAAATAACTGACAAGAACATGTGTCTCATTTACATTGATGTCATACGCAACACATATTGGTAAATACCCAAATTTGTTCAAATACTAAGTAAGTGAATGTAGTTTTACAGAGCAGGACTTACAGATCCTTACCTGTTTGAAGTATACAAGACGAACTTTCAGGACACCTGAGTTTGTTAGTGCACAAACACTGCAGTTTTAGGTTAGGTATTCACTAAATTGTGACTATTGATCAGGTAGATTTTGCTATATCTGCATACATACAAGAGAAACCTAGTGTGGTTCATTTCACCTGACTGTGTATTGAATCCACAGCTTCAATATAACTGACATATATTGTAGAGTCAATTAACAAATAAAATAAGTCTAGCTACAATAACACATTAAGGAATATTTAATTTTTCAGAACAGGCAAAAAACTGTCCCAATAAAAACAAAAGACTTTAATGAATGGTGTAAACAGACCTATACTAGGTTCAAGAGTATAACCTGTGTAATATTCCTTATCATTTCATTTTAAACTATATATCTTAACAATTTTAATGGTAAAACAGCAATGACACCATGGAACTTTTCAAATTTTAATGGCATAAGAATAGTTCATGTGACCAATGCAAGTTATATTGTATAACGTGGGTTGCTGCATTTGAATAGGCCAATCAGATTTCTGATTTCAAAGCAAATTATATACACTATGGTATGTTACTGGTAGGTGCATTTAAAGATGAACCATCTGTTGTTTATGTACAATCTGTATTGCAACACGACTATGTCGATAACAGTTAAAACATCGCATTATCAGCATGATATTAAAGTCTTTCCAGCAGCACTTGCCTTACAACAGGCTATAATTTGGATTTGAATTTGATTGAATGTTGTTTAACGCCACTTTCAGCAATTTTTCAGCTATATCATGCGTCCTGTTTTTATTGGGGGAAGAAGCCGGATTACCCGGAGAAAACCCCCGACCTTCTGTAGGAAAACTGGCTATCCTTGTCAATTAAGATTGGAGTCGATTACACCCTGCCTGCAGTGCTATCATTTGGAAGATACATGCATTTAGAAAAAAGAAAAACATCACAGATGAGAAATTGCAGAAAGACTTGCAAATAGTAGAGATGAAAATGTCTCAGAAAATGAAGGAAGAATAAAGAAATATTTATTGCATTTAAGCCAATATTATAAGTAATTCACAATTGACAGACAAGACAAAATAATTTAATAGAGATCAGAAAAATCCATTTAACTGTTTTTCAAATTGTAATATTTTTACTCCATCAATTATGCACTCCAATGTAATCTGTGGTTATATTGCAAAGCTATGCCAAACATTTCCCACCATTTATTGGTCTTATTTAATACCTTTGGTGAAAATATTTTTTAAAACTATGTTTTAACGAAAATGATATGACGTAAATAAAGTTAAAATTGCAGGATAAATATTTTTTTTCATTTTTTATTTTGCAATAATGTTACATTTCTATTTTAATGGCTACTTAAGTACTTTTAGAACTTTCCATCTTGCATTTGCTCTTAAACATGACTATAATAAGATGTCACAGATTTGAAATGAGGTCAATGCTTAAGCTGAAGCTAGCATCAATACCAGTATACATGCAAATTATAAAGGATATTAAGTTTGAATAGTGAGATTTATCTTTTGGACAGATAGTTTACTGGAGTCTTCACCTGATCAGGTGAATGGGTGGCTGATACAGCATTATCATTTGGACAAAAATTAAGTACTTTTGCATTTTATTTGGCAAAGGGTGGCTGTTAAACTATTACATTTTTGATAAATTCAGATATTTAATATACAAAATGGAAGGATCACTAATTATCTGGCTGTGTTTAGCCTTTTAGGTATTATGGGGTGTATAAATTCAGACATCCAATAATTATTGAGAGGATTCCTTAGTTGTTATTCTAAAATTGGTGGTTGCTATAAAATTTAATTTTTCATAAATTCAGATATTTAATAAACTTAATGAGAGGTTTTCTAAGTATCTGGCTATGGATAGCTATAAAGGTATTTTGTGTTTGATAAATTCAGATATTCACTCCATATACTTAATGGAGGATCCCCATCATATGGATTTGGGTGGGAATTATGATATATATTATATATAATGTGCAATATACTTACTGGGAGGATCCCTTTCTGATCTGGCCGTGGGTGGCTGTTGTGGTATAGTCTGGGTCGGATTTAGATGACCAGGTTTTACCTTGACCTTTGTAGTAGACAAGTTCTTGTCAAATGAGACATTAACATTTTGCGTGTTATCATCTTTTGCCCATTGAGGTCTGTCGGCATTCATAGCATTTATTGAGTATTCCAGTCTCTGAATATATAAAAAATGATGACAGTAGATTTACATTAAGGATTACCATATTTACCAAGAAGGCATCTGTCACTTGATACTTTCGGTAAACTAAACCCAAACCTCACAATTCACTAAAAGACAACCCCAAATCACCAAAAATCAGGAAAAAATAATAAAATTACAAAGGATCAAGGGCATACCATACTGCCTTGGAACAGTCACAATAAAATGTTATGTAGCAGTGTTAAAGTGATAAAGTTTACCCACCCCTTCATTTAGTATGTACTAGTATGTACTAAAAATATAGGAAAACGATTGGAACCTATAAACATGAAGATCTGAAAGAACAAGTGTGGACTGTGAGCTGATGCTCACTAGTGATACCACCGCTTTCCCACAAATTGTGCATGTATGTCAACTATGTGTAAAAATCTAAGTATTCAGTAAATGGGAAGTAGATGACCAAAGAGCATAAAATCACTTTACACCATATGGGACCATAGGATAAAGCAATATGCCATGAAAGGCTTCTGTAACCTACAGTTGGTTAGAAAACTGCCACTATGTGTAAAAAGCTAATTATTCAGTAAACAGGAAGTAGATTACCAAGGAGCATAAAATAACTTTACACCATATGGGACCATAGAATAAAGCAATATGCAAAATATCAGGCTTCTGTAACCTACAGTTGACAACGGCTCTGTAAATGAACTTTGACTGAGGGAGAGGAAAATAGTTCTTATTTTGATATTTGACTGCGCCAAACTGTAGCATAGACAGTGGATTTATTATTCAATGGAATTTTAATATTGGAGCTGTATTTAAAAAGCAGTTTCATATAGAATTTATAAATAAATTTATTCAGATAATTTATTAAATGTATTGGGTATTTTTTTATCTGATTGTTCAAAGCCTATTTCTGGACTATTTTATGGGTGTAAGGGAGTTTCCATCAGTACCCTTCGGATTTTCTAAATTTGCAAAAAATTTTATCTGACATGGCACCCCGAAAATTTAATGTGATATGCGTGAAATTATTCCGGTCGTTTTGAGGGGTCTCTCATTACTCAACGAAACTTGGTGCCTAAGTGAGAGCAAAAAATGTCAATAGTTTCGCCTATACAAAAATAATTAAGAGGCCGTTGTCAGTTGCTTAGAAAACTGTAACTATGTGTAAAAAGCTAATTATTCAGTAAACAGGAAGTAGATTACCAAGGAGCATGAAATCGCTATACACCAATGGCACTATAGGATAAATCAATATAAAAAATATCAGGCTTCTACATGGCCTGCTATAGTTGCTTAGAAAACTGCAACAGAAATTTTTGTTACAGACAGACAAACAAACTGACAAGGTAAAACAGTATACCCTCCTCTACTTCGAAGCGGGGATATAATTATAGTCACTTTGTAATCAAAGTTAGACTTTAATTAAAAGTTTTAAAAAATTATGTTTTATTTGCTTTAGTAGTAAATGATTCTGGATATAATCAAGAATAAGAACATGTAACTATCCGAAAACAAGGGGCGGTTAAGACACATATTATAATTGTACTCACAGACATAGACTGAGATTTACGTGCTTGGTTCAGGATGTTTTGTCCCGTCTTCACTTTACTGCGAGCATTCATGGTGATGTATTCTGCTTGAGGTCCTAAGACTTTCTTCTTACGACTAAAATAACAAGCATCAACTGCTGTATTAAATCAATATTAGAAATTATACCATGTGTACTATTCACCATAAGGCAGTATATCCTATGTAAAGGCAGTATATCCTATGTAAAGGCAGTATATCTTATGTAAAGGCAGTATATCTTATGTAAAGGCAGTATATCTTATGTAAAGGCAGTATATCTTATGTAAAGGCAGTATATCTTATGTAAAGGCAGTATATCCTATGTAATGGCAGTATATCCTATGTAAGGGCAGTATATCCTATGTAAAGGCAGTATATCTTATGTAAAGGCAGTATATCTTATGTAAAGGCAGTATATCCTATGTACTTGATTCTATTTTGCATATCATATGCTACTGTAATTTTTCAGAATCTCTTTTTTTTTTTTCTTAAAAACTCAAACAAATTTACTTTACAAACAACTTAACAAAATTAGTTTTTAAATGCCATTTAAAGAATTTTTCAGCTTTATCCCAGATTCTACTTTTTCAGAGATAAAGCCATCATACCCAGAGGTTACAGCTGAGCACAGACAATAACTTGATCGTGTTTGTTTTTTAACTGTTATAAAATAAATAATACATTTGTAATATACAACATACATCTTGTTAACATCAGCCACTACATCATCATTATCTAGTACATTGTATCGCCATGTATCCTTTGGTACTGGGTCAGATCCTCGCCATGGTTTTGGGTTCTTTGACTTTTCGTTCTGCTTTTTGTGAGCTTTGTCTTGAAGCTTTAATCGTTCTAATTCTAGGAGTGCTTCATGCTGCAATGGTTAAAACAGACAACAATTAGCAATGCAAACAACAAATTTTAGATTACATAAAGGTTTTCTGTCTATAATATAATAAAAATGAATAAAAATCCTGATGGCAATTTAGCATCAAATTCTGTATTAAAATTTCACTTTTGCAACATTAGAATTACATTTTTTTCAATTCTGTATTTGTCGAAGAAATAATAACAGCATATCAATGGTTTGCACGTGTCTTCCTTTTTGACAAATCTGATGTCCACACAGTTTAAAAAAAACACATTAAAAAAAACAAATTTAACTTACAATAACAAATATATAACAACACATGTAGATTATTGTCATTTTAACTAACAATGATAAATATATAGCACCTGTAAATTATTTTTGTTTATCCATGCATATCAGCTGACCTAGCTAGCATATATACAAAACTTTTACTTAGCCATGCAATTAATGACTTAATACACAGGTAAGATGTTACTTGTGTTACTGTTGGGTTCATGCAAGAGTTATTTCCCTTCTATAAGTCATACTGGACCTGTATATTGCTAACTGACATAAACATTCTGATACCTGTATATTGCTAACTGACATAAACATTCTGATAAGATTTAACATTTCTATTCGAACTACATGTATACATGTATATTAATAGCTGCTTTGATGGGGATAATTAACCTAAAAATTTTTTTTTTAATGTATTTACATGTAAGCAGTTGAAATTGACAAAATAAAGGATTTTTTAATCTGTCAAGTGTTTATGGTATGATAGAAGATTTAATAACAATTTTCAAGTTAGCAAGCTTACCATGACACAGTGATAATCCTTTTTGCATGTACAAAGGATCATGTAATCAGTAGACAAAAAGAACCACATGAAATGTACACCAAATCAAACACTTAAGTATTTTATAACCAACTATTAAAATCAATAAAAACAATAAAAAATATGAAATATGAATATAGGCGCAGCCTAAATAGGAGCATTGCATATTTTATGGTTCATGACGTTATTTCAGAGCACCGTACAGTGCCTTTGCATTCCAGTAGTGATGTGACGTCTTTATTAAATGTGTTGGTGACATCACAAAAATGACATTTTTGTTGTTATTTAAAAATCAAACACTTCAATTTTATCGATGTCAAAATTATTTGTGTCTACTTTTAAATAATTAATTTTAGTGCTTGTCTACAATATTATCTTCTGATACCTCAGCTACCATGTGAAATGGGTTTGTTGATATGGATCACATGATTTTTTACACATGCATGTAACCGTATAGCATCTGTGATGCTCGCTATAATTAGTATAAAATTTTATCTAAAATTAAGTATGAATTTAGTCAAAATCTGAAAAAATATCGATTGATACAACCTGTGTCATAAAAAACCTTGTATCATCTATATATGTGATACAAGATGTACTTTTGTGGGAACTACTTCTTGACGTCACAATGAATGATATAACCAATGATTCGTTGAATGACTTTCATTCTATGAATGAAATATGACGTCATAATGCGTGTCTTAGGGGGCTATATTTTATAAACAAATGCTTTGTTGAATGTTAAATTTTAAATTGTAAACATTCAGTTTTATTCTGCCCTTTTTATACTTCTTAATTTTAGATAAACTTATTAATTACATACATTTAAGTGTAGGTACAACTACCTGTATCATGTCTCGACAGTTGCATACATTCCGTATCACAACTTGACGCTGTGCGTCTCGTAGTGATACGAATGTACACAACTGTCTCGACGTGATACAAGTAGTTGTACCTACACATAATGTATGTAATGTGTATGTATTACATATAAACCACAATATTTGTTCTTAACATAAAACATATGTTACTCCATTAATTTACCTTCTTCCTTAATTTTACATTATAAAAGATAGCAGTTTTAATTTTTTAGTTCTACATCAATAAGAATTTAAATAATAGTGTTTAAGATGATGATTGTTGTGACTATTTAATTTGCAGCATCAATAAATGTTGCTGATTTCACTGCAATTGAGTATTATCATAAATAAACATTTTATTGTAATATGTTTTAGTGCATTTTTATCTAATATTCTGTCATCTTATAATCAGTAACATTAAAGTTACTTCAATACCTGCTTAAATTTGCTACCATAGTAACTATAGCCATGTTACCGTTAAACATACTGAAAGCTTAAATCACATACTCTAGTTAACACAGCAGATTCAAGAGAAATGAAGCAGGCAATATATAATTATGTTGCTATTTAAAGTTAAATCTGCAATAAAACTACTCCAGAGCTGTACTGTACAATGTTAAAGTAGGTCACCTGAATAACCAACAATTACTGTAGTCGCTAGAATTTAATATTAAAGCTACTATTAATTCCTAGAAATCAGTTTGATAAGCACAGATATGCCCAATAAATTGAATTAGTGGGTTTCATAATGTTTCTTTAAGATTCAATTAAACAATTATTGCTATAAAGCAAAATCTATTGACAAAAAAAATAGCAAAATATCACAAAAATGATTATTCCAAACTAAAAATGGTGCCACATTATAAAGGTATATAATAAAGACATTTTACAGTGGACATTTGTAATTAAAGGCAACTCACTTATTGAAATTGACCTTAATTTATTTTAACATTACCATAAGTTAATTTCATTATGTATTGTTAATGCATTAAGATAACTTAGCTCAACTGTAGAATTCCAAATTAAGCATAGATTTTCAGGGATTGTCTAAAATCTTTCAGGGTCCAGTACAAGAGGGAACCAGAAAATGTTGAAGAATATAAACTTAAATGTATGAAACTTTCTTCACAAATTGATCAAATATCTTGTACAGGATTTTTACTAAAAGACATTAAAGCAAGTCCCTGATCTGGTATCTTGTTATCACGTTATTCCTAGCCCTCCTTACACATAAAATAAACACTTAAAAAATAACTAACCTTCTGTTCCTCTAACAACTTGAAATAAAATGCAAATACATCATGCAAATAAATGCGTAAACTATTTAAAAATGCATGGCATATAAATTTGACAGTAAGATTCAATTTTATGTTTAGCATTCATGGCAATTTATTCACTACCAAAATATCATGCCAAACTAAAATAGGTTTATACTTCATCCAAGAACAGAATCCTTTTTTTCCTTCTATTGTATGGACTCAGAATCAAATCCTTATATTCAAAAACCTCCTTCTGAAAATTATATATATAATATTGAAAAAAAAATCATGAGTTAGCTATAAGGTAAGGGCATAATTATGTTGTTTTATTATCTCCCTTGTGCAATTTTCACCATCTGAGATGGGAGACAACTCTTTTTATGTCTTGCATTGTATTTATATTCCAATGAAGTCTAGCACTAATTGTAACTATGAACATGCATGATAACTGATAGTTTGTAGGTGTCAGTGAGTAATATATGAAATTCTAAACATTAACTTCCATACCTCCGAGTCAGTAAGTATGTCCTGAATTACAGAAAATAGTGTTTGAACGATCTTCGTCAGTTTTATAAATCACAATGACAGAAAGGAATAAAATAAAAATATTAAATCTATTACATGTTACCTCAATAGGTTTCTTGAAAAAAAAATTCTGCTTTAATATTCTAAACGTAATAAAAGAAATGCAGATTTACTGTTCAATGTATGGTACAGTACACCAAGAGAGAATGGTCACTTAAACACTCAAATGACAGAAATTTCTTGGTGTTACAGCGTGACACTGAAATTTTCAAAGAAAAACACAGAAAAACACCATATCAGAGTGCTGTTATCAATTACCACCTTAAAAATTAATCCCCTTGATGTACCGACTTTCGGGTATAACATGGAGTGACATAGATGATAAAGGTTTAGAAAATATATTTTATCAATTGTTTATTAGAAGTAAATAACCAACTAATGTCTTTCTTTTCTCATTACTACAAAATTTAAAAATGTGCTTCGACCGTTACGTTTTTTCTTTTGTTTTGCGCATGCAGAACTTGTCATTCTTTATCTTTATAATTATGTCTATCTATATTTCAAATTAATTAAATGATAAGAGTCAATCTTGGTTTCAACAACATCTGTATACCCCAATAGATGTTGGGTAAGGTCTAAAAAAAATACTAAGCAAATATTGCATTGAAATGACTGCTATTAAACATGTGATACAATTAAGTACAGAAATAGGACAAGAAGGAGTACTGAAGTAGCGAGATAAAATAAAAAATACAAAAGGTACATGGCAGGTAGGTGTATTTTTTTACTGTTTCATCTGGGGCTTCGTTGGCTCAGTGGTTAAGGTAGTCCGTCTACTATTGATCATGTGGTCTGTCAACACTTAGATTGCGGGTTCAATTCTCAATTCAGGCAGGGTGTACACAACTCCGATCTTAATTGACAAGGATTTCCAGTTTTCCTACTACAGGTCAGGGGTTTCTCCGGGTACATCGGCTTCCTCCCCCAATAAAAACTGGACGCCACAATATGGCTGAAAAATTGCTGAAAGTGGCATTAAACACCATCAAACAAACAAACAAACAAACAAATTATACTGTTCCACCTGTGTTTTATCATACGTGTATTATTTAAAGCAGCTACTGACAAAGACTGATCAAAATATGATAGAGCAGGGTAAAAATATACAATACATGTTTTTGCATAGTGCAGAGTAACAATATATATATACAAAGTAAAATTTGTCTGATAGTAGGTTGAATCAATATATGGTTTGGTTTATTCCTGTCCATCTAAACTGTAACACCACATATTTTGTTTGTCTAATGGTATTTAAGCTATCAGGACCACAATTGACCAAGTGATATGATCATAGCTGGTGTCCCAGATGTCCATTCTTTTTTAATGGAGGAAACCTCAGTAATGTTTGTCAAACATCATAAATACTATTTAGGTAACTAAGTTTTTTGCTTAAAACTGTTTACATTGACTCAAAGTAAAACAAAATATTTAATTTGAATCATTTATTAGCAAGACATGGATTTAATCAAGCTGAATTTCTGGGTCAAAAAATAAAATTACACAGTGACTTCAATTATAGATCGGATACCTTTAAGTCGTATTCAGCAATTTTTAGCTATATCATGGCGACAGTTTTTATTTGGCGAGGAAGCCAGAGTAACTGGAGAAAACCAAGACATTCAGTAGGAAAACTGGCAATCCTAGTCAATTAAAAATTGAGACGAGTACACCATACCTGCAACTGGAACATGCCACCTGAGTGTTGACAAGCAGCAAATGATTAATAGAAGACTACTAGTACCTTAACTACTCTGCCATAAAAAGCTAATACCCAAAGTTATACCTAACAGAGGTGTAGCTAGACACCCCATCAATACAGTAACACAACCAAGGTTAATTTAAATAGGGAATGACCTTTATAAAGTAGTTACAAAAACATGTAACATCATTTAATAAAAAAATATTTTTATTTTGTTTTTTGAAACCTGCTTTACTTCTAACAGATACTTACCCTTGGTCTTAAAACCTGAAGACTTTTGATATTTTCTATATAATTTCTTTTCCATACTCCTGTTTCATAGGGACTTGGTGTAAAAGGAAGATACCATCCTAGTCTGAGACACTTCGGCATCCAAAGCTGGTCTGACTCTGTTAAAAACTTCCAATACCAGCAAACCTACAAAACAAAATGTAACTGTTAGTGCACTGATTATGGGTTTTTTTTAAGAAACAACATGTAGCTGAGTTTCTGCAGTACTTTTCACAAAAAGTCGTAAGTGTAAAAAACATCAAAATTCATTTTCGATTTGATCTGCCAAAACACTTAAAATAAATTTTACACTCACAAATTTTTGTGAAATCAACTCCTGATCATAATCAAACACCTCTATTGGCAGACCACCTGTATCAGAACTATAAATGGGAAGCAAAATTTATCAATTACATTTGTGTCCCATAAAAACCTGCTTATACATGTAGATAACTGGAATCTGTGTTACATTACGTCATGAATTTTTCCAAACACAAAAAATGTACATGTAGCTGAAAAAGGATTCTATTATATAAAAATGAGTCATAAAGAAATGATGTTATTATATTTATGAATTAACATAAACGTGAAATTGATGTCCATCGGAAATGTTCTCTTTTGTATTCATCCTTTTGAGTTTGTTTTTTTATGTTTTACCAATGTGACTGACTCATTCAACCAAACACACTTCAAGCAATGGATCAATTTGGAAAGTGCCATGGAGCATAATTTTTTTTCTTTATCTCAGTAAACAAAGCTAGTATAAATTTAAGAAATAATTCACGCAGGATGTGGTTTATCATTGTTTTACAACGGGGTGACCATTTATGTCGTATTATTTATTGACATAAATGGTCATCCCGTTGTAAAACAATGATAAACCACATCCTGCGTGAATTATTTCTATTCTAATAAGACAATTACGGTACATTTATAATCTTTTCGTACCTATAGAAAACATCATTTCCGCCATAAACTGGCTGTTCCGTCAATGTAACACACATTATATTGCAACTGATAATGATAGCGCGTGTCGCTATTTATAAGATTTATACGTCATACGCAATAGCTTTCCGGTGGGAGTTACAGTTTTGTAATTGGAACAGCCATTTAAAACACATCCTTCTCAGCACGTGTTGCTCATAGATAAATCATTTTTTTACCACAGTTGTGGTCTCAAAGCCTCTAAAGCACGTCATATTAGAATTATAGTTTCACATGGGTTTGTGCATATTAATATTTTCTTGGGTCACTTCTAGTAAGAAAAGAATTAATTCACCTAAACTTTGGAATGACTTTTTTTACTGATCCACATATAAAGCACCTTGAACTGAACAATGGCATGATTATGAATAAAGTATTAAAACTGAAAAATAAGAAGTTTAAACAATGGGGGTGACACAATAATATTTTTTTAGGTAATTATCCATGACTCTGCCAAGGGAATGGATTAACAGAAAGCTTTGCTTGAAAGTTTTAGAATTATTTCAATTGACTTTTCACAACTGATTAAATACATGTACTTTTTCTCACCAGAGTTTCAGATTATTTAGGCATCTCTACAGTATATTTGGAATGTCATTTGTGTATACGTAAGCTTTAATGTCAATGATGTCATAATAAGCTACATGTACCTTGTATCTAACCCAGTGGAACAGAGAAATCTCACCAACAGCAAGTCACAAGATAATTATATACCTCAGGTGAGATAAAAAACATTATTGTCACTACAAACCATGTGCACTGCCATGCTGCTTTTATAGTTTGTTTTTCAAATTGATCCATGCATGCTTTCAAATAATTATTCATTTGTAACACTAGGTGTAACCTAAATTCTGATTGGACAATGTGAATTATTTCATGGAATGATATATCCACAATAGATTGCTGATAAAGATTTATACAGACATGTTATTTCCAAAAAAAAAAGTGTTTCATTTTAGTCACATTTTAAGCGCATTTATATAACAATAATGTAATATTTGCTTGCATAAATTTGTGATCTGATGATCAAATCATCAACTGATGCCAGCAAATCTTTTAATATTTGTCATGTTCTTATATAATGTATCTGTTTGTTTGTTTGTATTAATGATATTTAATGGCACTTTCTGCAATTTTTTAGCCATATCATGGCGTCCTGTTATTATTGGGAGAGGAGGCCAATGTACCTAGACCCTGACCTCTGGTATGTATCTATTTGTATGTCTTTCTACAAACAGAAAGAAATGTTGCCATGCTACTCACCCTAGAGCACCGACACAGAGACCTTGGGTCCAAGAATGAAAATAAGTATACACTAAGAACTTTTGGTAGCACCCTAGTAAAGTCCTCTTGTTTCATTGGGACTTTTTCATTCACTAATGTCTGAGCATGCTGTAACTGTTTAAGTTTAGATCCCTGTACCAAATCTTCTATGATGCGTTTTCTCTGATCATCTGTCCATTTCTCATACTAAAACAGAAAGATCATAATTAATTTAAATAGCAGTATTAATCCATCTATCGGTCAAGCTTTGTTTTTATACGGTAAACCTAATTATTATATAGTAATATTTTTTCCCCATTGTATTTCATATAGCAATAAAGAGCAGTATATTTTCATATTTGACACTGAATCTTGGTCTTTTATGTAATTTTCGGAAAAAATGTGTATGGAACATCGGCTTTTATATTTTACTGTTGTTTGGTAAACAAACATGGCCGAAATTGACGTACATGATCTGCTCGCGAGGGGAAAATTAGCAGAACGGTGAGAACCGCTTGAACCGAACAAATGGAAGTGAATTCGATTGTAGATAAAAGTTAATTTCATAGACCAACAAAGGAAAAAAGCAAGTGTTAATTGTACAAAATAGGATTTAAATATAGTGTACACAAGTGGCTCGTCAGTTTCAAAGCAGGAATTTATGCTAGTACACTCGAATTTTGGCAATGAAAGTGTATCGCTTTAACTGACGTAAATTTCGCTGAAATGCATTTTATTTTATTACTTAGGAGTCACTTGGTTAGAAAAATAAATGCAAGATATTTTAAAAGTAATTTAGCCTTGGGATCATTGTTCACATTGCCGAATGAAACGTATACTAGGACAGTCGAATTTCAGCGATGAAAGTGTGTCGCTTTAACGGACGGTAGTTTTGTTGAACCCACTATATTTTATTACTTAGGAGTCATTAGGTTAGAGCAATAAATGCACAATATTTTAAAAGTAATTTAGCCTCGGGTTCATTGTTTACTTTGCTGAATGAAAGAAAATCAGCGAAATTCGAGGGTGAAACCATAATCGCCGAATTTCGAGTGTGTGGCCATATATTCACAACAATAAGGAGCAACAAATAAAAACACAAAAATTAAAAAAAAATCTGTTTTTTATTATATGTAAATCTACATCAAAATATATATCTGTAATATTGACCAAGTGAAAATATGATAATATTGGACCTAGTAAAATATTACAAAATAGCAAAGATAATGAATAATTCACTCAAAGGCACAAAAAATTATTACTATATAAAAATTATTTCTATTTTAAACCTATAGTTCACGACACACAGACTTAAAATCTTAAAAAAATATGGTAACTGTGGTTTAGGATTTTTGACACCCTCATGGATTGTTTTTATCCATGCAATTGTTGGGTTAAATGTGTAAACCAAATAGTTATAACTTTTGCTAGCTCTGAGGTTTTCTATTTTTTTGTTGGCTTTTCTTTTTGGAGGGGGAAGGGGGGTGGGCGCATTGCATCCAGTGTGGCTAAAGGCATCCTGTTCCAATTGTGAGGACAAGGATACCCTACAAATCAACCTAGCTGTATATCTCCCTCCTCACCCCCCCCCCCCACTCTGAAACAAATAAAATAACTGCAGGTATATGACACTCAAAGAAATAAAGATCGAGATGGTCAGTTGTATTTGTGTCACACTGTTGTTGTAATGTTAAATTACGTACCCATTTCTTCAATAATCCTCTTCTTTCCTCAAAAATCTACAAAAAAAACCAGGTTACATGACAAAATCAATTTGCTCATTATAGTGATTATACATATACAGTAATTATAACAAGATATAACAAGTGTGGACTGTGAGCACGCTCACAAAGGGATAACCCCCACTTGGCTTCAAGTCTAATTATCTCCCCTGAATAATATCCGACAGCGACGAAAATTAATGAAACTGTCAAACTGTTTAGGAGGAGTTGCACTTACGAGGTCTCGCGCTGAATACTATATTTAAAAAGTCTAAGTCCAATTATCTCCCCAATGTGTACGTACGGACGGAAGGACGGACGGACAGACAGACAGACAGGGTGATTCCCCCAAACAAGTTTGCGGGGGGTATAAAAATAACAAATTAATGAACAAGGATGGCCATTTTCCTACCAAAGGTTACAAAGTTTCTGTGTTCCTCCCTCATTAACAACTAGAAGACATATTTGCTTGCTGTTCACCAGACATTCACCATACTATAACCCGGATTTTCACTTTGTGAAATCTGGCCAAAAATTGTGAAAAGTGGCATTATGCACCATTTAAACAAACATATTTATTAAAATTGAAAAAAGAAAACAATATTAAAGAGCATGTTAGCAATGAAAATTTTTTCACATATATTGTATGCCTTGGACTTGTATGTAGGTTCAACATAAAGAAATTCTTAAAGGTAAATGTGCATGTATGATGTTTTGAAATCACTGTGCAGTACAGTTTTGTAGGTCAATCAAACAAAAGTAATAGTTATTCAATATTAAATAGCCAGTTTTGAATGTCAGGTTCTTACAGGAAACTCTGCCTTCCTGCCACTAAAGATGACAATTTATAGCTGAAAAATTGGTGAAGTTGCATTAAACCCCAAGCAAAGAATCAATACTGAATAAACATATCAAGGAGTAAATCTGAAGTAAAAGTTACACTGAGAAAAAAAACAGGGTTAAAATACACAGCGGTACTCTGGTAAATGAAATCATTAAAAATTTATTCATGAAACGAAAATTAATGAAACTGTCAAACTGTTTAGGAGGAGTTGCACTTACGAGGTCTCGCGCTGAATACTATATTTAAAAAGTCTAAGTCCAATTATCTCCCCAATGTGTACGTACGGACAGACGGACGGACGGACGGAAGGACGGACGGACGGACGGACGGACGGACAGACAGACAGACAGACAGACAGACAGACAGACAGACAGACAGACAGACAGACAGACAGACAGACAGACAGACAGACAGACAGACAGACAGACAGACAGACAGACAGACAGACAGACAGACAGACAGACAGACAGACAGACAGACAGACAGACAGGGTGATTCCCCCAAACAAGTTTGCGGGGGGTATAAAAATAACAAATTAATGAACAAGGATGGCCATTTTCCTACCAAAGGTTACAAAGTTTCTGTGTTCCTCCCTCATTAACAACTAGAAGACATATTTGCTTGCTGTTCACCAGACATTCACCATACTATAACCCGGATTTTCACTTTGTGAAATCTGGCCAAAAATTGTGAAAAGTGGCATTATGCACCATTTAAACAAACATATTTATTAAAATTGAAAAAAGAAAACAATATTAAAGAGCATGTTAGCAATGAAAATTTTTTCACATATATTGTATGCCTTGGACTTGTATGTAGGTTCAACATAAAGAAATTCTTAAAGGTAAATGTGCATGTATGATGTTTTGAAATCACTGTGCAGTACAGTTTTGTAGGTCAATCAAACAAAAGTAATAGTTATTCAATATTAAATAGCCAGTTTTGAATGTCAGGTTCTTACAGGAAACTCTGCCTTCCTGCCACTAAAGATGACAATTTATAGCTGAAAAATTGGTGAAGTTGCATTAAACCCCAAGCAAAGAATCAATACTGAATAAACATATCAAGGAGTAAATCTGAAGTAAAAGTTACACTGAGAAAAAAAACAGGGTTAAAATACACAGCGGTACTCTGGTAAATGAAATCATTAAAAATTTATTCATGAAACATTTATCATTTTAATTTATCAAGTTTATTTACCAGTATATTAAAATATCAATAGATATCATGTGTTTCTTTTAATAAGTAAAAGATAAAAAAAAATTAAAAATTTACTTCATGTGATCATATAAAAAATATGAATTATATATCAATCATGACTGTTTCTGATAAAAAAGTTTCAATTTCCAGTTATTGCGTCGTTTGTATTAATGCAGATCATTTTTCAAATTTCCATTCCATTGTGAGAGTTTTGTAATGATTGATTGATTGATTAATGGTGTTTAATGCCCAAGCAGCATTATTCAGGCGATGAACATGAAATGGATGATAAAATGAACATGAAATGATGATGAATGAAAATGGGATGGGACACAAGGAAAAATAGGGGTAACGGATTTTAGATTGCCAATGGCAAATGGGAGGATGGATAGGGCCGGGCAATTCAGCCTCCTGTAGCGGGATCGAAATCCCTACTCATAGCGAATACTACAGCAGCGTTCTTTAACGTGCGAGGAACGTGGCATTTTTCCCAACACGGTGCACTAATATGGTTTGCGGCCAGGTTTTCCGTATTATGGCCTGAAAACCCCAGCTTGCCAGGGGTACCCCATTCAACCACCTGGGGCACACATCCCAGTCGGTCTTTAGGCAAACCGACCTGATACGCCGGTCAGGGTACTGGGCGCTATTTAGTCGCCTTTTACGACAAGCCAGCGCGACTGCGGTCTATTCTTTTGGCCACCCGGATCCCGCACGGGGCGTTTTGTAATGACTGATGTCAAGTACAAAAAAATAGCTGTGACGTTGGCAAGTGTACTCAAATTCAAGAGCTGGTTGAAATTTGTTTTTTTTTCTTCAAAAGTTAAGAACCTTGTGTTATATAAGAGTATAGGGGTGTAATTTTTTCTGAAACAAGTGCTTGTGTGGTTTATCTTTAAATTTTTGTATACCTTATTATTTGTTTCTTCGTTACTTAAAGGCGTCCACGCACTTTTGATTCTATTCTTAGCGATTTGAGACATTTTGTTGTTGTTATGTGAGTATTTAATATTTGGACAGACTGAACTAATATTGTTATTTTCGTAAATTCAGCTTAATAGTTGCAAGTTCAGACATTCCATTTCAAAACATGTCGCCATTTTGAAGCTTACGATGTAACTATGTCGGAAATAGCCGAAGTTCTCCAAAGCGAAAATAAATTATATTTCAAATAATAAATAAAATAAAATAACATTGCTTTGTTGTTTCATAAATAATATTAATGTGAAATAAATCAAGCAATTGCAATTTGATTAATAAATAATGGTTTATCTCTCAAATGTTTGGAGTGAATTAAACGGTAGTATCTTTTAAAGCATATACTTGATACTGATTCGGTACTTTGGGTGCAGACAAACATAACCGTATTTGTCTGAAATTTTCTTTAATGTTTGCCAATGAATTGAGCTCAAAAGAACGTATATCCAACACATAATAAGTAGCATCATTTGAATTTTAAAAAGAACAAGAAAACACATCAAAATTACGAAAATGGTAATATATTTAGCAAGAAAATCGTGAGCATGCCGCCGGCATGTCAGGATGAGGAAGAGTCCATTTTCAGTTTCATTAACTGATCCCTAGAACACAAGACTGACAACAGAAACATGTTAAAACTGAACAATTATAAAATATTCATGTACTTCAAACATATATCAGTGACTATTTAAAGAAGAGTGAAATTTTTTGTAAAAGTTGTTTTAACAATTAGTCTCATTTTTATATTTGGGGGGGGGGGGGGGTCCTGCTTTCGGTTGTAAACATTCCCATGTTAAAATTCCAATACAATTAATTAATTCCCACTGCCTGTGTAAGCAGTTGAATTTGATAACAAATTATCATCTTTATTTATTTTAATTGAAAATTTTGCAGAATTGAACGTACTATAACATTTTCTATTTAATTATTTTTTTCTCGCCACTGTACATTATGACATGCAGGAGGTACATGGAACAGCCATACAACAGTGCACAATTATATTAAGTCAATGTACAGATAACAGTATTTATCATAATTTACATCTAAATAATACAAGCATACCATACTTTATTCTGAGTTTTTTTTTATCAAAAAGGAGACACATATGGCACAGGCTGAAAACTAAGAGTGATTACTACAAAGTACGTGTACCAGACAAATTATAGCTAACTGAAAATACAGTAGATTGTCCGAAGCTAGATACAATTCTGAATTTTGTAATTTTGCTCTCAATGTTTGCTCTACCTGTAAAAACCTTGACTTCTGCTCTGATTAAGGTGAAATTGTTTAATGTCGTGATAATTTATACTTAGAAAGAATTTTAGCAACACAATTTTTATATGTGTTGTGATTCAGGTGACAAAAATTTAATCAGACAGTTCAGACAGACTGCCACGTGATTTTGCAGAGTATTCATCTGTATGCTTTCATCTTTGTTAGTACAATGGTTTGTTTTCATAAATGCCTAATATATGTCAAATAATAATCATGATAATAGAGGATTACACAACACAAAAGTTAATAAACTTACTTGTGATTAGTCAGTAAGATCAATCTGTAATGCAATGTTGTCAGATCTCCTATGCAATAGGAGAAGAAGAAGAAGAGCTATGATATCAAACTTTATTTAGATTTTAGACATTTATAGCAGTTAGTAGTGTTCAGGTGGTACATCTACCTGAGTGAAGTATTACAGCTTGAACTAATAATGCATTTCCTTCCTTTCAGCAACACAACATGAACACATTTCCACCTCATCAAGGTATGCCACAACCAATGCCTTTAAGACAACAACCGAATAGTAAGTTTTAGGAATTAACGATTGACAAAACTGGGAGGGGTTTCCAGCATTGAACTTGGCAAACTACTTAAGTGATATGTTTGGGAAAATGTATAAACATTTACTAACTATTAATCAATTGCCACGCTCACTTTCACAGCCATATTATCAACTGGTACCAATTAACTAGTAAATAAAGTTTTAGTTTAAAGACACCAGCGGTTTGTTTTTTTATTGTGGGTAGGCCATGACTTATTTGTATATCTTGTAGTTTATTATATGTAACTCGAAAAATCTATATTGATGGAATGGCCTTATGTCAGTTGTATACAAATATGTGGAAGACTTTGTTTCCATTGCAAAGCAGAATTATGCTTTTCCAATTATTGTCTTTCTGCCTAGAAAATCCGTTAGAAATGCTCTTTTTATAGTTTTTGGTTCAAATCTTTTTATTGTTACAAAAATTGATTACAGATAAATAAATAAATTTGCCTGTGAAACTAAATTTTCAGTTTCAATTCCATTCCAGGGTAAGAAAGTGATTGACAGAAAAATAAAACTCTGATAAGTAACTTATGATTGCCAAAATTGTCTTGGTTTAAGATCAGTTGTATATTTTTATTGGGAAAGAAAGCAACACCCAAAGTTAACTGCGGACATATGAAGGTCAACAGTTTGAAAAATATTAATTATTTTAGTGTAACTTATATAATGAGTTAACTGGGAAAAACATTGCTGTGTTATAACATTTCAGTTTTATACTAGCACTTAACAATTTAAAATAATCCAGATCTTGAAGATGTTTTCTATCTGGCTATTGGAAGTTATGCCATTTGTGACAAGAGTATATGCCATTTTAGAATCTGTGTTGTTGGGTGTAAAAATTGTAAAATTATTCCTTTTTTGTTTCCGTACTTACTAGAGTAAAAAATAGTTGTTACACATTGTTTTTTTTTAGGAAACCAGAGAAACAAAGGAGGCATGATGGGACATGGAATGACACAGCAAGTCCCAACTATTCTGCAACACACACATGGAATGAACCAACCAACAATCCTTCAACAGAACACAGTTCATTTTCAGACCTCTCTACCTCCAACCTCTATTATGCCTCCATATCAGACAACACAACACAATACAGTTCCTCCCAAACCTACTAACCCTATTGTTTCACAACCTAATCAAAATGGAATCATCCATCTAAAAGGTGCTGCTGCTGTAGCTGCCCAGAATGGAACGACCCTTCCTGTTACTGAGCAGAAACAGCAGACCCTAGAGACAGAGGACAGAAAAGAAAAAGAAGAAAATGACAATTCTCTAACAGAAACATTGGCAAACACAAAAGAGAAAACCCCAATGTGTCTCATTAATGAATTAGCCCGCTATAATAAGGTAAGGATGCTCAAGCTACAATAATAATGTTTTAACAGATGGTATGTTACACATCAGGTATGATTGATTACAAACAAAATTGGTATAGCCTAGTTTTTGAGTAGGTGCAATTTGGTGGAAATATTCCAGAGATTTTAATTAATAACAAATTTAATTAAAAAACTTTCTAAAAAGATTCCACGTTGCTCCTCTACTAATTTACAATTTTTTTTTGCTGATTGGAAACATTCAACAGACCAATTTAAGCACTGTAGTATGCAAGTTATACATAATTACATTATTTTCAAAGTCTGATTTGAAACCCATAGTAGATGCTATGAAACCTAGTTTAAACATGAAGAAACCTAGTGTAGAAGAACATTTTAACAAACGAATTCTTCCCAGAAACTGGTTAACACATCAGACCAAATTATACTATACTATAGGTTGGTTCTCAGCTGATTGTGAGTTGAGTTTTGATATGGAATCCACCAAATAACATTTCTGTAAGAAAGAAATTTATGAAGCAAATTATTTAATTAAACCAAAATGTACAGGAATGGCAAGTTAAGTCTTCTACAATTTGTTTTTATACCCCGCTCGACAGAGTCGGGGGTATATAGTGGTCCTCATGTCCGTCCTTCCGTCCGTCCGTCCACATTTGGTTTCTGGATGATAATTCAAAAAGTTTACATCCGATTTGAATGAAACTTTGGGATATTGTTATATATCAGGTTGGTAAGAAGCCTATTGATTTTGGGGGAAATACGTCAAATTTCAAGGTCACAGTCCAAGAAAAACGTTAGAAATTTTTACAAAAAAGTTGTTTCCTGACAATAACTCAAAAAGTTTGCATTCAATTTGAATGAAACTTTGGGATATTGTTATATATCAGGTTTGTAAAAAGCCTTTTGATTTTGGGGGAAATCGGTTAAATTTCAAGGTCACAGTCCACGAAAAACGTTAGAAATTTTTACAAAAAAGTTGTTTCCGGACGATAACTCAAAAAGTTTGCATTCAATTTGAATGAAACTTTGGGATATTGTTATATATCAGGTTTGTAAAAAGCCTTTTGATTTTGGGGGAAATCGGTTAAATTTCAAGGTCACAGTCCACGAAAAACGTTAGAAATTTTTACAAAAAAGTTGTTTCCGGACGATAACTCAAAAAGTTTGCATGTGATTTGAATGAAACTTTGGGATATTGTTATATATCAGGTTGGTAAGAAGCCTATTGATTTTGGGGGAAATCAGTCAAATTTCAAGGTCACAGTCTACAAAAAACGTTAGAAATTTTTACAAAAAAGTTGTTTCCGGACAATAACTCAAAAAGTTTGCATCCGATTTTAATGAAAATGTAAAATATTGTTATAACGTTAGAAATTTTTACAAAATGCAGCGGTATTAGTGATCGCTTGATCGACTTTGTCTAGTTTTTTTTATGTAAGTTGAGCATTTCAGGGTCTTGAGAGCCTCTGGTATATTTATATCAATTCTTCAAAAAGTTATTGTTATTAACTTATTATACCCTTGCTTTCAAGAAGAGGGGGTATACTGTTTTACCCTTGTACGTCCGTGTGTAACAAAAATTTTCGTCAGTTTTTTAAGCAACTATTAGATGTAGAAGCCTGATATTTTGTAAATTGCTTTATCCTATAGTCCAATATAGTGTGTAGCGATTTCATGCTCCTTGGTCATCTTCTTCCTGTTTACAAAATAATTAGATTTTTACACAGTTGATATACATGCATAATTTTTGTGACAGCAGGGGTATCACTTGTGAGCATTAGCTCTCAGTCCACACTTGTTCATCATATAATGCTGTTTATGTATTTGATTACTTGTTTAGATCTCACACCAGTACACACTAGACGATGAACAAGGACCTGCTCATAAAAAGACTTTTTATGTGACACTGAAGTTGGGAGAAAATGAAACTTACTCAGAAAATGGACCCAGCATTAAAAAGGCCCAACACTCTGCTGCGGCCGTAGCCCTTGAAAAGACAGCCTATACTCACCCCCCACCTAAGCCACCTAAAAACAGAACAACACATGAACGTAAGTCATTTATGTAGTAATAAGGCAACAACGCATAGACGCAAGTTATACACATGATTATTAGTAAAGTCATACACATATTTATAAGCCCTCCCCCATAAACAAGAATGGAAATAATCTTTGAAAGTAAATTATTTTTTAGAAAAGTATTGATAAAGTGCTGTTTTTTTTTTTGTTATTGTACAGGCTTTTAGCTTGGATTAAACTGAACTTAAGCAGTTTGGGAATATCTATTGGCAAGTATTCATTCTTTCGGTTTAAAACTAAATCATGTTGTCATTACAACAACAGGATCCTGTTAGTGGTACATTTTAAGATGTCAGTTTCACTAAGAAAACAATATAGATGTATTCCAAATTTGTGGAACTACTGCATGACATTGGGGGAGTATATGCATGAGAAAGTATCTTATATTTGTCCTTTTAGATGTCGAAAGACATCTGATCGGCTTGTATATGTTTTCTGTAGCTGATAATATTACTCCAACAGTTGAGCTGAATGCCTTGGCCATGAAGAGAGGGGAGCAGACATTCTATAAGCCACTGGATACACGGTACCCACACTACCCACAGCAAAACTACAACTTCAGAGGAGTGTATAATCATAGGTTAGTATTACATCATGTCTAAATATAGATTGTTAATAAATGGCATTCTTTAAATAATGGGACACACAGTACTCTCGCTACCCACGGCACAATTATAACTACAGAGGGGTGTTTACTTCTAGGTTAATATTACATTATGTCTAAATATGGATTTTTAATAATGGCAATTTGTATTTTTAGTAAGAACTGGCATCAGTCGATGATTTGTTTTAGTTTTATTTAAAGAATTATATAAACCAGTCATTAATGTGCCTCGTTGGCTGAGTGGTTAAGGTAGTTTGTCTACTATTGATCACGTGGGATGTCTACACTGAGATTGACGGTGCGAGCCCAATGCAGGCAGGGTGGACTCAACTCCAATCTTAATTAACAAGGATTGACAGTTTTTCAACAGAAGGTCAGGGGTTTTCCAAGCGTTCTACGGCTTCCTCGCCAATAAAAACTGGACGCCATGATATAGCTGAAAAATTGGTGAAAGTCATTTTTTTGATTTTGATACAGTGATTTTCCCTAGTTAGTCTGCCATCTTTGTTTCTAAATGGATCTGATATTTTTCATTTTCAAATGTTCTTGTGCTTCCACGATGTACAGTGGTATTCAAACAAATCTCAAGAAGTTTCCCGCATCCACCGCAAAGCCTAAATGGTTTCCAATACACAAAATATACAGCACCTAAGTTACACTTATATTCTAATTTAGATCAAAATTTACTTTGTAAAATGGCCCTGTCAAAATGAAAAAACAACACTGCATTGCAAAATGCAGAAAATTTTGAGGAAATAATTGTTGATTTCAAAATAAAATTTTTGGGATCTACAAAAGGAGCATAAGCTTGACCATTTAGGGTAAGCAGTTTTAATTTGTCTAGCAAAAACCTCCACCAAAACGTGCTGAATTTTACTTTGCTGGTTTGCTCTTCTCTGACTGACCTGAGACAAATTGACCCAACACCATAAATTATATCAACAAAGGAAAAACTATTAAAATTTGGATTACGCCAAGTCCGTGAGTCCATAATGGACACCTATTGTAGTACACGGAAATTCCTGATGGACAGAAGTTCATCATTCGCTGACACTTCAAATATGATGTCCCCAATGGATCTGTGAACTAATGCTTTAAGTGAATACTTTATGTGAAGACAGTGTATTGTTCCTGTCATTAAATCATTCAGTTATGTATAAATTCTTTCCAGATCGTCAGTAAAAACATGCTCAAGAAGGGTACTTCATTAATTATTTTTACATAATATTATTTGCATATTAATTAAAGTGGGTATCAAAAAATGGATACAATAAACTTTTATATAATAAATTATGTTTAAACCCTTATAATATAAACAGTAGGTGTTAATGAAATGCTGGCATAAAACACCTTTCCTTATGGTGCCCAGAGAAATTAGGATACCTGTTGTCCATTGGATGCAAAAAAGAACGGTCTATTTATCAATAAATACCTGCGATTTTATTGTGGGTAAACTAATATATGTGTGTTAGTGTTGACAGTTATGAATTACAGTAAATTTCATACTTGTATTAAAAATTGTCCCAATGGCACACTTCCTGTTCAGATGATTGGTGTTAATTGATGAAGGTAACCAAAACTAGAACTTAGAAAAGTTACCGTGTAATTATATACTATGCAGACTGGAAAACTTTTATTGTCTCAAACACATTGGAGCAATATTTTTCCCCACATGTTTTCAAAACTTCCGCAGTCCTATGTTTAGTGGAATAATATTAAAAACACATATTTACTTTTTAAGTTTTTTTCTTTTTTTAAGCAATTTGTTACAATTAGTTTCAACCTCCTATTTTGATGTTGTCAGCCTGAGACACTTAAAGTTATATGCTCCTCCCACTCATTGAGTGATTCCTGCCTCACCTATTGATTTTTTGGTAATACCGTAGTCCCCCTCTTATAAGACCACCCCATCTGAGTCTTGATTTTGTTTTGGTCATGGTGTCCAGTTTTTATTGGGGGAGGAAGCCGGAGTACCCGGAGAAAACCCCCGACCTGCGGTAGGAAAACTGGCAATCCTTGTCAATTAAGATTGGAGTCGAGTACACCCTGCCTGCAGTGAGAATCGAACCCGCAATCTCAGTGTTTACAGACCACGTGATCAATAGTAGACGAACTACCTTGACCACACTGCCACCTCTGAGTCATGAAAGTGGTCTTATTATGGGGGTGGTCTTTCTTGAGGGGATACAATTTATACAGGTCTATAGAGCTTGGTCGGTTGATTAGCAGCAAAAGCTGTGAAGTGATTAAGAATAACACAGAATAAGTATTTGTATTTTATTATTCAGTATAAATAAAAATAAAAGAATTCATGCAGTTTTTATCTGTTCAAAATGTGTAATGATAATATAACAATTCCAAGTCTTCTTAACAGTGAACGTTTCTGTTCCTGTTTCATCTGCATTATCGTTGTTTTTATCACTTTTATTGTCTGCCCAGGTTCCACTTCGTAGTTTATTAAGGTTCCGTCTAATTTGGAAAAATCCAGGTTTTTTTCTGTTTCCATTTTCCCAAGTTTTTGACACCATTTGTAGTAAATTTGATTTATGATTATGTTGGTACATTGTATTATTATCTCCTTGTTGAATATTTCAGTCTTCTTGTAATAACCTCGATTTCCGTCATGCCGAAATCAAACTGATCTACAATATATTACTTGCTTTCCCCTTTAATCCAGCTTTAAAACCTTTCTTTTGCACGATTTCGACATTTTGTTTACCGGTTGTTGAACTGTTTCCGAACTGGTTTACGATAATAAAACCAAATCTTGTTCTATTCGAGACTTCCAAAATAAACATTCGGTCAGTGAAAATGGTCGTTCGTGAGGGGAATTTATGTTGTTGTGTCAAAAAACGTGGTCGCTGGTCGCGTTTGAGGGGTGGTCGTTCACGAGAGGTAATTTTACGTTAGAAACACTTAGTGCATCAGGCTTTTGGCCGGATAAAGCGGGTGGTCGCTGGCGAAGGGATCGTATAAGAGGGGGACTACTGTACTAGGTGTGTTATTTTTCTGTCAATTAATCTAATCTCATCAGGTCTTCAAAGAGACCGATAATTGACATGTGAATTCTAACTCTGTTCATGTTCGATTGTTATAGGATTTAGACAACAGTAGAAGAATCTGTTGAATGAACAATTATGTAAAATGAGCATAAAATTGAGACATACGAGTAAAAAGGTTTAAAAAATGTTGCTGCCTTCCTGCAACAAATACTTTAATTACGAATTTGTGCAGTTAAAACATATGCCTTCCATGTTTATCGCGAAGTCCATGAATAGACAATTGTGCAGTAATTTTGGCCACGGAAGGTTAACGGAAAATTAATAGAAAAAAATTGATTTCCGCTTCACGATCTGCCATATTTTTTCGTGGACTTTGCAGAATCCATTTTAGTTGCAGTGTAAATGTCAAAGGTGTGCTTTACCTTTGGAATCTGTGCATGTATTTTCAAACAGTGAAAAATAGATGATTTCGTTACATGAATTAATGATGTCAGATTGTGACATTACTGAAACTTCAAGATAAAATAAAATGTTTTGCCTACCTATATACCTTCCCACTAATAAAAGCTTGGTCAGAGATGGGCAAACCTATTTTTAAGGTTGGCCTAAAGGGCCCTCCTACCCTACCCAAATATTTTTTGGAATAACCCAGATACAATAACTTTCAGATATCATTACCCTAGAATGCCACGAGTTTTCTATGTATCCTTGAGGGTCGGACAACGGGAGTTTATTGGCGAGGGACACAATAGACAAGATGCTAGAAATGATGCTGCAACCAAAGCCCTCAACATTTTGAAGAAACTTCCTTTACCCAATGATGATACTAGAAAAACAGAAATACCGTCTCCAGAGAAACAGGAAACCAGTATGTAACACATGAGTAGAAAATTCTGTAGGAATAATTGTGTTTGGAGGGGTCACAAAGACTGTATTTGGTTTTTTAGGATTTGGGACTAGGAATACCTTTGTGTATGGTAAGAGATGTAAAATCCTGATAATTTTGTTAACTTGTAAAATAACTTACAAAATATCGCAGATGCTGCATCAGCGACAAATGGTTTGTGAATAGATGCCCGATTGTGAAAGATAAGAAATGATTGTGGGCAAATTAGCCCTGTGTATATTGCAAATTATCAGATTTTCAGAATAAATGTTTTTTCGATATCCCTAAATAAACATTGAAACTTTGGTTTAAAATGTATCCTTCCCTTAGCCATAAAATGCCAGTCAATCAAAATATTTTTGGTGAATTGGCAAAGAAACAACTGTAAACATAGGGATAATTTTGACTTGTACTGAGATCATCATATGCATACATTACCACATATTGCAAACCATTTTAAGATAAAAACTGCAAATGAGATGCGTGTCTGTGTCACAAATATTACATTTACATACAAGCTTTGTCTAGTAAATCATGACAATAACGATGTTTACAGTACAGAGCACAATTGTTACTGATAAGATATTTAAACAGTGAGTGTGTTTTGAGATTATCTATTTACTGACACAAGTTTAGTTTTTTTTACTCTTATGCTTAATGTTAATTTAGCCAATGGCAATGATTTTGAAATAAGGTTTTTTTTCTAAAAATTTCCTATATTTCCTTCTTTAACATAATATTATTTTACTGCTATTGACTTGGTTTTAATGTTGTTTTATTACATGCTCTGTAATTTTTACATATATGCATTAGTATGTAGAGTTTTTATAAAGTGAAAAGGAACGAGTACTTGGGGAAAACCCCTGATCTTTAGTATTGATCATTAAAGTTAATATTTTTCTATGTTTTTGTGCTGAAGACTGAAAGCTGGTCTTTGTGAACATCTTTTCTGCATAAAAATATTTGCCTCAATTTTGTAACTTCACAACCTTTTGTATTGTTTTTACAGGTGAAAAGGATTTGCTGAAGTCGGAAATAAGCCTGGTTCATGAAATAGCATTACGGAGAAATCTAAATGTAGTTTTTGATGTGAGTATGTTTTGTCTTGTAGAAGTAGGGATGTGCTCACTTGCTGTGTTAAAAATCATTTCAAGTACAGGCATGTAATGATGACTTCAGATGTGATTTGGAAAAAAATAGTTCCAAACTTGTACATCTTTAGACACCATTGATCCAGTTTGAGTTAAAACTTTATATTATTATTAATATTAATGTGGTCCTCTTCCATATTTTTTATCCAACATTGTAACTCCATCCTATCGTGGGGCTTGTTTCATCTCGGTATACAATGGTAAACACATAAATTGGACCTTCAAAGTTTTTCTTGTTTTGTTAATTTATTCTTTGTTTTCTGTTTCTCCATGTTTGGGTGTTTGTTAATACTGTAAATCTTCTCATTTTAGGTTATTAGAGAGTCTGGACCTCCACACATGAAGAGCTTTGTAACTCAATGTCTAGTTGGAGAATTTCAAACAGAGGCTGAGGGAAACAGCAAGAAAGTGTCCAAGAAGAAAGCAGCAGAATTAATGCTAGAGAAACTTAGGGAGTTATCTCCCCTTCCACCTACAGCACAAAGACCTAAGAGTAAACAAAATCAAAACAAAAAGAAGTCGAAAAACATCATCAAAGTATGTGACATTCCTGTATGTATATATCATCATTACAATTAAGTCATTGTCAATCTGTGTCCTTGCATGTGCATAATACCTTCAACACTCATTTGTTTTCTAAAAAAATTAAGTAAAAAAAAAGTAAATACTGAAAATTCATCATTTCTGGCTTTTAGCTTCTTTGTTTTTCACATCTTGATCTGGCTTGTTTGTTCTTCACATCACAATCTTAAGAAAACACACAAACTTTAAAAACTTGTCAGCTATTTCAGTTTAATACTTACCATACCACTGGACTTCGTCAAATGTTATTTCTAAAGAACTGTATTGAAGGCTTAATTAACACAACCATGGAGTACAGTGATATTTTCTGGTGTTATTGAAGTTAATATAAGTGAAAGTTTAAACTCTACTGTATAAACTTAAGTGCAGATTTTTTCTAAGTTTGGTTAATATAGCCATGTAATAAGCGTGGAAAAGAATGACTATAATTCTGATCTAATATCAATGTTAACTCATTGGATTTAAACATCCACCACTTAATGAAGTTGTGCAGAATTCCACTTGGTACAGTAGCAACAAATAGAAGTTATTTAGAAAAAAAAATATTTACAGCAGATGCAGAAGACTGATCCCAATTATGGAGTAGGAATTAATCCTATAAGTAGGCTTATACAGGTACAGCAGGCAGAACAGAAAAAGGAACCAGTCTTTACATTGATCACAGAAAGAAGTCTTCTTAGGAAAAGGGAATTTGTTATGCAGGTTTGGAGCTTCTAAATATTCACACTGCAGCTCTATTTTTGCTTTTATTTATAAAAAATGACTTTAGAGTAAGCTTTATTTGATAATCCACTTTTTACCAAAGGGCACCTGCTAACTAAAGGGCACATTATTTAAAAGATGATCCATCTCCACGGAAATCACATTCTAAACTGATGGAAATGGCGTTTATGAATACCATATTTGATCTAAGGAATGCCCCAGAGGCATTGCATTCTTCGGAAAATGGGGTCTATTAAGTAAAAATAAACTTGTTCATTTGAAAAGCTATCATAAGGTATGTAAAACATACTATATTACCCAAAAAACAATGTAACAATTTAATGAAATACCTAAAAATAGAATTGGTCAGTCTGTATTTGAGCATGTTGAGTGCAGATTGCAGAGTTGCCAAAAATGCTGGACAGACCTCAGTGTTTTGTCAGTCCTGCCAAGTATTTGTCAGACCAATATTTTTCAGCATTTTTATAGATTGAAAGGGAATGTACTATTAAAGACAGCACTGGTCACAATACTCAAAAAGCAGACACTTCTCCCTGGCAACTAAACAGGGAGAAGTGAGGCCTTGATAAGGAAATGCTAAGGAAAAATACCGGAAATTATATAAACATACTTGATTTCGCAGTCATTGCATAATTTTTTCTTTTAATTACATAAAATTGCAAATAATTGTGGTTTCTCATGATGATTTTTCTTGCTTTTTTAAACCATAACACACTGATTAAGTTTTTTTTTCATTGTTATTCGTGGTCAGCAATAACATCTACTGCACATATGTTTATCATTAATTATTGAAAAAAGCACCAGATATATCAAATATTTTGCTGTCTACTAGTAGCCATAAAAGGTATTTGCAAATAAAAAAATCTACTTGTATAGATGTAGACATAAACATTATATGTATACATTTTAATTTTCCAATCAGTTTGTCATGAACATGCCATGTTAATGTGGACAAAATGTCCAAAGAATAAAAATTAAACCAAAAAATTATGCTTGTGTTCAGCACACAGCTACATGCTGAAACAACTGCTTCATGGGACAGTTAACTTTATTTCAATTGCAGCTTATATATTATTAGAGACAGTTCTTTAAATAAAATAAATTTTCGAAGAACTTTCATTTTAAAACAAATTTAAATATATTTGTTTACCAATCGGTTACGATTTTTCATTAGGGGCCATTGTTTTCGGCTTTTGTATCATTATTCAATTTTAGATTAGATGTATCATGGAATAGAACAAATTGCGTGTAATCTATTTGCAAGATGTAGAAACATTTTAAAAATTGTTAAATACGCAAATTCTTTACTATTTTAATTAGTATTACATATTTAATCAAGTTTGGGAAGTCAGGGCAAATCAGTACAACTTGATGGTGAACTATCGAGGCGACTTGAACTGCTTGTAGGCATGACATTAAGACAACTTTGTTACCCACTGTGGTTACCTTGCAGTACAGACACGAGTTGACTAAATTTTTTTTAAAGCTTAATACCAGGCTTTTATCCTGGAGAGAACATTATACTAAACATGCCAACTCCTTCTCGTATCTATGGGAGCAGCCATGCCACCGTACATGTTCTATGTTATATTATTTGGGGAATTCCAGAATCTTTATTTTTAGTTGAGGATAATATTTTTGACTCACAGCAAAAGGAGGGGGCTTTTATATCGAAATTATGAAGTTGTATTGCAGTACTAAAACATGATTCTTGATTATGAATTTCATGTATCATGTATGGGAATAGTGATACAAATACCAGCTATTCATTTCAGCAATACCTGTATGACGTAGGACAAAAAGCTGTTATAGAAGAATTCATCCATGTATGAAGGAGACCAACTCAGGAACTAAAACAGGAAGTGCTTCAGCACAAGAAGTTCAATATGTATATTTGATGCCCTGGTCTGGAAAATATGACTATCTTACATCTGGTCATATTACATATGCAAAATATGTTTTATTTATGAAAATTTGAAGATAAAGATGCATATTTTTTAGGTGCAGGTTGAGGACAAGACATGTACTGGTGTGGGACCAAATAAGAAGTTAGCCAAGCGGCATGCAGCGGAACAGATGCTCACGTTGCTTGGCTACAACAAGCCGTCACCACAGCCAACTAAACCTGCCATCAAATTGGCTACAACACCAGAGGTATATTCAGTCACAATATTAACCTTGAACTGTTGCCATGGGGTGTTTTTGACAAACTAATTTTTGCACAGTTGTGTCTGTTATTTGAGTTTAGACAAGACACCAGATAGGTTTTTGTCCATAAATGTTTTTTTCACTTCAATTTCTGCCTTTTACAATCTAAATTTGATCATTTATGATTATTTTATAGATTTCCAAGTCAGGCAATTCCACTATTTTTAAGTCTTTAAACTTGCATCTGCAATCATAAATAAGCAGTTTCGGTGGGGAGTATAGAGCCAGGATAACCTGTGTTTATATGTATCAGAGTTTTATTGTACAATATACATAGGTGGCAGTTGGAGACAACTTTTGATAAACTCGAAGTATTCATAGCCATTGATGGCATAGTCGTTAAAGTAGTTAGTCTCCTTTCGATCACATAGTCTGTCAACTCTGAGATGAGGGTTCAAGTCTCACTACAGGCAGGTTGCGCTCGACTCCTATCTTTATTGACAAGGATTGCCAATTTTCCTACCAAAGTTTGGGGGTTTTTGCTGTGTACTTTGGGTCCCTCCCGGTCCCCTTATAAAAATTGGACGCCATGATACAGCTGAAAAATGGTGATAAACAATATTAAAACAAACAAACAAATTTTACCACATTGCAATATACATCTTTCCAGGTAAAGAGTTTCAAATCTCTACTTATAAAACATGAATATATAACTACCAAACATAATTAGTCAATTCAGAGTTGTTTCCGGAATTAAGAAAAATGACGACCAAGGGATTCCAGCTACATTGTGGATTTAAAAAGGGGATAAAAATTAATGCAATTGAAGAATAAATTTTTGCTTTTAGCGTTTCATCAATACAAATATACTAGAGACATAATGGCCAGTAAATTGATGAAATCTTTCAAAAATAGATATAAGACAGAGATGTAAGACTTCATGTAAGTTCAAACTTTCAAAAGGATGGAGGTTTATTGAATGCATAGATTGAAGAGTTCTGTAATGATAGAAAATATATAACTCTCAAACAATTAAAAAAGGGGCCTCTGTGGCCGAGTGGTCAAGGTAGTTCGTCTGCTATTGATCACGTGGTCTGTCAACACGGAGATTCGGTGTTCGATTTTCACTGCAGGCAGGTGTACTCGACTCCAATCTTTATTGACGAGGATTGCCAGTTTTCCTACCGCAGGTCGGGGTTCTCTCCGTGGACTCCGGCTTCCTCCCCCAATAAAAACTGGACACCACGAAATAGCTGAAAAATGGCTGAAAGTGGCGTTAAAACACCATTCAAACCAAAAAACAATTAAAAAATGTTAAGAACGTAAGTCTAATCTGTGATATACTGTTAACAAAACAAATTGTCCGTTTTCAGCAAACTACAACAGCAGAGAAAAAAGTTACCTTCCAAGACAAAACAGATATGCCAACACCAGGTAAGAACAGTAAGTACCTTTTTTTAAACTATATGTTTGATTGTTTAAATGAGGTTTAACACCACTTTTAGCAATGTTTCATCTATATCATGGTTTCTAATTTATATTATGGGTGGAATCTTGGTTACCAGGGTAGAGTGGAGCACTCCCTGCCCACAGTAAGGATGTATCTTAATTTTATAATCTATATATTAAATAGACAGGACAAACACTTATATAATAACTCGTCAAGCTAAATTGTATATACATGTCCATGTTTATACTGGAATTAATAGTTACCAGGTTGATATTGGATTCCGCTTTACTACTATGCAGTGGAATCCAATATCGAGCTGGTAACTACTAGTTCAAACTGGTTTTTCGTGACCATTCCAATTTACTTTAAATGTCAATTTTAGTGTTCAATGAATTCAATATACTGTAAGAATAAAATTGTTGATTTATTTATACTCTTCTCCATATTTGAAATGTGATGAAACTGAATTTCAGGATTATCATAAAATTAATATCAAAATGCAGCATTTAAAAAAAATATTAAGTGTAACCAGCATTACAACAATTACAAAATATAAGCATCCTTTGTTTTTCTTATGAAGGAAATGGTGATTTTATTTATTTAATAAATGAATTACGGTCGCTATCAGGATTTCTCAGCCATCAAAAATGTATTTTCACCTCAATTAGCCGCTCGATGAATATTACATTTTCTTTGGCTGATAAATCCTGATAGCAACCTATATCAAAGTCATTAATTGTTTAGTAGTATTATATATTGTGAAATATTACTATTATTAATTATTAGTGATGTATTATGTGTATTATTTTATTTTATCAGTGAGTACCACATCGGGAGAAATAGCCAATGGTAAGAGTGGAAGACAGTTAATGCCAGGGCTACTATTACTGCGAGACTCTAATTATACTACTGGTACTCAGAATATGTATCAAGGTGGGTAGCTACTGCTTATAATACATTTTAGTTAACCTCTGTATATGCATGATTGATAGAGATGGTTTGATGTCCCTTTTTAGCTCACATGACCCGAAGGGTCATGTGAGCTATTGCCATCAGTCGTCGTCCGTCGGCGTCGTCGTTAACTTTTCTTCAAAAATCTTCTCCTCCAAAACCACTGAAGGGATTGCTTTGAAACTTTGCACACATCGTCAGTAAAATGTCCTCTACCAAGTTTGCCCAAATCATGGCCTCAGACCAACCAACATGGCCGCCATGACTAAAAATAGAACAGGGGGTCAAAATACAGTTTTTTGCTTATAGTTCAAAAAGTATAACAGATACAGGAAAACCAAACAGACCTTCCATCTTCAGCATCTAAAGCTCTACAAAACACTCTATTGGGTCAAAGTTGTATGATGACTCCTTGTAGGAGTTGTTGCCCTTTAATTGTCAAAATTGATGATTTTTGCCATTTTTGCCTCAAAATCTTGAAAATTATTAGAACTAGAGAAAAAAATTAGCATTGCTTAATTGTTCTGCTCTATGAGGGCTACAAAAATGACTTAAGGGTCAAGATTGTCTGATTAACCGTTTAATAGTTATTCCCCTTGAACTTTTTTTTTAATCGGTTTTAATTGATTTTTAAAAATCTTCTCCTCTGAAACAACTGAAAGTACTGCTTTGATACTCTGTACACATCATCCGTCAAATGTCCTTAACCAAGTTTGCACCAACCATGGCTGCAGATTAACCAACCTCCGCCACATGGCTAAAAAAAGACCCGGGGGGGGGGGTTCAAAATACAATTTTTTGCTTATATTTAAAAAAGTATAGCAGATACAGGAAAACCGAAGAGACATGCCTTCATCGGCATCAAAAGCTCTACGAAACACTCCATTGGGTCAAAGTTGTATGATGACCACTTTAGGAGTTATTGCCCTTTAATTGTCAAAATTGATTATTTTTGACATTTTTGCCACAAAATCTTGAAAATTATTAGAACTAGAGAAAAAGTAAGCATTGCTTAATTGTTCTGCTCTATGAGGGCTACAAAATTGGCTTTAGAGTCAAGATTGTCTGATTAACCGTTTAAGAGTTATTGCCCTTGAACTGTTTATTTTAATTGGTTTTAATAGATTTTTTAAAATCTTCTCCTCTGAAACCACTGAAAGTACTGCTTTGAAACTTTGTACACCTCATCCGTCAAATGTCCTCAACCAAGTTTGCACCAACCATGGCTGCAGATTAACCAACGTGGCCGCCATGGCTAAAAAAAGAACGGGGGGGGGGGTTCAAAAGACAATTTTTGGCTTATAGTTCAAAAAGTATAACAGATACAGGAAAACCGAAGAGACATGCCTTCATCGGCATCAAAAGCTCTACGCAACACTCCATTGGGTCAAAGTTGTATGATGACCCCTTATAGGAGTCATTGCCCTTTAATTGTCGAAATTTATTATTTTTGACATTTTCGCCTAAAATTCTTGAAAATTATTAGAACTAGAGAAAAAGTTAGCATTGCTTAATTGTTCTGCTCTATGAGGGCTACAAAAATGACTTTAGGGTTAAGATTGTCTGATGAACTGTTCAGGAATTATTCTCCTTGAACATTTTTTATGCCCCCGCGACGACATGTCGGGGGGCATTAAGTTTTACTCATGTCCATCCGTCCGTCCATCTGTACGTCCGTACGAATTTCCGTCAAGCTTTTCTCAGAAACCGTACATCAGAACAATTTGAAATTTGGCAGGGTGGTTCAGTATCACAAGTTGTACGTCCTAAGCGACTTTCAGACCTGTCGGACAACTACTTCCTGTTTGGGACTGGGCCGATATGAAAATGTGTTAACATGAGTATGAAAATTTCCGTCAAGCTTTTCTCAGAAACCGTACATCAGAACAATTTGAAATTTGGCAGGGTGGTTCAGTATCACAAGTTGTACGTCCTAAGCGACTTTCAGACCTGTCGGACAACTACTTCCTGTTTGTGACTGGGCTGATATGAAAATGTGTTAACATGAGTATGAAAATTTCCGTCAAGCTTTTCTCAGAAACCGTACATGAGAACAATTTGAAATTTGGCATTGTGGTTCAGTATCACTTGTTGTATGTCCTAAGCGACTTTCACACCTGTCGGACAACTACTTCCTGTTGCGACTGGGCCGATATGAAAATGTGTTAACACGAGTATGAAAATTTCCGTCAAGCTTTTCTCAGAAACCGTACACAAGAACAAATTGAAATTTGGCAGGGTGGTTCAGTATCACTTGTTGTACGTCCTAAGCGACTTTCAGACCTGTCGGACAACTACTTCCTGTTTGCGACTGGGCCGATATGTAAATGTGTTAACATGAGTATGAAAATTTCCGTCAAGCTTTTCTCAGAAACCGTACACAAGAACAATTTGAAATTTGGCAGGGTAGTTCAGTATCCCAAGTTGTACGTCCTAAGCGACTTATAGACCTGTCGGACAACTACTTCCTGTTTTTGACTGGGCCGATTTGAAAATGTGTCAACACGAGTATGAAAATTTCCATCAAGCTTTACTCAGAAACCGTACATTAGAACAATTTGAAATTTGGCAGGGTGGTTAAGTATCACAAGTTGTACGTCCTAAGCGACTTTCAGACCTGTTGGACAACTACTTCCTGTTTGGGACTTCCTTTAGCGGGGGCATCCGTGTCCCATGGACACATTCTTCAATTTTTTAGACAATTTTACTTGATTTTAAAAAATCTTCTCCTCTTTAACTTATTAAAGGACTGCTTTGAAACATTGCATTGCACACATCATCTTTAGGACGTACTCTACCAAAATTGTGCAAAGAAAAGGGGTGGGGGGAGTCAAGAGAGTTTTCGACTGATAGTTAAAAAAGTATAACAGGTATAGCAAATTTGAAGTAAACCTCCCTTCTCCCTCTAAGCATCAAAAGCTCCTCCTTATAGGAATTATTTCCCTTAAAAGGTCAAAATTAATGACTTTTCAATTTGCAGAAGTGTATGGCAATTCCTTATAGCAAAGAAAAGCTGGATAAAAAAAGGGTTGTTTGGTTTCAGGTTCAGGTGAGCGATGCAGGCTCCTGGGAGCCTCTAGTTATAATTTGTGGCCGGATTTCACAGTGAAAATCTGGGTTATAATATGGTGAATGTCTGGTGGGTAGGGAAAAAATTTTCATAACAGCAACTACTAATCACATTCTCTTGAAATTTTGTATGCAGCATCAGCATGGCCTCCCATAACGTGGGATTCGATTTCAGCTCTGTTGCTCACCTACTTCCTGTTTAACGAAATCTGGCCATTTCTGTCTTTGAAGGATTTTGTGAGCTATGGACCAGAAATCTACAAGTGGCAATTGATAAAAATGTGCCAGTCATTCCAAAATGTTGTAGTATATTTATCAAATTTTGAGTACTCATAAAGTTTGCTGGCATCCACTCCAACACAAACTTGATGCTAGAAATATATGTATCATATCATATTTGGGGTTATTATAGAATGATGCTTATTTCATTTCATTATACCCCGCTGTGAAGATGAGGGGGTATACTGTTTAACCCATGTCTGTCCTTCGTCCGCAACATAACTTTTGTAACAGTTTTCTCAGCAATTACTTATCATAACCACTTGAAATTTTAAATGAAACCTTACCATGTGGTCCTATATTGCGAGCACTGATTCGAGGTCTGTTGCAGTGTTACTTCCTGACTGCCGACTTAGCAATTTTAACGTGGTCAATGGATGAAAATTTTCATAACAAATTTCTCATCAACTGCTTATAACAACCACTTGAAATTTTATATGTGACCTTACCATATGGTCCTGTAATGCGAGTACCGATTTCTAGTCTGTAGCATATCTACTTCCTGTTACCAACTTAGTCAGTTCAATGATATGAATAGCGGTGATATACTGGGTGAGCAGTAGGTCACAGGTTACTAGTATTTACCTTCAAATAAAATGTTAACAAATAATTCTGACAATATTGTTTTAAGAATTGAAGGATGTTTATTGGCTAGATTTTAATGTAATTTTAATACATGTATGTATTTGGATGTAATAATGAAGTGACCTCATACTGACTACTGAGTATTTATTCCCTGTAAAACAACAGCAATGAATACTTCATTTTCAAATTTATCCAGAGGGCCATCAGTGGTCAATTGTTCAAGGTAGTTCGTCTACTATCGATCACATAGTCTGTCAACACTCAGATTGTGGGTTCAAGTCTCACTCGTGCACAGAGTACTCGACTACAATCTTAATTGACAGTTTTCCTACTGAAGGCTGGGGGTTTTCTGTGGTTCTCTTTCTCCCCCAAATAAAAACTGGACACCAAAATATAGCTGAAAGTACTGATAAACATCAATCAAACAAACAAAGCAATTTATCCCCCAAAATTTCTTTTGTACTTGTTTTGTCTAAACCAGAATATTATACACTAAGAGTGAATAAACTGTTATATAGTAACTGTAAAATTGCCAAAAGTGGCACTAAACCTCAATCTAACAGACACATAAATTGAATTAAAGATGTTGCCTATCCAAGGAAACAGAGACATGTACCCTTTGGTTTAATATTCCAGACCAGAATACTTTTGGACAACTTTTTTCTGGTTCACCACCGCCCTCTACAGATATTTTAATATTTCTAATTAATAGTCAAATTCTTCCTGTTCGGTTCACTTTTGGTTCTCTTGGATGACATTATGGTTAGTGATTAATTGATCAAATCATCAGAAATAGCACAGAGTCGGAAATACTAACGTTTAATGTGGACAATAACATCATGGTACCTATGATAGATTCCACATTACTCATGGCCGAGTGGTTAAGGTAGTTCGTCTACTATTGATCACATGGTCTGTCAACACTGAGATTGCGAGTTCCATTCTCACTGTGGACAGGGTGTACTCGACTCCAATCTTAATTGACAAGGATTGCCAGTTTTCCTTCCGCAGGTGGGGGGTTTCTCTGGGTACTTCGATTTCCTTCCCCAATAAAAACTAGACTCCATAATATAGCTGAAAAATTGCTGAAAATGGCGTTAAACATCATTCAAACAAACAAACAAATCCACATTACTCACTTCTTCATTCCTATAATGTGAGGAATGTAATACGACATCAGTATGATCAGATTACAGATGATGGGACAAGCATAAATACATGGTATTGTAGATAATCAGCCAACTCAGTGAATCCTCTAATATAAATCAACTGAATCGTATAATATTAATCAAGTACCTGTCAGCACTGAGGTGGTTCGAGCCTTGTTTGTTTATTTGAGCCTTATTGTGGGCACGGTAGGATGTACTTGATTCCAACCATAATTGACAATGAATGCTGTTTTTTTCCTGGGTACTCCTGCTTCCTTCCTCAACAAAACTGGATGCTATGATATATCTGACTGTGGTGTTAAACATTATTCAAATATACAACTAACATATGTAGTTTTTTTACTATATTTACAAAAATGAAAATTAATTCAGTTGATTTTGACATATTTTTCAGCTCCCCAACAAATAGTAGAGCCCATGGGCTTTGGTGGTGTTGGCATGCGACCAGAGTTGCAGCTTAGAGATATAGCAGCCAAAAGTAAACTAGAAATTAAATTTGACGAGTTTGCAGGCAAGGTACATATACATTATTATTTCTTCAGTTTTTGTTGTTCCAAATATGGTTTGCCTAGCTTGTGATACCCTCGCAAGGGTCCGGAAACTGTCATATTTGGCAGACATGACAAGAATTTACACTAAAATGACCGACTACGATTTGGTCAAATCGGACATCTAAAAAATCATATTTTACGTGGTCAATAAATCATTTGTTGGTTTAAATACCTTTAATTTCCTCTAGGATTAAAAAATCAACCCTAAGGCTATTTCATGTCAATGACACGTGTTTATTGTCCACCGACTGTTGATTATGTAAAAACAAAAATAGATAAGGTCAACAGGTAACAATCTGATTATGAGACAGATTTGTTTCATCCATTTCGTAAAACATACTGTTGGAGCAAACATTTTGTAGCAACAGAGATTGAATATAATAGCTTGTTTCTATGTAATATTGCAAAGAAAACAAGACAATTTTCGTGCAACTTTAATGAAAAACTCTTTCGGTTAAAATTGTACACTAAGCAAGCACCAATGTGATAGAACGTACATAAATCAAGAAAAAAAAAAACAATTTAAAGAAAAAATATGATTATTTCATTATAAAATGAAGCTTTAAACAGCTATTTCTGGTTAATGAAAAACTCTCTGGGATGATTTTAGACTTTTTCAAATGGGTCCCCCACCGCACAAATTGGGAAATTTTGTGTGTAAAAGCAGTGTATTGGGAAAATATCATTTTGCATATTTAAAGTTCAAACTTGAGTAAATCCTTGTTTTTTCACTTATTTTCTGACATCAATATGTACAACTAATCAGCTGCATTGTAAAGATCATAAGTCTGACAAAAGAATGACTCAGCCATAATTTTACATGATATAAAACTTACTGGAACAATAAGGCATAGGAGTTATCCCATGAAATTTCGAAAGTCTAAACCCAACATCAACCCGTATCAAACGTAACAAATCAAAACATCAAATTGAAAATACTTGTTAGTTTTATTTCTAAATGACTCAATTTTATTTAGAAAAGAAACAACATATAATAGTATTCAAATCACACAGCACGAAACTTGGCAGCATCAGACTTAGGGACAAGACTGAAGAACCCATGCGGTGCGAAACGGAAGTATAACTTCCTTAGAACTTCTTGTAATAAACTGGAAACTGACCCAAAAAAATCAGGATTTTTAATTTAGGATTTCCGCAATTGGGATTTTCAACCATTGGGGAATGGGCCGCCAGAAGGGGAATGAGGCAGCCTGGCGGCCCCAAATACTATAGTAGCATCATCCCTGACTCTCCTGGAAATGACATAGTCATCAAATAACATTGTTCCCCATTATCTTGTTGCGAAGACAACATGTCATCTATTATAGTTGGAATACTATGACCTGTCAGGTATTTTCTACCTATTGCTCAATCAATTCCAAAAAAAACAGTTGTTTAGAAAACTGCTTCAATTTGTTTTCTTTAAAGCTCTTGATCAGAAAGAGCTGGGCATTTAAATTGCAGCTATTCATGCATGACTCGGGTATCTTTACTGGAGAGATTGCCATAGGGTATAATGAGTTAAAAGTTTAAAAGTTACACATGAGTAGCTGCAATTTAAATGTCTACGCTATTGCTGATGAAGAGCTTTAAAGAAAACAGAATGAAGCAGTTTTCTAAACAGCTGTTATCTGTATTAAGAATTGGTTGACCAATAAGTAGAAAATACCTGACAGGTCATTGTATTTTGACTATAATAAAGAATTTTTAGGCAGGAGAATATATCTTTACATATATTTTCCTTTTCACACGATGAATATATAGGAGGAACCCAACGCACATCAGCAACTAATATTCACTACCCTGGAATTTGGTAATTTCTTGGGGGAAAAGATGACCGAAATGGGAAGGGAAAACGCCCGGATCCCTGTATCCTTCGTATGGATATGAGTGTCCGTCTGTCTGTCTGTCTGTGCCTCTGTGGTTTCCAGATGATTAACTTGAAAACACGTCAATAGATTTTATTTAAAGTTTGCGCAGCTATTAAATACCATAATGAAGATCAAGTTCGATTGTCAGCACAATCCAATTTCTAGTTTTTGACTTCGGCAAATTTAAGATGGTTTTTTTTGTCAACAATTGTTGATTTTCAGATGATAACTTGAACGTGTCAACAGATTTTTATTTTAACTTTGCACAGCTGTTAAGTACTATAAAATAATTTTCTGGACTGTTATCATGCTCAACGGCAGGGCTCACGTTGCAGGGCAACTCGGGCGAAGAAGACGCCTTATCGTGGTCTCACTTTGCCGTCGATCATCTTCAAAAGCGAAGTAAAGTCGCCCTTTCATTTTTAAGAATTGCCTAATGTAGCTTTTCAATTTTTATTCCTATTTTGGTGAGAAATCTTCATATTTTTGATACCGCATCATGTTTATTATGATAACGCGCCACAAAGTTCAACTGGTACCCGTTTAACTTTTATTTGGTAAATAAAGCATAGGTTTAAAATACGAAAACCAGTTCAGAGCAAAATAACTTGTAAAAATTTCCGGAGCGGGTATGAATTTGGTGCCAGATTGCAAATATACTACACTGATACTGTTGAAATGAGTATTGCACAGATAGAAGCGTAGTAAAAATTGTATTTTGGCAGTTACTTTAATCAAATTTAAGTTAAATATGTTTAAATACTTTTAATTGTGAATTTTATAATTTTACACAATATATTATGTGTCACAAATATGTAATTTTCTACTAGTTCTAATAGTACTTCATTATAATGCAATTATGTACCAATGACAAAGAAACAATTATTTTTATGAACAGTTTTGTGACAGTTGATTCTTTTTTTATTGTTATGTTTAATACATGTATTTATGAAAATGTGTGAAAAAGGTATACTGAATAGTTAATCGAGTCTTTGATACTTTTCCTCAATAAATTAAATTGCTAAAAAAAACATATAACAATAAAATGCAAATGCCAACACGTATTTAAAAAAAAACAAACAAAGAAAACAGGATGCTTTCGGGACATAGAATGCAACTTCTCCCTGTTGTCCACCCACTTCTACCTGTCAGTCATCAAAAGAAAAGTGACTTCTCCCTTTAATTTTGACCCAGCATTAGCCCTGCAGCTGTTCCTGTAGGCTGATAAGTAATTCAGTAAAATGTGCTCATGAATATTAAAAACAATGCAACATGGCAGTGTATCATTTAATGTCTCATTAATTGGGCTATTTTTGATTTGAGGAGTGAATTTTTCAAAGCGATTCAAAACAACAGTAAACTACTGAATTGACCTAAAGACTGTTTAAATAAACATTATTGCACAAGATTTGGGGTCTTTAAACAGTTATAATTTTTTTAGACTGTTTTCTTGTCCTTTAAAACGAGTGAACAGATTCGGATGGGTGAAAATCATATAATTTAGTAAACTTTCGGCATGATTTAGTCATTTTATGTGTAAAATGCGCAAGTATGTGGCCTAGACAAAACTCTACATATCTGTACTTACATGTAAAGCAATGAGGTGCTGTCATGGTCTCTATAAAGTGCCAAAGTCTTGTAGTATTCTTAGCTCAGGTACCTATATAGCTGGTGTGTTTTACATCTGAAGTCAATCAAAATATGTGTTATAGCTTCTTTTGTAGGTTATGTTTTACATCATTAGAAATATTGCTGCATGTACACATCTTAAAGAGATTATTGTTCATAGAAGAATCATTTCCAGATGTTAAAAAATAATGTACCTTTCATTTCATGTAATAAACAGAAAAGGTGTGTCTAGTTAAAAACAACATCCATGCCTTATAAAAAGTGATTAATTTTAGTTACGTACTTTTGATGATTCTGGGCTTTAGTGGTTAAGTAGTTAAGGTAGTCGTCTACTGTTAATCACATCTGTCAACACAGATGTTGCTGATTCAAGCCTTATTACAAGCAGGGTGTACTCAATTCCAACCTAATTGGCAAGGATTGGCAGTTTTTCACCATGTAATCCAACTTCCTCCATCAATATATGCTGGAAGCAATGTTTTATCTTAAAAAATTGATCAATGTGGTGTTAAAGTAATTAGTGTTGGTCTGGTACTCAGCTTAAGTACGTAGATATAACACAAGTATTGTTGACAATATGATGCAACTACAAATCGTTTAATCATAGTGTTCTGACATACAATGCATCTATTTGTAGAACACAGAGATTTTGTGTCGTGTGACCTTGCTCACAAACCCTAATCAGATGTTCCATGGCACAGGTCTGAATTCAGACTATGCCAAAGATGCCGCAGCATTAGAGGCCCTGAAATTTCTGGCAGAGCTTGGAAGAGAAGAAAAGAAAATGAAAATGGCAGGAGGAGATGGGTAAAGTTTATTTTGTTGAAACTTGATTGTTTAGATAAAGTGTTGTGCTTAATTATGCAAATATGTTAGTATTTATTATCTGTGCTAAGTTCTTTGAAGAAGAAAGGGTATACTGTTTTGCCCTCGTCCATCTGTCAGTTTATTCATAACGAAAATTTCTGTCACTGTTTTCTAAGCAACTATAGGATGGAGATGCCTGATGTTTTACATATTCCATTATCTTATAGTGCCATATGGTGTTTAGCGATTTTATGCTCCTTGATCATCTACTTCCTGTTTACCCAATACCTTTTGTGAAAGCAGGGGTATCACTAGTGAGCAAATATGCTTTGATAATTCTAGTGCAAGACACTGTAATTACCTTTTTAGTAAAATGTTAGTTTTTGACAAGTATTAAGTCCATTTCTGGATAATTTTATGCAATAAACTAGAATTTTTTAATTTCTTAACACTATTCATGAAATGAACAGAAATTTTTAATAAGGAAAATATTGGAAAAGGTTTGGTGTTTTAAAGTCTTATGCAATTAAGATAAATATGCAGTTAACAGGTATGCAATTAGGAGGAATCAACTATACTTATAATAATGACTTTTATTAAGGAGGGTTACACATTTAGTATTATATCTAATCTTCCCCGTGGCCCTCATGACTGAAACAATGTTACAGAAAAGTTAACAGAAAGAGTAAATGAAAGTATATAAATGTGTGTATACAAATTGAATCATATAAATCATACATGACTAACAATTGTACTTTGAATCAGATAATTTGTTTGACACCATACCTTGAACAGATTTTTGTATTTACAGTTTTTTTCTAATCAAAATTCTGTTTTAGGCTTTGGGGATAAAATTTAATTTTAGACTTTGTAATGTTCGTATTGCCTGTAGGAAAAAACTAAGCCATCATATTTTTTAAGACAAAGAAAAGGTTTCTTATTCAGAGCCAGATACCTGTTTTCAAAAACCGTAACTTCCCATTTTTGATAACAATATGTTTTTTAATGGCCCTTTGTGTATATGCAACCCCGTTTTCCCTCTGGAGAATTTAGAAAAAGGTCTAGTTCATATGTATGTAACCTAGTCGGGGTCAGACTTAAAATAAGTAAATGTCACATTTTGATAAACAAAAGTTTTTATTGTAACTATAATAGTAAACCAAGTCTGGTGAGATCTATATGGAATGGTATAAATATTTTATTGACCAAACGATAACAAGAGTAGACGGGTAACATTTGAATTGAATAAAATAAATGAAATCTAACTTTGAGACAAAAGTTTGTTTGATCAGATGACCGCAGCAAAACCAGAATTGTTATTTATAATTATATTTATTAATTGTAAATAATGTTTCGTTATTAATATCATCTATTTATATTCTGCTAGAAACACTGCAGTGCTTGAAATTAGGATTTGCAACTCACTTGCCCGAATCCTGAACTTTTGGATTTTCTCCTATATATTCAATATAAATTTTATCAAAATTTCACCTGCCCGAAAGGATTTTTACTGGCCAGGGGCCAGCGGACTTGTGCTAATTTCGCAGACTGACACTGGGCACATTAGTGTATTCAAAATAGGTTTAGGAGCAATAAAAGCTTTCATGAGCCCTCATTTGGGTTTTTTTTTTTTTTGAAACTGCTAAAACAATTTTCTGTTCAACCCGTCTTTCTTGTTACTAAAGATAATCACTGATAATATGGTACTTTTGTTTAGCCTGGTCCTTCCTTGATTAGTGACCACACACTTTTTTTATCTGTTCTCTTCAAGCCAGACCATTCATATTCTGTCATACCTGTTATTTTAGACCACATGAAAATATCATTACTCTTACACATGTACTATTGCTAATTTCAGACCACATATAAAGACGGAGGATCAGCTGGCTAATTCATCACTAGGGGGCGCTCCAGGTCGAGTTGGCCCAATGTGAGACAGCATTTTACCTACCCAGTTTGAAGAATGGGTGTGTTATCTTCACAATTGGTTCAAGATTGTTAAAAAAATTTTAAGCATTACTTTAAAGTTTAATTACGTTTCCAACTTAGGTTGGACTTTTAATATTTTACATATATTATTGTATGTGAACTATAGACTAATCAAGCAGGAGAGTCACGTTTTACCCTGGTTCCTTGAACCAGTTGATTTGGTATCTAGACATTTTTGTGGTCAGCCTCTATTTGAATTGACCTTGAAAAGTGTCTAAGTACATATATATTACCAGGTGTTGCATGTCAGTGTAAAATCAGAACAAACTCTTGAAATTGTTGTGATGAAAATTTTCTTCAAATTGTGGGTTGGTATTTTAACATGAATACATGTGAAGACAACATTGTGTTTTGTAACAAGGTAGATAACTCTTTGTCATTTTTTTTAATGTCCTGTGGGGTTGTTCCTTTACTTGATGTTTTGTTATGTGGAATACAATTTTGAATTCGTTTATGGTGTAATGGAAATATTTATGTGTATATATATTCAGAACTTTAATTCCTAACATTCACTTAAAGTAGTTTCTATTTGACTACTTTTTATTTGAGGCAAAAGTTAATATTTAAGTCTAAGGAATATAATCACACATAATTTGAAATTTAGTACATATAGTTAGATTTTTCAATTTATTTTAGTTGTAAAACATAAATAATATTAATCGGATTAATTTTCCATAAATTATGTTGCCAGAAATTAATCCTGTATATATTCATCAAGTTCTGAATTGAACAAACAATGATCTACATGTAAACTTCAGATGTCTGCCATAAAGAAAAAATTATTTGCAACAAAAAAAAAAAAAAAAAAAAAAAACAAAACTGTATTCCAACATTGACCATGTATTATTAAAAATAACTTAGGTATTATAAAAACTGACAGCTATGAATCAAATGTTTTGTGGAAAGCTGAGGTAAATTTATAAAAAGCAAAAATACCTGACGATTCATGTGGTAAGGAGTGAATGCTTGTAAACACTTCTGCTTATGAAAGTAAATATAACAGCAACATGCATGAAATAAAATAAATTTGTAAAACACTGAATTTTGTAGATATATGTTTTTTGTTTATGTTCTTTCCTTAGCTTTCCCAGACCGTTTTGACTTAATTCCTGTATTTACACATCATAAGAATTTGTTGTCTTCATGTATAATCATATATATATATTTAGTATAAATTGTTGACAGGACATCTTCATTTCCTGTTTCCTGATATAATGTATGTTTTGAGCATGCTGCATGTCCTCACTTTTATTATAAATAATTCAAGTGCATATTTTGCTTATACATAAAATATAATAGGTAAAAATATGTTTTTAGTCTATTGTTTCTATTGGTACAATTTATTTAACAAGTCGTCTTTACTAGTCTCGCATTCAATCTCTGAAGTTTTATCATGACAAGGAATATCATTTCTATAATAACAGTCTAATAGTTTTTTTTCAAGTTTTCCATGGAATATTGCCATTATGGATCACAGTCATGGATAAGTTGCTATCAATCACAATACTGAAACGGAGGAAACTGACTGACTGTTGGCTACATGTCCAAGCAAGGGCATTAGGTTGTCGGTGTAGGACGTAAAAAACTCCCCCATTTCGTGTCAATCTGTTTTAATCAAATTGATATCAATGGTCTAAACACAGGTAGACAAAATTCCATTTTTTTTTTATGTATATGATTTGTATAAATAGTTTAAAAACATGAATCAAAACATTCAATTAAATATTATTACTATAATGAGAAATTGAAGATGTCTTGTCTATTATTATTTTGTTGCATTTGTCTTGAGAAAATCCAACTGTGTCAAACTAAAATTGAAATTTTACAGATCTTGTGATTTTTGTGAAATCGGAGACTTGTTAATTTTCCTGTGAACATACCTGATTGTTTATTGAACATATATGTTATTCAGTTGTATAAAACTAACAGTTTGATGTTCTGATAATATGCATTATCTTTTATTTGTGGTATGTTTACTTATTCATTGAATTTACAAGTTTCTGTAAAAGTCATGTGATTTTTGGCATTTCCTGATCATGTGATTTGTTTGTTACAACTTTGTTTTTCATGTTTGTTTGTTCGGTAGAAGCATAGAATCATATGAGAAGGAAATTTACCAAGCAAACCAACTTTACCACCACTTTACTCTTAATTATGGAATGTCCTGTGGATATTTAATAGTCAACTTCAATTTTATAATTGTATTGGCTGATTTTTTTCAATATCTGACCATTCGTTATTCAGTTGAAATACATTAACAAACAGATAACTAATCCTAGAATGATGTTAAGTAATTTGGAGAAAATATATACATTGTTTAATAAAAGTTTTGTGTGTTGTTCATTCTTGTGGAAAAGTTGGTTTTATATTGACTTCAACTTTTTGGGGTTGGGGCATACAGTTGGATTTTCTCAATAAGTGAGTTTTTGTATTGTATGTGTAAAACAAAGCATTTGACTGATTGCAATGAAAAAACTCACTGCTAATTTTTTTTGTCATAAAAAGTATAAAATGAATTAAAAAAAAATATAAAGCATTTTACATTTGTGCTTTTGTTATTTGCCAATACTTCCAAGGTCGGAAATGATTAGTATAAAACAAATCTGTGACTTTTAAACATGGTCACCAAAACAAATACTAAATTTCTGTTTACTCAGTTAAAATCAATGCCAAATAAAATGTACTATTAAAAAAAGCAGGGGAAGGTCTGTAAATTTGTGCTGATGTGACTTCAGCTTGGACAATTCGTTTAACATGTTCAACCTAAACAATACAAGCTTTTTAGAGTTTTATGGTTTTCAGTTTAGCATGAAAAAAACTTTATTAAAAACGTTGTAGAAGAGGCAATTTTCTTTGTCTATATTTTTGACAATGTAACCTGAGTTGTAGTGTAGTAAAGTTGGGTGGGGAATATAGGTTACCTATTTCATGCAAACAACAACTCCCATACTGTTGAATCCATAGTTGTGCACTTGCTATTATGAAATTGTTCAAGGATTTTTTTTCCTTATTTACCAGACTTTGGACTGTGGTCATTTTTCAGAACATTTTGCTGAAGGCAACACCAATTTAGTGTAATCAATTCCTTTTGCAGTTGTCTCGTTTGCGATGATAGTTGATAGAGACAAGACATGCATATGATAATCTGATGGCGGTTACATAAACACTTGACATTTTGCTATGTATCTTTGTAAGCTTAAATCCTAGGTCCATCAAATTTGGTCGTGTAAGCTTATGATGAGTTATTGCTAATCAGTCTCCTGACCTTTACCTCAATTTCACAGTCCAGCGACTACGTTAATCTTTTTGGATTAGGGCAGTTCCTCTGCAACCATGTATTGTAAGGATGAATATCACATGATTGTCTGGTAGGTGTCACCTGACATTGACCTCAATTTCACGGTCCTGCGACTAGGTTAAAGTTTTTGGAGTGGAACAGTTCCTCTAACCATGCATAGTAAAATGACGATATTTGGAATAGGTGTAGCTGATGAATAGTACATGAATGGTAGGTATCACCTGACATTGACCTCAATTTCAAGGTCCAGTGACTACATTTATGTTTTTGGATTAAGGCAGTTCCTCTGTAACCATGCATGGTAGGATGATATTTGGTATATAGGGACATGACTGTCTGGTAGGTATCACCCGACCATGACCTCAACTTCACAGTCCAGTGACTACGTTAATGTTTATTTATTAGTTCAGTTTCTCGTAACGATGCATTGTATATTGTAAATTATAACAATTTAAAGCTATTTACATGCGGCACATGGCATAAATGTTTTCTTTACTGATATGGAATGCAGGCGAGACAGTTTTCTGTGCCGACACTTGCTAACCCAGATTTCTGAATTTTCACGAAGTTTGCACATGTATTGAAGTTGTGCACCAGCTATTGTACTTCTGGTATTCCCCGTTGTCTCTGCATTGTTCCTGATGTGATTACGTCGGGGACTTGAACCAAAATACGTTTAATCACCTGATCTACATTTCATAACTTGTAAAGTTTCGAGTTATGTAAAGCTGCCTAATAGTAACGTCACAATGACAGAAAACAAAAATGTAATCGTAGGACAACATGATTTTCAATAAATTCGATAGGTGTCCATGCTATTACAAACAAAATTGGTGCCAAGTCAGCTTAGTTTTAGAAGAAATAAAAAGGGTATTAAACGTCTCGGAAACGACAGACTACACCACAGACGCTGACACAGTGACAATATGTTAAGGTTTGTCTGAAAGATGTTAAACGCCACTTTCAGCAATTTTTCAGCTATATCATGGCGTCCAGTTTTTTGGGGGAGGAAGCCGGAGTACCCGAAGAAAACCCACGACCTTCGGTAGGAAAACTGGCTATCCTTTTCAATTAAGATTGGAGTCGAGTACACCCTACCCGCAGTGAGATTCGAACCCGTAATCCCAGTGTTGGCAGACCACGTGATCAATAGTACACGAACTACCTTTACCACTCGGCCACCGATGCCTCTAGTCAATAAGGTTTGAACTAGTTTCACTAAATATAAGGTGAAAACGTATTTTTAAAATTCTGAAATTACAATAAGAAAGGTCTTTGTTTTTTTTTGAGTGATATATATCTGACAGGTTTCCAAACTTTTCTTTTCAGTCTAGAGCAAAAATAGGTACATTTGAAATTGTGAGATCGATCGGTTACACGCTATGAAAAAACTTGATAAGGATTGCTACCAGGTTTGGTTCAGTTAGTAAAGAATGTTCTGAGCAAAAATTTGCAATAATGAATGTTTTACTTTATACTTCTAACTTTGTTTGCAATTTATTTTCAATTATTAAAATTTTCGATGTTCTTGCTTTGTATTCATTTTTTGTGCTTTAGGTCATAGACTAAGTCGTTTAAAGATTGCACAATCTCTATGCTTACTGAAAGTCTTTCACCAGATTCTATAATTTCCTGAAACCAAAAGTTGTTGAAAACTCTGTACTTGGAACTGTGAATATAGTAAAGTATTTTGACCACAAGTAGTACTAACAGTGGTAAACATTCTCTTTTCCATATCTCTTTTTCGTGAAATACCATCATCATGGAAAACAAAATCATTTTTAAGTGATATGTCTTAAGGAGTGGCTTGGAGCTCCTATATTCTAGTTGTGTACTATAATCAGAAAAGCCCTCAACGCTTGCTTCATAATTTTGTTCTTTCAATATTCCTCTTGATGTGCTAACGAATTCAACTTTTTTTTTGGGGGGGGGGGGGGCAAAGGGCGTTCGTACAACACTTCAATGTCAACACTATGACCGTCTCCTATATTCCTTCGTGTCCCTTCTCTCAAATATTTACCATCAGCAATGCTTGAGGTATTGAAGTCCGCGCCATCACTATCGACTTTATCACTGTTCAATTGATAGTCTTCAGAACTAGACGAATATTCATCATAATCATCGGATTCAGGAAAATGCTCTTGAGACTGGTGTTTTCTACCATGAGGTTCCATATTCCATCTGGACACGTCATAGCTTGATGAAAATCCTACTACTTCTACTGACACATCTGACTGCTTGGTACTTGGTGGTTCATCTAGTTTCATAACATATGTCCCTGCCTTTTCTTCCAGCTTTTCGTATTTTTGTATATATGTTTCCTTAAAAACCTTGAGTATTCTGTATACTTTGTTTTTCAACGGAATCTACATCATATAATGAAAAGGCTGCCTTTTCGAGTGCATTAAACGAGACTCGCCAAGTATTGCTGTACTCATAACTCCATGTTTGGCTAAGAACGTTCCTTCTAATTCCATCTTTAGTAAACGGAACAAGCATTATTTTTGCATTGTTCACCAAAATGTCTAGTAAGTAATTTTGAAATTGATTTTCAAGCGGTGGAAGATCTAGCACCGGAGGTCGAAAGCTGATATTAGGAAAATCAAACGTGGGTGCAATATCATATGTCTATTTTCATTTCCCTAAATTCTTTTGAACAGAGTGTAGCATAAATGGTTGCACATGGGCCATATTGTCTATGTAAAGACCAAGAGAATATTTCATCATCTGGCAAGAGCTTCTGGTGTATTAACTGCTTGGTCCATTAGGTCGCTAAACTGGGACTGAATTAAGCCAACAGACAATATAATTTCATTTTCCAAAAGAACTGCGTCTTTTTCAGCTTGAACACAAATTCTCTAAAGTCTTTCATAAGTGTCTCTTTGATTACTACAACATACACAAAACCTTTCTTTTTGGAAGAAAAGCGAGCTTCTAGTCCCTCAGTTACGCGCAAGGAATCGATTCTGGCAGTAAAATCGAATTCATCCGGTTTTCCTATCTTCACACCGTCATAAAAACTTCCAGCGCGAATTATATTAGATTTAAAACGAGAATCTATTTGTGTAACTTTGTCCAATAATTTTTCAACGAAAGCTTCAACAGTTCGAACAACTTCAGTAGTGGATGGTATATCCAACTTTACACTGTGTATGTTATCAATATCTATGACAATATCCGTTGATTTCTCTGTATTGTCTATTCCGGTTTTTTCAAAAAACTTTATTAATACGATTAGATGGGAAGCTTACTGTAAAAGCATGATATTTTTGATGATCATATTTTGAAGGAAGTACATATCGCCTCAGCTTCTGGAAAAGGACATCACCATTAATATCGTTCATGACGTAAATTGTAATGCTGAAGTAAAAGATAATACATAAAATAAAATAGATAAATTATATAACTTTAGAAGTTGGTATCATGTGTTAGGATTATGTTAGTAAGCAGGATACCGGGATACCAAAATTGCCAAAATGACATTAGCATTATACGTGTACACGTGTATCACACCTTGACATAAAACACTTCATGCAACAGGCCTAACCAAAACCAATTGCACACAAATGAGGCCTTCAACAATGAGCAGATAATACCACTTAACTACTAGTTAAAAAATATCCCACGAAAGATATTGTCAAGTCAACTTTGGGTCTTGGTGTTTCAAAACATTGAAATTATGTCTATGTAAATAACCCTGATAGTGTAATCAAAAGGTTTCGTATATTTTGATGTAATTATATGTATACATCAACAGACAATACTAAAGTGGTTTTTGGAAAAGCATCATGTTTGAGTAAAAATTTCAATTTTAAGGTAACAATCGAGACTATATAATAAAGTTCAAAGAATGGATTATACATCTGTTATGGTAGAACTAGTTTCTACTACATTTGTCCAAGGATATACAAATATTCTTAATAGTAGATATAATGCTACATGTTAGAAATACATTAAGGAATTAATATCTAATTCGACGCTAATCAAGGTCTTAACCACATGCATATTTATAAGGAAACGGAGAAGGATTATTGATCGACTAATTGCTGCTTTGCTTCCTTACATTTTACAGGTATAAATAATGTAGAACATTTTTATGCATAATAAGTATATAGTGTATAAAAACATGTGGCGTGTGGTCAAAACGCTCATTTTCATTTGGAAATGTTTTAAGACATCGACGTTTTGTTAAATAAAACATATAATTCTAAAATATGCCATTAAGTTGATGTTCAGTAATGGATTTGCAGTTTCCTGAATATTTTAAATCTAATATAAACAATAATGAATAGAGAGTTGTGTTTTACAATTAATGTATGTACATATACATGTATTGGAGAGTGGTTGACTTCCTTGTGACCCACCTATGTGATGACTTTAACGTACATACATACAATTTTATCTTGGTGGAACAATATGCGTAATTAAAAGTTTGTTTGTTTGTTTGATGGTGTTGAACGCCACTTTCAGCAATATTTCATGGCGTCCAGTTTTTATTGGGGGAGGAAGCCGGAGTACCCGAGAAAACCCCAGACCTGCGGTAGGAAAACTGGCAATCCTTGTCAATTAAGATTGGAGTCGAGTACACCCTGCCTGCAGTGAGAATCGAACCCGCAATCTCAGTGTTGACAGACCACGTGATCAATAGTAGACGAATTACCTTGACCACTCGGCCTCTTATTGACCTTAAAAGATGTTTGGATATTATAAATAGGACTACAACAGGGAACGCTTATACTTTTTAGAACGCTACTCCTTATTTCGTTAGTCATAGTAGCATCAATAACAGCAGCGACACCTATAATAAGAATGTTGATAACAATGTAATAATATGTCCTGCCTTAAACGTTGTCAAATCGTATGGTATACAAGTATTAAGAGTGCTTATAATTGTGAACGAATATATGTTCATAACGGGCGGACAGAGGTAAACAATTAAACGAAAGAAAATAATGTTCTTTTCTATTAGGACACGCTTCATTAAACACGTATTTAACTCAGATATGTTTTGTTACAATTAAAATTATAGATAATTGTATGCAAATTTTACGAAGATACTTTATATCACAGGGCTTCTAAAGCATTTAGTTATTTTGTTTTGTTTTTGAATGATACTACGAGCTCTTATAGAAGTCTAATTCGTACTGCCTCAAAACAAAATTCAGGAAGAAATACAATTTTAACACGTGACTTCTGTCATGTTTGGTTAATTGGTAACAATTGAGCCAAAAGTTTTATTATAGAAGTCAATACACAAGTTCCGACGACAACGAATGCCAAGTGATAGCAATGCATCACATGACAGTTTTGGAATGATGAGACAAAACATAATAATGTGAAAGGTAAGATAAAAAGAATAAAAAATGTTTAACAGTTCAAGTAAAAAAAAACTGGCTTAACAGTCGTGGAAGTAATATTTACTTAACTTATTAAAAAGATTAAGCGAGGAACTGTATTTTGATCACATGGCTTCATGTATTGACGTAAGCTATCATGGCTAAAAATAGAATACCTGGTAGGAAAATACAACACGTGTTTATCAGATTGTGATAAAGAATAGATATAATGAAAAACTAAAGGAAGTTAGAAAATTGCCTGTTTGTTTTAGGATTTCGTCAAATCTTTTGCGTGTTTAAAACATTTTATTTAGCCTGAAATTGATTTTGGAAGTTAAAGCATTGATGAGACAAAACGCAGTATGTTTGATTTCTTTTGCTTTGCGTAGTGCTTTTTCTCATCAATGCTATTCTCAGAAATAGGTGGAATAGCAACATACCTGTGCTACCGTTTTTGTAATTTACTACTTTGCGCAGGAAAACATATCATCACAATTTCATGATATACCGACGTAAATCATATATTATACTTAAAATTGTGCTCAAATATTTGTTATTTTAAAATAGCTTTACATTTCATCTTTGAATTCCTATATTATACATTATACATACAGCCTTTGATTCCACACACGCCTTTAAATATGTAATTTTAAGATATTATTCTACATGTACTTAAAATTGTGCTCAAATATTTGTTATTTTAAAATAGCTTTACATTTCATCTTTGAATTCCTATATTATACATTATACATACAGCCTTTGATTCCACACACGCCTTTAAATATGTAATTTTAAGATATTATTCTACATGTACTAAGGAAGAAAAAGGCTACACCAGTTATGCTACAACGAGGAAAAGTTTTATAGTATGCTAGATTTTCTGATCAACAACCACATTTCTAACGTTCGGAGGATGTGTTTTCAGCAGGCAACCGGAATACCAATGGTACAAACTGTGCCATATTCCTTGCATAGTTGTACCAGTATTTTTTTAAAACTTGATTTCCTTAACTTCTTATTAAAGCAGAATCTATGTCCTTTAATTCACTTATAGATATATTGTTAATGTTCTTTCAATTAAAAATCCCCATTTTCATCTCGGCACAATAGTTCACGACAAATGATACGAACTTCAAAATTATAAATTTTCCTATATTTTTCGTATGCAAAGATTATTGTGAATTATGTTGCTTCGAGGATAGTTTAACGATAAGGCTCATTTTATTCACTAGAACTTCATGTAGGTGATATCTTATTTTCAATTTTGTCTTTGAGTAGTAATTGTAAGTAGACCATAAATATGAATTAAATTGAAACTAATATTATTATTAAATATGTTAAACGCGTATCCCGAACTATGCAAGTTATAGAACGGAACTTTTTATCATAAATATTCGCAAAGCTGCCTATTTGAGAAACAGGTAATTAGATGCAATATATTTGTAATACAATTACTTTCTTTAACCATCTAAGAATATTCACTTCACCTGTTTAGTATCTTAATGTTATAATAATTATAATTCATTGTAGTAAGTTTTATATTTATATCTAATTAAATAAACATTCAGAATTTTTGTTTTGTGTCGTCACAGGGTCATTTACATTTCATGTCGTTTGTCATATAAAGATATTCGAAATCCAATATAAATATCCTTTGCCTTACATTGTTTTGTATTCAATGTCATACCTTTCCTTGGCAGGAGAGTGGCGTGACGTTTGTATTATAGCGATATCATGCTTCAGAATGGTATTATTTGAAAGGAGTACAAGTATATTTTCTGTACACGTCTACAAATTTTAAAGCATTATATATTTTTAGAAGTCTTGTTTATCAAAGAATTATCGCCACTGTGTAAGCGGTCGTTTTGCAACTGTATTTATTTGAAAAATTCATTTGTTCCTTTTTAAACTAATAAAACATCAGTTACATTTCTACCTGTTTCCAGAAAATCATAGCAACTTTGTTTTCAAAAATAAAAATTGAACAGTTATTACAGCATTAGATATTTTGAGCACAAATACTGCCGTTTTGATAAAATAAACGATTGCTATGTATTAAACGTTAATCTGGTTAACCCTTGTAATTTCGGAATAAATCATATTTCAAAGTCGGCGTCCAACGATACTTGATAATCCTTTAATTAGCCTCCATATATTATGAATGATTTACTTGTTAAAGGTTTACGTTCAGGTAACACTGCCGTTGCCAGACGCGCAAAACATCCCACAGTATTTTATCAAATTTTATAACTATATTACAAATATATATCTTTATTTAGAATTATTTTTCTTTGAATAAATAAAGACGTGTTCCCAATTTTGTCTGAAAGAACATTTGTTAATTACAAAGACAGTAAAAAACATTACAGCGTATTTTGTGATCTTATGTTGTAAGCTGGTTATACGATATTATCACAGTTTTTTTTTAAAAAGCAAAGACAGAAACACATCTTGCCAAATGGATTATTTATCATTTTTTACTGGAAAGAAGAGGCACATCTCGTGGTAAATATCGTCAATATGCCAGCTCCCATATAAGAAATTTGTAATAAAACATCAAATGGCAAATATGTTTCGTTTTATTTAATATGTTCATTGTTTGGTGAAGTTTCTTTATAAAAGCATTCAACGTTTTGAAATGTGGTCTGTTTTTATTTCGAACCACATCGGGCATTACTTTTAACAATAATAAAAAAATCAAAAAATGCATGAATTTATAGATGTAAAGTATTTACGACGTAACGGATTGTTTATTACTGTCATGACGTTAATTTTCTGCAAATTTCGGTCTGAGGGGAACATCCCTTTAACTGTAAAAACTGAAAAACGTCAGGTAAAACATAATTTTCGTTGATGCTGTTAAATTAAGCATTAAAGGTTCTATTTTATAGATAATTAATACAATTTCGCAAATTGCAGTTTGACTGTTTGAAATAGGAACACATTTGTGCGGTATATTCTAAAACCAATCCACTGCTCTTAGCACAAGGGCACTACATATAGGGTTAATAACTAACCAGTTCAAGTGGATTTTATGCATTTAAATTGAGGACAGGCGGTAGTACTCCAATATTGATCACACTGCATTAGGAGTAAGAGTCTTTTTGCGATGGGCTACAACCTGAATTGAGAAACATCTCTAAGAAAGTTATCAATATATTTGGCAAATTGCTGAAAATGATGTCATACCTTCTTCATACAGATCGATAATGCAAGAAAAAATTCAAGAATGAACTCTAATCTGCAAATGTATAGAGAAAACATTAACGTCGCTTTACCGTTCATGCCTTTTTGCAAGATGACTACAGAGCATTTGATCATGCTTAGCATTGAACAGTTAGGTAAAGCATTGGCTAAACATTGCATAGTTAGGTAAGGCATTGAAAAAACATTACGTTTAAGTTCAATGAGAAATGGGGGCGGGGTAAATCAACACTTGAAGACACAATTTGATCGATTACGGATTGTGCTGGCAAAGTCTGGCAAAAACACTGGTCAATATTTTTTTAAAATATGACCACCTTTAAGGAACTATTAATTTAAATCAACTTATTGGACTTTAAAAGGATCACATCGAGCATTTAACGCATTGTTAATACATAGCATAAACTTGATTCAATCCGGGATATCATTTATAACGAATTAGGCCAATTATCACAATAATTCAGCAGACACGATATGATTTAATAGAAAACAATTATACGAAATGTTTTATATTATATTATATCATATTATAGATATTTGGAAGAAGCATGCTTCAGAATTTTTCAGTTATGGAATTTTTCGTTAAACGGGCTACGAACGCAACCAAACGAAAGATCAATTATGCCTTGAAAAGGAAGTTTCAACTTCAAGTTGTCCAAAATTATTTCATTTCCAACTTAAGTCAGGAGTTCTCAGAAATTAAAGCAGTACATCGTTCTATTAATATTTTAGATTCCTCTGCCTTTGATGAGTAAATCCGTTTTTTAGTATTTTAGATTTTTCTTTGGCGTTCAGCAACATATGAACAATATAGTATAACGAAAAACAAGTTCGCAGTAGCAGGATATGTAACCTCACAATATATTGTGCCTTCTTGTTCATTGATTTTATACGTCCCTACTCCAACAGGATGTTGATTAAAAGAAAGGAAAAATACGATTAAAAATGAGTTGAAGTCAGTTAAAATATCTAACATTTTTGTTTTGTTTGTTTGAATGGGGCTTCGTGCCGCTTTCGGAAGTTTTCAGCTATGTCGCTACGTCTCATGTTTGATGGAGAAGGAACATCTTGAAAATATCCTTGTGAGTTAAGATTGTAGTTCCACCCTGCCTGCAGTAATGCACCAACTCGCAACCTTACTGTTGACAGCTCTTGATTCAATAGTTAATGGCTATTTTAAACACAGAAGAAAGGTAACAGTAGTTATTTTCAGACAAAATGGAAAGTCACCCAAGTATTGTGTTAAATGATTTAACTAGATTTAAAGAGCTAAAAGAACTATAAGATAGAAGACTATAGCAGATTTTTGATATCTGATTTCTGTTAGTAATGTATGTCATCTGCTTTACATGATTTATTTAAGAAAGTTCTGTTCTTCCAAAAATGGTACATTGTAATTTTCAAAATTTTTGGAATGAAAATTAAGTTTGGCCTTTTGCATTTGAATATTAACTCGCTAAAAATATAAATTTTAAGTGCATGCGTATTTTGCTAAAGTATCGACCGATTTATTTGAGATGATTCCAATGTTTAAAAGGCAGTCAATATTTTAAGCGATAGGCATTTGTTTTACTATTATTACCTTTAATTTTACGAATTATATTCTAAACTTAAATCATTTGTGTATGGCATTTAATTTTGAAACTATCTACTCCTGGAAGTGCGTCTTATTCGTTTCGTTATCATGTATGCTGCTGCATAAAAACCATTTCCGGGATAAAAAATGTATTAGAACCATTATTGGAAATGTTCAGGTCTTCCATCAGTTTTCTTACCTTTGTCATTTAATGGTTTACTTCCCTAAATATAATTATGTCTGATAAAATCCCAAAACAATATATATGGGGACGGTAACTGATTAGTAATGTGTTTTAACAAATTCAGATTTAACGGCGAGTTAGAAGAAATATATTTTTTTAACTTGAGTAACTGTTTTATCCAAAGATATCATATCAGCAAAATATGAACTTAACCGCCAGCACTATACTATTTTCATTAACATATTTGGTGTACATATTATATATCGTATTCTCTTTTGATTGTCCTTTTTAATCTATTTCTTGCGCCAATATGAAAATGCAGTACACAATGTGCAACGATGTGGTACAAACAAGAGATACCAATAATGCATGCTGGTTTCAGTCCCTCGAGAAAAACAACATAGTGACTTTACTTCCAAGGAGTGACAGACATTCCCGATAAATATCCGCGAATAAAAAAATATGTCTAATGTTACATAGCAACAAATGAAGTTTATTATGTTATTTCTAATAATAAGGTATCTATTTTGTGTAACCATCTCCTCTTACAGTTTTCCCCACAGATCTCTGAAATTGCAGAGAAGAATTGCACATATATTGAAGTTGTGTAAACGCTATTATGGATGTGTTCTAGGATTTTTTCCTAATTGTCCAGACTTGAGAACTTTTTTCAGAATATTTAAAGAAGACGGTACCTATTTTGTACTCCTTCTACAGTTTTCAACCCATATCTCTGCAACTTCACAGAAAGATTGCACATGTATTGAATTGTGCAACTGCTATTATTAAAGTGTTTGGGAATTTTTTTTCCAGATATTCAAGAACTTTTGCAATTGCAGAAGACGGTACCTATTGTGTGTAATCAATTTCTCTTCTTCAGTTTTCAACACAGATCTCTGAAATTTCACAGAAAGATTGCACATGTAATTAAGTTATGCACCTACTAATATGAATGTAGGCGCAGCCTAAAATGCGAGCATCGCACATTGTTCATGTCGTTACTTCAGAGCCCCCTAACAGTGCCTCTACATTCCATTGATGACGTGACGTTATAATGTGTTGGTGACGTCACAAAACTCAATTTCAAATACAGCGTTTCAGATTGAAAAAAAAATTGTCTGGCATTTTTGTAGTAATTTAAAAAATAAGCACTTTAATTTTATATAGCCGTAAAAAAAAGGCGAAAATAACGGGTCTCGCTAACGCTAACGCGAGACCCGGTATTTTCGTAAATTCCCAATGCATTCCGAGTAGCCCAGGTTTTTTTTTCAATGATCATATTTTGGGTCTCGTGCAATTTGGCAGACTGTGTACATTAGTGAGCTTCGCTTCGCTCGCATATTATGGAATTGTTATTGGATTTTGTTCCTTATTTTCCAGACTTCGGAACTTTTTCTGTGTCATTGTTTAAAAAATTTTGCAGAAGACCGTACCTATTTTTTGTAATCCACTCCCCCTACATTTTGTTTACACAAACCCAAAACCTTCTAACAAATTTTAAACCTTTCACTATTTAGTAAGGCATTGCTTTGCAACCCGGTCAATGCAGACTTTTGCGAATTTTCGGGGGTGGGGGGAGATGGCATACACCAGCGACACCGACAATCGCAAGTAAAGACAATAAAGTTTGTGCTGGTTGACCTTAACATAAAAGGTGTAATTTTGAACAATGTTTTTGAAAAAATATTTAAAAATGCAAAAAGAAGTTTTTGTTTTAGTATTTTTTATCTTGGAATGATGTTTCCTAAATTTTCGCCTAGTGCTTGAGCAAAAATTGTTATGTTGGGAATATTCAAATCGATCTGATACAAATTTATGAAATTGATTTGATTCAGTGACGAGAAAGTGGTCTGAGCAAAAGTCTTATTTTCTATAAATAAAAATATTCGATTCCGCTGCTATATATTTATGAACAATCTGTTTTCTGATCTAAGTCATCAAGTAAGTCGGTTAATGATTGCACAATCTCCTTGCTGACTGAAGGACTCGCACCAGATTCTATCATTTCCTGAAACCAAAAGTTGTTACAATCTCTGTACTTGGAACTGTGAATATAGTAAAGCATTTTGACCACAAGTAGTACTAACAACGGTAAACATTCTTTTTTCCATATTTCCCTCTCTGGAAACACCATCTTCATGAAAAACAAGATCATTTTTAAGTGATATGTCTTAATGAGTGGGTTTGAACTCCTATATTCTAGGTTTGAACTGAAATCTGAAAAGCTCTCAACGCTTGCTTCAAAATTGTCTTTCCTATTTTGTCTTGACGTCTTAATAAAGATTTCATTTTCCGCTTCATTTATCGACTCATCAGCTATCCGTAAGCTATTATCTTTGAGCAATGAACTTTCGTTTAACATTTCTACGTCATCATTATGGCCGTCTCCAATATTCATTCGCGTCCCTTCAAAAACATATTTACCAGAAAGAACTCCTGAGGTATTTTTATTTGCCCACGAACGTTCGTACAACACTTCCACTCCATCACTATGGCTTGTATCACTATTCGATTGGTAGTCTTTAAAAGTGGACGAATATTCTTCATAATCATCGGATTTTTTTACATTTTCTTGAGACAGGTATGGTTGATTAATAGCTTTTAAACACCATTCTGATAAATCTAATGACATAATAGACACCCTGATACTTGGTGGTTCATCACATTTTATCGAGCGTGTCCCGGCTTTTTCTTCCAGCTGTTTGGATTTTTGGATATATGTTTCCTTGAAGACCTTGAGTATTCTGTATATTCGTTTTTCAACGGAATCGGTATCATATAATGAAAAGACCGCCTTTTCGAGTTCATTGAACGAGACTCGCCAAGTATTGCTGTACTCATAATTCCATGATTTATCATCAACATTCCTCTTAATTCCATCGCTAGGAAAGGGAACAAGCATTATTTTCGCGTTGTTCAGTAAAATATCTTTTAAATAACTTAGAAATTGACTTTCTTGCAGTGGAATATCGAGCACCGGTGGCCGATAGCTGACATTAGGGAAATCAAATGTTGGTACAATATCAATGTCTACTTTCATTTCCCCAAACTCTTTTGAACAGAGAGTAGCATAAAAGGTTGTAGAGGGGCCGTGCTGTTCAAAAGACGAAGAGAAATTCTTCTCGGATGGCAAAATACCTTTCGGAAAATCTATGCTCTTAACTGCTCGGGCCATTAAATCTCTAAAATATCCCTGAATTAAGCCAACTGACAATATAACTTCGTTTTCCAAAAGAACTGCGTCTTTCCCAGCAGGAATAAAAAATTCTTTAAATTCGTTCATAAGTTTCTTATTTGTTACTACAACATACACAAAACCTTTCTTTTTATGAGATAACCGAGCTTCTAGTCCTTCGGATATACATAACGAATCGATTCTTGCAGAAAAATCGAACTCGTCTGGTTTGCCTATCTTCACACCGTCATAAAAACTTCCAGCACGAATTAAACTGGATTTAAAACGAGGATCTATTTGTGCAATTTTGTCCAATAAATTTTCAACAAAAGCTTCGACAGTTTGAACAACTTCAGTAGATAATGGAACATCCAATTTTACTCTGTTGTTGTTATCAATATTTGTAAAAACATCAACTAATTTCTTATTATTAATTAAATTTGCTTTTTCGAAAAACTTTGCTATTTTTCCTATTTCTTGTGGTGCAATAAGGTCATCTGGGAAAGTTACTGATGAAGTATCATTGATTTGATTATCATATCTTGAAGGCAGGACATACCGCCTGAGCCTTTCGAAATATACATCACTGTTGATATCGTTCATGACGTTAATTGTCTAGGAGTAAATGCTAAAATTAAACAATAAAAGACTTTTATAAATAAACTTTTTGAAAAAAATTAATAATTTAACATCAGAAGTTTATATAATGCGTTTGGATATTTTTGTAAGCAGTAAGCTGTTAGATGACATATAATTAGCATTATACACATGTAATGAGAAAAATATCTTAAAAAATATATGCAACATGATTAACTAACACATCGGTGTACAAAAACTTTTGACCTGTCGAACACTATGAAACGGTGTAACATCATATAGTATACTAATATGAGTATTAGTAGTCTAACAAATTTCACGACGTTCATAATTGTAGTTGTTGCGTAAAAATGTGACGATAGTAATGGAAGCGGGGGGTTTGGCATGCAATGAAACCTGCTTTAATCAACCATTAGGACCATTGCTGAAGTAGATATATATTGGTTGTTGGTTTTAGAGTTTGCCAGATTCTCGGACTTTAATTTGTGTATTTTTTTTGACAGTTTACGTGGTATTCGGCATTTTGTTATTACTTTCATTCTGTTATTGGCGGGAAGAAAGTGGTAAACATATGTGTCCGAACTCAGTACAGCAGAGAAGCATGTCTTTAAAATCATAGATATTTATCTGCGCCTCTAAGACTTGATGTTACATGGCTTAGGTATTTGGTTATTTTCGTTTTTGTTTAATAAAAGCCAGAAGGGTTTTCTTTGAAAAAATGTAAAATTTAACTTCTACCAATGTTGCAGCACATTATATTGTTTGTTAACTTTCATCTATATCAAAGTCATACTAGCTCGCGTCCAGTTGTTTGCATAAATATTGGTATTATTCCATTATTAATAAATTCAATCGAAAAAATTACTCTACGATAACACGTATATATTTCATACAGTGCATTTTTGATTTACATCACACAAGTAGTCCTTTACTTTTGCTGCCGCATTTTACATTGTAAGTCAGACATGTTTGTTTTTAGGGCGATCACACATTCGTATGTTTGCATGACAGTCATCCGCAAACGACGCCGCCCAAAGGGTTCCGAACAGACAAATTCGACTTTCCCAGATTACACTCTAGTTCAAAACAAGGTCAAAATGGGATATGATAAAATCGCAAGTTCAAAATGGAAAAACTTGAAAACGCTATTTCTGAAGGAAATAAGAATAATAATGGTTAACAAATACAGGTAAATCCGGATAAACATGGAAGAAACAAATATTTACTTTCCAAATATTGAACGCTCTCCTTCAAGACCTTTCCTTTCAGAATAGATTTAAATGGACAACTAAAACTAAAGTGATGACCTCAACTTCACAATTATCTTCTTTCCGTGCAGTAATAGCAATATCAGCCCAGCGTATGATGTTTACATGTCACAACTTTTTTGCGTCATCTCGCATATCGTTTAGAACAAAATTAATCATATTGTAAAAAATGTGTCAAATAAACATTGTCGATGCTATAACATTAATTTAATTATCCGTTATGACATTTAAATAATTTTTAAATCAGACCTCATCCCATCCCATCCCAAAAACACAAAACGCTCTGCACGACTACATTTATTGAATGAAAAATACATTTGCTTGTGCTATTTTAGCAAATCTTCAATAGCGTGGTTTAAATTGTATTCTAATATGACGTCCTGCTTAAGCTATGTAAACAAAGCCGTGTCAAAATTCCAATAAGTTTAGTTCGCACATGCGTAAGCTGTGTGTTGTGTGTAAATGTAAAAACTGACTTAAAAGAAAGCAGTTTGTTATGTGTTATCCATAATTATCGTTATTGTTAATAATGCAGATATTTTCATTTTGAATTCTGAGATTTATATGATTTAAACTACTTCCAATACATTATTTTTTTAAACAATTTTACATTCGAATTAATATGACGTCACAATTAGAATTACGACGTCATATTACGCTGAACTGAGAATTTCAAACTGGAACAATGCAATTTTCGTTAAGATTTCTCAATATTTTTGTTTAAAACGTAAGTATAGTCAATAAAATGACGAGAATATATGTTTAAGTCAATTTTATTTGCTTTAACATACTGTTTTGGGATATATCTTATTAGTTTAAAAAACAGTATTACCATAGAATGTTTAAGTCAATTTTATTTGCTTTAACATACTGTTTTGGGATATATCTTATTAGTTTAAAAAACAGTATTACCATAGAAATGCGTACTCTTAGAGCCGCTTCGAAATTTTAATACAATTGTTAGACATATTAGAATTGAAATAGATTATTGCAATTGGGCTCTATGCAAATTAGAACATGGTCAGACCTTATATTTGTTCTCATTTGATACCTCGCTATCGCTCGGTATAAAATATTGACAAATATAAGTTCTGACCATGTTCTAATTCGCATAGAGCCCGTTCGCAATAATCTATTTCTTAAATACTATACTCTACACAACCCCAATATATATTGAAATTAAAACTTACATACATAATTAAAATAATAATATAACGAGACAAATCAACTGTGTTCACTAATCTATAACAAAAGAAATGAAAGTAGATAAATCATACCCTTATCTATGTGAGTTTATTGCAGATTGTTCCAGTACACTTAATAGTCAATAAAAATAAAATAAATGAGGCAATTTTAGGGTAAAAAAGATGTGCAAATGGAAGAAACACCTAATATTATAAATATGATAATGTTTTCAAGATCCACTCGCATGCCGCGATACTAAAAATAATAGATAATGCATCGAGCAGCCAAAATTAGTTCAATGTAACCAGTATGAAAATTGAATATTCAACGATTTCAGACAACTAGCACTTTAAACGTTTTCAAGTCAAACAGTTGGTAATAATATGTTTGTATAAATATGTATATTAACAAAAGAAAAAGAGGACAGCAATGACGATAATGAAGCTTATTTTTAAAAACGGGAAACTTAAAAAATCAGTGGTTTAAATATGTATATTAACAAACGAAAAAAATGCAGCAATGACGATAATGAAGCCTATTTTTAGAAACATGAAGCCGTCCGACCAAGGACATTAAGTTGTCGGTGTAGGACGTAAAAAACTCCCCAAGTCAGTCAGAAACATGAATCTTTAAAAATCAGTGATATTGCACACACGAGTGTGTCCATGTGTGTTCTACACAATATGTGTAAAGATGACCATAAAATTCGGAAATAAAGACCCGTAACAAAATTTTTCTTAAGTTTATAAATAGCGAGGTACGTATACATCTTAGTTTAATGAAATATTTTAATAGAAACGTTAATTTAAGACTAATGTTGAATTTTCCTAGTTGTCCTGAAATTCATTGTGAAGTACGTTACCATAGATGCTTTACCTTGTAAGTAAAACAAACAAAGTATATAGTGATAGAAAAGAAGGCAAAAAATCCACACTATGACTCTAGTAGCAAATAACAACACAAAAAGGATGTCCATAGGGCGTAGCTAACATGCATATAAAAAGTGCACGAACAAATTGAAGAACGAGTGAGATAGTTGTCGCCCAGTGATGTACCACTTGGCATATCGACGTGTATATACGTTGGGGTCTGCCTGAAGCTTTGAGAAAAATGGTGCAAAATCCTGTGTTCTTGACATTTCCTGCTACTTTTAACGTGCCTTAATTCATAGACTTTACATTGTGCATTCCCTACAAATTCACAGCCGACAGGCTTGGCGATGTTTTTGGCCTGTATGTGGGTAGTGTCTACGTTTAAATGCACACACTTTAGTACCTAATCGTTTTTTAATGGAAAATAACTTTTTCCAATACCACACTTAAAGGTTCTGAATATCCGGAAAAAGAAATCGAGCGGTATTTAAAGACTTTTTATTGTTTATGTTTAATTTTTTGTTTAATGATAGGGGGGTTTTAAAATATTTTTTATTGTGTACGACATGACATATGATTGCTAGGGACAATTGTCAAGCGGAGGCGACTTTGTTGAAAACCGGCCATTAATAACCAAAGCTGAAACCACTTTCAAGGTCAATTTTGCATATGAATATTGGTTAAGACCCTAGGTGTATACAACTTACTGTTTATGTGTTTTGATAATTAACGGAATCGCCAAATATTCCAAGGGCATTTATACGGTTGTCCCGAATCTAAAAAGCTATAGTTTCTAGGGACTAAGGTCAATCGGTAGTAACTTTTTGAAAAACCGGAGGTTACGTTTCAAAACCGGAAGTTAATGTCTGATGACAGAAAATGTTGTGCTAGGGACTTTTGTCAAGTAGAAGTGACTTTTTAAAACCGGAAGCTACTAACCAAACCGAAAGTTGATCTTATGTTCATGGTAAAGTCTTCAGATGATTATTGGTCAAGAACCTGTGTGTTAATAACCAAACCGGAAGTCGATGCCATTTTAAGATAAAATCTTTAGATGACTATTTGTGGAACATAAATAATGTGTTTACAACTTATAGTTTATGTTTTTACAATTAATGTAATCGTCAAATATTTCAATATAGTTAATCGTATATGCTCTCCCTAAAAAAATTATAATATGCAATGCAATAAAGTTGTTTTAGTATTACAATATTTTTGGCTCGTATACGTTTGCTCTTAAACTTTATAATAATACACAAAGAAGTTGTCTCATCAGTCCCTCAATATTCACAACCCATCAGTTTTCTCTCTTTCTTTTATATTTCCGAGGTTACACTATAAGGTTCTTGTTGTTTAGGGAGATAATTCTGTGAAGAAAAATTTTCCGGTTTTACTGGGTAAATTTTAAATAGACTCTAGCTTGTTTCACAGGGTCAAAATGATATGCAGTGTACTTTTTAAATTATTTGGTTATGAAGAAATAAATAGAAAATTATTGAAACAAAGGCAAGAAGGTATTCTTACTAGAATTGGGAAAGACCTTAATAATCAAAGCAAAAGAATGAAGGTCTTCCCATTGGAAGTGGAACAATAAGATTTGCCATTGGAAATTGGAAAGACCTTTATAAATAAGAAAGAATTAACGGAAATACATACCACACAAGTAAGTTATTCTGTATTAGAAAGAACTTCGAATCACCAGAAAAATTAACAAAACAGAAAAATTAAAGAGCAAGTAAGAGGGCATAATACTGGTACTGGCTCGGAACATTATTCAAAGGTGTTGATTGATTGGGTTTTGGATTACATCAAGCAAGCAATATTTGGACTACATTCGATCGCCATAAAATATACCTCATAGAATAAAATAATCTCACACAAAAATAAGAGTATATATACAGATAAAACGAGAAACTAAAATTCTGCAAATAGACTACAGTGTTATAATATAATTGTGTCACAGGCGAAAGTTGTAAACAGATTCGAATAAGATTCGACTGAATAAAAACAATCGAATGTGCGGTCCAATCCCGATATGCTTGATTGCATACGAAGAGTTGCATTGCTCCTCCTTGGGTCGTGAATAGTTATTTAAAAATGTTTTTTTAACTGTGTCGTCCGGATATGATCAGGAACACACCTGGTTAGAAAAACTTGGGCTTGACGACGAGTATGATATTTACAATTATTGTTGTGCAAAAGTGGCAGGATCACATGAAGTTTGTTATGAACCTCGAGATCCCATTCCATGACTGTGTTTCCATGCATTAGAAATGCAAAAATTCTGTTACCCAAAGTTGACAATTATTTATAAATCTGAATAATTGTTTAAACTAAGAGGGTTTTAGTTTTGTGATTTTTAATTGCAAGAAATCATGATAAAGAATTAAAACAGATTAGAAATTTACTCTCTACTGCCGAAACAAAATTTCAGTGCATGAAGAACAGCTTGCTCCGCTGAAGTAAATACAGAGAAGAAACGGAAGAAAGACAACGAGTTTAAACTCGATCTCTGAAGAGAGCGGCTTAAGCAACTTCCTCAACATTTTCAGGTGCTTCAATGTGCAATGATCATTATAGCAAGAATGTATCCAAGGGTTTGTGTCAGACCTTTTTAGTCTCTCGTATCATTCCGGGTTTGGATTTAACAAAGGGTTCTGTCAGGATTTTCAACTGGGGAAAAATCATCTATATTTATACCAGAATTTTCCAAACGAGATTATTCTTAGACCACAAGATTTGTTTTTGATGTTGTTCAAAAATAGTTCTTAAAAAGGTTTGAAAACAAAGGTCGTGGGAAGGATGAGTAGGTACGGTTTTAAATGATTGCATTTTCCAAACTGAGCGTAATTCTTCTTTGATACAAAAAGGCTCGTTGTTTTAACATACAAACTGTCTAACGGTGTATTTCCTAAAGCACTAAAACAAAGATGCAATTCTTGACAGTGTACTTTAAAAAGAACAATACAAAAAAAATTCATTATTTACAAAAATGCATACCAATAGTTTTGGCAGTGGAGAATATTAAACCTTATTCCAATGCCCATTTTCCTTTTCTAGATAAAGATAACAACAGGTGACGTTTAATGCTATTTATAGTTTACATTTGTAACATTCGAGAAATGGTCACCATATAAAGAACTGTCAATAATTTCGTTTAAACCCTAAGCAAGATTACTAGTATTAGTTTTCAATCTGAATAAAGTTACAGATTTATACTTTCTTGAGTATCACTCATTTTCTCTTCAAAGGTGTCAATCAATGATGAATATAGGCCCGTTGTATATTAGCAATGAAGCTGTTGGATTAAAAAAAACTGACAAGGTGATCACTGATCATCCTTTCCAGGATTTTACAGATGCAGCATGTGAGGGCTATCCGCAGAAAGTTGGACGCTTCTGAGGGATCTCTTCCTGGTTTTGATATAGGCAAAACGGTAGTTATTTTTTGGACTAGATGGTAAGTCACACGTGTTGCAAATGTTGGAGAGAAGACTGGCAGATTTCTGAATAGCTGGTAATGGGTATCATTTGGATAAATTTTATGGTTTTTTGAAACAATGGTTTATTTTAATTTTCTTAATTTTTGGGTTGCAAATTAATTTTGGCTTTCTCTATTTGCATTGGACTTGCTAGCAATATTGCACTCTCCGGCACAGAGAACATAACTGGTTCCCAGATATAACCTCTGCCACACGTCATTCTCCATTTACTGCGGGACTACATTTGTCGTCTGCTTGTAACGTTTGTAAACAAAGAATGATGTTTGTAAAATAATACACGAGCTCTTTTTTATTTTTATATAGTCTATTTATACACTTTTTACACAGTTTTACATTGCAATTGCTGCGTTTGTATGCGAAGCATATCTACCATGAGAGATATCTCTCACAATGTCAACCAATGATATGGCAGAGGTAATTGTGGTAGACGTAGGATACCCAGAATCCTTTGCGTGGAGATTGGCAATATTGATGGCAATTTTCAGTGCAGAGGTGTTTTGCAAAAGTTTTGTACTATTTGTTTGATATATCTGATTCCCATGTTAAAAAGTCAGGTCAATTTTTAAGTGATAGGCATTACTTTTTTATTATTACCTTTAATTTTACGAGTTATATTCTAGACTTAAATCATATTGGTATGATATTCAGTTTTAAAACAATATACTATGGAAGTGCGTCTTCTTTGTTTCCTTTACCTGTGAGCTATTGAGTAAAAACCATATTTTACTCACGTATTTTAAGTTTCATTGAAAGTCTTTCATCAATTTCCTTACATGTGTCATTTTATTGTTTACTTCCCTTTAGAGGATTGTGTCCGTTAAAATCCGTTAGTAATATATATGGAGACAGTAACTGGTCATTAAGGTGTTTAACTGATTCAGATTTAATTTTGTGAAAAATACATTTAACTGTTTTTTTTCAAAAGATGTATCGGCAAAATTTGATCTTGTCCGTGAATAGTAGAGCCGCCAGCAGCTATATTATTCTCATCAACATATGTGATGTGCATACTATGACTTTTAAGGATCTCCTACTATTTTCCTTCGTATGTGTGTGTTCTTGAAGGCAAAATGCAACAGAAAGAATGGCTTGAACTAGTAAGATTTCTTCAATTAAGTTAAAATTTAAACTTCGACTATTTCATTGTACAATTTTATTCATTGTCTGTGTGACGAATGGAGAAGCTTATTTACTTTGTCGTCTCCCGTGTCTACTTACGCCTGGAGATCTGCATTAGGATCTTCCAAATGGCGGTAATGTATCCGTCAGATCACCAAATACTGTCTCGTTGCAAATGTCTCTAGACAAATTGTGTTTCGAAATTTTCTACTTTTGTTATCAATATGTTAATTTATAATTTTTGTGACTGTCAGAAGTTGATGATCATCGAGAGACTGATGTTGGAGGCTGACATTGAGATGGTGACCTTAGATGAATTACTGTAGTTGTTGAGGAAAAAGTAGATTTTTTACTATAAAAAACTTTTGTCTGAAGTTTCTGTCAACTGGCAGTCGCAGCATTTAAAACAATGAAAATTGCCTTAACATTAACCTATTTGCATCCACATTTCTGGCAAGGAAAGCAGCGTACTGAATTGGGAATATAACGACTGACATTAACATTTTAAAGGGCAGCACATAATGTATTTGGAACAAATGAATTTAACAGATGTGTGTTTAGCTTTACGAGTTTGCTATCCTTCTTTAATGTGAATATCGTGACATTGTTTACATCCTGAGTTCTAGACAAATTTCATTGTCGGAGAGATCATTTAAATATTTGTTTTTACATTGAACGATTCCCTGGCTGGTATTATATTTCCGATGTGAAGAGGAAAAATTATAAATAGCAGTGTTTTTGTCGATTTAAATAGAAATTTTAATCAATGGTTAGCCTCCCACAAGTAAAAACAAAAGAAAAAGAAAACGAAAAACCAACGTAACTACATCTGCATAATAAAGAGCCTAGAAAAGCAAGCGAACCTTGTCTGAACAAACCTTCGAAACATGTATGAATATATTTAATATAATAACTGTTATTATATTTTTACTGGTCGATATTAAATGTTTGATCAGAAAACGATTGCTGCTCTGACTTATGAAAAAATTTCGTAACAGTCGATCATGGTTATCTAACGATAATCTTCTAATACATATATATCTGTAAATAGTGAGTAAATTTTAACAAATTTGAAATTGAAAGATATATTTATTGCACTTACCGCCACTCCCAAAGAATCAGCTGCTCTGCATTTTGCGAAGGAAATGCTCCTCAATATACGTTCTGGTCTTTGTGAACACGATTCTGATCTGCTCTGCACATGCGATACCAGATTTCAGTTCCAAAATGAGAGTTGTAAAAAAGATGGACGTTATTTCATGTCGGAAAAAGGACAGATGATGAAGACATTTTGTTTTGCACTTGTAAATTATGACTGTAAACATTCTTAAGTGATGTCATTTCCGAGCAATTGAACGATTGTTAAGTCGTTGGTTAAACAATACCTAACATTGTTATATAAAAAAACATCGCCTAGATATTGTCAAATATTCAGATGTTATTCTTGCGCAAATGAACAATGGTGTTTCATTTCACCCGTTTTTTTCTTGTTACTTTTTACTTCAATAAATGGCGTCGTTCATAGACAGGCTAACGTAATTGAAATGATGTAAACATTGTGCTAGCAAATAACATGTCGCTTTTGCTGGTTTTATGACACATATTTAAAAATATATTCTTATAAACTCATTACAAAATGATGTCATTCCTAGAAGGGGAAACATTTCCGATTGATGTCAGTTTGTTAACAAACCTGTGCATCTGCTTGTTTAATGACACAAATTATCTCATAAAGTCATTATTTTGTTATATAAAGAAACTATAGTGCATACAATTTTAGCTAAAAAATTTTAATAGTATTGTCTGAAAAAAATGACCGAAGCTTGGCAAAATGTATAGTAATGTTTTCTTTCACTTTTATTATCGTATTTGCTAACTTGAACATTGGAGTCCTTGTAAATATTGTATTAAATTTAAGTTTCAATGAAAGAAACAATGTCTACATTGTATATTGATTGTGTATCTTTTATAGTAACAACTGAAGGTAAATGAATATTTCGATCAATTAGTTACAGGAATTTTATATTGTGATTTTGAAAAGAGGTATTGTTTTTTTATTCAATATTTGAAGGAATCATTTAACTGAAAATAATAAATCATGCAACTTTTTACTGATTTTACGGTTTTAATAAAATTATGCTTGTTGTTATATTAAGCCACTACCTCCATCTCATATGTTTAGAGGAAATCTAAATTTAAAGTGAATTATATGCGTCACCAATGGAGATTATCAGAAACAAAACGGTGACCCTCGTTATAAGCATCAGTAAGTTTCTCGATAGATTACTCTCATAAATAAAGAGAAAACATAACTACTATAATTTTCTTAATTTTCTTTATTTTTTGCGCACTCACCCAGTTTGATGGAAGTTGAACATGAATTTTCCAACAATGTTGTAAACATTTCAATGTAAATGAAGACAAATGAGACATATAATGTACAAAGTGTAAAGAATTGAACGGACTGTTGTTTTTATGTTTTTACATAAAGTATTTGTTGGGCTATACATACACAGTACCGAATCATACATATTTATTAACCAATCACTAGCTAGGCTGCAGGGTTGTTGTGCAATACATGGAAACTTAAATATTTATGGAGGTTGAGCGCCACTGAGTCTTTGTTAGATCAAACTCGTGTCTGGCGTAGTGAATCTTCCAACCTAATATCTTTGACGACATTTATTGATAAACCCCAACTCCTGGGTTTTTCTTCAACTATATAGCGGTAATTTCTTTTTAAAACCTAATATCTTTAATTACAATTTCTTTTACAAACCCTGCTGTGGTATTGTGAAAGACGCAGACATATGAGGTTGCAGTGTTGTGCGATGGATTGAAATTTACAGCAGCCAAGTATTTGAAATACACAGACATTGCCATATAAGGTTACAGTGTTATTCTGGAATACATTGAGACTTAAAATCGCCAATATATGGTTGCTATGGATATGGTAAAATATTAAAACTCATTGAAATATGATGTCTAACTAAAAGTTCCTGTAAATGTTTAATGTGATGCCATTTATCAAGAAAGACACACAATATTGACATGAAAATAAAACAAGCACCAATCCCGAAGTTTTTGTGTTTTGCAATAAATTTAGATTTTGTTATCTCTTTTTCCGCCAATGAAAATTTATAATGTAAAAAGGCAATTAATTATTTTCAGCCTATAAAATATCTGCTGAATACATATGGTCGTCAGAAAAAAACACTATATGTTTATTAGAGAGACAGCATCGGATTCTGTAAGTATGTATCGTTTATTTAAATTAAGTAGTCTGTTTTTTTAGGTTTTAATGTAATTGCAGCAAATTTGAACTATATTGTAACGTAATGTTTTTATTTGGTGGATGATGGAATTGAATTCCCCATACCATCGTTTGCAATCTATGTCAAATAAGATCGATCAGATTGCTCTTTTATACTCTTTACTAAGTTGACAATTTTAATCTTAGGCTTCAATAAATACTTTTTACAAATGTTGTTTTTAAAGAAGTCATTTTATATATTCAGGTAATGCCTTGTCTATATTTACTGTGTGTGACATTTCGTTGTCTCAAGGAATATCCTTGGTAAATAAGTGTGTAAACATAAGAGCGCTTTAAACTCTTTTAAATATTATCCAAGGTTCTAGATAACATTAAATAATTAATATGCTGCTGCTTAATCAACAAAAATGCGATAAGGCATTGGGTATTACCCTTGCAAGCTCTCAGCACAATGACGGTAAAACCAAATACCGAACACCAAGGAACTGTCAAACAATATCAGTCGTACAAGAGAACGAATAAGCAGCTCTTTGGGTGGAGCCCTTCATTTGATCCCAGTACCCACCTAAGTCGTTTCATTCGTTTTCGATACAGTATCGCTGTAAATAAGATAAGATTATTGTATTTACATTTGTACCACTTTACAGTTTGAATAAAGAAGCGTTATAAATATTAGACAGCTAACGATTCAAATTAGATAGAGTTCGATCTAATTACAACACTAGATAAAGCTATCCCAATACCTCATGTAGTATCCGAACAAAAAATTAGGCCATGTATCAAACGCACACCATCACGTAAACACACGGTTACGACACCAGCTTCAATTACAAACATCGGTTCATTAAGTCGAATGAAGCGGTTTAAGAAACCAGCTCTTACTTTGGGATTTATTATAATTTTGACAACAGTTACTATTTTACCGTGTTTTATTACACAAATAACATACGCCTTTACTTATGGAGTCGTGTCACAGACGGCAGTAAGATTACTAAGTAGCATAATTTTCCTTAATAATCTGTTGGACCTAGTTATCTACGTTATACGCATCGAGGAATTCCAAAAAATATAAAGTGCATCGCACGATAATTTGATATTGACATGATATAAACAGGTACTGTTATATAAGTGATATGAATCGACGACTAAAGTATATGTAGTAGTGTTTAACTGGTTGATTTAAAACACAACAACGAATAATTCACACTATAATAGAGTTCTTTATTTTCATATGTAGTCATATAAACATAAAAGTGGAAAATACCCTGTAATAACAATAACAGGTTCTAAATATATATTTTAAAACAAAATAGCATAATATGTTTACATCGAAAGTGTTATATTACTTCCAGCTTTAATTAAAATGATTTGTTCTCTTTGAGAAAGTTCCGATTGATATGCACATCTAGTTATCAAATTACACAGGTAATATACTGTGCGAAGATTAAGTTAACAATAATAATAAATATAACTAAGTTAAAGCAGACAAAGCATAATGCTGCTAGTTTTATATATAAAGCTGACAATACAATAAAGCAAACAAAACCTACATATATAAATTATAACACAACCTAAATTTTCACGTCCAGGTACAACTGCCGTTTTAAGACGTGCAAAATTGTCTACGGAATTTTATTTTATGTTAAAAAAATAAATATACAAATATATCTTTTATTACAATTATTATTTAGGTAATTATCTGAGTTAAATAAAGACAGGTTAAAATTTGTGTCGAAAAATATTTTTATTAATACAAAGATCATTAAAACATTAAGACGTATTTGGTAATCTTATGTTGTCAGTTGGTTATTAGTCATTGCCACAGTTTTAATATTCTTCGAATAGCAAAGGCAGAAAAACATATTTTTTAACTGGATAATTTATCATATTTACTGGATAATTACATTTATTGCGTCACAAACGCAGTCACATGATAAAATACTGTCAATATGGCAGCCCCCATACACAAATATTTACAACCTCTAATCCACTCTGGAAGCGTAACGGTAAAGATACAATAAAACATCAAAAGGCAATTATATTTCTTTTTATTTGAAGAATAACATATCAAATTTTCATTTTTTCGGGAAGTTTACCTTTAATGTTTGTATTGCCTGTAGGAAAAAACTGAGCCATCATATTTTTAAGACAAGGAAAATGTTTCTTATTCAGTGCCAGATACCTGTTTTCAAAAACCATAACTTGTCATTTTTGATAACAAGATGTTTTTAATGGCCCTTTGTGTATATGCTCCTCCGTTTTCCCTCTGGAGAATTTAGAAAAAGGTCTAGTCCGTATGTATTAAACCTAGTTGGGGTCAGACTTAAAATAAGTAAATGTCACATTTTGATAAACAGAAGTGCAACTATAATACTAAACCAAGTCTGGTGAAATCTATATGGAATGGTATAAATATTGTATTGACCAAACGATAACAAGTCTGGTAACATCTGAAATGAATAAAATAAATGAAATCTTAATTTGAGACAAAAGTTTGTTTGATCAGATGACCGCGGCAAAACCAAAACTGTTATTGTTATGATAAAAATATTTATTAACTGTAAATAATGTTTCGTTATTAATATCATCTATTTATATTCTGCTAGAAACACTGGGCACATAAGTGTATTTCAAAAAAGGTTTAGGAGCAATAAAGCTTTCAGGAGTCCTCATTTGGGGTGTTTTTTGAAACTGCAAAACAATTTTCTGTTCAACCTGTCTTTCTTGTTACTAAAGGCAATATGGTACTTTTGTTTAGCTTGGTCCTTCCTTGATTAGTGACCACACAATGTTTTTATTTGTTCTCTTCAAGCGAGACCATTCATATTCTGTCATACCTGTTATTTTAGACCACATGAAAATGTCATTACTCTTACACATGTACTATTGCTAATTTCAGACCACATATAAAGACGGAGGATCAGCTGGCTAGTTCATCACTAGGGGCCCTCCAGGTCGAGTTGGCCCAATGTGAGACATCATTTTACCTACCCAGTTTGAAGAATGGGTGTGTTATCTTCAAAATTGGTTCAAGATTGTTAAAAAAAATTTTAAGCATTACTTTAAAGTTTAATTATGTTTCCAACTTAGGTTGGACATTTAATATTTTACATATATTATTGTATGTGAACTATAGACTAATCAAGCAGGAAAGTCACGTTTTACCATGGTTCCTTGTTTATATTGGAACCAGTTGATTTGGTATCTAGACATTATTTCTGGTCAGCCTCTATATGAATTGACCTTGAAAAGTATCTAGTTACATGTATATTTCCAGTTGTTGCATGTCAGTGTAAAATCAGAACAAACTCTTGAAATTGTTGTGATGAAAATTTTCTTCAAATTGTCGGTTGGTATTTTAACATGAATACATTCACTAACATTCACTTAAAGTAGTTTCTTATTGACTACTTTTTATTTGAGGCAACAGTTAATATTTAAGTCTAAGGAATATAATCACACATAATTTGAAATTTAGTACATATTGTTAGATTTTTCAATTTATTTTAGTAGTGTAAAACATAAATAATATAAATCGGATTAATTTTCCATAAATTATGTTGCCAGAAATTAATCCTGTATATTTTCATCAAGTTCTAATTGAACAAACAATGATCTACATGTAAACTTCAGTCAGATGTCTGCCATAAAGAAAAAATGTTTGCAACAAAAAAAAAAACAATATTCCAACATAGACCATGAATTATTAAAAATAACTTAGGTATTATAAAAACTGACAGCTATGAATCAAATGTTCTGTGGAAAGCTGAGGTAAATTGATAAAGTGCAAAAATACCTGACAATTCGTGTGGTAAGGAGTGAATGCTTGTAAACACTTCTGCTTTATTTTGTAGATATGTTTTTTGTTTATGTTCTTTCCTTAGCTTTCTCAGACCGTTTTGACTTAATTCCTGTATTTACACATCATAAGAATTTGTTGTCTTCATGTATAATCATATCTATATATTTAGTATAAATTGTTGACAGGACATCTTCATTTCCCGTTTATTGAAATAATGTATGTTTTGAGCATGCTAAATTTCCTCACTTTTATTATAAATAATTCAATTGCATATTTTGCTTATACATAAAATATAATAGGTAAAAATGTTTTTTAAGTAAATTGTTTCTATTGGGACAATTTACCTAACAAGTCATATTTACTAGTCTGGTATTCAATCTCCCAAGGTTTATCATGACAAGGAATATCATTTCTATAATAACAGTCAGATACAGTTGCCAATTTTTCAATGGCAAATTGCCATTATTGATCACAGTCATGGATAAGTTGCTATCAATCATAATACTGAAACAGAGGAAACTGACTGACTGTTGGCTATATGTCCAAGCAAGGGAATAAGGTTGTCGGTGTATGACGTAAAAAACTCACCCATCTTAAGTAAATCTTGTTTAATCAAATTGATTGGACTAGACACAATTAGACAAAATGCTATTTTTCTTTGTGTATTGGATTTGTATAAATAGTTTGGAAACATGAATCAAAACATTCAATTAAATAATATTACTATAATGAGAAATTGAAGATGTCTTGCTTATTATTAATTTTTTGCATTTGTCCAAGAGAAAATCCAACTGTGTCAAACTAAAATTGAAATTTTATAGATCTTGTGATTTTTGTGAAATCGGAGACTTGTTAATTTTCCTGTGAACATACCTGATTATTTATTGAACATATATGTTATTCAGTTGTATAAAACTGTAACAGTTTGACGTTCTGATAATATACATTATCTTTCATTTGTAGTATGTTTACTTATTCATTGAATTTACAAGTTTCTGTAAAAGTCATGTGATTGTTGGTATTTCCTGATCATGTGATTTGTTTGTTACAACTTTGTTTTTCATGTTTGTTGTCCGGTAGAAGCATAGAATCATATGAGAAGGAAATTTACCACAGACCACGTGAAAATCAGTGTATTTTGTACAATAGTGTTAATAGCTTGTTATGATTTCGATATTTATTAGTTGCGTTTATCGACCATCTGCCATCCTTTTGTTTATGCTACTTCCAAACACTTGCTACTTTAAACAATTTCATTGGTTGATTGTTGAATGTTTGACGTCATGTGAAACATTCTCGCCAGGGAATTTCTTAGCCGAAGTTTGTCGGGGACACATGTGGTTAAGGTAGTTCCTCTACTATTGATCAATTGGTCTGTCAACACTGAGGTTGCGAGTTCGAGTCTCACTGCGATAAGTGTGTACTCAGCTGCAGTCCTAATTGACAAGGATTGCCAGGTTTCCTACAGAAGGTTGGGGTTCTCTCTGGGTACTCCTGCTTCCTCCCCAATAAATAACTGGACGTCACGATGCAGCTGCAAATTTGCTGAAAGTGGCGTTAAACATCATTGAAACAAAACGAATCTCCGGACGTGTCTGACAATAATGAATTTTAACACGCCGTTCGTCTGTTTGCAACCAAAAAAGCTTCTAAATAGTTTTATAGATAGAAGTCAATAAACATGTGTAAGGACGACGACGAATGCCGTGTGATAGCAATACATCACATTACAGGTTGGGTAAGGTGAGATGAAACATAATATAAAGTGAAAGGTAAAATAAAAAGAATAATAATGTTAACTAGTTTAAGTAAATATAATCTGGCTTAAAAGAAGTTATATTTACTTACCAAAAGGATTTAATGAGAAGCAAATCGGTTCAATATGTATTCTGGTCACATGTCTTCATGTATTGACATAAACTATCCTGGCTAAAATAGATATACCTAGTAGGAAAACACAACACGTGTTATTAAATGGTGAAAAACAATAGATATAATCAAAAACAAGGCGGTTAGAAAATTGGTTAATGTTTGTGTGGATTTCGTCAAACCTTTCAGAATTTTGATGTCTAAAGCTCCCAAATCTTTAATTCGGGCCTGAAATTGTTTCTGGCAGTTATAGTCTTGATTAGACAAAACGCAATATGTTGGGTTTCTGATGCTTAGTATGTTTGCTCATCAATGTTTTTCTCAGAAATATGTATAATAGTGTTTTTCAATTTTCAACATATTTTTACCGCTCATTTTGAACATTTGTTCAGGGAGTCAATTTTTGTTTAAATATTTTTGTTAAAGCACGTGTGAAGTAACGACAGGCATTTAAATCTCTCAAGCACCCATTGGATAATAGTTTAGCGTAAACAATGTCCCTAAAAGGTACATTGTTTACCTATCCTACTTATAAATTACAAAAAACCAGATACTTTAATAAATTCATAAAATTGGTAATGCAGCTAAGAGACAATTAGCTTTTTTGAAAAGCTAACCTTGTTAAATATTACCCTTTAATCTGGTAACCTTTTTAATTTCGGAATAAATCGAACTTCAAAGTAGGCTTCCAACGATGTAGTAATTGCTGTTAACCTTAAGTGTATTTCCTTGATAATCCTGTTCATAATCCTTCATTAATGATTAATTAATTCACGGACGCTGTGGTTTATCATTGTTTTACAATGGGATATGATATAATAAGTCGACATAAATGGTCATCCCGTTGTAAAACAATGGTAAATCACAACCTCAGTAAATAATTTCTATTATAATAAGACAATTGCGGTAATTTACTATATTAAAGTACCCAACGAAAACAGCATTTCCGCAATAAACTGACTGTTCCGTCAATTGACCTCACAATATATTGCAACGGATAATTACAGCACGTCGCTATTTATAAGATTAATACGCATACGCAATAGCTTACCGCTGGGAGTTCCAGTTTTCTAAATGGAACAGCCCCTCAAAACTCCTCCTCCTCGTCGCGTTTTGCACATACATAAATAATTGTTTTACCACAGTTGTTGTCTCAAAGCATTAAAAACATGTTATATCAGAATATATGATTTATCTGTTAAAGTTTTACGTTTCAAAACGCGCAAAACAGCCCACGGAATGTTATTTTATTTGATAAATATATTATGTAAATAATGTTGATTAACGATTATTTGATTTGTTCAAAACACAATTCAGTTGATATAAGGTGATAAATAAAGGCGAGTTCACAAATGGGTCTGAAAGAACGTTTATTAATACAAAGACCGTAAAAGTCATTACAATGCATTTTGTAATCTTATGTTGTAACCTGGTTATATTATTGAAAGAGCGAAGGCAGAAAACATCTGGCCAACTGCATTATTTATCATTCGTGACTGAAAAACCGCACATAATGTTTCTTCCTACGTCACAACAGCACATTTCGTGGTAAATATCGCCAACATTGCGGCTCTCATATACACAATTTTACCACCTTTAATTCACTCTAGAAGCGTAACAATTGAACATATAATAAAACATCAAAAGACAAATATGTTTCGTTTCATTTAATAAATATTACATTAAATTTTGTTTTTTCCATGTAAAACTAACGCTTACAAATATTGTATATTATTATTTCGAACCACATCGTGTATTATTGTTCAAAATTATTAAAGAATTCGCAAAAATGCCCGAATTTATAATTAGATAAAAAATAAAGTTGTTTATCTACTATTGATCACGTTGTCTCAACAATGAGATTGTGTGTTCGAGTTTTACTGCAGGAAGGGTGTGCTCGACTCATATCTTTTTCATACCGAAGGTTTTCTACGGGCACTCCGGCTTCCTCCCCCAATAAAAATTGGACGCCATGATCAACCTAGAAAATTGCTGAAAGTGGCGTCAAACAACATTCAACGAAACAAAAAAAAAACAAACAAACCATCGTCTTGACGTTAACCTTTTCTGCAAATTTCGGTTAAGGTTGACATCACTGAGGAGAATATCCATTTAAATGTAAAACTGATATAACGTAACAGTAACTGTACGGTAAAACACAACTTCTCCTGTTGAATTGTTTACTAGTAATGCTATTTAATATAATCCTATTTTAAGGATAATTGCTAATATGATTTGTAGTTTTCAATATAGATGACAAATAGCTGAAAATATGTCAAGATCGAGAAGGTAAGGAAATATAATTCAAGAATAAACTCTAGTCTGCAAATTTATGGTCAAAACATCAACACCACTCTAGCTTTCATGTCTGCTGGCACCATAATTATATAGATATAGTACAATTCAAATAGTGATGGAAAAATTCTGCTAAACAACTACTCATGCTCAGTATAATTTGGGGTAAGTTGTTGCTTCTTTGTTTTTGTTTTTATTCTAGAAAGTTGCAATTTATAGACGACACATACAAGTTTTTTCAATAAGAATTCCCAAGGATTTTAGACTTAAATAGTAATTTCACTTGGATTGATCAATTATACTGTTATCCGATATCTGTTTGTAGGTATCAATTTTCAGGGGTTTCGTGTCAACTTAATTAAGCACATGTCTTTGATGGTCAGAATTCAAAACCGAAAAAATCCTTTGGCAGATGATATCTTTGTAAACTACTGAAATGACTTATACTGAGATTCGATATCGGTTGTGTGTATCAATTTACACGGATTTTGTGTAATAAAAAATGACAACTTAATTCAACGCGTGTCTTTGATGGTCAAAATTCTAAACCGAAAAATACAAAAATAATCCTTTGGCAAATGTTATCTGTATAAACAACAAAAAATCGAATTATCTATTCAAATTGTTCAGACACAAATTTACTTGCAGACTTCTACATTTAAGCGTGAAACAGTTCATCACAATCAAAAATCAAAATACTTGTGGTGATTATTGAACGGTTAGGTGTAGCATTTTGACGAAAACATTAATTTAACATTACGTTTACGTTCAAACAGAAATTGGGGGTTTTAGCATTTGAAAACCCAATTTGATTGCTTACGAAGTATGCAGGCAAAGTTGGGAAAAAAGTCAAAAAGTAAACCAGCTTTTAAAGAACTGTAAATTTAAATTAACTTTATGGACTTTTAAAGCATTCCGTTTTCTTGCGTAAGGGTTTCACATCGATCAACTAACGCATTATAAATACTTAACATAAACTTTATTCAATCTGAGATATCATTTTGGGCATATATATCTGATGAACGTTTCCCAAGCCGGTATGAATATTATATTAGAGGGTTACTTTTTAGCAAACATCACGTCACCAAGTGTGATATTTTGCTGAATACCATGAAGATCTAAAATGGATGCAAATTTCACTACAATCATTAGAAATAAGGAAATGTATTAAAAATTCACTTTCTATTGACCAATCAAAAGCCAGCCTTTTTTAATACAAAAGCTGTCAATTATTACTATAATGCAGACCTGTATCGAAGATATGTTTTAGATAGTTGGTAGTAGCATACTTCTAGCATTTCTCAGTTAAACAGTGCACGAAAGAAACCGAGAGAAAGATCATGTTTTCCTTTAAAGGGAGGTTTTTGTGTTCATACGTCACCACCCCAAGTGGTTGTTGTTAAGAGAAAGGATGCATGCTATTAAAAAGTAGGTACCGTTTTAAATGGGCTGAATACTGCAAAGAGAGTTTAATTATTATTTTTTTAAATCAGGTTTGTTAAATAGTTAAATTGTTATATAGCAGTTACCTCCCTTGTCCAAGTGTTGAATATCTGCAAAAAATCTTAAAATTTGATTTTTGTTTAAAGTTTCATGTTACCAGAAAAGAAACATGCCCGTCAGAAAATGTTGAGGCGGCAAATTTTAGCTCCCGGCCATAGTTGCGGTATAGCTGGCAAGCTGAAAGGACAAAACGTATATTGAGCAGTATAAATATTGTGACCAAATCTCCCACCCACCCTTCATAATTTTTGTTAATGGCTTAAGAGTAGATGTGTATTGTATGTAAAATAAAATTAATATGTATGTATTGTATTTAATTTGAACTATTTACTGGTGTTAAGAATTTTTACTTTCAGATATTAATAAAGAGCAGTATTCGATGGACGTTTGAACGAGAATAGTGTTAAGTTATAAACTGACGATATGTACAATCCACTTGAAGAACATTCAGTATCATATACTAAATGGAGAGACATGATGATTGACAGAAAAAAATTAAAACTAACTTTTGCACTTAGAATTTTATTAATGTGACATTAAGATTAACATTAAAGCAGTCGCATCAAGACAATCCTAGTGTGGTTGGATTCTGGCAATCCCAACCTATTAACAGATTATTACAATTTGCCTGGCAGCTTCCCTGGAAAGTGAATTTGCTAATTTTGGTCTCTAGGGTAAACCTAGCATGTCATTAGCTTTGGCTCCTAAGGTGGGCCCGCTGTTATGCTATTTAGCCTCCACAGTATGCCGGCAAAAAGCTTTATCTAGGACTCTAGGGTAGGCCTGCAAAATGCTTTATCTTGGTCTCTACGGTAGACCTTTAGCCTCTTAGGTAGCTTTTTAGCCTCTAGGGTAGGCTTGCTAAATATAAATTTACGCTAAGGACTTCTAAGGTTAGGTCAGCTTATGACACGGTCCTGGTTTTATCTCTTGAAAATACTGGAGTACAGTCCATTTACTTGCTGCGGCCATTCCTCCACAAATTTAGTATTGTTTATGTAAAAATTACTTTAAAATGTTAATTTATATTACATGTTATTTTTAATCTAACCACGAAATGCACGTAATTGGTTTACTTTATCAACTTGTTCGTTTACAGATGCAGTACCGTTTACACATGATGTGACTGTTCCAAATCAGTTAGGAGGATTAGTTGGAGTCACAGTTTTGCTTCTGTTTCCATATTATCAATCGAATTCTTAAATTAAAAACGACTCGTTGTTTTCCAATATAAACTTTCTTTAGGTGTAGTTCTAAAAGCAACAAGACATAGGTGCATTTTTTTTACAGTGTACTGCATCAAGAATTTTTTAAATATCTTAAGCTTAAAGGAATTTATTTTTCAATAATTTGATATTGAGAAGAAAGGTAAGCCTTGAGTCAAACAGAGTTTCTATTTATTGCAAAAATGCAAACCAACTGTTTTGCCTGTGGAGAATTTTGAACCAAATTAAAATGACAATTTGTCTTTTCTAGAGAAATCTTACTGCAGCTAACATTCAATTTGATAGTTTACTTTTCTGACATACGAGAACGTCGACAACATATAGAGAACCGTCAATACTTTCTTTTTAACCTCCAGCAAGACGTTTATTTTAAACATAAATAAAGTAACAAAATGATACTTTTTGTGGAACACTCATTTTCTCTTCAAAAGGGTCAGACAATGTTAAATTTAGGCACTATAAATATATATATTTATCAAAGGTATATATAATCGAACATTGTTTGTAAGCAAACAGTAGCATGTGTATAAATATTTATAAATACTGGTTTTCATGGGTTAAAAGCTTGCACGGTATTTGGGTTTGCTCGACTTGAAAGTTTTAAACGGGTGCGTGAATTTAGTCATTCGAGCCATTGCGACTCAAGTGTACACGGGTTTTTTTATTTTATTAAAAAAAATGTACACTTTTATTTTTTTGTTTTGTAAATTACTAAAGCAAAGAGAAGAAGAAAAATGCACATCAAACTAAATGTTTTTCCCGTTTCGTCCCTGTCGGGGAGGTACTCTAAACAATTTGTAGTTGTGTTTTGTTTTTGACCATAAAGCCTTTGGAATCGTTGTCCGCAAGTGTCACCTGCAATATTAGAGTTGTTTATTTGTTTCGTTTGAGTTTGACGAATTAGGACATAATAGAAATAAGTTTGGTGGATTCATAAAACCAGACAAGAGATCACTCATCATCCTTTGCATTATTTTACAGACGCAAATTGTTATGGTTAAAAGCTGACAGTTTTTACGCTTCAGAGTGATTTTTCAGGTTTTGGGAATAGCCACAACGGCAGTTACTTTCAAACAAAATTGTAAGTCATCTAAATTTTGTGTTAAAACATTTAAAATGCATTGGATAGAGACTATAGCAGATTTTTAAGTTGGTATTGTATATCATCTGGTTCAGATGCATTATCGGTGGATTTATTTAAAGAACGTTTAGCTCTTCCACAAATGGTTCATTGTCATTTTCTACATTTTTGGACTGAAAATTAAGTTCGGCTATTTGTATTTAAATTCTAACTCAGTAAAGATATGGATGGCAATTCTAAGTGCAAAAGCATCAACAGATTTGGTTAATATATATTCGAATCCCATGTTGAAAAGTAATAGGCTATTGTTAAACTATTATTACCTAAATTTTACGAATTATATTAATCACTTAAATCACATTGGTATGTTATTATTTTGAAACAATCTTCTTTGTTTCGTTACTCGTTGTGCTACGGGATAAAACCACACTTGGGATGTAAAATATCTACATAACTATTCTTGAGAATTTGCCACTTCCATCAATTTTATTACCTTTGTCATTTAATGGTTTACCTAAAGAGGATTGTGTGTGTAAAAACCCTTAAGGTTCAGTCACACTACACCGCATAGCGTTAACGGACGCCAAACGCAAAGAAAAATGCGGCTGAAAGTTATCCGGTGATGAAAAGCATTTCCCGCTGCTGCTGCTCGGTGCTCTCATGATCGCTGTACGGGGCGCATAAAACGTGCAAAACGCACAATGACCGAACGATCAACGCACATATACTGGATGAACGACGTACAGTTAACGGACTTCAACGTACTAGTAACGGATTTGTACCGCACAAAACGTACACGCAGCGCATGAAGAACTGACAAAACGTTCTTTGAACTTTTAACTCGTTTAACTTACGTTACATCCGCTGCATGTCCGTTAGTAGTCCGGCCGTAAATCAGGTCCACCGGGCAAGAACGGACTCGAATCGGACAAGTACAGAATAAGGAACGTACGAGTAACGAACAAAACGCATACCAGCGCATGGTTACCGTACATCTGACGGACAACTTTATCCGGTGCTGTACGTTCCAAATTTTGAACATGTTCAAAACTTTCCACCGAACGGAACGAACACCGCTGGACATCGCCGGACAAGAAGCGCAAACGCCGCATGATAAACGGAAAAGAAACGCATGCGAACGGACATGGACGGATTGAAAATTTTGTTATGCGTTGGACGTCCGTTAACGCAATATATATTGATCAGTAAAGATTTTTTTTATTCATACAAATTTAACGGTGAGTTGGAAGGAATGTAAATGAAACCTAGAGTAACTGTTTAAACTTTATCCGCCAGCAGCTATACTATTTTCATTGACATATTTGGTGTACATATATTTTATCATTCTTTCTTGCTTGCCCGTATCACGGAGACGGAAAATACATAGTGGCGTCAGTCCCGTACAAATACAAAAAACATTGTGATGTCACTTCCAAGGAGGTGAGAAAACATTCCTAATGAACATCTGCGTATAAAAAAATGCCATAGTTATATATTCAGAAATTTTTGCGATGTTTTTATTATTGCGAATAATGCGATCGTTCTGCGATCGCAATAATTAAACCTCGCATTTGTACTTTCCTTTATCCGTTGACAAAGTTACACCTTTAACACCGGTTTGCACGGACCTCTGGAGTATAGTGATTATTACTAGCTTTTCTCTTAACGCCGCGTTTAGTTGTAGTAGTTGACTGGTCATTGGAAAGGGGGCTGACAATTTCGGCATTTGCTGGTTTTATTTTGTCGGCGGCCTCTTTATTAACAGCTTTGTCCGGGTCTGGCAATCTCAAGACGATGTCGTCCGCAGCGCGCTTTTTTGTAACGAACTTCCACATTGACATTTTTAACTGGAATGATTATATCAGAAATATCTACCTTATTTATACAAATTTTTTCTTCTCTGTTAATTGGCAATAATTTATTTCATGTTTAATTAAAAGAAAATAATGACAACAAGTAACACGCCAATCTTTTAAATAATTTAATATTTTCTCAATATATCGTGCATACATAAAACATCTGTAAAGCCCTACCATACCCACTCAATTTCAATACGGTAATTAATTTTACACAACAAAATTAATTTCTTTTTGATGTAAACAAGTAACCATTTTAGTACCCAAGCTGAACCTCACTATACACACAAATCATCTCATTGTTAAAAACCTCACTATACACACAAATCATCTCATTGTTAAAAACTTCACTATACACACAAATCATCTAATTGTTAAAGACACGTGACAAGTGCACAGGTAAATCACTTTAGAAAATGAAATGTTGTGTATTCCGTTTGGTGTAGAGAGATTATTTACAGACGACAATAAATAAAAAAACTGACAATTGCTAAGTAATATTTTGTTGTCATTGCATTGTTTTGCTACCTCGGTCGATCGCAATAATAAATGTACGCAATAATTTCCGAATTTACAGTATGCTCTTTTTTAATTAAAGCAATGTTCTTATTTTATATTTGTTCTCTTCTTTATAGTCCGAGAATCCACTGCCGTCCAACGCTTTTTTGACTCTGATGGGAGCATGAGACGTCAGATAGCTAACAAAAAACAAAACAGCGGATTTTGCGACATGGGTTTGGGTCGGTTCATTTCACAGTCTCAAGAGGTTATTAAGATGTTCATATAAAACGCTTCTCTAGATATTTTTCTCCATGAAAATAATCACCTTAACTCCAATCAAGATAATTTTAATCCATTTCTAAGCTCATTTTCATCACTACCCCTACTGTCCGACATTGTGTTTTTATTTTAACAGTTCTCGAGAATTTGAAGATACGCAAAGCATTATGGAGCTGGTTAATGCAAAGGAAATGTAATCCATTTTTACCCATTCGTCCACACTGTTTTTGGTTGAAGGTCAATGAACCATAAGGAAAATCGTGTATCACGTAATATTTGTTCACAAATGAAAGCAAAATGTCGGAATAAGAAAAAAATTGCTGCTCTGACATATTATCAGAAACCTAAAATTTCTTGTAACAGAATATCATGGTCATCTACGGAACATGGGTTTACGATAATATTTTAATACATATATATTTGTAATGTGAGTATATTTTAACAGAATTTTAAATTGAAATGTTTAATTATTGCATTTACCGCAAATCCCAAAGAATCACGTGCTCTGCATTTGCTGAAGAACCTGTGTAGTCAAGTTCAAACAACAGATGATGAAAAATTATTTTCTTACAGGAATACCTGGGATAGAACCTTTTAAATTGTTCTTGAACAATTAACCCTATCTTTTTCTACTTATTTTTCCTTTCAATACATAATGTCATTCAAGGAAAGGCAAGCGTAATTGAAAGATGTAAACATTATTGCGAGTTTACAAATGTTGCTTCTGCTGGTTTCCTGACAGATATGTCCTAAAAAAATATTTGTATAGACACATTATAAAAATGTCGTCATTCCTGGAATGGTGAACGTAATTGAAAATGCTGATCGATTTCTATTTGTAAGCACAATTTTCTATTATTATGACAAAAATATTCTTATAAAGTCATTCTTTTGTTATGTAAAGAATCTAAAATGCATACAGTTTTGTTCTAGCTAAAACATGATATTAACTGAAAAATGACCTATGTATTGGCTTAATGTATATATGGCTTTCACTTTTCTTGTTACGTTGTACATTTGATTTGTTGTAAATATTGTTTTACTATGAGTTGTATTGAAAGTAAAAATACCTACATTGTATATTTGTTGTGTATCTTTTATAGTGACAAGGAAAATGAACAATTTTATAGATTCGTTACAGAAATTTTCGGATGTGATTTTGAAGAACGGTATTTTTGTCCTATTGAAGTTATCATTAGACTGAATATAATAAAACATGTAACTTTATATGATTCTTACGACTTTAATATAATTATGTTTAGTACTACATTAACTCATTACCATAATCTTTTATGTGATTGCATCAAAGTGGATTATGTGCGTCACCATTGGAGATTTTCCGAAATGATCATTGGTTAGTAACAAAATGTGAACCTTCATCATTGTTATGTCAGTTTCTCGATCGATTATTCTCTTTAAAAATGATTGTTAGTTTAATTTTTTGCGAATTCACATAATTTGATGGAATTGCATGTGGATCTTCCCACATAGGCTGGCATAAAAGAAGTTGTTTAAATGTACAAAGTATGTGTATGCTTGACATAGTTTTTTCTTGAGTCGTTTGCCTAATTTGTCGTAATCATATGTTGAAGGTACAATATAAAACTGAAGATTACATATATTTTTTAAATATTTTTTATGTAAATAATTTAGATAAATTTGATAAACTTAAACAACTATTATTGACTACAATTTGTAAAAATAGTCTTCAGTAGTATATTCAATGCGATTAATAAAATTTATTCTTAAATATCAAAATACCTCGAGACGTGTTGTATAATATTGATGTAAAGGAACAATGTACAAGGAGAATATTGTCATTAAATACATAAAAAAACATGTTTTTTTCTTACATATAGAACTTGTTTTTACATAGTAACTTGGTAAGAGTTGGTTTCTCCTTTTTTTGTATATTTAAGGTTGTTGTGCTATGCATACAAATTTACAGTACCAAATTATACATTTGTATGCACCACTAAAATATTAGGCTTCAGGGTTGTTGTACAATACATTCAAAGTCGATGAGACTATGTCAGGCAAAACGCGTGTCTGGTGTAATAAATTTTATAATCTAATATTTTTGATGACATTTGATTTAAAACCTAAAAACTACTGCTGTGTTATTGAGAAATACACAGACATATTAGGTTGCAGTGTAGTATGATGCATTGAAATATACAACCCTAAATAGAAGGCTGCCAAGTATTTAAAATACACAGACATTGCCTTATAAGGTTACAGTGTTGTTTTGAAATACATTGAAATTTACAACAATCAATATATGGTTGCTAAGGATATGGTAATTTCCTGTAAATGTTTTGTGCGATACAGATTAACAAAAACCACAAAAAATTAAAATTGACATGAAAAGAAAACATGAACCGATCCCGAGGTTTTTTTGTAATATATTTAGAGTTAGTTATCTTTATTTCATCTAATAAAAATGTATAATGGAAAAAGACAATTGATTATCTCCACCTTGTAAAATATCTTCTCAATACATATGGTCATCAGAAATATATGTTTATAAGAGAGACATCATCCGACTCTGTAAGAATGTATCGTTTATTTAAATTTACTAAAGTCTGTTTGTTTGTTTATGTGAGCAAATTTTAACTATATTATGACGTAATGTTTTGATTTGGTGGATTGGGATGCATTTTTCCGATGTGAATTCCCAATACCGTCGTTAAATGTTTCAATCAATGTCTAGCACACGTCGCCCGGATTAAGTCTTTGTCTAACAAACCCAGTGTTCAAAATGTGCAGACCAATAGCATATGACTAACGACTTACTTGATTCGGCAACTTAGGAGCGTACCATTATAACTTTATTTTGCATATGATCAACATATGTATTTTTCATTCATTTTCCTGAATTTTGATACATATTTATCGTTGTATTTGTATTTGTCAAATTGCTCCTTTATACTCTTGCCTAAGTTGACAAGTCTAAATCTTACGCTTAAGTAACTAATTTTTCAAAATGTAGGAGTTATTTTATATAGTCAGGTTATTCCTATATTTAGTGGATGTGACCTTAAAGTGTAGAGTGCTTACAACTGTTTTAAAAGTTAGCCTGCGTTCCAGCTGACATTAATTAATTAATTTTCGTAAACTGCTGAATCTACAAAATTTGGGACATCACGAATTTAAGTGACTTCTTATTTAGGTCGTAATAAGTTTTAGTACATTTTACCACGACTAAAATGGATAAATTTGATTCTGTAAATAGATATAAGGCAATAATGCAGTAGTACATATTTTAAATTCTAAATAAATTATATACTGATCTCTATTCCATATCATATTTAACGGAAAGCAAATTATGATATTATTATTATACAATTATTGACCTCGACATAGGTTGACGTCTATTTTTATCAACCCTCATAAACATTGATATTAACTCATGTTAAAGTCGATCAATGTTTATTATATGAAGAATTATTTGAATAAATTTAATACAAAAGTAATAATATCCAGGTAAAAGTAAATTCAGACAAGAGCATCATCATATATATATCTATTGATAAACATTACTAGGGTTCTGAAAAATATTTGCATGGTGATCGTATTGCCGTATTCTATAAACAGTTAAATGAAGCATCAATGTAAGAAAATAAGAAAGAAATGCGACCGAACAACATTAGCCAAAAGCCAAAGGATAGTTACAAATCCGGATATAGACAAACAAAACACAAAAACCAAAAACATAAAACACAGAAAGAGAGTAACACAAACCCAATAAAAACCATGGGTGCACTCAGGTACTCCGGACGAGTAAGCAGTGCCTACCTCTAATTAGACACCAGTCGAGTTACTCACTGTCATGTCCAGGGAAAAGTCAAATCCAGGAATAGGAAACACTACCTATGACTCAGCGAAAATGTCAGATCGTATTTGAGAAACTGATTTCCCATAACGATCAATTAAGTCATGGTGACGACCATAGAACTTCTGGAGAGATAACATCAACCTAGGTACAACAAACCCTTGTGTGAGTAGTTTAACAGTCAACAGCAGTGATCGGCCTAGAAAATCGGAATACCGATAGCAGGATCTAGAATAACGTACAAGTTGCGAAATGTACACACCATACGCTGGAGCTGCTGGATGTTGCTGTCGATGAACGGAAAGTTGACAATTGGAAAGTTGAAGGCATCACGTTTGTCGTAGTCTAGTTTTTAGTTTTCTTGAGTCTATTTCTAGAAGTAGGTCTAAGTAAGAGGCGGACCTTAGTATATTTGTGGCGTCTTTAATTTCAAGCTCGCTAGGGTAAATTGAATGTAAATAATCAATAAATTTAGCAATGTTGAGGGACAAAACCTCATCAATATAGCGAAATGTTAAATTAAAAATCTGGGCTAGTATCTTTTAGCCCTGGTTTTGAGCTGCGTATGAGGGATGGCCGTATAGAGTGTCGAAAAATCAAATGCTTTAATGCTGTTACCATGGGAAAGAGATCCAGACCTCAAGATGTCTATCAGGTCTTTTGAATTTGTTAATATCCCCATTTCATTTATTCCACTCCTGGAGTAGAAAGTGCCACTGTATTTTTGAAGTCCCGATTTTACTGTTGTTCAAATAGAGGTCAAGAGTTGCGAAATAAATATTGAATAAGAACAAATAAAAAAAAAAGAAAATATCGAAAAAACCCAACGAAAATGTATATTATCGTATAGACCTAAAATATGTGATATATTTATGGAAAAGATGTTATTCTTTCAATGCAGCTCAAAACAATCTTTTTTACACTGGTTGTTGAAGTAAAAATATTCAAAAATATCAGAACATAATAATATAATAAAAAACTCACAATATTACTTGTCATCGGATTGCGGGAATTACCACATTATAGGGGTGTTCCGGGATACTCTAGATGCCATTATGTAGCTGAAAAGAGGTGCAATTTTCGTTAAACCCGGTTAAAACAAACTCAATAACATTTATTTATTATTTTTAATGAAATGCATGTTAAATTTAACACGAATAACAATCAAAGTGTTAGTTTTTCATTTCTTGCATTATCAAGCCGTTTGCTTTAAAATCAGATTTTGCCGAAACTTTGCACAATAGATACTGTAAGATATATCTTTTACAAAATGTAACAGTTTTCAATAAAAACAATTCATTTCATCATTTTGGAACACAGTTTTATTTGTTTGTTTTCAAAATGTTTATTTATCTTGCCACAATCTCCAATGAGGTAAGGAAAGTTAATTTTAACTTTTATCTGATACTTGTGCACTGGAATCGGATTTCTTTTTTACAAATTTGAAGTTTCCTATAATATTATTTTACACGTTACTTACACAAAGTTAGCAACAAAATACGGAACACCATGTACACTGTCTATATACAGTCACTCGATAAATCAAAGTCCAAGACAACAGCAAAATAGAGACAAAAATAAAACTAGGCGATAGTACAATTTTGTTCCATTACTCGTAATGTAGCAGAGTGAGTGTGAATCACTCCCGGCACTTTGATGCTTATTTTAATTACCCGCTAACCGTTATACTCCCCGGGTTTAGTTAACTCATTAGATGAAGTCTTTTTCTAGAGACATATAGCTGAATCATAATAACCTAAAGCATCAGTGTAGTTGTATAAATGATACACTCTTACCCAGAGGACATATTTCTTAAAAATCCTCATAGAATTAACGAGCTTGTGGACCTTATAAAGTTCAAAACGAATATTTAGTGTCAAAACAATAGTTAGATATCTTACTTTTCTCTTCAACGCAATCATATTGGAAACAATAATCCTTTACCCTTGGAGGAAGGATTAATTGTACTAATATATAATGGAGGTAATTTGCCTGACACAGAACCTGACAGATACAGACTGTTCTGTCTATTATCAAGCATTCGAGAAGCTCATTCGCAAACAAACACAAAGTCATATTTTAACTCCCGACTTATTCCCTTGTCCCCTCCAGCAGGTTTTCAGAGTAGTCTTAGTTGTATGACAGCCTTATTCATGTTACAGGAAACCATTTATCATAACATCGAGTTAAAGATTAATGTACTTGCAGTATTTCTGATAGTCGGAAAGCCTTCGGCACGGTATGGCAAAAGGCTCTTAAGTTTAATTTTGGAAAATATAATTGTTACTGTATAATCAATGATTTGTTCTCAAACTTTGGAGTGCCGTTGTTATAAATCAATGTTTTTCAAAATATTTTAATGTATCTGAGCTGTAAGACAAGGTGGAGTCTTATCTGGTTTACTATATATTATCTTCATAATGAATTATTGATCGAATAGCAAACATGTAATTGTAAAATGGGTATTGGGCATATCCAGTCTTTCTGATAATGTTGCATGTTAAGTACTGTCTCTTTTGATACTACCAAATATGCTAGACAGGTGTGCAAAATATGCTAATAAATGGAAGTTCCAGATCAACGCATCGAATTCTTGCGATATGGTATTTTTTAGACATTTATTTAAATTAAAGTTCAATTAAACAATCGGAAACAAACTTATATCTATATCCAAATCTTACATCTTCTTGGGCATTGAACTTCATAAAAATATCAGATCATTGAACAGGACTCGTGTCGTGTGTAAAAAAAATTAGGAAATCGTATTTTGCGATATCAAATATTCAAGATGAAAATGTAATTACTTTATTTAGGATTTACAAAAACGTCGTGTTCTCAACAGGCTTGTGTTGATGTGAAATGTGGTATGATCCTAAACAACAGAACATATGCGACATATTCCAACACGTACAAGGTCTGACTTGTGCGAAAGCTTATTAGCACGTTTGTCTATATTATGCGAAATCGAAAAACGTAAATTTCTTGTTAGATTGTGACATTTTACCTTTACGAGTATTCTAATTGATCGTTATGGGACATCCATATCTCATATACGATCGGACACTTTCGCCGAGTCATAGATATTCTTTCCTGTTCCTGGATGTGACTTTTTCCTAGACATGCCAATGAGTAACTCCACGGGTGTATAATTAGAGGCGGGAACTGCTTATTTGTTCGGAGCACCTGAGTGCATGAGTTTTACTGGATTCGTGTTACTCACTTTCTGTGTTTGTGTTTTGGGGTTTTTGTTTTGCGTTGTATATATTTGTTTAAATTCGGATTTGTAATTGTCTCTTGATTTTCTGCTCTCGTTGTTTGGTAGTTTCCTTGCTGATGTGTTCTTCATTGTCTGTTCACCTGTCTATCAGAAACCGAGAATCGTTATGGATTCACAACAGACATCAGCAAAAAACACCAACTTTGTGTATATAATTGAATTCTGCTATTAAAAAGATAGTGAACAAAACAAACAAATAAATGTAGCGGCTGGGATTTTGGACAAACTATGCTTTTGCCAAAGCGAAACGTATCATGACGGTAAATAACGGAATTTTTTTAAGAAATCTTTTCAAGCTATTTGGAGTCATGCTTACATAACGTAAAAGAGATTTATCTTATGTTTGTATGTTATATATATAGATCGAAGATTTTGTTAAACTCAGTTCTGTCGTTAATCCGCCAAATAACAAGACTCAAATATGATTATAACGACAGCAAAATTCAAAATAAAATTGAACAATTGTGTCTTGGATTTCAACTGTATGGTAGATTTGTTTTAGGATTAACAATTGGAAAGCAAAGCCTAAAAATACTGTTTATTACATAAAGTGGAAAATATTCGGTGGAAATAAAGAAATATATATCATTATAGTAAGTATTATTTACCGAAAAAACTGCTTTTGAGGTTGGTAAATAATCTTCACCAGCCACAAAACAATATTTTTGGCAAATACAATTCACTAGCATGATATTATATATACAATTTTTGACTTTGACATCTATTTTTTATCAACTCAAAGTATACTATATTTACCGAGCCGTTAGTCCCACATATCAGGATGCAGGGTTGTCGTGCAATACATTAAAACTTAAATATTTTGGGGGTTGAGCTCCACTGATGAGTCTTGGTTAAACGAAAAGTGTGGGTGGCGTAGTTAATTTTATAATCTTATATTATTGATGACATTTTATTTACAAACCCCTATACTTAGTGTTGTGGTATTGTAAAATACATAAACATAGGTTACAGTGTTGTAATTTACAACCGCCAAGGTATGTGGTGAAATATTAAAACTCATTGAAATATGAAGTCAAACTGTAATTTCCTGTAAATGTTTCATCTGATTCCGTCTTTTGTTAAAAACAAAACCAAACCACAACAATTAACATGAAAAGAAAAAAAGAACCAATCCCGAAGTTTGTTTTTATTTGCAATAAATGTAGATTTTTTAGAATTTGTTATCTCTATTTCCGCCAATGAAAATTTATAATGGAAAAAGACAATTTATAATCTTCAGCTTACACAATATCTGCCTAATACATATGGTCATCAGAAAAGTAAACGATGTTTATAAGAGAGACAGCATCCGATTCTGTAAGTATGTATCATTTATTTAAATTAACTAAAGTCTGTTTGTTTGAGGTTTGACGTAATGTTTTTATTTGGTGGAAGGGGAATGAATATTTTCGACGTGAATTCCCAAAACCGTCGTTATAACTTTTTCAACCAATCTTAAATAAGATTCTTCGGCAATTAAGTCTTTGCCTAACAAACCCTGTGTTGAAACTTTATCAGTAGTACATGAGTAAGGACCTGCATCATTTGGCAACTTAGATCCATACGAAAATGAAATTTTCATTGTGCAAACGATCACCATATTACTCTATTTTCCTGAATCTTCATACATATTTATCGCTGTATTGGTCAGATTGCTCAAGTATACTCTAGACCAAGTTTCTTTTTTGATGTATGAGTTATTCGTATATAATGAGGTTATGACTATATTTACTAGATGTGACCTTTCGTTGTCTCAAGGAATATCCCCGGTGCTTTACAGTGTAAAAAAAATCTAGTTTTAAAAATTAGCCTATGTTCAAGCTGAGATTAATTAATTAATATGCTAAACTGCTTAATCTACAAAATTTGAGACATCACGCATTTACGTAACTTCTTAATAAAGTAGTGATAAGTTGTATTACATTTTACCACGACTACAATAGATAAATTTGATTCTGTTAATGGATAAATAAGGCAATAATGCAGTAGTACATGTTTTAAATTCTAAATAAATTATATATTGATCTTTATTCTTGATAATATTTACCATCGTTATAATTTTCAACCAATCGTAAATTAGATTCAAAGCCCATTACACTTCGCCAATTAAGTCTTTGCCTAACAAACCCTGTGTTGAAACTTTGTCAGTAGTACATGAGTAAGGACCTGCATCATTTGGGAACTTAGATCCATACGAAAATGAAATTTTCATTGTGCAAACGATCACCATATTCCTCTATTTTCCTGAATCTTCATACATATTTATCGCTGTATTGGTCAGATTGCTCAAGTATACTCTAGACCAAGTTTCTTCCTTGATGTATGAGTTATTCGTATATAAGGAGGTTATGACTATATTTACTGGATGTGACCTTTCGTTGTCTCAAGGAATATCTCCGCTGCCTTACAGTGTAAAAAAAATCTAGTTTTAAAAATTAGCCTATGTTCAAGCTGAGATTAATTAATTAATATGCTAAACTGCTTAATCTACAAAATTTGAGACATCACGCATTTACGTAACTTCTTAATAAAGTAGTGATAAGTTGTATTACATTTTACCACGACTACAATAGATAAATTTGATTCTGTTAATGGATAAATAAGGCAATAATGCAGTAGTACATGTTTTAAATTCTAAATAAATTATATATTGATCTTTATTCTTGATAATATTTACCATCGTTATAATTTTCAACCAATCGTAAATTAGATTCAAAGCCCATTACACTTCGCCAATTAAGTCTTTGCCTAACAAACCCTGTGTTGAAACTTTGTCAGTAGTACATGAGTAAGGACCTGCATCATTTGGGAACTTAGATCCATACGAAAATGAAATTTTCATTGTGCAAACGATCACCATATTCCTCTATTTTCCTGAATCTTCATACATATTTATCGCTGTATTGGTCAGATTGCTCAAGTATACTCTAGACCAAGTTTCTTCCTTGATGTATGAGTTATTCGTATATAAGGAGGTTATGACTATATTTACTGGATGTGACCTTTCGTTGTCTCAAGGAATATCTCCGCTGCCTTACAGACGTGTAAAAAAATTATAGTTTTAAAAATTAGCCTATGTTCAAGCTGAGATTAATTAATTAATATGCTAAACTGCTTAATCTACAAAATTTGAGACATCACGCATTTACGTAACTTCTTAATAAAGTAGTGATAAGTTGTATTACATTTTACCACGACTACAATAGATAAATTTGATTCTGTTAATGGATAAATAAGGCAATAATGCAGTAGTACATGTTTTAAATTATAAATAAATTATATATTGATCTTTATTCTTGATAATATTTACCGTCGTTATAACTTTTCAACCAATCTTAAATAAGATTCAAAGCCCATTACACTTCGCCAATTAAGTCTTGGCCTAACAAACCCTGTGTTGAAACTTTGTCAGTAGTACATGAGTAAGGACCTGCATCATTTGGCAACTTAGATCCATACGAAAATGAAATTTTCATTGTGAAACGATCACCATATTCCTCTATTTTCCTGAATCTTCATCCATATTTATCGCTGTATTGGTCAGATTGCTCAAGTATACTCTAGACCAAGTTTCTTTTTTGATGTATGAGTTATTCGTATATAATGAGGTTATGGCTATATTTACTGGATGTGACCTTTCGTTGTGTCAAGGAATATCCCCGGTGCCTTACAGTGTAAATAAATTCTAGTTTTAAAAATTAGCCTATGTTCAAGCTGAGATTAATTAATTAATATGCTAAACTGCTTAATCTACAAAATTTGAGACATCACGCATTTACGTAACTTCTTAATAAAGTAGTGATAAGTTGTATTACATTTTACCACGACTACAATAGATAAATTTGATTCTGTTAATGGATAAATAAGGCAATAATGCAGTAGTACATGTTTTAAATTATAAATAAATTATATATTGATCTTTATTCTTGATAATATTTACCGTCGTTATAACTTTTCAACCAATCTTAAATAAGATTCAAAGCCCATTACACTTCGCCAATTAAGTCTTGGCCTAACAAACCCTGTGTTGAAACTTTGTCAGTAGTACATGAGTAAGGACCTGCATCATTTGGCAACTTAGATCCATACGAAAATGAAATTTTCATTGTGAAACGATCACCATATTCCTCTATTTTCCTGAATCTTCATCCATATTTATCGCTGTATTGGTCAGATTGCTCAAGTATACTCTAGACCAAGTTTCTTTTTTGATGTATGAGTTATTCGTATATAATGAGGTTATGACTATATTTACTGGATGTGACCTTTCGTTGTGTCAAGGAATATCCCCGGTGCCTTACAGTGTAAATAAATTCTAGTTTTAAAAATTAGCCTATGTTCAAGCTGAGATTAATTAATTAATATGCTAAACTGCTTAATCTACAAAATTTGAGACATCACGCATTTACGTAACTTATATAAAGTAGTGATAAGTTGTATTACATTTTACCACGACTAAAATAGATAAATTTGATTCTGTTAATGGATAAATAAGGCAATAATGCAGTAGTACATGTTTTAAATTCTAAATAAATTATATATTGACCTTTATTCTTGATAATATTTAACGCAAAGTAAATTATGGTATTATTATATAATGTAGACACCATGTAAACTCAGAACAAATAATATTAAATGTCATATATAAATAAAATGGAAATAAAAATACAAATTTTATACAATTTACAACAACAGACGCGCATTTCGTCTTTAATGGAGCGCAAGGAGCCTTGGTGGACAAGTGGTTAAGGTAGTCCGTCTACTATTGATCACGTGGTCTGTCAACACTGAGGTTGCGGGTTCTTGTCTCACTGTGGGCAGGGTGCGCTCGACTCCAATCTTAATGGACAAGGATTGCCAATAGAAGAAGGTAGCTGGTCAAGCATAATCAGAAATGATCGCATCTGTCATATTTGTAGACAAAACGATATAGGTGATGAATACCATTATAAGCTTGTTTGTCCTTTTTTCTAGACAGTCGTCGCGTAAAATGTTTATTCCTTGTTACTATATAAGGGGACCAAATGTGATAAAATTTAGAGATCTAATGAATAGTCACAATAAATCAAATGATTAAGCTTGTTCAGTTTAATAATATAACAAAACCTTGGCTACCCCAGCCTGAGTTTGATTACTTTTTAGTTTAAGGTTTATGTTTAATTTTAGTTTGTATATTACTGGGTGTGTGTGTGTTTATTTAGTTCTTACTTTTAGTTTCTCTGTACTTCTGTCTTGTGGTTTTAGAGAATAAAGATATATATTTTTCCACTTTGACTGTTTTCAAAAATAGGCCATTGCAATTTGATTTGTGGTTTTTCGCTAGATTTTTCGACACTTGCTACAATACAAAAAATGTATGCTTATGAGTTTATACATGTATGTTTGAAATTAAGAGCATGTATCGGTTTCAGCAAAAGGTTTGCCACTTTAAACAGCCACACATTTTTTAAAACTATAAAACATTGATTCATTATACCATTTTGCCTTTATACGTTAAAATAATAATAATAGTAATAATGTCCTTTTCTTTGATTAATAATGCTGTTTGATATTTCGAGGGCCCATAGTGGCTGAACGGTGTAGACAGTTCAACATCTGCTATTGATAACCAGTCTACTATCAAACACAGGAGTTGTGAGTTCAACATGGGCAAGGTGTGCTCGACTCCAACCTTAATTGACAAGGCTTGATAACCTTTCTATCACAGGTCTAGTGTTCTCCACTGGAAAGAAGAACGGCTTCCTCCATAATAAAATATGATGCCATAATATAGCAGAACAATTGCTAAGATTGGCTATAAATACCTTTGAAAAGGAAACAAATTTGTGATATTTCTATTGAAATGTGATACATAACAGATAAACAAGTCTAACTTAAATTAACTTTATCACTTGTAGTCTTTGAGTACATCCGATACATATTTCTAGTTCAAAATTAGCTTTGATGGGAAAGGTTTTTTCCTATATTTTCAAAGCTGGAAACATTAGTAAAATCCTTACAGCGTTATCGTAAACAAACACCTGTTCCTTAATATCGTTCTTTTTAAATATACACATTTTCTTTGTTATCTTTTTATAGATTTCCTAATAATCTTTTTTTAATTAGAATTAGTATGCTAGAATTAAAATTAATTATGACTTTACTCAAACAAGTCTTTACTAAAATCAGACTTGTTGGGGAAAGTGTAATTTTCGATGTTGTTAATTAATAATGAAGCAAATTTTTCCAGATGTTTTAACTATAACTTATTTAACAATATTTCTACAGTACAGCCAAGCAATTACTACCTTAGCTTCCCCGTTGCAGTGCATCATATGGTACTCAAGGATTGCCAGTTTTCCTACCGAAGGTCTTGGGTTTTCTCCAGGTTGTCCGGCTTTCTCCTCAAATAAAAACTGGACTCCATGATATACCTGGAAAATTGATGAAAGTGGCGTTAAAAACATTAAAACAAACATTACATACAAACATTATATATTGCTAAAACCGGTGTTAAATAACCCTAGTTTTATTTTGATCCTATTTTAATGGAGATTTTAATTAGATGGGTTTTACTGTGATTGTGGTCATTGAAGATTTCTCAAAAATGTGTACTCTGATTCTCGATAAGGTTTCAGTAACATAAATAACAGGCCATATATATTAGAAAATAATAACATATTTCAGTTATAAAAAAAATTTTTTAATTAAAAATAATTTAAGAATGGAATAATAAATTAAAATACCAAATTTTATTTAATAAAAAATATATATATAATATAGACTTGTGGATTTAACTTTTATTAAGTATCTTCTATTTATTGTAGTAAATTCTTAATAAAATTGTTAGTAAGTAAACAATAAGCAACAATTTTTAACTCGAGTTTAATTTCCATCAGACAACGAATTCATTGAATATAAGTCATTGATTGGAAATTAATACGAACATGCTGCATATTTCAAATATTGAAAGCAACTTACCCAATTCAGTTTATTAAAATGTTAAAATCTAAATAACAAACGTTTCCGTTATCTTTAACATTTATTTGGGCTCTCGATGGCCGAGTGGATTTTATAGAATATAAATATTATTTTGGTGTAACATAAAACTATAATGATTGCAAAAACATTTTTGACTTTTTTAAGAATTAAATTTTAAAAATCAGATACTTTTAGTGATTATTCAAAACCCTGTTTAAGCGATTTTGTATGTCCCTGGTAACAAATATGGCTCACCAAAGTTTGTGAATGGGGTGCAGCTTTTATATTTACCGCACATTCTTACAAAATAGCCATGTTGAAGTTCCATTGGCAATTAGATTTGACGAAGCTAGGACGTTATTGACAAAATTTTGCCTGCGAAAATTCAGATAGTCTGTTTGTCCCATTAACCAGGTTTTACTAAAGAAGCAATGCAATTCAGTGTATAGGAAATAGCTGAAAATGGCAGCTGGTACCAAATAATTTGTCATATAAATGTTATTTTTTCGAAGAATAATTTTAGGAAGTTTCATGCTGGCAAATTCTAATTTTACGGAAGACCACTTTGACTAAGGGGGAAAAATGTCACACATGATAACATACACACAAATTTAACTCGTCGCAATTACCCTTAGAAATTACAGCAGTGAAACACGGGGGTATAAAATGTTATTTTTCTATCTTAAAAAAATTTCAACAGTTAAATAATGATGGAAAATTTAACAATACATAACGTATTGAGTACGTGTGACAAAAATGTATATATTGTAAACGACGCATTTACTATATTTCAACGCCGATTTGAACAAAGTTGTTAAATAGCAATTACGCCTAAATATTTAGATAAATACACATTACATACCTTAAGTGTTTGTACAACTCCCTCTATCACGTCGAGACAGTGGTGTACTTTCGTATCGCTGCTAGACGCGTAGCGTCGAGTTGTGGTACGGAATGTATACAACTGTCGAGACGTGATACAGGTAGTTGTACCTACAGGTAAATGTATATAATAAATTTATGTAAAATTAAGAAATATGGTAAAGGTAGAACAAATATGAATGTTTAAAATTTATGTTTGAAAATTCAAGGAAGCGATTTTACATAAAGTACAGTCTCTAACGTCACACGCGTTATGACGTCACATTGCATTCATAGAATGAGAGTCATCGTCGTTGTCATTGGTTATAACATTCATTATGACGTAAAAACATAGGTCCGACGAAAGTACATCTTGTATCACATATGTAGATGATACAAGGTTTCTAAGTTGTATCAATCATTAAATTTTCAAATTTTGACAAAAATACAAACTAAAAGCGAATTTGTTACTGTAAAACTAGATTAGGATTTGGGTTTCAGGTTTTAAACTGGTTTCAATGAAGTTTTCAAACTGGTTTTGGTTTAATTGATGAGTACGAAATAATTGGTTTCGGTTTAGGTTAAATTAATGAATAAAGAAACATATAGTTAATCAGAAGCAGAGATTACACAGTTATACTATAAGAAAAAACAATTTTTAATATTTGTTGTATATATTCTTTTAGTCAGATGACTCTCCGAAAATTGTAATGTGTCTATTTTCGAAATCGTCAAATGTCAAAGAATTTGACAATTTTTATGTTTATCTTTTATTGGTTTCCCCAGAAAAATCCAGCAATGCTATGTTCTAGAAGGGTTTTATCTTGTATCTTAGATTTTTTCAAAAGATTTATTTGTTTATCTTTACAACATCTCCGCACTGCAACATTAGTGCTACCATTTTTTAAGACTCAAACCTAAAACTAAACCGCAAACCACCCCTTGCGCCATTAATTTTAGATAAATAAATATAAATAGTTTATAAGAACACAATACAAGAATTCGACTTCTAAATAGTTTTGGTAAAAAATTTAGCTCAAGAAAATAAATGGATGGTATCAACATGACTATTCATACAACTATGGATGCAGCGAAAAACAAGAAGTTCAACAATTATATTTTCAGCGGACCAAAGTGCCGATTCGCGTTTCTACAATAGGCACGCGGTATTACTAGTTGATGGTGTAGAAATTTTACCGACCTTCCGTATTTACTAAACGTTATTTATCAGAAATCCAGACTTAAAATACGATCAGTTTTTCACGAAAACCGCCATTGTCTTTTCGAGACGTTGTCTTTCTAAAACGACGTCTTTTTACTCAAACAGACACGAACAATTAACGTAACGTCTTAAATTTGCATTAATAAAGGTTCAAACAAAAAAATATAAAGCAATAACGAATAATGAACAAATTCCAGTTGTCAATTATCATTACGAAAAGAAAACCCAGAAAACACAACGTGTTAGTTTTTCACTTCTCATATCATTAAGCAGCTTGCTATTAATCAGTCTGACGAAACTTTGCAGATGTACCAAAATAAATATTTTCTTTTAAAAACAATCTAAAACTTTTCTATAAAAAATTCAGTTCATTTTTTTTTAACAAAACCGCGCATGAAGTATCTTAGAATATTGGTATTTACAGTTCTTTGGTTGTTTATTGGTTCATTTGCAAAATGCTTAATTGATGTTGCCAACATCTCTAATGAGGTAATAAAACGTTCACTAAGTTATAGTGCTTGACATTGGCTCGGGAAACCTTAAGCTAGTTTTGCCTTTATCGTAGACTGTCTATACAGAAAAACAACCAAACAACGAAACAACCACAGCAACGGCCCTGACGTGGTACAAACATTTTAAAAGAAATAGAAGGTTGAACCAGGTTTTATAACATGCCAAACCACCTATTCATATGTTTCGTTTTTTAGGCTTGTCTGTTTGGTTATACATTAAAAATGTGACCTGTGTGTTGTACTTGCAGCACTGTGATAATTAAGGATGGGATTATAAATTTCGTTCAGGAATGTTTTAAATATTTAAACATGTTATACGTTATAACATGGTCAGTAATTTGAAAAATTCCTAATCATTTAATTTTTACAATACAGCTTGACAATTTTAACGACAAACAGCGATAGCGTCAAGAAACTATTTGAATTTTAACTTCGTAAGAATAGGTCATGTGACCAACGCATGTTATTTCGTATAACATGGGCACTTCCTTTTGAATTGGACAATAAGATGTCAGCTTACAAAGCAAATAGATTTATTTAAAAATAATAGTAACAAATAAGCAGAAAGAAGAACACGTCTGTATCTTGCATGTTTTATATATTTACTTTTTCTAATTGTTCAGAAGATCGTCTTAAACAGGAAAGAAGTGATAATTTAAGGAACATAGCTTTTAAATTTATTTCGAACTGACATGTATTATATAAAAGGCAGAAGTAACCGGAATACAGCCCACTACTAAAATATTTTTACCAGACTGATGGATATTAGTGTATACGGACTGAGGCACAACGAGGAATGGCATTATTTTACAATCTGTAATAGCTGTTTTTTACTATTCTTATGATACATTTTCCCAGCTAATACTTCACGTTGAGTAAAACATACAAGTGACCGAAGTTATCTTACACAGGTTGAGAAACAGAACTGAGTTACGTATTCTCCCATTTCGTTCAAGAGGAACATACACAATTAACAGACACGAACATTCTGCTATTAAGTTGCATGACCCAAGAAATGTACGTTGACTCGAGTGAAGTGTTTAACATACTAATTTTGAAATTACAACACTTATACATTATAAGGATCCAACGTACTTTATTTGTCTGTTAAGTCTTGTGTTTCCGAATAAACAGTTAATGTTTATATCTTATTCAAGTCTTTCCTGTATTAGGACCTAATATAGCGCAAACAAGATGAATGCTACGCATAATTTAACAAACATAACTTTCAGCGGCACTGCAATGGTGGTTTCTGTATCATCGTACATTGTCTTGCCTTTGACAGTGGTAATTTTTAATTCTAAATTCCTTGCCACTCGTCGTTCCCAATAGATCAAAGAAAATACGTGAAAATGAAAATAGATTCAATGTCTTGACTGTATGCCTCAGTATAACCAACATTGTAGCAAGTGTATTCTGTTTTTTTTATTAACAGTAAGTTCGGTGATAAACACATATGGGAAAATAATGCCCCGCTACGTATACTTCAGTTCACATCTTATAACAAAGACTTCCGTTACAGTGTCTATGATACAAATATTATTTATTTGCGAAGAAAGATTTTTTGCGACGCTTCCTCTTTCTCAGAACATCCAGTTCACATGGCCGCAAAAGCTCGAGATCTTGAGAAAATCTGATATAGTATTGTATGGAAGATATTCAAAATAACATTTTTCACATATGTAAAATGTTATATATCTATGGTGGCTTATTTCTGACATCCACATAATTTTGGTCGACATAGTTTTATCTCGACAAGTCGAGATATTATCATACCAAATTACGATAAATATCTCGTTATTTCGACTTTTTTCTCTTTTTATCGTGACTGGTCGAGATAATATTATCTCGTCATTTTATGGAAAAGTCGAGATGTTTTTCTCGTTTTCATGATTTTTTTATCCTGCACTGCCTGTTCCTGCCATCCACATAATATTTTGTCAACAAAAATTTATAGTGACTTGTCGAGATAAGTATCGTGACAAGTCGACATAACATGATAACACAGGAATTGGCTACCCTATTTGTCTTATATTTATATTGTGGTTTAAGGGACAATTTATACATTTGTGATGTGATTCATGTGTTTTGTTTTATTCTTTTTATATTGTTACCACAGTCAGAGGATGATTTTTACATTAGTCTTATATTTTACAAGTCAGTGGCTGATTTTTACATTACTCTTTTGATAATGTTACCACAGTTTGTGAATGTATTTTAGTCCCCTACCAGCTTTGCAAAAGGGGGCTATAGGTTTGCAGTCAGTCCGTCTGTCAGTGATGTTTTCCACAGGGGGCTATAGGTTTGCAGTCAGTCCGTCTGTCAGTGATGTTTTCCACAGGGGGCTATAGGTTTGCAGTCAGTCCGTCTGTCAGTGATGTTTTCCACAGGGGGCTATAGGTTTGCAGTCAGTCCGTCTGTCAGTGATGTTTTCCACAGGGGGCTATAGGTTTGCAGTCAGTCCGTCTGTCAGTGATGTTTTCCACAGGGGGCTATAGGTTTGCAGTCAGTCCGTCTGTCAGTGATGTTTTCCACAGGGGGCTATAGGTTTGCAGTCAGTCCGTCTGTCAGTGATGTTTTCCACGCTTTATTGTAATAAGTTGATATTTGGTTTGTAAGTTATGGTACTTAAAATTAAAATAAAAATTGATTAAATGTAGTTTTCCAGTTGTATTAAGTTGATAGTTTTTGGTGTTAATATATTTTGAAAAATTACAGATCAAGTTCAACTTGTGTAAAACATATCTTCCTTTTGTAAGGAATTACGGCCCTTGACTGAATTTTATTTTGTAATTACCTGACTTATTCTAAGGCTTTATCATAAATATTGACAATTTACAGATCCGGGAAATATATTTTAATTTTTGATGGCGTTATGATCTATGGTTTTTGCAAATTATATAAGTTTTTTTTTCATCAGGTAAACTTTAGGTTTGCCTGAGTTGAAACATTTGAAGTTTTGTGTCATTTGTTTTTACTGTGTCAAATATTCATAGTAAATCTGCTTTATATTTTAGAGTCAGAAACGTATGTTGTGTCCACACCCTATCCCACTGTTCTGTACTCCCGGTAGGTGGCATTAGACTGCAATGTGCAGTCTTTCTGAAAGCTTGTTTACATTATAGTTTTTTTTGTTTGTTTTTTTTTGGGGGGGTGGGGGGTTGATTTTATTAATTATAAATAGACTTGATGGATGCAATTTTAGTTGTTCTTTTTATGGCCATTGACCTTGTGTTGTATTGTCTTTATTACTACATTACACCTAATGATACCCTTCTCTAATCCACAACTTCTCCTTAGCCGCTCGAAGGATTTTCATGAAACTTTCACACAATCCTTGTTCATAATGCAAATGTGCATCTTTTATTTGAAAATTTGATCTGAATGATTTTGGGGGTTTCCCAAAGAAAATATGGACTTAGCTATTAGATGTCAAGGGGTTACTAATCTCTTTTTCACTACTCATCCTAAACCATTCAATAGATTTTCATGGGCATTTTGCTCAATCTTTGTAACGTTCATGTGCACCTTTAATTGAGAAATCTAATGGATTTTCGGGGTGCCTGTGGGGTGTATTTATTTGTGAGTTGCAGCTCACACTTTTTAGCTTATCTGACCCAAAGGGTCATGTGAGCTTTTTCATCACTTGCTGTTCGGCTGTTGTAAGTCCAACTTGTCAAAAATCTTCTCCTCTGAAACTGTTGAGCCAAATGCAACCAAACTAAGTATGATTCTTCACTAGGGTGTCCTATTGAAATTATAGTTCAAATTTTTGATTGGTCAAAAACATTGCCAATGTTGCTGAAAATAGAACATGGGGTACAATCACAAAAGAAGGCTTATAACTAAAAAAACCCACTATAATTGAAAAAGTCTTGGGGTCCCAGGCTCTTTAGAATGAAAAGCTCTACACATTTCTTCATTTAGTAAAACTTGTCAGATGACCCCGTGTAGGAGTTATGGCCCTTTAAAGTAAATGTTCAACTGGATGAGATCTGATTGCCAAATGAAGCCTTCGTTTTTCTTTGCTGTGGCACACAAACGGGAAACATCTTAGTAAAATTCAAAACAATTTTAAGCAGAAAAGCTATCCCAAACAACACGTAAAATTTCAAGTTAAACTTAAAATTGTTCAACAAGTGTCTGGTATAAAAAGGCAAATCTGTTTTAGGCGTCTGTTTTAAATTCTTATAACCCCGATTCAAATGTTGGTAACGAAGACAACAATGAAGGGTAAAAAAACAGACAATTTGGTATTATATGTTACGTAACAAATTATTAGGGAGATGTATATACCATACGCAGGTGAAGAAGAAGAAATGTTACTTTATCTAGTTGTCTTGTACCGTATCTCCTCTAGTATAATGCATGGTAATTATCTGTTAACTGTGCGACTTTAAATTTGTAGTTCCTCGGGTTCACCCTAATTCACATTTTAGTAAAAGATTAGAAGGTTCTTTGGAAGGTGGCTCGTTTATTTTGTATTTGACTTGGTCAATGTATTCCACGCATGTATATCTTTTAAATTCTTTAAAATTGCATTCATTCACTTTATTGAGTAGGTGACTTGAACCGTTTCACACTTAATTATGTTTAGCACAGCTGCTTATTGTTTACCAAGTGAATGTTTTGTCAGGTTCGTATAAAATGTACAGTGGCGGCTTTCCTAGCATGATAAAGCAAGCAACGTCATGCTTAATGCATGTTTTATATGAAATATTTAATATGACCTTTAGAAAATGCATCTGGAACATATACAATTTACATATACCTAGTATATAAGAATACTTCAATAGTAAACAGGTGCAAAGGTGTGTAGGAAACTTCATTACGACATTCAATTGTGAGTCATGTCCATTTCAATGAAAACAATCCCTACTTAGTAATAGGCCACAAAATTGAGTAATTCAACGAGTCACTACTATAAGAACTCGAGGCCCTTAAGAACTTTAATCGCTCACCTGACAGCGTTGGTCAACCGTGTTTAGCAACTGGCAAGAATTCATCTGGCTTTGACTTGAAAGGAGGGAACATCAAAGACAACTATTTTTTATGTACAAGGACTGAATCTGTTATTATAATAAAAATTACGACAAAGTTCCAGGCAATAAATTTCGATACGCCCGACGCGCGTTTTGTTTATTAAAAACACGTCAGAGACATTCTAGTCAAAGGTTTGCGAATCCAAGACCAACCTCATGAACATGAAGAGCATTAACTTTATAAACAAATTAAAATATACCGAATAGGAAGCCAGACCACAACAAAGACCAAGAGTCGTCGGACAACTTTAATCCATTTGACATGAAGATCTCATACATCTTTTTTTCTATCTGCTATGGCTTACATTCTATAGGTCATTAACATAAACAATGCTGATTTTTATGTTATAGATGCATTAACTCCTATAAGAGACAGACTTCGGGTCAATAACATAGCAATGCAATAATTTATATTACATTACTTGGTCATTTAGGACAAAACCATTACTCAAATTTGCAGATGAATACAGATTACAAGCCAATCACATAACACATTAATAAAAGCTTTTGTTCAGGAGTGGAAAAACCTCAGTTGCTTATTTGTCTTGCACAAGTGTTAGATGTGGAAGCAATTGCTAAAAGTTTAGATATTTTTATTAAAAATTAAATGTCGGTCGTTGTATGCAAAGCTACTTTTGCTCTTACTGACCGTGTACACGAAACAATTTCGCAAACTAAGGAGACCACAGACACTTCCGTAAAAATATTCAGCCATCTGTATTACCGCATGTATGTGTTGCATATTTAATGTTATTTTGGAAAACACATTGAATAGTTTCCATTTAAAACCTTACAATATTTTGTTTTGAAAATGTTTGTTTGATTTCACTTGGCCATGCCATTAAGAGAAAATTTCCCGGTACATCACTGATTTTAAAACAAAATGTATGCATTTCCCACCAAATGTTAATATGCTCAATATATGTTATTGTATTTCATTAATTGCAAGTATAAATTCGCAAAATAATTCAACTGCATCATCTTTTGTGCGGGGTGGAAATACAAGTGCCTTTTGTAAAATAATAGCTCTTGCTACTGCATTAAACTCTTCGCAGACACCATTGATTGGAGGAACATGTGTAAACTGCTGTTGGATTCCATCAATGTTTTCGGATAAGGGCATTCGAAAATCTCTGCTACCATACATCTCTGGCTGGAAGTACAAGACGTCTGGTTTACCACATGGACCAATCGCAGTTCTACTACGTGTTTTTAATTCAACATCTATCAATGGCATGAAACAGAATCGGACGCATTCTAAATGAATCATGTCTGAAGTGTCAAGTATTCCGTACTCGGCCATTGCTTTCAGCAAATCTATCCAACTTTGCCCACACATACTTCTGAGGTTTCTCTCGAATCTCTCTATACGTGAATTTCGGTTAGAAGATCCATACACAAAGCTTGATAAACCTTCAAAAGGATCTCCATGTTGCCATCGGAGCGCATACTGAAGATCACGGACGATGGAATTTTCCGTACCCCTGTCCGCATATATTAAAGAAGGAACACCATTTATCTCTCGAATGTAGTTCAGATAAAAATTGGCAATATATAGTGGATTCTTATTTGACTTGCATGCTTTAAGCCAAACAACTCGACGCGAGAACCCGTCGATTGCGGCGTGTATTGATATAGCATAAGGTTTTAGTTTGTCCCAACCATCCATATGTATAGCAAAATTAGGACCACTGTTCAGGTACTGACGGCGTCTCAGTACATGATGACCGCGAGCACGCACACCATCTTCATCAAGAACTTTAAGTACAATCCTCACGGTTTCTAATGAGGCATATAAATCGTGATCCAATAGTCTACGTCTCATAAGTCTATACCCAACATTACGCCCTGAACCAGCCAGTTCTTCCCGAATGGCTGTGATGATTTCTTCTAGTGGTGATTCGTTATTTCGTCTCATCAAATTCGATCTTCGTAATATGCGATGAATTTGTCGCTCACTAATTGCTGTACCATGACGAACAGTTAGGAATCTAATTATTTCTTTAATAGAGTAACCAGCTAGGTAGTAAAGAGCTATGAAGTGATCTCGATCTAATACATTTTGTGCTTGCACATTATTTAATAGGTCTCCAACGTATCCATAAACTTCCATATTCGTGCTGAAAAATAAGAATTATGCATGAAGGTTATAACAAAATACCAATAATATTTTAAAACAACCCCACAAATCAAGTCAAATAAACTGGCGAGTTCGAAGATCAACAGCCACAATTGTGTGGGCACCACAATGGTCCTGACTTGGTACAGGCATTTCAAGAGAAATGATGGGTTAAACCAGGTTTTACGGCATGCATAAAATTTTCCTCTTAAGCATAAAAGAAAAAACCTACATGTATGATTGTTTCACATTTCACGCGAAGCACAGTTTTGTACATCATACCCTAAAGAACAACAACAAGTTTGGTTGCGATCCGACTTTCGGACGGACGGACGACGGACGCCAATAGCTCGCATTACCCTTTGGTTCAGGTGAGCTAATAAGCATAAGCGGGATCCATAGTGTAGATAAGTTTGCAAGGAAAACCCTTCTATCAAAATCTACGGCATATAAACTTAAATTAACATCTAAATTTTAGCTATCTCTGTCTAGGCCGAATTTTACTGCCGTTATAATGCAAAGTTAGTTTTGTGATTTGTCGGATAAACCTCGCCAAAAAAAACAAACCGAGGGTACGTTAATTCGTTATAACCTCCGTCATTTCTTAAATATCAGACTCTAAAAATTACAGGGACTTACCAAATACATCATCACAAATTTATGGTTTAATTAGTTTAGTTTAAACATATTTATTTGCTCAAATACAAGCAAAGGGATTGGACATAAGTTATAACAACATTATGGAGGTCCTTTCCCTAACAATCAATGTTTACAATGTAATGCTAAATGACATCACTTATACAAACATACAAAATTAGAAAAAGTTGTAAAAAGGAAACATGGTTTAATTTTAAAGGAATGTTGAGAATATAAAGCTGTACCTTTTTATAAAATAAACATGAATATGAGACTGTATATCTTTGTAAATTTAAAACAAAATTTATAATGTATTGTGCAATTTACGAAAGTTAATTATCAGCTGGTTAAGTTTGTTATTAAAAATAATGCCTATTTTTGGTCATGTGGCATTTGCTACTTTGTCTCAATGCAGTTACGGCCCTGGCAGCCACTCCCTTACATCATTTGACAATAAATTAAGAACAGCAATATATACATATCTCATGGAAATTTTGATTTCTCTCAGAAAATAATAGAATTAATACTTACAATAAGCGTTATCAACAACTTTTTTTTCAAAGCGAGTGAGGAGGCTCGAGTTCTATATGTCTGTCCCATGTCACTCCGAATGAGGTGCTTTCATCTATTTATAACTATCTTGCCTGTGTTATCATATTATGTCGACTCGTCACGATACTTATCTTGACAAGTCACTATAAATTTTTGTTGACAAAATATTATGTGGATGGCAGGAACAGGCAGTGCAGGATAAAAAAATCACGAAAACGAGATAAATATCTCGACTTTTCCATAAAATGACGAGATAATATTATCTCGACCAGTCACGATAAAAAGAGAAAAAAGTCGACATAACGAGATATTTATCTTAATTTGGTATGATAATATCCCGACTTGTCGAGATAAAACTATGTCGACCAAAATTATGTGGATGTCAGAAATAAGCCACCATATATATCACATCTTTTGTTGAAAACTCATCTAAAGTCTCTTATATATAAGTTGATTTATAACAACAACACACGAATGTGCAGAGTGGATTGACATTAGAGTGGCTGTAAGAATTAATCAGATATATAGACACATAGAGGTGTTCCGTTCATCACAGTATTGCGGATAACAGAAGCCCACTCGTTGTAAGATTGTCAGCTAATAATTAGAAAAGCCTTGTCACGGACCATATTAGGTGACGTTTGGAGTTAGCCCTGCTCCTTGCAATTTGAAGGCTCTTTTTGTAGATGTCGATAATGGTAAGCTTGTTGTAGAAGTCTCCACAAAAGACTAAATTTCCCTCTCTACCCTCTCTCCCTTCATACTGATAAGCCTTGCTGCTTTAAGTAATAAAGAATTGAATTGAAAATGCTGGGGTGGGACACCTCATGGTCATTCAAATAAACTTAATCAACCCAATATAATTTTCTGCATTTCAGTTCTTGTCGTGTAACGAATTAATTTTATTCTGTAAACTTGTTCGACTCTTGAATATATAGCTGCTAGCTGGGAATTAAGCACACAATCAATCAATTAATCATATACCGATACGTAGGTCAACTATTGACATATGCAATTCAGGCCTCTCGGAATTGACCGATACGTAGCTATTGACAAATTTTCTTCAGTGCATCTCGGAATCGATGAAACTGTAGCTGTTTAGACCTGGTTAAAGTTGGCTACTTTACTAAGTGATTTATACATAACTGATCATCATGATATTGTCCGAATATTAAATTTACCAAAATTTCCCTTCATTGGTTTTTTCTCCTACTGCAGTGTCTTCACTCAAAATGTTCTACTGAAGGTTGGAGTTCCATAATAAATAACTGAACTCAACGATTTAGATAGCTCAAAGTGGCGTTAAACCATATTCAAAACAGTCCTAGTTAAGAGATATATAAGAGGAGCATAATTCTAAAATTAAATTTATTTTAAAAAATGTAAAATTTATAAAAGACGTCACTGATGTCTTGTTTCAATTTGTTAGATTAAATACTTGAATTAAAATAATTTTTGCAGTTATCAAACTTCTGGCATATTTTTCCATAAGATGAAACACATTTTAAACATAATCAGTTATAATTTTAATGTTTACGAAAAAGTAATAGTAGAAATACATTGTTTCTATTATGTTATTCTTCTAATCACGGCATCGCTGTTGTTTCGTAAAAGTTGGTTTACACACTTTATTATCTGCATGTTATCTTCACTGCCTTTTGGAATTCATTTATACATATACTTAGAACAAATAACATAGATATTTTAATTAAGTCAAAAATAGATGTGTTGCTATTTTAATTAAGTCAAAAATGTATATCCCGTCAACGCATGACTTGTATCCTGTCTACACGTGACTTCTATCCATCCTCCTTATAATCGCCGTGATTTTTCGACAGACTTCAATATGGCTATCTACCAATTTAATGGGGGCCTCGGTGGCCGAGTGGTCAAGGTAGTTCGTCTACTATTGATCACGTGGTCTGTCAACACTGAGATTGCGGGTTCGATTCTCACTGCAGCCAGGATGTACTCGACTCCGATCTTAATTGACAAGGATTGCCAGTTTTCCTACCGCAGGTCGGGGGCTTTCTCCGGGCACTCCGGCTTCCTCCTCCAATAAAAACTGGACGCCATGATATAGCTGAAAAATTGCTGAAAGTGGCGTTAAAACACCATCAAACAAACAAACAAACCAATTTAATGTGCTTCGCATTGCAGTGATAAAATTGTTGTAGTAAGGAAAGAACTAAAGTTAACGAATGAAATTTGATCGGCTGTATGAATCAGTTACCGGAGGAATGCGGCAATATGGTGTACATGAATAATCTTCATGCCAAGGTTCGGCTAACGCCTCGAACTTTTGTCTGTATCTCACCCGGTAGTTGATAATACATGACACTTTGCCTAGCCTGGAGTTTATACCGTGGTAATTGTCTTTGTTTATTGTCCAGTACGGCCATTTAGAGATTAATTGAATTGCGAGTTTGGTGTTTGATATATCATCTCTTTAAAGTTTATTTTATCTCATAATTTTAGCGTTACCTCGAAATTGTGTGGTACTTTTTTCCGCGGTTAACAGCCATATGTTCCGTATTACTGGCATTTCTCAATATATCAGTGTGTGTGTGGGGGGGGTAGGGGTAAGGGTTAGAAGATTGAATATGCACAGTGATTTGATTCAATATAAACAGCTTTTAAATTACTTACTTATAAAAACGAACCTCGGTGGTTAAGGTAGTTAGTCATCTACTATTGATGTGGTGATCTGTCAACACTGAGGTTGCGGTACTGGACTTACTGCGAACAGCGTGTGCTCGACTCCAAACTTAATTGACAAAGATTGCCAATTTTCATTCCGAAGGTCGGGGGTTTATATCGGGTACACCGACTTACCCTATCCAAAAAAAAAAAAATGCACACCATGATATAGCTGAAAAATCACTGAAGGTGGCGTTAAACATGATTTAAATAAACAGACAAAATCGAACGATTTAGAACATAGTTTACGAATATTGTTTACCAAAGAGAATTACAGCGTCAAGTCATGTGATTTTTTATGCCTTAAATGTAATGCAAATAAATATGTCTACTTAAAACTTGTAACATTAAATGTATATTTGAGATCTCCATACTTACATTCTCACCTAATAATCTCAATACTTAAAGAGTTGCAGTTTATTATTTATATACATTTCTAAATAAGCTATTTTTTTTAATTACATCATGGAAACTTTAATCTGTTTATACAATTTTTTTAGTTTTGACATGAAAAGTTTGACTTTCAAACCTTGTAGAAGAAGCATTTTCTTTTTTCTTAAATTATATTCTAAATCTATGTAGCAGAAAATTCAATATTATGGAGTAATAATAGATCCTCACAGGCTGTTACCTAGAAATTGAATAATCTTGATATGGAGATACGTATTATTGCTCATGTTTAAAACAAGAGGCTTCACTACCATTGTGTGCTCAATTTGGTCGAATTTGTGCTTATGCCGATCAGCTAAACATGTTAGTGTTTTTTATTAGAATAGATCTAATCGTTATTTAGGACTTAAGTAACATTCCAATTTATCCAGCACCATTTACATTACCAAGTGTATATCCTTTTATAACTATTGTAGGAACAATAATTTCATTGAATGTTAGAATGCATGATGTATATAGATTAATGTTGTTATTATTTCCAAGATCAAAATTATCAATCGAGCAACTTGGGGCGAGATGGCGAAGTGATATAGAAGAAATAGAATCAACATACATTGTTTATCGCTATTTTGTAACATTGTGACGTCAAATGTTCTTAGAAACTGATGATTATATATCCATATCAAACAGTATTATGATGTAAGATGTTGTCAGCTTCAAAAGAAAACTTAACAAAATAATGCTAAAAGAAGATAACGTGCATAGTTTATGTGATAAAACTAAAGTGACACATTGATAGGTTAATGCTCAATTTTATTGACAAAATGATCAAACAGAACATAACAACATAACATTTTTTTAGATATACTGATTAAAATAATATTTTTACCAACGTTTTATAACGTATTTTAGTTTTATTTAGATACCAACAGATAGTAATGGATAGTATTATCACGTGTATTTAGTGGGCTTTGCATTTAATATTAAATATTATTAACTTATAGTATATATTTTTCATATGAAGTCATTTCGGATGTTTTCATTCATTGTTTTTCCAAAATGACTTCAGCGTGTAACAGTTAACTGCTTCACCCCTTCCGGAACGACTGTTCCCGTGAACGATGCGCAATGTCAAGCGCACAGACTACCATCTCATTCATGTAATTTGAAGATTGTCACTCATAATGGACGAACGCGAACCTGACAGATTTGAGATAAAACTACACCTGATACAAATCACAGTCAAAACTATTGTTTTATGGTGCTAGAGATTATTTGGGGTAAATTTCTCATGCTTGGAATTTATTTGCTCAGATCGAGGATTTGATCAACCAATGGCATCCAAAAGTTTAAACATGGCCAAACAAGATCCTTTAATGTGATCACTCTCTCTGTAAAGTCTATAAGTTAATAAAACAGTTATTTAATGCATGTTCATGGAGCAGTCAAACTATTATGCCCTCGGTGTTTAGAAGATGATTTTGGAACTGTTGCCTTCGGCCTGCGGCCTCAGGCACCAGTTCCCAAATCATCTCCAGCACTTTGGGATAATAGTTTTGACTTCTCCCTGAACAGGCATTAATTGACTGTATATTGTTAAACAATTCGTATTAGTTATACAATTCATCTTGTGCTATTGTACAGTCGTTATTATCATTGTTTCTGATGTTATAACATCTGGAACTATTTACCAACACGTTTTTCTTTTGATTGATCAATATTTGATGACTAGGGCGACTACATTATTCATTCAAACATATATTTGATAAGTGTTCCAGATGTTTTGGAGAAAATTTCTGCAATATTTGGTCTGAAATCAACTCTTTTAGAGAAGATAAAAAATACTAAATTTTGCGAAAAAGATTGGCTACAACACGGTTGGTTGGTTTACTTTAATCTCCTAGAAGCATTCTATAACAATATATATATTTTGTCAATTATATAAATTACAATAAGACGTGTATTTATTCTAGTATATCCATATTTCCGTTAGAGCGAGTTTTCAAAAATTTTATTTCAGTCTAGAGCAAAAATTAATAAATTGGGAATGGGTCTGATCGATTGGACACAAATGTTTCAAAATACGAAATAAGGATTGTAAGCATGTGTGATTAAACTAGTAAAAGTGCATTTAAGAAAATTGTTTTCAATTATGCATGTTACTCTATTTATACTTCTTTATTTACATTGTACATTCAATCAAGAGACATATTCGTTGCCGCTACTCTATATTCTTGAACGCGCTGTTTTGTGTTCTAAGTCATCGACTAAGTCGTTTAAAGATTGCACAACTTCCTTGCTTACTGAAAGTCTCTCTCGAGATTCTGTAATTTCAGGAAACCAAAAGTTGTTGAAAACTCTGTACTTGGAACTGTGAATACAGTAAAGTATTTTGACCACAAGTAGTACTAACAGCGGTAAACAGTCACTTTTCCATATCTCTTTCTCTGGAAACACCATCATCATGGAAAACAGAATAATTTTTAAGTGATATGTCTTTTTAATGAAAAGCTTGTAGCTCCTATATTCTAGTTGTGTACTAAAATCAGAATAGCCCTCAACGCTTGCTTCATACTTTTCTTCCTTCAATTTTTCTCTTGGTATGCTTACAATTTTACGTTTGTATTCAATGATAAATGCGTCATCTATCAGTGAACTATTTTTGGGGCAAAGGAGTTTGTACAACGCTTCATTGTCAACAATATGACCGTCTCCAATATTCCTTGGTGTCTCGTAACACAAATATTTACCACCAGCAATGTTTGAGGCATTGATATTTGACCATTAAAGATCGTACAACACTTCCACGCCATCACTATCGCCTGTATCACTGTTCGATTGACAGTCTTCAGACTGGACGAATATTTATCATAATCATCGGATTAATGAAATGTATTCATTTCCCAAAATTCTTTCTTTTGAACAGAGTTTAGCATAAATGGTTGCACATGGGCCGTGTTGTACCAAAGACCAAGAGAACTTTTCATCCTCTGGCAAGAGGCTTGGTATATTAGGTCTCTAAAATTGGACTGAATTAAGCCAACAGACAATATAGTTTCATTTTCCAAAAGAACCGCTGTCTTTTTCAGCTTGAAAAAAATTCTCTAAAGTCTTTCATAAGTTTCTTATTGGTTACTACAACATAAACAAATCCTTTCTTTTTAGAAGAAAGGCGAGCTACTAGTCCCCCAGTTACGCACGAGGAATGAATTCTGGCAGTAAAATCGAATTCATCTGGTTTTCCTATCTTCACATCGTCATAAAAACTTCCAGCGCGAATTATATTTGATTTGAAACGTGGATCTATTTGTGTAACTTTTTCCAATAATTTTCCAACAGAATCTTCAACAGTTCTAACAACAGTAGCTGATAATATATCCATCTTTCATCTGTTTATGTTTCCAATATCTATGAAAACATCCATAGATTTCTCTTTATTTATCAAATCCGCTTTTTCAAAAAAAATGTTACTATTTTTCCACTTTTCTTCCTATGCATTAAGATCAGCTGGAAAAGTTAGTGTAGAAGCATCATATATTTGATTATCATATATCGAAGGAAGTACATATCGCCTCAGCCTCTCGGAAAGGAAATCACTATTGATATCGTTCAGGACGTCAATTGTTAATGCTGAAATAAGACAAGAAACAAAAAATGGAGTCCATGAAATAAACAAGATTATCATTTATTTACTAAAACGTTATTTATTTGATACATAATTTTCAACTTTGTCTGTGAATAGTAGTTGTAAACAGACAATAAATATGAATTACATTGAAAACAAATATTATTATTAAATACGGTAACGATGAAATACGCAAGATATATAACTGAACTTGTTATCACAAATATTTGCCTATTAAAAATATTAATATCCTTTGTCTTACATTGTAATGTATTCAATGTCATACCTGTTTTTGGCTGGAGAGTAGAATGAAGTTTGCTTTAAAGTAATATCATGCTTCAGAATTGTATTATTTAAAAGAAAAACGAATAAAGCTCACCTAGGATTTCAAGACAGTATATTTTTCTGTACATGTCTAAAATTTTTAAATCGTCATATATTTTTAGAAAAGTTTCTTTCATCAGAGATTTATCGCTGCTGTTTATTTCACAACCTGCATTTGTCGTTTTGCAACTGCATTTATTTAAAACATTTGTTTTCCATTTTATACAAATAAAACAGTTACATTTCTACCCACTTCAAGGAAATCGTAGCAACTTTGTTTTCAAAAATAAAAAATTAAGCAGTTATTTCTACAAAAGACTCGAAAACAATTGGATGCACTTAGAAAATTTTAGATGAATAGGCAAACTCTTAAGAAAATGTATCTTGTTTACATTCGCCAGATATTGGAATATGCTTCTGAGGTTTGGGATAATTGCAACTTTACGGATTCTAATAATGTTGAAAAAAATCAACAGGAGGCCGAGCATATTGTAACAGAGTTGACATCGTTTACAAGAATAGAACGCCTTTTATAAGGAAACATGTTGGGAGTCATTTACAAAACGTAAAATGAAAAGAAAACTAAAACTACTCTTTAAAATTGAAAACGGCGACGCTTCATAATATTAGCTTTAATTACCCCCTCCCCCCTCCAATAAAGTTCAGAGTACCACTTCTTATCCTCTGAGTAACGGCAGCAATTGCATTTCCATTATCTTTAGACTCTCATTAACTGCATCATCTGTTCTAGCTGCAACGATTTGTTACTGCAGCAAGCTTGATATATCTATTAGAAACGCCAATAAAATCGCATTTGCAAAGAGATTACCCAAATAGGTCTTCCAAAACACTACTTCTATGGTCCACGTAAACTCAAAGTCTTTACACAGCTCAGAAACTATGCGTCCTACCTAAACAGTGATTTATTCTTAGAAACATAATTAAAGATGCTGCCTGTTTTATCCGATCTAACTCGGAGGGTGCTTTTCACTTCTTCTTAGTTTGTCAAAAATACGAAGAAAACAGAAAGATTTTATTAGAAAATGTTAAAAATATATCCCAATCCCAACTTATTGACCTAGACATGGCGAATAGAATTGCTTTATTTTTACCGAAGTGTTTAAATTTATCAAAACGTGCAAAAAGTTTCCTCTTTACACGAACAAAAAAATTATGAAATTGTAGTGGTATACAAACGAAACAACCGTACAATCATCTGTTGAACTTTTCTTGTCATGTTATTTCATTATACAGTTTTTGTATTTATGCAAGCATGCCCTCTTATTTACTTTTATTTATGTTTATTAGTGCATGTATATATCTTGTATAAGGAGACAGACCTCGTAAGTTTGCTTGTGTCCGTTCCTTAGCTTAAACATATTTTATTTGATAAAATATGTAAAAAGGATAAGACACAAGTTAATCAAACTTATGAAGTCTTCTCCAGTATACAGTATGTTACAAAACTATTGATAAAGCAGCATACATTGTAATACAATACAAATTATATTATGTTTGTTGGCGACATAACAAAATTTTGTATGACAAATATTAAAGGAAAAATAGAAAAAAAGAAGGAAATTAAATAAAGAAAATTGATGTGATGGATGTGATGATGAGTGTGATTTCAAATCCTTGTGAGCAAAGATTCAAACTATGGGTAACCTTTCTGACCCGTTAATATAGTCAAATACATGCTTAAGGACTTGTTCATTCTGCTCATTAGACAATTGCAAATTACCAGATGTAAGAAGTTCTAGATTTACTGGACAGTATATTGCCAGACAATGAAGTTGTTCGAATAATCTATTTCTAATATTAACATATTTCGAACATTCAACGAAGTAATAAACTTCGCGGTCGGATTTACAGATGGATAAGAACATCTTACTTGGATTAAAAAATGTTAAGTTTTCGATGACCATATTCATAATGCTTTGGAAATCTTCTTTATATCATTACGGATTGATAAATCTAAACGGTTCCACTGTCGTATAGTTCATGGTATGAAGGATTCTTCAGTCAGGGATAGTCTACAGAACGGAGTCATAATATTGTTAACATTATGCAAGAGATAAACTTTGTCGTGCTTTGTATTGTAGGCGGGATCGTTATTGTTATATGTGATCAATAAAATAATCATCTTCTTCAAACAGATCGAGAATGTAAGGAAATATAATTCAAGAATAAACACTGGTCTGCAAATTTATGATCAAAACATCAATGTCACTCTAGCTTTCATGTCTATTGGCTCCATAATTATATAGATATAGAATATTTCAAACACTGACGGAAAATTCTCATGCTCAGTGTAATTTGGGGAAAGCTGTTGCTTCTTTGTTTTGTGTTTTTTTTTCTTGAATTTATAGACGACACAAAAAAGTTTTTAATGAAAAAACAAGAATGTTAGACTTTAAATAGTAATTTCACTCAGATTTATCAATTATACTGTTATTCGATATAATTTTGTATGTTTCAATTTTCACGGATTTCGTGTCCGCAGGTGTCTTTGATGGTCAGAATTCTAAAGCAAAATTATGAAAATTATCCTTTGGCAGATGATATCGGTGTAAACAACAAAATATGATTTACATATTAGTACTTGTATGCGATATCAATTTTCAAGGATTTTGTGTCATAAAGACTGACAACCTAATTCAACGGGTGTCTTTGATGGTTAAACTTTTAAACCGAAAAATATGAACATATTCCTATGGCAGATGATATATGTGTAAACAATAAAAAAATGAGTTACAAGAAAACACAATTCAGATTGCTCAGACAAAAAAATATTTGCAGACTTTGTACAAGATTCAACATTGAGGTGTGAAACAGTTCATCCGGATCAAAAATTAAAATACTTGTGGTGATATTGGCTAAACATTGATCAGGTAGGTACAACATTTAAGAGAAAACTTTAAGTAAACATTACATTTCATACAGAAATTGGAGGTATCAACACTTGAAGATCCAACTTGATCGAATACGTAGTGCAGGCAAAGTAGGGCAAAAACGCTGGTCAAAATGTAAACAAGCTTTTAAAGAACTGTTAATTTAATTCAACTTAATGAACTTTTAAAGCATTCCGTTTTGTGCCAAAAGGCATGACATCGAGCAGTTAACGCATTGTAAATACTTAGCATAAACTTTATTCAATCTGGGATATCACTTTGAACAGATATATCATATGAACAATTCCCGAGCCGGTATGAATATTATGTGAGGGTTATTTTTCATCAAATATCACGGCAAATATCACTACAAGCATTAGAAATAAGAAAATGTGTTAAAAATTCGCTTTCTGTTGACCAATAAAAAAGCCAGCATTTTAATATGAGGTATAATTAATAATGAAATCTGTCAATTTTCACAACAATGCAGCAGACCTGTATCTATGATATGTTTTAGATATTTGGCAGTACCATTCTTCCAGAATTTCTCAATTAAAGAAATAAAAGAAAGATCCATTATCCTTTTAAGGGGAGGTTCCAACTTTAACTTATGTCACGCGTTCTCCGAAATTAAAACAGTACGTCGTTCCTTTATACCTTAGATTCCTCTGGCGACCAGCAACATACAATCAATCGTTTAGTACTTTAGATAAATAAATCCGTTTTTTAAAGTATTTTAGAATCATTTTTGGCGTTCAGCAACATATAAATAATAGTATTACCTAAAACATGTTCGCAGTAGCAGGAATTTTAAAGCAAATTATAATGCCAATTTTCCTTTTATAGATAAAGATTAATGAAGCTGACATTCAATTTTATTCGTAGTTTACTTTTTTAACAAGAAAATCGACAATACATTAAGAACCGTCTATATTTTCTTAAACCTAAAACAAGACAATTATTTTAAACCTAAATAAAGTAACAAAAGGATACTTTTTACAAATGCGGTTTAATTCTTAGGCCATCAGATTTGTTTTTATGTTGTTCAAAAATTGTTTTAAAGTGAGGTTTTAAAACATGGGACTATGAAGGATGAGCAGGTACGGTTTTAATTGGTTGTATATTGCAAACCGAGCTTAATTATTTTTTTAAACAATAAAGGCTCGTTTCGTTCCAATATATACTTTCTTAAGGTGTAGTTCTAAAAGCTCCACGACAGAGGTGCAATTCTTGACAGTGTACTGTATCAAGAATAGCCTATGCTTTTAGGCATTTCTTTGTCAACATTGTGATATTGAGAAGAAAGGTAAGCCTTGAGTCAAACAGTTTCCGTTTGTTACAAAACTGCAAACAAACAGTTTTGCCAGTGGAGAATTTTAAAGCAAATTATAATGCTAATTTTCCTTTTGTAGATAAAGATTAATGAAGCTGACTTCAATTTTATTCATACTTTACTTTTTTAACAAACAAGAAAATCGACAGCATATTAAGAACCGTCTATATTTTCTAAAACCTAAAACAAGAGAATTATTTTAAACTTAAATAAAGTAACAAAAGGATACTTTCTCGAAAACACGGACTGATTATCTATTCAAAACGGTCAGACAATGTTGAATTTTATATATTAGAAAAAATAAGGTTGTTGGTTTAAAAAAAACAGACACGTGCTCACAGATCATCCTTTCCATAATTTTCAAGCCGCAACTTCCAATTGGTTAGTTATACGTTTCAGTGATTTATTTTGGTGCTGGAATAGACACAACCACAACGGTAGTTATTTTCAGACACAAATGGTAAGTCACCTAAATATTGTGTTAAAAGATTTAAAAAAAGTATTGGATACGAATAATTGGTATTGTTTATCATATGGTTCTCGTGATATATCGTTGGATTCATTTAAAGAAATAGTAGTTCTTCCAATAATGGTTCATTGAAACTTTCTCAATTTTTGGAATGAAAATTAAGTTTGACTTTTTGCATTTGAGTATTAACTCGCTAAAATATAGATTGCAATTTTAAATGCAGGAGTGTTTTGCAAAAGTATCGACCGATTTGTTTGAGATTATTCAAATGTTTTAAAGTCATGTCAATTTTTTAAATTGATAGGCATTTGTTTTACTATTATTACCTTTAATTTAACGAAGTATATTCTAAACTTAAATCATATGGGTATGATTATTACTTTTATAACAATCTACTCCTGAAAATGCGTCTTCTTTGATTCGTTATCCCGTGTGATGTTGAATGAAAATTATTCGCGAGATGTAAACATGTATTATAATCATTATTGAAAATGTTCATGTCTTTCATCCATTTTCTTACCTTTGTCATTTAATGATTTACGTCCCTAAAGAGGATTATGTCTGTTAAAATCCTAAAGAAATATATTTGGGGACTGTAACTGATCAGTAAGGTGTTTAAACTTATTTAACTTATTATTTAACGGTGAGTTAGAAGGAATATATATGGAACCTATAACTGTTTTATTCAAACATATCATATCAGCAAAATGTGAACAGCAGCTATACTATTTTCATTGACATATTCGGTGGACATATTGTTTTCTCTCCTGATTGTCCTTTTAATCTTTTTCTCTCGCAAATGGAAAATGTAGTATTCAGTGTGCATCAATGTGATACAAACATCTTAGAATACATGATGGCTTCAGTCTCTTACGAAAAAAAACTTTGTGACGTCACTGCCAAGGAGTGAAATCTTTCCTGATGAACATCCGTGTATGAAAAAATGTCGTTTATTATGTTATTTTTAAATTAGGAAAAGTGTTTTTATTTTTATGTTTGTTTCTTTTTAAAGTTACCTCTCGTTATACTGTTCTTGCCTGGAATGAAATCATCCATATTAACTCTGTGTTTCAACGATGTCCTTTTCTGCGCTACAAAATTAACCATGCAAATTAGAACTGCAATCCCGAGTTATAGTATGGTGAAGTCGGTTTAGCGGGAAGCTGGCAGGAGGGAATATAGGATATCTAATTTGTGCAATGAACTCCTCCTAATATTTTCAACACAGATCTCTGAAACTATACAGAAAAATTCCACATATATTCAAATTTTTGCAGCTGCTATCATGGAAGTGTTTCAGGATGGTTTTCCTAATATTTCAGATTTGACAACTTAGCCCTTTTTCAGAACATTGGATTTGCAAAAAAAGGTGCCTATTTTGTGTAATCAATCCTCATCTACAATTATCAACTCAGATCTCTGAAACTTTACCGAAAGATTGTACATGTATTGAAGTTGTGCAATTGCTATTATGGAATTGTTGAAGGATTTTTTTTTCTAATTAGACACCCGTCGAGTTAATCATTGTCATGTCTAAGAAAAAGTCAAATCTAGGAATAGGAATACTACCTATGCCGAAATTGTCCTATTGTATTTTAGAGATTGATTTCCCATAACGACCAATTAAGTCATGGTGACGACCATAGAACACCTGGAGAGATAACATCAGCCCAGCTACAACACATCCTTGTTTGTCAACAACAGTGAGCGGTCTATAAAATCGGAATACCGATCACAACGTATACGTTGTAAAATGTACACAACATACGCTGGAGCTGCTGGAATGTTGCTGTCGATGAAGGGCAATTTGACAATTGGTAAGTTGAAGTCATCACGTTTGTCGTATGCAAATAGTCACCAAATTTAGCATTGTTGAGGGACAAAACATCATCAAATATAGCGGAATGAGAAATTAAAGATCTGGGCCAGTGTAGTTTCATTCTTATTCAGCAGGCTTTCTAGGAACACTGCTTCAAAAAAACATGCTCTCCAAACATGACGAATGCGTTGTAATAACAACATCTAACATTTAACAAATTTGGTCTTCGTTATATTTATTATTTAATTTAAAGTCATTGATGACAAAGAAAGTTCTGTCATGGCTAATTACCAGGTAATTACAAAAAGAAATTTTTGTTTTAGTATTTTTCTTTTTGAATGAGGTTTCCAAAATTTTAGTCTCAGGTTTTAGCAAAAATTGTTATATTGGAATGATCTAATCGATCGGACACACATAGATGAAAAAAAGACTGGTACTAGATGAAAAGTGGTCTGATTGAAAATCTTATTTTCAATTAATAAAAGAATTCGACGTTATTGCTCTATATTCTTGAACACTCTGTTTTGTGTTCTAAGTCATCGAGTAAGTCTGTTAAGGATTGCACAATCTCCTTGCTTACAGAAGGTCTCTCACCAGATTCGATCGTTTCCTGAAACCAAAAGTTGTTAAAAACTCTGTTCTTAGAACTGTGAATATAGTAAAGTATTTTGACCATAAGTAGTACTAACAATGGTAAACAGTCTTTCTTCCACATTTCTTTCTCTGAAAACATCATCTTCATGGAAAACAAAATCATCTTTAAGTGATATGTCTTAATGAGTGGATCGGATCTCCTATATTCTAGTTTGGAGCTGAAATCTGAAAAGCCTTCAACTCTTGCTTCAATATTTTCTTTCCTATTTTGTCTTGCAGTTGTATCAACAATTTCATTTTCGGACTCATTGACCGACCCATAAGCTATCATTGAGCTATTATCTTTGAATGAACGTTCGTTTAACAGTTCTACGTCATCACTATGGCCGTCTCCAATATTCGGTTGCGTCCCTTCAAACACATATTGACCAGCAGGAATTCTTGACGTATTGTTATTTGCCCACGAACGTTCGTACAACACTTCCACGCCATCGCTATGGCTTGTATACCTGTTCGTTTGGTAGTCTTTAGAAGTAGACGAATATTCATCATAATCATCGGATTCAAGACCATCTGGCGATCGGTATGGTTTACCAAAAGGTTCCATACACCATCCTATAAATTCTACGGACACAATAGACACCGTGGTACTCGGTGGTTCATCAGATTTCATAAAACTTGTCCCCGCCTTTTCTTCCAGCTGTTTAGATTTTTGGATATATGTTTCCTTGACGACTTTGAGTATTCTGTATATTTGTTTTTCAACGGAATCGCTATCATATAATGAAAAGACCGCCTTTTCGAGTGCATTGAATGAGACTCGCCAAGTACTGCTGTACTCATAACTCCATGATTTGCCATCAACGTTCCTATTTATTCCATCTTTAGTAAAGGGAACAAGCATTATTTTGGCGTTGTTCGGCAAAAGGTGTTTTAAATAATTTTGAAAATGATTTTCCTGCAGTGGAATATCTAGCACCGAAGGCCGATAGCTGACATTAGGAAAATCAAATGTTGGTGCAATATCAATGTCTATGTTCATTTCTCCAAACTCCTTTGAACAGAGAGTAGCATAAATAGTTGTAGACGGACCGTGCTGTACCAAAGACCAAGAGAAATTCTTATCGGATGGCAAAAGGCCTTTAGGAAAATCTATGCTGTTAACTGCTTGGTCCATTAAATCCCTAAAATGGGATTGAATTAAGCCAGCTGACAATATAATTTCATTTTCCAAAAGAACTGCGTCTTTCTCGGCATGAATAAAAAATTCTCTAAATTCTTTCATAAGTTTCCTATTGGTTACTATAACATATACAAAACCTTTCTTTTTAGAAGAAAACCGAGCTTCTAGACCCTCAGATACACACAGTGAATCAATTCTGGCAGAAAAATCGAACTCGTCTGGTTTTCCTATCTTCACACCGTCATAAAAACTTCCAGCGCGAATTAAATTGGATTTAAAACGAGGATCTATTTCTGCAACTTTGTCCAACAATTTTTCAACAAAAGTTTCGACAGTTTGAGCAACCTCAGTAGATGATGGTATATCCAATTTTACTCTGTTACTGTAATCAATATCTGTAAAAACATCAACCAATTTCTCTTTATTAATTAAATCCGCTTTTTCGAAAAACGTTTTAATTTTTCCTATTTCTTCTGGTGCAATAAGGTCATCTGGGAAAGTTATGGTTGAAGTATCATTGATTTGATGATCATATTTTGAAGGCAGCATATATCGCCTCAGCCTCTCGAAATATACATCGCTTTTTATATCGTTCATGACGTTAATTGTCTAGAGTTAATGCTAAAATACAACAAAAAAGACATTTAGTAATAAAACTTGTACATTGTAAACAGTTAAAAATATAATGTCAGAAGTTTATATGCGTCAGGATATGTTAGTAAGCAGTAAGCTGGTATATCAAACTGTTAAATGATATGCAACATGCTATACGAACACAAATACATACAACAACCTTTTCACCTATCTTAAACTATGAAGCTGTATTACATGATATCGTATAATAATATGACGTTACTAATTATAGTTGTTGCGTAAAATTGTGACGAATATCCATTTTCATCCATAGCGGGAGGTTTGACATGCCATAAATCCTTGTTAAACCCATAGTTTCTTTTGAAATGCCTGTTCCAAATCAGGACCATTGTTGTAGTAGCTATAAGTTTTGTTGTTGGTTCTAGAGTTTGCCGGTTTCTCCGACATTGATTTATGTATTGTATTTTTTGACAGTTTACTTGATGTTCGGTATTTTGTGATTACCTTCATTATGTTATTGACTTAAAGAAAGAGGTAAACAAATGTGGCCACACTCGGATTTAATTAAAATCAGAATTAAAATACTGTATCGCATGCTACATCACCACAAGGAACATTTTAGTTAAAAATAAACAAGATCAAACAAACAAAAATCAGAAAACCTGTCTTTAACGCTGATATGTTTATTGATATTTTAAATTACAGATACTTATCTGCACCTCTGACACTTCATGTCACATGACTTAGGTATTTGCTTATTTTTGTTTTTGTTTAATAAAACCACAAATGACATTTTAGAAAGAAGTGTTTTCTTCTGACAAAAATGTAAATTTAGCTTTACCGATGTCTTTGAAAATAACAATGTTATTTCCCACAATGATCCTTTGAAGACTATGCTTACAGCTAACCTAACATTAAATTGTATTGTTTGTAAACGGTCATCTATATCAAAAGTCATTCTACCGCGCGTTCAATTTTTTGCCTTAATATTAGTATTATCCCATGATTTAAATGTACAAAAAATATTCTACGATAACACTTCTATAATTTATACAGTGCCGTCCTTCACTTTTTTGCTGTGCAATTTTACATTTTAAGTAAGACATGTTTGTTTTATGGCGATCTTTTATATATTTATTTTCCGCAAACGACAGTGACCAAAGAGTTTCGTACAAAAAATTCGATTCTCCCAGGTTACACTCTCGTTCAAACAAGGTCAAATTGGGATATGGAAAATTTCTTTAAAATGAAAAAACAACATTGAAAACTTAAAAACGCTATATCTCAGGGAAATAATAATGTAATAAATTTTTAAACAGGTAAATTAAATTCGACTAAACATACAAGAAAATAAAAATGTCGATCGCCCTCCTTTCTAGACCATTTCCTTTCAGAATAGATTTAAATGCAAAGCTAAAAACTAAAGTGATGACTTCAACTTCCTAATTACCTTTGTATGTGCATTAATAGCAATATTCCATCAGCTCCGCGAATTCTGATTACCTTTCACAACTCTCGTTTTTGCTACATATCTCATATCCTTTTAAACATTTAAAAACATTATCATAAAGTACAAAATATGTCAAATACACATTGTCGATGCTATACAAATTCGTTATATTATCATTTACAATACCTGAATAAGTTATAAATCAAACCTAATCCCATTTTTCAAAATATTAAAGAATTGTTCTCACGACTACTTTTATTTAATGAACAATAAATTTATTTATGCTCCATTTAGCAAGTCTTTAATAGTGTGTTTTAACGTGAAACGCTATACTTTACACAACCCCAATATATATATAAATAAAACTTTAAAAATTCCATACATAATTGAATAAATATAACCACACATATCAACTATGTTCACTCATCCATAACAAAAGAGGTGAAATTAGATAAGTCATACCTTTAATATGTGGGTTTATTGCCGATTTTGCATGTACACGAGCAATGAATAAATTAACATAGTTCTAGGCTAAAAATGATGAGCAAATGGTAAAAAACAATACTACAATACTCATGTCGATACTTGAAATAATATAAGATGCATTGAACAGCCAAAATTAGTTAAATAGGACCAGTATGAAAATGAATTTCCAAAGATTTCTGACTAGCACGTGAACAGTTTTCAAGCTAAACAGTTAATAATATTTTTGCATAAATCTGTATATTTACAAAACAAAGGGTAGCAACTGCGATTATGAAACTCATATTTTTAGAAATATAAAAATTTTAAAATCAGTGGTATTGACAAGCGATATGTTAATATGTATTCTTTATGTAAAGATAACAATATAATTCGGACATGAAGACCCGTAAACATGTTCTTCTCTCCTGTATCGAGGTTTCTAGCTTATGTATGCATCTCAACGTAATGAAATATTTTAATAGAAACGTTAATGACGACATGGCAAATAGTTAATTTTCTTAGTGGTCATTATTTAACTGTGAACTACTTTTACAATCAAATCTTTACGTTTCAAGTTACAAACTCAAAGTTTATGGGAAAAGCAAAATGAACCACCCCATGACTCTAGTAGAACAAAACAACACAAAAAGTTTGCCCATTGCTTACCCTATATAAAGTGCACGAACAAAACTGAGATCGATTGGGATGATGGTCTCCCAGTGATTCTCTACTTGGCATAGCGATATGGATATACGGCAGGGGGTCAGCTAGAAGCTTTGAACAAAAATGTTACAAAATCTAGTTGTTTGGCATTCCTGTCCCTTTTAACGTGCCTTAAATCATGGACTTTACATTGTGAATTCCCTAAATATTCAAAACGGTCAGGTTTGGAGATGTGTTTGGCCAGTATGTAGGTAGTGTCCAGGTTTAAATGCGCACACTTCAGTACCCGTACGTTTTTGAACGTAAAAAATCTTTTTCAAATACAAAACTTAAATATCCAGATCTCCGGATAAAAGACATCGGGCGCTATTAAAAGATATTTTCTTGTTTATGTATAATTTTTTACTTAATGATATTTTTAAATACTTTTTATTGTGCATGCTTTTAGACGGGAAATGTTTTTAGACAATAAATGGGGCGCTAAATCCGAAACCATGGTTGCTATGGACTTGTGTCAACAAGAAGTGATTTGTTAAAACAAAAAGCGACCTTTCAGAACCGGATGTGAAAATGTATAGGCAGGAAATGTTGGCCTGAATCTGAAAACTTATATTTGCTATGGTCAACCGGAAATACTTTTTGAAAACCGAAAGTTAATTCTATTGACAGAAAATGTTGTCATGAGTCATAAAAAATCTAAGCTAGGGACTTTTGTCAAGAAGAAGTGACTTTTTAAAACCGATGAAATGTTCAAGTTGAAGGCTTCATATGATTATTGGTGAAGACAATAAATGGTGTCCTTAATATTAAAATGCTAGAAACAGTCGTCAATCGAAAATGATGTCTTTTTACTGAAAATTGTGTCCTGTATCTTAAAACATTGGTTGATAGGAACTTTTATCAAACGGAACTGACTTTTAGAAACCAGAAGTTACGTTTCAAAACAGAAAGTTAATCTATTTGTCAACAGAAAATGTTTTCTTATATCTGAAAACATAATGTTGCAAAGGACTTTCGTCAACCCGAACTAACTTTTGAAAACCGGAAGTTACTTATCAAAGCGGAAGTTGAAACCATTTTCTGGGTCAAGTCTTCATATGACCTTTGGTGAAACACTAGATGTTAACAACTTTAAGGTTTTTGTGTTTTGACAATTAAATGAATCCTCAAATATTCCAAGGGCATTTACTCGTATGCGCTCTCCATAATTTTCTGTTATAATACGCAATAAAGTTGTTTAAGTATTTCAATGTCTTTAACTCTATGCGTTTGCTCTAAAATTTTATAATAATATACAAAGAAGTTTCTCATCTGCCCCTCAACATTAACCACCCATAAGGTTTTATCTCTCTGTTATAGTTCCAGAGATTACACGATAAGGTTTGTGTTGTTTAGACAGATACTTCTGTAAAGAAAACTGTTTCGGTTTTACCGGGTAAATTCTAAATAGACTCTCAGTGCCTAAACTTGTCGTTCAAGGCTAAAATGATATGTCGCGTAATTTTTAAAGCACAAGAAATCGGGAAAGACCTTCATATTCAAAACATAAGCAAGAAGGCCTTCCTATTGGAAGTGGGAAAGACCTTAAAAAATCAATGTGAAAGGTTGTCAATTATTTATAAATTTGAATAATTGTTTATATAAAAATGGTTTTAATTTTGTTATTTTTAATTGCAAGGAGTAATGATTGGCTTAGACAACTTTGTCAACTTTTTTGAAGTTTGTAAAATGATCAACATAGCAAGAATTTATAACTGCTGAATGCTAATTGAAGAGTTTGTGTCAGACATTTTTTTAAATTTCTCAGATCATAAATAAATATTGCTTTTAGATATAACAAAGGGTTCTGCAAGGAATTTAAACTGTGGCAAAATCATCTATATTTATACCAAAATTTTCCAAACGAGAATTAGTTCTTAGGCCTCAAGATTTGTTTATGATGTTGTTCAAAAATAGTTTAAATCAAAATTTGAAAGCAATGTCGTGGGAAGGATGATCATGTTCGGTTTTAAATTGGTTGCATATTCCAAACTGAGCTTAAGTCTTCTTTGATGCAAAACGGCTCGTTGGTTTAATATACAAACTTTCTACAGGTGTAGTTCTAAAAGCTCCAAAACAAAGATGCAATTTTAGACTGTATTTTAAAAAGTAAATTTAAAATATGAAACGCTTTAAGACATTTATTTTTAACAATTTTGTTATGGAGAAAGGTAAGCCTCGAGTCAAATATCAGACGACGGAACTTAATTTCTTTGACAATTTTGATAGAAGTTTTATGTTATGGTGGGGGTACATTTTCCATTTATTACACAAATGCCTACCAATAGTTTTGGCAGTGAAGAATTCAAACCAAATTACAAAACCCTTTTTTTCGAAATTAATATAACAGCAGCTGACGTTTAATGTTATTCACAATTTGCATTTATAACATTCAAGAAAATCGCTAACATATAAAGAACATTTAGATTTTTTGTTACAAGAAAAGCCCGCGTGGTCGTCTTCGCTGCATCTAAAACAAAGTTAATTGCCTTAACATTAACCTATTCCGTGTCCACATTTCTGGCAAGAAAAGCAGCGTACTGGATTGGAATTAATTACTACGTAAATTATCACTATTTCTGCCCCTACTTAATGAAATGCTAAACAGGGCCATTATTAGAAAGCAAGGCATTATGACAGGGCCCTTATGACATAGAACAGGGCCATTATAGAGGAAAATCAAGATGGCCGTCAGTTTTCAAGATATTTTATCACTACAGTAATAATTTCAAAATTTAAGAACCATAGTGTTATTGATTTAAAAAAGTTTGATTATCGGGTTACGGTACATAATTTAGGCACTACCGCTAGAACTTAGAATTTGTCTTCAATAATAACTAAATATTTATAACTAGTTTTCCATTTCCATGATGCTGATGACATTTTATTGATATTTTGTTTGCCTGTATGTCCATCTGTCTGCCTATAATAATCTGTAATTACTTATATACATTACAAATCTGAAACGAAATTTTATATACTACTTAATTTAGTACGATGAACATGTAGCATTTAAAAAGTTGCTTATCCCAAATACATGTATGTGCAGATTTGTGAAATATAATGAAAAAATAGAAGAATGTGTCCCTGGGACACAGATGCCCCCGCTAAATGAAGTCCCAAACAGGAAGTAGTTGTCCGACATGTCTGTAAGTTGCTTAGGACGTACAACTTGTGATACTAAACCACCCTGCCAAATTTCAAATTGTTCTCATGTACGGTTTCTGAGAAAAGCTTGACTGAAATTCGTACGGACGTACGTACGTACGTACGTACGGACAGACGGACGGACGGACGGACGGACGGACGGACGGACATGAGTAAAACTTAATGCCCGACATGTCGTCGCGGAGGCATAAAAAAATATAAAACACAGCAGATGTAAAATTTTGTGAAAATTGATCTGACTTTTAAATTACTCACTGGTTCTGACTTGTAATAGGCCTTTTTAATCTGAAAATAAGGTTTTTGGTGGGTGTACCTGGCTTATTTCAGTTAATGGTCAGTTGGTTATTAAAAGTATTAAGAAATTGGCGTTGCCTCGGGCCTTTACAAAAACCTCGGGGCCATTATTGCAGACCTTGTACATATAACAGGGTCATTATGAAAACACCCATTTATTAATGCTATAATAAAGACTGTCTTTAACATTTTAAAAGCCAGCACAGAAATCTAACAGATGTGTGTTCAGCTTGACGAGTTTACTATCATTCTTTAAAATGAATCTCGTGACATTGGTTACACCCTAAGTTCTTTACGCATTCATTGTCGGAGAGATCGTTTACATCCTTGTCTTTACGTCGAACAATTTCCTGGTTAGTATTAAAGTTTAAGATGTAAAGAGGAAATAATATAAATATCAGTATTTTTGTCAATTTCAATAAAACTTTTTATTAATGTTTTTTAGCCTTCCACAGGCAGTAAAAAAAACAACAAAAAGAAATAAGATCTCAGTTATAAAGTGACTAGAAAAACGATCCTTGTTTCAAAAGACCCATAAAACACGTATAAACATTTTAAAACAGATAATAACTGTTATTGTATTAACTGGTCAATATTTAATTTTCTATCAGAAAACGATTGCTACTCTGACATATGATCGGAAATCTGCAAAAGGTTGGTAACAAAAGAATATATTTATCTTACGATAATCTTCTAATAAATTTTAACAAAATTTGAAATTGAAAGATATATTTATTGCACTTGCCTTTAATCCCGAAGAATCAGGTGCTCTGCATTTTGCTAACAATATGTGCCTTAATTTACCTTATAATTTTGTTTACACGCTTCTGCTTTGCTCTAAACATGCCATACCAGATTTGAGTTCACACAACGAGAGTTGTGATAAGAATAGACGCCATTTCATGGCCGAAAATTATCAATTTTTGACGGACAGATGATGAAGACATTTTATTTGTCACTTAAAAATAATGAATAAATTATATATAGTTAAATGGTGTCATTTCCGAGCAATTGAACGATTGTTAAGTGATTGGTTTTTGTTACAAAATTAAATAAAACAGTGCGGCCTAACATTTTTATAAAAAAAATATCTAATAGTTATTGTTAAATATTCAGATGTAATTCTTTTTCGTGGTATTTTTTATTTCAATAAATGACGTCATCCAAAGACAGGTGTACTTAATTGAAAAGCTGTAAACATTTTGCAAGTCAACAAAATGTTGTTTCTGATGGTTTCATGACACATATTTCTAAAAATATTCTTTTAAACTCATTATAAAAATGATGTCATTCCTAGAAAAGGGAAAATCGAAAAGATTTTTGCAACGTTAACAAAACTGTGAATCTCCATTTTTATGATAAAAATATTTTGATAAAATCATTCTTTTTGTTATATAAAGAAACTAAAATACAGTTTTGTTCTAACTAAAACATTTTAACACTATTTATTGAAAAATAGCCAAAGCTTTTGGTTTAATGTATAGTAAGTTTTTCTTTCGCTTTTCTTAACTTATTTGCTAAGTTGAACATATGATTCGTGGTAAGTATTTTATTAACAATGAGACTTAATGAAATAAGAAAAATTTCTACATTGTATATTCATTGTGCATCTTTTATTGTGACAAGGTAAATTAATATATATGTCGATCAATTCTTTACAGGAATTGTAGATTGTGATTTTAAAAAAAAGGTATTGTTGTGTTTTTTTTCGTATTCAATTTTTGAAGGAATCATTAGTCTGAATATAATAAATTATGGAACTTTTATTATTCTTATGGCTTAAATAAAATTATGTTGGTGTTACATTAAGTCACTACCTCCATCTCATTTCTTAAGTGGAAAACAAAGTGAATTATGTGCGTCACCATGGGAGATTATCTAAAATTATCAGTAACAAAACGGTGACCATCATCATAATTATCAGTCAGTTTCTCAACAAATTACATTATGGGAAAAATAGCTACTTTATTTTTTTGCGAATTCACCTAGTTTGATGGAAGTTGAACATGAATCTTCCCACAATGTTGCAAACAGCCCAGTAGTCACACTTCGGTGCTGATGCTGACAGGAATATCATTGATTCTTTCTTTGATATAGTCATTGTCTAAATTTACTGCCCTGAAATTTCGAAAATTATTTTAATTCTAAGGTTTTTCTATCAAGGTGTATATAGCCTTTGCCGGATTTGGTATAATGTTTTGGGATTTTGGTGATATAAGCTCTACAACATCTTAATCATTTGGATTTTAAATATTGTTTGGGTTTGAGCGCCACTGATGAGTCTTGATTAGACGAAACGCGCGTCTGGCGTGGTAAATTATATTAACCTTGGTATCTTTGATGACATTTTACTTACATGTAAATGAAGACAAAACAGACATATAAGGAATTGTTTAAATGTACAAAGTGTGTGCATGTCTCAATAGTTAAGTTTTTTCTTAAGTCGTTTCCATTATTGGTCGTCATAATGTGTTTGAAAGTACCTATACTATATTTTATAACCGAATAAATTTGATGACATTGTTTTTATAATTCCAAGACCTGGGTCATTCAACTATATCACTGTAATTGCTTGTAAGTTATATTTACAGTACAAGTCATTTACTGTATCTGATTTACAGCGAAGGGGCGTGTATCGAGTCTGATAGGACGAGATACCGCCCCTTCGCTGTCAATCAGATACAGAAAATGACGAGTATTGTAAATGATTGTGGAATGGTCCAATGAAATTTTTCAACGTCGAATTTATTACCACGTGGTTTATAAGTTACAATGCGGCAACATTTTAAAAACTGCAACGATGTAAGATTTTAGGGACATAAAAGAAGAACAAGAAATGGAACTTTTCATCATGTTCGTCAGTGGGAGCAATCTTGATTTTCAAGTAATGTACGGCCGCGAAATCATGATAGTTCAAGTTTGGACGATATTACGTTGTCACAAATAGCCGAAAACATGGAAAATGAACATTATTTTTTTACCGAAATTGGAGAAAAGTCAAACTGGCCAACAATATCTTCCACATGGAGATTTCAACTTGAATCTTTCAATGTCAGACAGTGGATCTAATTCTAGCAATGTGGAACCCGATTCATATGTTTATTCGGCGAGGTGCGGACGAGGAGCTTAGATTTGCATGATTTGAAAAATAGTATTGTGTCATCTCCAAGATCTCATAAGAATGTGAATGTATTTAACAAACATCTGAGTCCGAAAATTCAATCCATTGAAGCCGAAAATGCTTTATATAAAATTGTTACAGAGATTCGTTTTGAGGCTAGGAAATAAGATTGAACTTAATATACCCCTAAAGTTTGTACTTATCGCACTATCATATGCTCCAACGATGCAGAAGGTGGAGCAATAGTTATTGAACAGTGATGTCATACAAGCTCCACCCCTTGCATCATCTAAATTAATATACACTTAACTTCAAAGAAAACTAAGACAAACCATTCCACAAAAAATGTTTATTAACAGTTGTAACAACAACTGCCGGGTATTGTGAAAGACACGGACATTGCCATATGAGGTTGCAGTGTTGTGCGATGCATTGAAATCTACAGCTACCAAGTATTTGAAATATATACATTGCCATTTAAGGTTACACTGTTGTTCTGAAATACATTGAAATTTACCACCGCCAATATGCCTTTGCTAGGAATACAGTGAAATATTAAAACTCATTAAAATATGAAGTCTACTTGTAATTCCTGTAAGTGTTTTATGTAATACTATTTACCAAGAAAGACACAAAATATTGACATGAAAAGAAAAGAAGCACCAATCCGCAAGTCTGTTGTTTTTGTTATAAATTTAGATTTTGTTATCCCTTTTTCCGCCAATGAAAATTTATAATGGAAAAACAATTTGATTATATTCAGCTTATAAACTGTCTGCTGAAGACATGGTCAGCCGAAACGAAAACTACATGTTTATAAGAAAAACGGCATTATGTATCGTTTATTTAAATTTACTGTAGTCTGTTTGTTTTTTATTTGTTTGTTTAAGATTTTAGTTCAAGATCAGTAACCTTTAACTATATTACGACGTAATGATTTTATTTGGTGAATGGGAATGCATTTTCCCGATACCGTCGTTTAAAATTTTTTTAATATACATCGAATAAGATTCAAGTCTAGTGCACCTCGCCCTAAATTAAGTCTTGGAATAACAAAGAACAATATAATATAACTAACGACCTACATCATTTCTATGTGCAAACGATCAGCATATTAATCTATTTTCCTGATTTTTGTATACATATTTATCTTTGTATTGGTCAGATTGCTCCTTTATACTCTTTACTGAATTGACAATTTTAAATCTTACGTTGCAGATAATAATATTTTAAAATGCAGAAGTCATTCCTTAAAAAGCCAAACAATTAGGATTTTGAAGAGCTTTTATCATCGAAATTTCTTCTTTTACACCAAATCCTGGAAAGGCATTATACACCTTAAATACAAACACATTGCTATGCAGAAAATAATGTACTTACACTTAACACTATTTTACCTCGCACGTTGTTTACTAATTTTTAGCCTCGGTTAAAAAAATGTATTTAATTTTTAAAAGACGTTAAACTCGGGTTTGGGCTAGTATTTAAAAACCGAGAAGAAATAGAACGCCTATAGCCAGCTATCTGACATAGTACGTATATTAACACTTATTGTAAGGAAAATCTCCGATGACGATAATGGTTGCGTTATATTCAGCGATCTTTAATTCGGCTATATTCAGAACTAGAACAAACCAGACGAGAGGCCAATAGATAGGAAATTTTGACTTCATCTAAAAGTAGGGAGAGTTGGAGAGACGAGAATGTCAACTCATGTAGCGGATCCAACTCACCTACACATTTTCGTAAATGGAGCCTTTTTCGTGCGATGATCGTATACTCTTCAAACATGTTTATCACCAGGGACCGCGATAAAGCATTGGGTATTACTCTGGCAAGCTCTCCTCAAAATGACGGTAAAAAACAAAATACCGAACCCCAAGTAAACTGTCAAAACGACATCAATCATACAAGAGAACGAATAAGCAGCTCTATGACTGGAGCCCTCCAAATCGATCCCTGCACGCACCTTAATCCCTTAATCGTTTCATTAATTGTTAACACAATATCTTGTAAATTAAATAAGATGGTTGTATATAGACAGCCACCAATTCGACTTGAAGACGAGCTTAGCGGTGTCATCTCGTAAAACTGGCGTAGCGTGATAGATAGACGATTAGAGCTTATTGTCATTTAGTGTTTCAATATTTCCTTAAATAATACTGTACTTTCGCGGTTTAAAAATTTAAATGTGTTTCGTCATCTAGTTACAATAAACGATTCCACAATTTCTTATTTTAACTGTATCAATTTTTATGTTAAACATATTCGTGTATTTTGCAAAGAAATACACTTTAATTGTTTGCAAAAATAGACCATGCCAATTTGATATGTAGTTTTACTTTAGATTTTTCGACACTTATTAAAACTGTATGCTTATGCTTATATACGTTCAAAATTAAGAGTAGATTTTGGTTTCAACAGCAAAAGTTGATAACTGGTATATCACACATGGAGTTGTAAGTTCAACTTTGGCAACTGTTCTCAACTGCAAACTTAATTGACAAGGCTTGGTAAAATTTCTGCAAAAAGTAAAGTGTTTTCAACTGGGCACGAAGAACGGCTTCGTCCATATTAACATATAATGTCACACTAGCAGAATAGTTGCTGAAAATTGCGCTAAAGAGCATTATATACAAAACAAATTTGTTTTATTTCTATTGATTTCGTCTCTAACAGCATATAAATTTGATACATAACAAGTAAACAAGTCTAAATTAAATTTATCAATTGAATCAGTAGTCTTTAAGAATATCTGATAATATTCCTACTTTTTTTTATTAGCTTTCATGGGAAAGGTTTTATTCTATATTTTCAAAGCTGGTAACATTTAATTAAGTAAAATCTTAACAATGCTTAAGACACACCTTTTCATATCGTTTTATAAGACACATTTTCCTTATTATCTTTTTACAAATTTCCTAATTATCGTTTATCGCTATGCTTAATATTCTACAATTAACATTAACTATGCAAAGAAACAAATAAGTTTTTACTAAAATAATCGACATGAAGCGTTTAGTCGAATTTTATATGTTTTTATTTTATATGTTGTTGAATGCTGTAGATTTAAAAATGTAGCAAAATTTTCCAGATGACGATTCCAGATTAAACTATAAATAAAAACCAAAATAATTGTACAGTACAGCCAAGCAACTATTACCTTAGCTTTTTTAATCAATTCCTGGTCGTATCTAACGACACTTTCTCCCTTTCGGTGCATTTGATATTAATAAAAATCGGGGTTAAGTGTCCCCAGTCTTATTTTGACCCCTTTAAATGGAGGATTGGATCAGATGAGTTTAAAAGAGCGATTAATTTGTGGTCATGGAAGATTTAGCAAAAATGTGTACTCTGATTGGTTCTGGATGCGGTTTCAGCTGCTTAAATAGTTGGTCATGTATAGTAAAAAAATAATAGCATATCTCGCCAGTTATGACAAAAAATGTTAAAATTTAAATATAAAAACATAGAATAGGTAAAATCCTAAATTATGTTAACAAAAAATAAATAATGTTACAGACTTGTGGATTTAACCTCTATTCATTCCACATCTTCTATTAAATGTAGTAAATTGTTAGTAAAAAACAATAAGTAACAACCTTCAACTCGAGTTTTAACCTATTAACATTTATTTTGTTATACTGACCTTTCTGTAACCTTTTAACATTTATTTGTTGCACTGACCTTTCTGTAACCTTTTAACATTTATTTTGTTGTACTGACCTTTCTGTAACCTTTTAACATTTATTTGTTGCACTGACCTTTCTGTAACCTTTTGACATTTATTTGTTGCACGAAAGTGGCTATGATGGTTTTATACAACGTTCTCCTTGTGTATGTCTTTACCTGTTAGCAATAGTTATCGTAGTACCATATTTTTACAAACAGTTAAATGCATCATAAATTTAAAGTTTGAATAAGAGACAATAAAAAATATAAGAAAATATGGGAACAATCGAAATCAAAGAAAACTATAAGTTATTGTTAAGTCCATATGTGATATATCAATTGAACAGATGAAAAATCTCTCTTCAGCTCCATACAATGTTTTCTACCCTGAAGTCGTTTTTTTCAATTAACAATTATTCAAAAATATTCAAGCATAATATTAAAAAAATATGACAATGTTATCCTTTTAAAAACACAAAAGCATTTATTTATTATTATAAAAAAGAATGTTAAGAAAAACACGAATAAGGGACTAATTCCAATGTACAACAATCAATACGAAAAGGAAACCCATAAAACACAAAAGTGTTATGGTTTCTTTTCTCACGTCATCAAACAAATTGCTATCAAATCAGAGTCTGTCGAAACACTACAAAATTATCACTATTGATAAGTGTAAGATATTTTTTTCAAAATTTAACAGTTTTTAATAAAAAATGAAGTATCTTAGAATATAGATCAACAGTTCTTTCGTCGCTAATTTGTTTGTTTTCAAAATGCTTAATTTATGTTCCCAACACGTCCAATGATATAATAAACAGCTCAATTAGTTGTCTTGTTTGACATTGGCTCTGGTGCCTTACATTAGTTTTGCCTTTCATCTTATACTTTTTCCGCGTAGAATTGTACATTGGAATAGGATTATTTTTCTATAAGTTTTCAAAGTTTTCTATAATATTACTTTACACGAAGGTAATAACAAATTAACGAAAACCAAGAACAATGTCTATTATTCTCATCAACCAATATTACAGAGGTACAGAGAAATACTATCTACAATATTTACAATATTACAAACGAAAACATCATAAACATAGACAGATACTAATACAGTGTAATTAACAGACAGACTGACAGTTAGTCAAGAAGACTCGTTTTTTTATTAATAATTTTAATACATTTACAGAGCTTGTAGAGCTTAACTTTGTTTTGGTTATCATAGTTTCATTAAAATTTAAAATATTTGGGTTTCGAATTAGATGTCCACTGATCGAAATAACCTTTAAATTAGCCAACAAAAGATAAATACAAATTACAATTTAATTATTTATAAATTACGCTTAATTACAAATTACAATAATAAGAAAAATGTTTGATTAACTGTTCCAAATGGTGTCAAAAGTGAAATGTCCAATAACGTAATTCCAAATTTTATATCCAAAAAGAAGTTGAATTCCTAAACAAGTCACACGGTATAAAACGTTCAGAAATTTGAAATATTCCTTATAATTTCACCTTATATAAAAATGCTGGATTTTTATCGGATAAAAACTATAATATTATTCCCGTCATTTACGGTGTCGTGGTTTAATTTAAATATACGAAGGTAAGTGGGAAATACGTAGTTTTAATATAAACTGCGATAAAATTAACAATTGACATCAAAAATGGCGGCGTCAGCAGACAAATCAAGTTTTCAGTACAAAAAACCACAACAGGCACACGAACGAAAATTTCAAAGTCAAATTTGAAGAGTCAACATTATGTAAAAAGTCATTCAGTTGTATGTGCATGTCCAAAATATTTGTTGCAACTGTGTCATGGATTTTACAAAGATTCAAGATTTTAGAAATAGCCATACGTAATTGTTGATTGGATTTTTACTTTACGTCTAGCGGACAATATTTCAGCTATATTTAGGACGAAAATAAGTTAACAAACAATAAATCAAATCGGAAAAGATAGACCAAGGGAAGCAATTTTGAATGCTGCTGGAACAGTATAGCGTATTGTTAGACGCGAAAAATTTAGCTTTTTGTGGCGGCTACAACTAGCCTACTCTTATCGACATAAGGGGTCTTTATCTTGCAAGAGGCAGGACATGTTCCAAACACGTTACCCACTGTGGTCGGACGTCAGGCTTTCCGTATTATGACCTGGCAACCCCCAACGAGAGGGTCTCACCTATCCACCACCCGCGGACGCGCTGGGCAGCTCTGTGGGTCGAGCACTGTGAACTCTTACAGTATGGTCCCAGCAATAAGAAATGGACAGCAGAACTTCAACAATACTGTTTGTTACCTAAAGGGGAAAAAATTGTGGAATTAAAGATATATATGTTATTGAGTGGTATTTGCCGAAAAATACAGCTTTTCACTGTTTTACAGCTCGTGAAATCTTTACCAGCCTCTCAAGCAATATTTTTGGCAAATACCACTCACTAGGGTGCAAAATTTCTAAATAATTTAATTTTAACGAAATACTTGACAATTAACGATAAAACAGCAATAACATCATGGAACAATATGCATTTGAACTGCGTAAGAATACGTTATGTGACCAACGCGTTATTTCGTATAACCTGGGTACCTCCATTGAATTGGCAAATTAGACATCATTTTACAATTTAAAAATCATACTAACGAATCAACAGCAAGAACACATATGTAGTTTTTTTATTTTCAGAAGATCGTCTTATACAGAACAGAAGTAATAATTTTAGGAACGTAGTTTTTACATTTATTTCAAACTGACCTGTATTATATAAAATGCTGAAATAACCCGAATACATACCACTTCTAACATACGTTTACTAGACTGATGGATATTAGTGTATACGAGTGAGTCACAACAAAGATGGAATTATCTTACGATTTGTAACAGCAGTGTTCTACGATTCGTATGATATATTTTCCGAGTATTACTGAACGCCGAATAACACACACAAGTAACCGAAACTATTTTATACAGGTTGAGACACAGAACTGAGTAAATATTCTTCTTTTACGTTCTCTCCGTTTTTGTAAACGCGGAAGATACACAATTAAGAGACACTGACAGTCTGCTATTATGTTGCATGACCCAGGAAACGTACGTTGACTCTAGTGAAATCTTCCATATGATACTAGTGTAAACAGAACAACACTTATAACAAGAACCCAACGTACATTATTTGTCTGTTAAGTCTGCTCTTTCCGAATAAACAATAAACGTTTATATCTTATTCAAGTCTTTCCTGTATTAAGACCTAAAATAGTGCAAAACAAGATGAATACTATGCATACTTCAACAAACATAACTTTCAGCGACACTGAAATGGTGGTTTCTGTATCATCATACATTGTTTTACCTTTAACAGTGGTAATTTTTATTCTAAATTCCTTGTCACTCGTCGTTCTCAAAAGATCAAAGAAAATACGTGAAAATAGATTTAATGTCTTGACTGTATGCCTCAGTATTACCGACATTTTAGCAAGTGTATTCTATTTTGTATTATCAATAAGTTCGATGATGAACATATATGGGAAAATAATGCCTCCCTACCTGTGCTTCACTTCACATCTTATTGCACGGACTTCCGTTACAGTTTCTATAGTACAAGTATTATTTATTTGCTTAGAAAGGTTTTTTGCGACGCTTCCGCTTCCTCGGAACATCCAGTTTACTAAAAACGTTTTCTTGGGTTATCTACTGTTGGTAATATGTGTTGTAGTCTACAGCACATGCGTGTATATTTTTTACGGAAATTCCAAGACTATTGCGACTCATCTGATATTTTCGAGGAAAACCGATGGATATTCTATGTATACTTTGCGTCTTTGCAGTCTGTTTTATTATTGATTATCGTTACGTTGTATACCATTGTAATAGCACGCCTACACAAACGGTTTAAACAAGTTAACCCAATCTTTTTCGAACATGAAAATCCTAAAAATAATGTTAATGTACGAGAATGCGAATCAACTGCAGGAAGTTGCCACATTGACACAGGAGAGTCTTCTCTACAGAAAATGTCCGAGTTACGTTGCATACAAGTACCAACAACTAGTGTGGGAACATCTAATTCAGAGTTAACACCATATGGAAACAATACTCGTAACCTTCAAACATCAGAGAGAGAGTTCGATCAAATTATTGAACTAGATGAAGCTAACCCAAAACATCAAGTGGTATCCGAAGTAAAAACTCGGTCAAGTATCAAACGTACTCAAATTTTTACAAAAGCATCATGAAAACACATGGTAACCACAACAACTCCCACTACAAACATCGGTTCATTAAGTCGAATAAGGCGGTTTAAGAAAACGGCTCTTACTTTGGGATTCATTATCATTGTGACAACAGTTACTATTTTACCGTGTGTTATTACACAAATAGTATATGCCTTTAATAATGAAGATGTGTCACAGACGACATTAAAATTGCTAAGTAGCACAGTTTTGCTTAATAATCTGATGGACCCAGTTATCTACGTTCTACGTATCGAAGAATTCCGAAACGCCATCAAGTGCATAGCACGGTAACCTGAAGGTGACATGATATAAGTGTTATATGAGTGATATGAATCGATGATTTCAGTTGTACAGATAATTATTACTGTTCTCTCGTTAAAATTGCAATCATGCTATTTTGTCATATTTAATTACATTACATGTATTAGGATCAAACAGCGTCATAATAGAGGCCTTGGTAGCCGAGTGGTTTAGGTAGTTCGTCTACTATTGATCACGTGGTCTGTTAACGCTGAGGTTGCGCGTTCGAGTATCACTGCGGGCAGGGTGTTTTCGACACCAATCTTAATTGACAATGATTGGAACTTTTCTAAACGAAGGTCGGGGGTTTTCTCTGGGTACTCTGACTTTCCCTCCCAAATACATACTGGACTTCACAATTCAGCTGAAATTTTTTTTAAGTGGCATTAAACACCATTCAAACAAGCCAATCAAACAAATATGAATCGATGATTAAAGTATACCTGTCAATTGTACAGCTTAAGTTATTACTGTGTGTAAAACTCTCTCGTTAAAAAGCTACTGTTAAATAATTAACGATTTTATAAATAAGAATTTATTACTGAGCAGAAAAACTAAGATTCAGATTCAGAGGAGTATTCATGAATCGATAACAACAATAACAAACAAAGCACTGGGTAAACAGAAGATAGGACAACAACACACACACACAAAACAAAACAAAATGGGTAACAGTAGTCACACTGAAAGCCAAAGTTAGTTCAGTTAGTTCACGTCGCTTCACTCGGGTTAAAATCTGGTAATAAGTCATATATCCGGGATGTAAAACCCCAGTTACACACAGAGAAAGTGGTTGCGACAAACGGAGAAAATAAATGGCCATTTGAGACGAAAATATTTCTTTATAACGGTCAACTTAGTCATAATGGCGACCGTACTATTTTCTAAGTGATGATAACATTACAAAAAAAGGGTAAATGATCTATCAAATATTTTTTGCATAATATTTCTAGTGATCTATAAGGTGTGTTTCCTCCTCGCATCATTAGTAATATAAAGATACTCCAGTAATATATGATTTCTTTTATATTTTCCCTAGACAGGTTGTAAATATATATGAACATATTCTATACATATGTTGAAATATATTTGTTGTTGTTTTTCATGAAGACCAAGAGGGTTTTTTTGCTTCATTTTGTTCCAAATTCTGTATTCATTTTGCCAAAAGTGAAAAAAATTTGTTATTCATTGTAGTTTACTGTAAATATTTATGTTAAATACAATTTGAACTACCAATATATTTGTTTATTATCTGAGCACTATATTTGTATTATGTAAGCACTATTTGCCCTGTAACTATATTAGTTGAATTAACTACAAATCTGTTAGAAGCACAATGTGAGTTCTAAACAAATAGCACCGTTTTTGCTAATTTTTGTTTTGTTTGAGCAACATTTTTTCTAATATTGTATAATAGAAAGCATCTGGAGAATTATTGATTACGTGCTCTGTCAACACAAGATGTTGCGGATTCGACTCTAACTGCGGGCAGGGTGTACTCTACCCAATCTTCATTGACAAGGATTCCAGTTTTCCTACCGACGGTAGGTAGTCCATCCTTCTCCTCAATAAAAACTGGACGCCATTATATAGCTGAGATATTGCTGAAAGTGTCGTTAATCACCATTCAAATAAAAACATTTAAAAAGTGTACCGTTCATAGGTATTTTAACCAGCTTTGTACAATAAATGTATCACTTGTATTCCATTTGTGTGTTAAATGTATATTTGACCACTATATGGTTGTTAACATATATAGCACAATAAAGAAGAATTGTAACAGCCTTGAATGTAGTAAATTAATTGTTTTTTAAATCTATTATTTGAGCCTTACTTGTGAAATTATTATTGTAGTATTTAAGAATATATTGTGAAATAAATTAATTGTCTGACCACCATTGTGCTGCAAATGTTTTTGCCTTCTCCATTCATAAGGGACTCTGTGGCCGAGTGGTTAATGTAGTTTGTCTACTATTGATCACGTGGTCTGTAAACACTAAAATTGCGAGATCTCCCTGCTGGCAGGATACGTTCGACTCCAATCTTAATTGAGAAGGATTGCAAGTTTTCCTACCAGAGGTCCGGGGTTTTCTCCGTGTACTACGGCTTCCTCCCCCAATAAAAACTGGACGCGGTGATAAAGCTGAAAAATCTCTGAAAGTGGCGTTAAACACTATTCAAACAAAAAAATATCTCTATACATAGAATCGGGGCTACTGGTAGATTTATTTGACTTGTGAATGCAACCATTACTTGTAACCTGTAGGTATAAGTGACTTTGCCAGGTGAATCATATTAAAGACAGAAACATTAAATGATGCCAAATGCTTCTACCTTTTAGATAACGAATACATTAAGCGATGCTGTTTTGCAAATTACACAATAATCTTTGTTAAATAACGAAACAAAATTGATTATTTTTTCATTTCAATTTTTCAATAACATTAGCAAATTAAACTTTCACTGTCAATTGGCATAATGAAACTTTTTGACAAGAAAAGGAAGGATAATAAAGCACAATTCGTCAATTCTACGATTAGTAAACATATTCACAGGCGAAAGTCGTCACAATAAAGTTGATTCGTGATGAATTTAGCCATACGACACTTTTATATGCTGAAAATAGAAATGCAAGCACAGCAAAAGGTAAAAAAATATATATGTGATATAGGGCGAAAGGGTAAGAAAGTCCGCTGTTGTCGTGTCAAAACAAACGATGAAATGTTTGCGCTTTCCATACTTTCTATTTTTTCGCGCCTGTATACCGGGCTTTTTTTTTATACAATCATAGTATTTATTACATGAATAGAATTTGCGTGTTTTTGATTGGATTAAAGACAACTTTCGGGTCTCGAAATCACAGTACTGAAATAGCATAAAACAGGCTTCAACTGGTCAAAACCAGATTTATATTGGATTCCTCTTGACTACTGTGCAGCGGAATCCAATATTGACCTGATTTTTACCAGTTTAAGCCTGTGTTTCATAACTATAAATTTTAATTTAAGTGGTCATTGAATCATGTGTAATTATAAAATATACTGTTAAAAGTGTAACAATAAAATAATTGACTTTTTTTACTCTTTTCAATATTTGAAATGTTATGAAACTTTAATTTCAGGATTATCAGAAAATCAATATTAAAATGCAGCATTAACAGAAAATATTAAGGGTAACCAGCCTTACAACAATTACAAAATGTAAACATCCTCTGTTTTTCTGATGGTGATTTTATTTATGTAATAAAACAATTACTGACTGATATACGGTCGCTATCAGGATTTCTCAGCCCTAAAAAATATAAATTCACCTGGCGGCTCGGTGAATATTATATTTTTTCTGGCTGACAAATCCTTATAGCAACTTATATTAAAGTAATTTATTATATAATTTAAAACACCTGATTGAACACACCTAGATGAACGGAAACATTTCGATAAAGGCATCTATAAAACCTGGATTTAAAGATAATGGTTCAATCTATAAAACATAGAATTTTCAATTCAATAAAATAAACAATGTAATAATAAATTGAAACAAAAATTATTTACTTCTCTTATACAATTCATTAGTAAAGTAATTGAAAATCGTCTGATTGCTGGATGAACGACACAAATACTAGGCTACTCACATTTGATGTGTCTAATCAGGCAAAATATTTATCATATACGAATATCTAACTCTTCATTAATTAGCTATCTTGTGATATATTCAGATTGGATATACATGTATATGAATAATAATATTGTAATAATAAGCTTTTAAGCTTCGGCATGACAAAACACATATAACAACATAAGCTCTAATGAGCTTTTGACCGATTATTTATACGTTGCACATGTTACAGTTATTAGCTAGCTCGTTTTTCACAACATGCTTCTTTTGATATAACCTATTCTAGTCTGAGAATTCAATGCCGTCCAACGCTAATTTGTTTTCTTGGACGTCAGAGAGCTCTCCATAGACAACACAGTGGATTTTGCGACACGGGTCTGGGTCGGCATATTTCACAATCTTTCGCTGTTATAAATAGATATTTTTCGTCATGGATTAATCATTGTTACTTCAACAAAGCTACTTTTACTCCTTTCTAAACTCGTTTTGCATCACAACCCCATTTTTCATACATTTCACCTTTATTTTAATCAAACATCACGTGATACGCGATTTTCTTCTGCCGCAATGAATCCAGCTGGTAGCTAATTTATTCATTGAACTACTACCAAAAACAGAGTGGACGAATGGGCACACTTGAATTACATTTCCTTTGCATTAATCAGCTCCCATTATGCTTTGCGTATCTTCGAAGTCTCGAGAATACTTAGAAGTTAAAGATTCAACTGTTAAAAATTAAAACAAAATGTCGGAAAGTAGCAGTATTGATGAAAATGAGCTTAGAAACAGATTAAAATTATCTTGATTGGAGTTAAGGTGATTATTTTCACGAAGAAAAATATCTAAAGAAGCGATTTCGATATAGGTGAACCATACCAACATGCTTATAACAGCGGAAAATTGTGAAATGTGCCGACCCAGACCCGTGTCGCAAAATCCGCTGTTTTGACTATGGAGAGCTAAAAAGCGTTGGACGGCAGTGAGAGGATTCTTGGACTAAACCATTCCAGCTTCCCACCCCTATATGTTGGAAGTTAATTTGCCCTTTTCTCGCTTCTCGAGAGTATAAGAAACGCTATGTAGATAAACCAAGTAGTTTGTTTTCTTCAAATAAGCTTAATGTCTACGATTCAAGAAAAAAAACAAAATGATAAAGAGAAAACTTTGCTCTAGTGCTGGAGATAAAAGGATCAAAATATGATTCACCTCTCAGAACAAATCAAATATGACTTGATCCGTAAAATATGATTCACCTCTCAGAACAAATCAAATATGACTTGATCCGTAAAAGAATAAAAGAAAATACACAGATGGTCTAGATAAAATATAATGACCTCTTACCTGGTTAACAAATGGTTGCAAATGAACAAAACATGTCCAGAGTAAGTGGGGACCTGAGGATCATAATGATGACGTCTTTGTTTCCTGGTATGAGTCAGGTAAAACATGTAACACTCTAGAATATTTCATTTGTTATCAGAGAGCATAATTTACATTATTAAATTACTTTCACTATTGGGGATTGGGTGCAATTTTGCCCGTCTTCTTTTGAGACAACTCGGCCCTACTACACTAGACTTCTCGAACCGTCTATAGAATATACTGTGTGGCGGTAGCGTCATGGTGTGGGCGGTTTCCCAGTTAATTTGACGGCTCAGATTTACAGAGACGAAATTCTCCAACCTCACATAGTACGCATATTTTTTTGTATTTACCTTCAACAAAGGGTATCCATTTTATCTCTTAAACAAATGTATTTATATGTAGCATTTTGTGTGCATTGTTCTCAACTATTTATAAGGTATATTTTAGGACTAAAAACTCGTGTGGATGGGAAATATAATTATACTGATAGTTAAATCGGAAAAGCATATGGTCATATTTTTTTCTTCAAACAAGTTTATAAAATTGTGAAGCATACTATGTGCAAGAGAAAGTTCGAGTTTCTAGATTTTACTCATAATTTCCATATAACGAATATTTTTTTATGACTTTGATGTCAGCAGATAATGAATAGCCAATTGTCAATATTTACTTGCTTTAATTTATGACTAATTTAAATAACTAATGAATTTTGCTTAATATCATTATAATTTAGATACCCGCATTGTCTTTGTGGGTTTTTTCATACCGCAATTCTGTTTACTTGGCAATGACGCGCATCGACGAATAACTTAATTTGAGACATTCAAATATGCGATATACGCCACCAGCTGTTGAAATACATAACAGTTATACCCTAATTAACATAATTTAGAGGAGATAAAACCAACAGTAATTGTTTATTGCCTTTTTTTGTAACATTGTGACGTCACGTTGTTCTTAGAAACTGACGATTATATAACCATATCTCGACAGTATTAATATGTGGAATTTTCTCAGCTTAAAAAAAACAATTAAACGAAATAATGGTAAAATTAATTATTTGGAATGTTTGCGCGAGACAAGGATTATCAGGTACATATCAGATGCGTTCCCACTTTAAACGATTTTGTTTTTGTAGTTTTGTAGTTTTGACATTTTTTATTTGTTTCGTTGTAATTGTGTCGTTTTTACGATAACAATCTGTGTACTACTTCTTTGTATAATTTTTATGCAATAATGCGGTCTAACATGACGTCACTACCCCATTTAGTCAAAACTGTAAAGGGATTGAAACGGCCGGAAGGTGAGAATTTCAAATGAATCGAGTGGAAATGTCAACCTCTTACCAATTCCAGCTTTACGAAATAGCTAAAAGAGGTAGGTTATTATGTTTGAAAACTATATTAATGTTTCTTCAATGAAGAAAATGATTCTTATTGTGATTTCTTTCACTGACTGATTTGGTGTGCATGTCAATTATTCAGTTTACAACTACCGATACTGATAAATCAATCCATTCTGAGTGATAAAATGATGATAAGATTTACTCCATAAATATTTAATGAAAATGTAGGCATTCAAGTGATAAGTGATAACAACAAGTGATAATTTGTCTAAAGGTCTAAGACCTATCAACTATACATCATCAAGGTGAGGGGGTGTGTATTGGATGTACATTGTTCGTTATTCTTATTTTCAGAAGACTAATAAGATACTCTCAAGATACTGATTGTGTATTGCGTTTTATATTGTGTAACACTTCTTAATGTCTTAACAAGTTTGATTAATTGATGTATTCTTTATTGTGATGTTTGTTTTTCTTTATACCCATGAGCTTCGATCCGTGGAGTGCGATTGATCCAAACGTTAGGCAGATTCTTCCGCAGTTTGTTCGCATGGCAAATAACCAACAGCTGATAATTTCTAGTATCACAAGTTGGTGTTTTACAGAGCATTGATACTAATTGTATTGGTAGTAAAAGAATATTGTAAGAAATTACTGATAAAATAAGATATCATACTTAGTTTTTTTGTTTAAACGAGAGTGAATGGCACATTGAATAAAGTTTATGATCAATTTTATTGTCAAAATGATGAAATAGAACATAATAATGCATCTCTATAGATCTAAAGATTAGAATAATTTTTTAAACCACCATTTTAAAATGGATTTTTGTTTTATTTAGATTACAACAGGTAGTATTTTTAAACAAAAGGATCGTATTATCACGTGTTTAGTAGGTTTTGCGTTTAATATCAAATACTATTATAAACTTTTCTCTGTAGTTGTTGCTATTCACAGTCGTTATTTGCAATGTTACTGACGTGACATCTGGAACTATTCACTATTTATTATCTGATTTATATTTGATGACGTTTGTGAAAAGTTTCGTTCCTGTAGAGCTGACAAAGAAAAACAGAAACAGAAACATAGTGCAACTACATTTTTCATTCGAACATACATTTGTGCCAGATGTTTATAAGAAAGAAAGAGGAGATACAAAATACAAACCTTCGCGGAAAAAAGAGACGAGCGACACCGACAATCGCAAGTGGTTGCCATTACGTTTGGGTTGCTTTACTTAAATCCCATAGGAGTAATTTATAACAATATATCTTGTAAATTATAAAAATTATAATAATGAGTGTTTTTGTTCTATTATATTCATGTTTCCGTTAGAGTGAGTTTTCAAAACTTTCATCTCAGTCTGGAGCAAAAATAAGTAACTTGGGAATGGTCTGATGGATTGCACACAAACTAGTAAAAGTGGATTTAGATTTTATTTTCAGTTAATGGAAATATTTAATGCTGTTACTCTATATTCTTAAACACTCTGTTTTGTGTTCTAAGTCCTCGACTAAGTCGGTTAATGACTGCACAATCTCCTTGCTTACTGAAGGTCTCGCACAAGATTCTATCATTTCCTGGAACCAAAAGTTGTTAAAAACTCTGTACTTAGAACTGTGAATATAGTAAAGTATTTTGACCACAAGTAGTACTAACAGTGGCAAACATTCTCTCTTCCACATTTCTTTCTCTGGAAACACCATCATCATGGAAAACAAAATCATTTTTAAGTGATATGTCTTAATGAGTGGCTCGGAACTCCTATATTCTAGTTGTGTCTTGAAATCTAAAAAACCCCCAACGCTGTCTTCTCTCAATTTTCTTTCCGGTGTATTAACGATTTCACTTTCGTATTCAATGATAGATTCATCAGCTATCTGTAAGCTATTATCTTTGAGCAATGAACTTTCCTTCAACACGTTAACACTACGACTGACTTCAATATTCCTTCTTGTCCCTTCTAACAAATATTTGCCATCAGCAATTCTTGAGTTATTTTTATTTGACCATGAACGTTCGTACAAAACGTCTACATCATCACTAAGACTGTCTCTAATATTTCTTCTTGTCCCTTCTAACCAGTATTTGCAATCAGCAATTCTTGAGGTATTTTTATTTTGCCACGAACGTCCGTACAACAGTTCCACGTCATCACTATGGCATGTATCACCGTTTGCTTGATAATCTTCGGAACTGGACGAATATGCATCATAATCATTAGAGTCATTAAAATGTTCTTGAGACTGTTCATTTTGACCAAGAGGTTCCATATTCCAGGTGGACACACCAAAGCTTGATGAAAATCCTACTAATTCTACCGATACAGATGACAGCGTCGCACTTGGTGGTTCATCGAATTTCATCAAGCCTGTCCCCGCTTTTTCTTTCAGCCGTTCTGATTTTTGGATATATGTTTCCTTGACGACCTTGAGTATTCTGTATATTTGTTTTTCGACGGAATTGGTATCAAATAATGAAAAGACTGCCTTTTCGAGAGCGTTGAACGAGACTCGCCAAGTATTACTGTACTCATAATGCCATGACTTACCATCAACGTTTTTACTTATTCCATCTTTAGTAAAGGGAACAAGCATTATTTTCGCGCTGTTCAGCACAATGTCTTTTAAATAATGTTGAAACTGATTGTTCATTAGTGGAATATTTAGCACTGGCGGCCGATAGCTGACATTAGGAAAATCAAATGTTGGTGCAATATCAATGTCTAGTTCTATTTTGCCAAAATCTTTTGAACAGAGAGTAGCATAAATTGTTACACAAGGGTCTTGCTTTATCACAGACGAAGACCAAGATACGTTTTCATCTGATGGCAATAGCCCCTTTGGAATATCTATTTTATTAACCGCCTGATTTATTAGTTTCCAAAAATGGGCCTTTATTAATTTTACCGATAATATAACTTCGTTTTCCGAAAGAACTGATTCTTTCTCAGCTTCAACAAAAAATTCTCTAAAGTCTTTCATAAGTTTCTTATTGGTTACTACAACATACACAAACCCTTTCTTTTTAGAAGAAAACCGAGCTTCTAGCCCTTCAGTTACGCACAACGAATCAATTCTGGCAGTAAAATCAAATTCATCTGGTTTTCCTATCTTCGCACCGTCATAAAAACTTCCAGCGCGAATTAAATTGGACTTAAAACGAGGATCTATTTGTGTAACTTTGTCCATTATTTTTTCAACGAAAGCTTCAACAGTTCGAACAACTTCAGTAGTTGATGGTATATCCAACTTTACTTTGTTTATGTTGTCAATATCTATTAAAATATCCATTGATTTCTTTTTTGTTAATTAAATCCGCTTTTTTAAAAAACTTTGTTACATTTTCTATTTCGTCTTGTGCAATAAGATCAACTGGGAAAGTTACAGTAGAAGCATCATAGATTTGATGATCATATTTTGAAGGCAGTACATATCGCCTTAGCCTCTCGAAATATACATCACTGTTGATATCGCTCATGACGTCAAATGTCGAGTGGTTATCACTTAAATAAACAAGAGAAATCGACATTAAAATATAGAAATTACTTAAGGTCAGAAGTTTATAGAATCCGTTCGGATTATGTCAGTAAGAAGGATACGTGTATACCAGAATTGCCAATTGACGTTAGCATTATAATGAGTAAATTTGTTGTGATTTAAAACCCTACTTGCAACAATTAAAGGCGCAAAAGCGAGGCCTTTAAACAAGGAGCAGAAGTTTGCACTCAACTGCCAGTGCAAATGATATTCCTTGAAAGATGTTGCCACACCCGTGTCTGTATTGATGTATGCAATCATTAAATAACATAGTCTTACTTCATATATGGCCCGACTCAACTGCACAGTTAAATATAATGGCCTTCACTTCAATGTTAATAATATTAACATTTGAAATCACAGAAAATTTTTTTTCGAGAATTTTGTATATATCATTTTTGCAAAATTTAGTTACACATGAAACCATAAGGGTCTCTTCACAAAATGATATGATTTAATTGATTACTATGTGCCGTCCCCCCCCCCCCCCCCCCCCTCATTGCCACCAACTTTATCAAGTTGAACGTGAAATTAGATCTGTTTGTAAACGTTAATCTTGATATATACCTGTAAGGTTTAAAAGTATTGAGCCCTTGGTTCAGATGTGAGAATTGTCTGATGGCAACCACGCTTTTATTCTAACCGATCGTGTAGAAAATGTCGCTGACATAAATTCTTTTATGTTCTTGGTTATTTAGTAACCATTACCCCGAAAGTGTTTTCATATAACTCAATAAATATGTTAAAATTTTACGGACAACAACGAATGTCAAGTGATAGCAAAACTGCACATGACAGTATGGGAAAAATGAGATGAAAGAATAATAATGTGTAACAGTTCAATTAACAGTTAAATTAAATATAATACGACTTTACAAACAAGAAAATAAACTTTACCTACCAAATCTGCTTTCCAATCACCAAATGTGTTCCATATGTATTTAGATCACGTGGCTACACGTGAGATAACATAGCTAAATAAAGGAACACACACCGGTCATGCTCAATATGTTTTTATCAAATTGTTATATATTATCAATTGTAATATAGATAACGAACAAGTAAAGGAAGATATAAAATTACTCTTACGGAATTTGATGATAAAGGCTCCTCAGCCACTAATTTGGGGAGAGGGTTTGAAAGACCGCTGTCAGAACACAAGAAGAAACGATTTCCTTATAATTTTGCAATTTTTTTCGCGAAAAAAATGTATTTTATTGCTGAACCTACAGTTTACATCACAATACATTTTTACAGGAAATGGAGGGGGAAATTCTTATCTCAGACCCACGGGTGGAGACAAAAAGTATCTATCATAAGTGGAAAATCTAAAACCCAAGGGCAAAGATATCTTGTACATCCGGAAACACCGCCGAGGGATTGGACAAACTGATATCGTCTGACCTGTTTTTATTATATTTTATAAAATTTAATGCCTCCATTGTGCAAAAGAAAGTTCGAGTGTCTACAGTTTAGTCTTAATATGACCTTATAACGTAACGTTGTTTTATGGCTTTGATGTCAAAAGAATGAACAGCCAATTGTCGATATTTTAATTGCTTTGATTTATAACTAATTTAAATATACTAATAATTTTTGCTTAATATTATTATAATTTGTTTAACGTGTTGTATTTGAGTGTTTGTTATACCACAAATATGTTTACTTGGCTAAGATAACTGAAATACGTATTTTTTTTTAAATATCATACAATACAGTTATATCCTAATTAACATAATCTTCATTTTAATAAAACATAACAATTCACAAGGATTGCCAGTTTTCCTAACGAAGGTCGGGGGTTTTCTTCGGGTACTCCTGCTTCGTCCCCCATTAAAAACTGGATACCATGATGTAACTGAAAAATTGCTGAAAGTGGTATTAAACAACATTGAAATAAACAGCCAAATCAAACAATTTAGAACAAAGTTTATAATTTTTGTTTAGAAAAGTGCAGAATCAAGTCATGTGGTTTTTATTGCCTTAAATGTAGTGCAAATAAATATGTCGACTAACAACGTGTAACACTAACTTTTGACATCTAAGTACTTACTTGCTTACTACTCGCAATACTTGGCCATACTTACAAAGTTGCTATAATTATTTATTTTTTAAAATTACTAAATTAACTAAATTATTTTTTTTACATAATTGTAATTCTTTTCCGACCATTGTCACGTATTTATCATACGTTATGCAAAACAAGATATGAAAATGAAGTTTATTATTATTATTTTGTTACATTAGTCCAGAGAAAATTCAACTGTCAAATTAAAACTGAAATTTAACAGATCTTGTGATTTTTGCAAAATCACAGATTTGTCATTTGTCATCTTATTGAAATGTTTATTAAAAATATATATTATTCAGTTGTATAAAACTGTTAGTTTAATTTTCTGCTAATATATACTTTAATGTACGCGAGGAATGTTTGCTCATTCATTGAAGAATTTACAGATTTCTGTAATAAAAATCATGTGAATTTGGATATTTCCTGATCGTGTGATTTGTTTTCCGGTAGAAAATATAAGGAAATGAGAAGGAAATTTCCTTAGCAATTTTACGCTTTATTATGGAAAGTCATCTGTATGTTTCCTATTTAACTTTGATCTTATAATTTTATTGGTTGATTGCCTTTAATATTTTACCAATCATAATGTTGATGAAATACAACCTATCACCAATAATGTTATATATTTTACAGACAGCAGTCAAATTGTGTAAAAGTTTTCAAAACTGTTTTCCTGTTTGGAAAAATTGGTTTTACTTTGACTTTTTGGGATGGGGACATGCGGTTAGAATTTCTTAATTTGTTAGTTTTTTGTATTGTATATTATAACAAAGTGTTTGACTGGTTGCAACGGAAAAACACACTGCAAATTGTAAAATGAATTTTTTTTACCTAATATGTCTTATTTTTATTCCTGAATATTTGCCAACATATATAGAATGTAAATGTGTTATTGTTCACTTCCATGATGTACTATAAATATTTGATCCAATTGGTTATTTGCACCTTGACGGAAATCGTCAAGAGATTGGTATTTGACCTAGTTGCCAATTTTTTTCATACCAATATTACCCTTCATGAATACAAAGGTCGGAAATGAATAATATTCAGATAACAAAATCTCCTGTGATCAGATTTTAACATGACCACCAAAATAAATCATAGGATTGGCTGACTTTGTAACAATTTTTCAATTTTGTTTTTTTAGCCCTGAAAAGTTTGCCTTTCAAACTTTGTAGAAGAAGTAGAAGAATAGACTATTTTCTTAAGTTATATTTTAAAAATATGTAGCAGATAATTCAGTACAAAGGATTAATAATAGATCTTAACAAGCGATTACCTAAAAATTGAATTACCTTGATATGGAGCTATGTATCCTTGTTCATGTTCAAAACAAGAGTCTTTACTATCACTGTGTGTTCAATTGTGTCTAATTTGTGCTTATGTTGATCGGTTTAACATGTTAGTTTTTTATTAGAGTAGATCTAATCGTGTCCGGATTGGTACTTGAAAATTCCAATTTATCCAGCACCATTTACTTAGCAAGTGTATATACAAGTATTGTAGGAACAATAATTTCATTGAATGTTAGAATGTCATATATATAGATTAATGTTGTTTTTATTTCCGAAATCAAAATTACCCATCGAGTAGCTTGAGGCGAGATGGATAATAAAATCGAGGAAATAAAACCAACAGTAATTGTTTCTGGTTTTTGTAACATTGTGACGTCACGTTGTTCTTAGAACTTTCGATGATACATTCATATCACGACAGTATTGTGATTTGGGATTTTCTCAGCTTCAAAAGAAAATAATGGTAATGAAAATATTGTAGATATTTTATGTGATAAAACCAGAGTGAATGACACATTGAATAAAGTTAATGCACAATTTTATTGACAATAAGATCCAACAATACATAATAATGGATTTCGATAGATCTACTGATTAGAATATGTTTTACCACCATTTTAAAATATATTTTGGCTTAGATAAAAATTGGTAGTAATTCTAAACAAAAGGGTACCTTAAAAATGCAAAAATGGATTGTATTATCAAGTCAGTGGGTTGCTCATCAGATCATTTGATGACATTTGTAAAAAGTTTCTTCCTGTAAAGCTATCTAATGAAAAAGAAAAACAAAAACGGAAGCCTAAGGGCGACTACAATTTTCTTTCGAATATATATTTGATAAGTGTCCCAGATGTTTTGAAGAACGTTATTTGTGCAATCTTTGGTATGAAATCGACTGTTGTAGAGATACAAAATACTAAATTTCACAAAAAGATTGTCTACAAGCGACACCGATGATCGATAGTGGTTGCAATAACATTTGTGCCGATTTACTTAAATCTCATAGGAGTAATTTATAACAATTTATAACAATGTGTCATATAAATATATAAATACAAATAAGACCTGTTTTTGTTCAAGTATATTCATATTTCGTTTTAAAAGTTTCATCTCAGTCTAGAGCAAAAATTAGTAAATTGGGAATGGATCTGATCGATTGGACACAAATGTCTCACAAAACCTAAAAATAAGGATTGCAACAAAGTGTGGTTCAACTAGTTAAAGTGGACTAAACAAAATTGTTTTCAAACATGTTTTACTATTTATATAAAACCTTATTTACAGTTTATTTTCAATTAAAAGAAATATTCGAAGCCGTTACTTTATATTTTTGAACACTCTGTTTTGTGTTCTAAGTCATCGACTAAGTCCGTCAATGACTGCACAATCTCCTTGCTTACTGAAGGTCTCGCATAAGATTCTATAATTCCTTGAAACCAAAAGTAGTTAAAAACTCTGTACTTCGAACTGTGAATATAGTAAAGTATTTTGACCACAAGTAGTACTAACAGTGGTAAACATTCTCTCTTCCATATCTCTTTCTCTGGAAACACCATCATCATGGAAAACAAGATCATCTTTAAGTGATATGTCTTAATGAGCGCCTCGGAACTCCTATATTCTAGCTTTGTATTGAAATCTAATAAAATCCCAACGCTTGCTTCTCCCAATTTTCTTTCCGGTGTATTACAGTTTTTACTTGATTCAATGATAGACTCATCAGCTATCCGTAAGCTATTATGTTGGAGCAATGAATGTTCGTTAAACACGTTATCACTACGACTTACTTCAATATTCCTTCTTGTCCCTTGTAACCAGCAGTTGCCATCAGCAATTCTTGGGGTATTTTTATTTGAACGTAAACGTTCGTACAACATTTCCTCGTCATTACTATGACATGTGTCATCGTTTGTTTGATAGTGTTCAGAACTGGGCGAATATTCATTACAATCACCGGAGTCTTTAAAATGTTCTTAAGACTGTTGTTTAGTACAAAGAGGTTCCATTTTCCAGGTGGACACACCATCATTTGATGAAAATCCTACTAATTCTACGGAAACAGATGACAGCGTCGTACTTGGTGGTTCATCGAATTTCATCAAACGTGTCCCCGCTTTTTCTACCAGCCGTTCGGATTTTTGGATATACGTTTCCTTGAAGACCTTGAGTATTCTGTACATTTTTTTTCAACGGAATCTGCATCATACAATGAAAAAGCTGCCTTCTCGAGTGCATTGAATGAGACTCGCCAAGTATTGCTATACTCATAATGCCATGGACCTTTAACTTGCCCAAGTATTCCATCTTTAGTAAATGGAACAAGCATTATTTTCGCGTTGTTCAATAAAATGTCTTTTAAATAATGTTGAAATCGATTTTCCAGTAATGGCTTATGTAGCACCGGTGGCCGATAGCTGCCATTAGGAAAATCAAATGTTGGCGCAATATCAATGTCTAGTTTTATTTTGCCAAAATCTTTGGAACAAAGTGTAGCATAAATGGTTACACAAGGGTCTTGCTCTATCACAGACCAAGAGAACTTTTCATCCGATGGCAAGAGACCCTTTGGAATATCTATGCTATTAACCGCTTGATGTATTAGATTCCAAAAATGGGACTTTATTAATTTTACTGACAATACAATTTCATTTTGCGAAAGAACTGATTCTTTCTCAGCTTCAACAAAAAATTCTCTAAAGTTTTTCATAATTTTCTTGTTTGTTACTACAACATACACAAAACCTTTCTTTTTAGAAGAAAAACGAGCTTCTAGTCCCTCAATTACGCACAAGGCATCGATTCTGGCAGTAAAATCGAATTCATCTGGTTTGCCTATCTTCGCGCCATCATAAAAACTTCCAGTGCAAATTAAATTGGATTTAAAACGAGGATCTATTAGTGCAACTTTGTCCAATAATTTTCCAACAAACTCTTCAACAGTTCGAACAACTTCAGTAGTTGATGGTATATCCAACTTCACTCTGTTGATGTTATCAATATTAATGAAAATACCCATGGATTGTTTTGTGTTTATTAAATCGGCTTTTTCGAAAAATGTGGTTATTTTTCCTATTTTGTCCTGTGCAATAAGATCAGCTGGAAAAGGTACTGTAGAAGCATCATACATTTGATGGTCATATTTTGAAGGAAGTACATATCGCCTAAGCCTCTCGAAAAGGACATCACTATTGATATTGTTCATAATGTCAATCTTCTCGTGGTCAATGCTAAAATGAACAACATAAAATTGAAATTAAAACAGTAAAATTATGTAAGGTCAGAGGTTTTTAGAATCCGTTCGGATTATATAAGTAAGAATGCCAAATGACGTTAGCATTATACATTTGTAATGAGTAACTATATCGTTATTTAAAAGCCTACTTGCAACAATCAAAGGCGCAAAAGTTAGGCCTTTAAACAAGGAGTAAAAGTTTGTCTGCACTAAAATGAGATTCTTTGAAAGATTTTACCACATCTGTGTCTGTATTGATTGAACGCTAAATCCAGGACTCAAAAAACAAGGAGTCTCAGACTTCGATACTGGTAGGCAGTTTCTGACTTTTGAATGCGAGTAAGCAAACTCAATCTGTTTTCGGTATTTGTATGTAAAGTTATTCATACATCTCAAGTATTTGCAGTAAAAGCTATGATGACAATCTGTAATTAAAGAAAGTATGCAAATTGTTTTTATCACAGGTCAAATAAGAGATTAAACTGGTACATATCTGTAAATTCGAGCTTTTAAGTAAGTTTCTTCCACATTTGTCCCAAGAAGTACACATATTCTTAAATCGTAGATACAATGCTACATATTAGAAAGCCATAACGGATGACAGTATCTAATTCGCACGTACAAAGCTGTTTGAGACACATATATGTTTATCAGTCAACAGAGAAGAATGTGCTTAATATGGTCAATATGAATTTTAGAAATGTTGAAGAAAATCGATGTTTTTTTTTAGAAAAATACTCTTTTAAAAATTCTACAATATGTCTGTGACGAAAAGTTTTTAAGAACAGTATTTGCAATTGCCTAAATACGGCAAAAGTATTGTAAAGAAAAATGTATAATGCGTTTTGCTGTATAATACATGTATATACATATATAATGATAGTCGTTAACTTCCTTGTGACCTATCTTTGTGATGACTTTAATGTACATACATGGAAATACTTCCCGTTAGAATAATATGCATATTTAAAGGTACCTGTAATTGAATTCAGAATAATTTATATTGCATTTTCATTGAATTTCTATACGTAAGAACTTATATTCCTTTGCATTCTTACGTTTAGTGTAGTCGAAATTGTCAATTGTTTTCCTGACATTATAGACTATACTTGCCTGCGTTCACAACTGTTATTTAAATTTGACATTTATTATTATCATTGTTACGACCACGTGGTGTTGTAGTTTTAAATAAATCACATTCTAAAAGATAGATAAGACTACAACAGGAAAACATAAACAAATGCTTACTGAATTTTTTAACGTTATTCCCAAATCATAGCTTCATTGAAAACAGAAACAACGAAAATAATATTTTAATAACAACATATAACCTTATATACTGTCGGGTAATAGGAAATAGATTAGAACTTGAACTGTGTCACATGGTTTGGTACATGTAGTTGTTGCGCAAAAATGTGACAAATAGCTATTACTGACGGACGGACAGAAGTAAACGCATGTACATGATGTATCCCAGTTGGGTTAAGTGTATATTTAAACATGTTTTACAACGAAATATATTTTTTTTCTATCACGCTACGCTGTAATAGGGGCCTCGGTGGCCGATTGTTAGGGTAGGTCATCTACTATTGATCACGTGGTCTGTCAACATTGAGATTGCGGGTTCGATTCTTACTTGCAGGCAGGGTGTACTCAACTCCAATCTTAATTCACAAGGATTGCCAGTTTTCCTACCGTAGGTCGGGGATTTTCTCTTGGTACACCGGCTTCCACCCCAATATAGCTGAAAAATTGCTGAAAGTGGCGTTAAACTTCATCAAACATACAAACAAACAAACACGCAGTAATATTGTAACACTACAAAAGAAAACACGATTTTAACGCAGATACTTTTTATAAATAAATACAAAGACAATTATTTAAAGCCTAATTATTTAGGCGTCGTAAGTTGCAACCGACGAAAAAATGAAAGAAAATTGTTTGTTGAGAATTTTCTTTATTTCATTTTTCGAAATGTATTTTGTTTATAAACAGTAATCTCAGTAATCTAGATATATCGCTGTAATGTTTAAAAATATTTAGCCTTGTTTCCGATGTGAAAATTGTCAAATACTTTTAATCTGAATCTGATCATGGCTCTGGAAGCCACGCTTTTATTCTATCCAAACCAGTAGAAAATGTCGCTTACATGAATTATGTTATGGTCTTGGTTATTTAGTAACGATTAATCCAAAAGATTTTAATAGAACTCATTAAGCATGCGAAAATTGTACTGACACAGACTAATATCACAAGAAAGCAAAACAGTCGATAGCATTATGGGTAAGATGAGTTGAAAAGAATAATAATGTGTAGTAGTTTAAGTAACACTTAAATTTAATATAATATGGCTTTACAAACAAGAAAATAAACTTTACCTTCCTACAAATTTGTCCCATATGTATTTTGATCACGTTGCTACGAGTACTAAGAAACCGTGAGACAACATGGCTATATGAAGGAACACACACCAGTCATGCTCAATATTTGTTTATCAAACAACCAATTGAAATTATATTTTGTTTAATACTAAATTAAAATACAGTACTTATGGCTTTGTTTGCTTATCAATGTTGTTCCAAGAAAAATATCTTTAATGCTACAAATATGTGTTACCGGAATATTAAAATTACTATACTTGTATGAGAAAAAATATTGCAAGATTTTTATCATCTACGAAATTAATGAAACGTAATGCTTGTAAAAAATGGGTTATAATTTAGCGTACAGTGCTGTTTAAGGTATAAGTACCATACTCCATGTAGCGGCCAAATAGTTAAAATCTACACAATTTCTGTTTAAGTCACTATAATCACTACTATCTAAAATTTCTAATTAAGTGATTGTTGAAACTTTGAAGAAAATGCAAGTTAAACTTATGATATTTTTGGAAAAAAATAATGAAAACAACGAACTATTTTTATTTTTAATGACATTGTGTATCATTTTTCACAATACCGAAACTTTGGCACTTTTAGGGAAGGATAAATATAAATTTTAACGACAACATATAGATACTGTTACAGCTTAATATTCAAGGAAAAATGACATTTTCATACTGAGAGTTTTTCATATTGAACTTTTATTATGTTCAAGAGAAGCCACATTGGATCGAGTATATTGGTGAAAGACAAAATAGTACCAAAATTTACTCAGCTGGTCATTAAATGTGTAATTAAATGGGTGTTTTCATATTAGACTTGTATTATGTCCTGGGGAAGCGGTATTTGGCCTTGGTATAACTCTATTAGCCCTCGGTGTTGCTAATACAGCTTTTCTCGACCCAGTACAGCTTTTCATGGACATAATACAAGTCAAAAATGAAAACATCCTGTTAATAACATTATAATATTGACTATACAATTTACAAAGTATCGACATATTTTATAATCAATGACATGACTTTGTTTTACAATCTGTGTTGTTAAATATAATCCACCCTTTATTTTTTTTTAAATCATACAGTAGGTGCTTTTAATAAATATTAGTGGTACAGAGATGCACGTCCATTTTCCTGTAAGTGATGTCAAACCACCAATTATATCTTTTATTGTGCCATATAAATTTTTATGATTTGATTTACTTCCTTTGCACTCTAATCACATGTAAATAAATAATATTTCCGTATTCTGTAAAAATTTTAGCATTACATTATCAGACATGAGAACTTTAATTTCCGCTAAAAAATAAGACATGTTTAATCACTCCATTTTTATTATCAAGTTTTGTTCCTTGTTTCGGATGATGGAATGCTTTGTATATAAATTCCACTTTACTTAGGCTCATTTATTCGGCTCATTGGTTGGTATAAATTTCCCAAATAGGTAAAAAATAATTTGAAATTATATTAATTCCCCCAAAACAAAAGTAACTAATAACTTTGCATAGTATTAATAAACTCGAGCATGTTGGAATCAAGGTGCAATCCCCAAAAGAAAGTAATCCATATAACTTGGAATATAAGTCTTACGGTCGTATCTTGTACAAACACCTAAAACAAACCGCCTCTATATCCACCCTCAGCATGCCTTTAATTGAATCCATTGTTGAAAGCTATGCAGATATGGTTAAATTTCCAGTGCCGTAACTAGGGTTAGAAAATAGAGGAGTCAGGGGCTTGGGGGCTGCCGATTGAGGCCCCCAAGAAAGGGGGTCCTGGGGCCTGCCACCCACGGGAAGAAAATTTTGCAAAAATCAACGTAAAATTACACATTACCCCCCGTATTTTAACAATGTTGAATTGAAACTATCAGTTTTGAAGTATTGCCTTATTTTGTAGTTCATTCTTTGTGTAATATATTGGATTTTTCAAAGTAAAATACACACTTTATGTTTTTTTGTGGTTGTAAACCTAGAGGAGGCAGTTGCCTCCGTTGCCTCAATGGTAGTTACGGCCCTGATTTCTATTGGAAATGGAATGCGAAATAAATGAAACTCATAAATTTGGCGGGACAACTTTGCTTTGCATATAGCAGCACTTTTGGATCACTCGAGATCGGAAATAGTTGATCTTCTTATTAATCAAAATGCATAATTTTTTTAATCCGTGGTCACAAAGGACAATTTGCATTTTACAGCGCGTGTAAGAAAAGATGCTTTGAAACAATAAAACTTGTTTCTCCTGAAGGTCTCAGACGTAAATCTTGGTTGTGATGAAGATATCGCCACTCAACGCAGGTTCTGAGGAAGGGGATGTCGATATCGTATAAGCATTGTTAGATGCAAATGCAAACATTTTTCTCAGTGACAATACAGGAAAAACGCCACTCTTTCTTGCTTCAGCAAGAGGTCAAACAAAAGTGATCAATATTTTAATAAATCATCGCGCAGATGTATTACAATGCGACAAGAAACCATGTTCTCCTCTATTTGTTGCATGCAACAACGAGATGACTTTAGTCTTGAAACAATCGTTTGAAGGGAATGCGAATATAGATCACTTTAACGACGATCGACCGACTCCGCGGTTTGTGGCGGCCAATTTTGTATATACGGAAACAGTAAATCTACTCATAAGTCAGAACGCAAATGGAAATCAATGTGATTGGCCAGGCCGTCACCATTACATATGGCTTACAATGGTGGATTTTTTGACATTATTAACATGTTAGTACAACATAATGAAATTTCGTTGACACAATGTGAAAATTGCGGAAAATCACCATTACACTTTGCATGCGAAAATGGAACTTAAAGGTCGCTGAAAATTTAATCAAAAGTGGTGCAGACATAAATTTGCGAGATAGACTTGGACAAACTCCTTTATATGTTAGTTGCGAAAAAAACCGTTTTGAGCTGTTGAGGTCATGAAGTATGTTGAAAACCCCAAATATAAATCTTGACGGTGATCACAATGACATGACCCCATTGCACGTATCTTGTAAATTCGGACATTTAAAATTATAGACAAGCTATTGGGAAAGCGGGCAGATATATTTTATTGCAACAGATGGGGAAAGTCGTCTTTGTATATAGCATGCAGTTTAGGTCATTATGAAGTGGTAGATTGTGTCATTACAAATCATTTTAAGTTGGACGACAAAATATTACAGGATACACTATACGAAGAAGGGCATGCAGATATAGTTAGACTTTTGCTGGATTGTATGGTTTCTCCATGGCAAGACGCGAACAATGGTATGACTCCATTACATGTTGCTTGTAAATCAGGTCACGTCGAAGCAGCAAAAGCTTTATTTGAAAAAGGTGCTATAGGCACAAGAAAAAACAAAGAAGGTAAAACACCACTAGATTTGGCTGTCGAAAATGGTCATGCAGATATAATTGAATATCTTAAACATCAGATATAGTAATATATACTTAACGTCATAGGTAACAAGGATAAGATGGTTATGTACGTGTTATTTTATTTTTTATTTTCCCTTAATATAAAATTATATTGTTGAATAATTTGATTTTAATTCTCTGATGAATGAAAAATATGTCTGAATAAAGTCGGGTTTTCTTTCATTCTTAATAAAAACGAACAAATGACTTTAATACGTCAATATTTCAAATTTCAAGGAGTTTTTGGATCATTTAAACAATGTAATGGAAGCTATTCGTCATTTGACTCATTTAAGCCAAGTTATACGCGGATTTATAACTTTTCGAACACATATTTTTAATTTATCATTGAAAACTTAAAATAGTTAAAACTTAGTTCATGATCAAGGAAACTGTTTAATTAATCAATGCAGTATGTTCATTTGAATGGCATTGAACGCGGATTAGCAAAATATTTGGAATTTTTATACAATATACAACCTCTAAAACATCCTTCCTGCAGTTACAGAAAAAAAAATTAAAGAAAATCAAAAGTGAGGTTCCTTGTATTAGACGTGTTTGATGCTGGATCGGCATAAAAATAGGATTCTTTTTTGAAGGACCTCCTATGATTTAATTCTGTAAAGTTGCAATGCATTACGCCTTATAATTTAGTAGCATTAATAGCTTTTTTGGTCTCGCATAGTTAATAAATTCATATCTTCGGTCTAGATAACAGCTAAAGGATTATGCCTGGATATTTACATCACTTCGAAACTTGCGATTAAGTCTATTCTGTTTCATTGCTCTAAAAATAATGTTGCAGTTATGCGGACACTTTTCCTCTCGGTGCAACTATTGAGATCCCAATATGCGGTGGTATTTAGACCCTAGTATCTGATAAGTCAAGCAGGAATCACACTGAGGTCAGAAGTGCTTAAGTGTTTTATCAGGAAGAAGCGGAAAAGCGCAGATAAATAGTGCCAGCTACAGTCAACAGTCATCGTAGTGTTTCGAACGTAATTCAGAAGTGAATCCCCGTTACACACTCTGCATATGCTTTTCATACACATTGTTCACTCTGAACTAAACATTTTTTACTTCAATTATTTGGAGTTAACCTTCAATAAAGTGAACAGTTTCTACGCTATTCATTATTCGCGGAAATAAAACAATGTGTACTTATATTTAATTACCTGATATAATATTGGAGTAAAGTCGTATATATTTCGTTAATGAGATAAAAGTCTCTTTACTAATATTTTTTAAATCACCGACAGATACCAGAGAAAGAAAGTCAATATTTTACATTGCAAGATAGCAAGGCGATGCAACTAGAGAGTGCTTATCACGAATATCCACTAGGGTTTATTTGTACCAATGCTGTAAATAAGAAAAAAATAGATTAATTAATAGAACAGTTAGACACGTTAATATATATTTCCGCCTTCTCCTGTCTACATACATGTTTGTATTTCTCCATTTATCATGTATGCAAGAGCTTGCAGTAAGTATACTGAATTTTGCAAACGTCACCAATTTCTTCAGGATATACCTATAAACCAAGATTACAAGACAAAACGACTCTTCCGCTCCTTAAATAAGTTTTACTATAGATACATGTACCATTTCTGTGTTGATAAATATTATATCTAGCCTGAAAATATGATTGCTGAGTTTTCCATTCTTTTTAATTCAGTCCGTCGTAGTGGTTGTAATGCGATGATCATTTCATATACGTGTTACTGACAAGTTGTGATTGATATCCAATTACTTTCATCAACACACTTACCAACACACAACAGTAATGGAAGCCAGAGGTTTGACGTTCCATAAAATCTGGATTAACCCACCAATTCTTTTGACATGCGTGCACCTAATCAGGACCATTGCTGACGTTGCATTGTTTTTGATGGTTGGTTCTGAAGTTTGTCGGTTAATGATACTTTAGAAATGCTTGGAGCTTTGATACTGAAAAATTTTATGATTACGCATTACATCTACAAATTAAGCCAGGCACTGTTAGAATTTAAATACTGTCAATATATATGTTGGTAACTTCCAAATACACGATAACCAGAAACGTAAATACGTTTTAGTTCGTCAATAAAAAATATTTCTTAAACTTTTATGATAGGTGTGAAATACATTTCTTTATTTCATTCAATATAAAGCTACTCAATTCAAGATTTATATTTGTACTATTATCTCTTGGGGTTCTGCTTTTTTGATCGTCACAAGCATTATTGAGGCCCCCCTATTATTATTGCGAAGCATGAAAACATGGCACAGAAAGTACTGAAATGTCCGTCTTTTGGCAAGAAGATCCAATTCCCCCTCCGATAATGAGTTTTGGCTTGTTTCTGTCAATCCTAGTATACAGCGAAGGTAGGCTGCTCTTTCAGCCAAACTTGAAAGTTTAGTCAATAATGCAGTTCCTGTGGAAACATCCCGCAACAGAATGTAAACGACAGTAATCTACAGAAGAATTTAACATGTAAGGAAACTTCGATCAATTAGTAATCATTGTCATATAATTTAAAATTGTGTCCCAATTACGATCTTGCTAATAAGTTTTATCACGGTTTTATGAATGGGTTTTCCACAAAATACATTGGCCCGCGTTTTCCTTTTGAGCAGATAATTTGCATTTTGAATATCTCCAGATATAGTACGGGAAAAATTCGGAAAGTCCTTTTCGCTAGTTCTTTTATCGATCGACCTTTCCCTGCAATACGAATAATCCCCTTTTGTCTTGTACTCAAAAATAAATTTAAGAGTGATTCATCATTTGTGGTATCCTAAACAAGTTTCTGTTGATGATTTTATAGACGTAGACTAGTATTCACTTCGGTATTCTAGTATATATGGAGAGGATAACAAGATTCGAATACTTAAAAAATCTTCTGAGCCAGCAAAATGTTCTATGAAGCATGGGATTAGAAATCTTCTCGTATTTTCATTGAATAAGTTTGATTGGTTTTTAATTTGATGACAAAAAAGATGACCTTCAGGGAATTTATTGATTAATTGATTGGATGTTTGCTTTACGTCCAGCGAGCAGTATTTCAGCTACATTCAGGATGGTAACATACATCAATTGAAAAAGGGGTGGGATGGGACACAGGGAACTAAATTTTGACTGCCAATGGAAAAGTACGGAGTATTGGATAGGGTCGGAGAATTTAGCCTTTTGTAGCGGCTACAATGAGCCTACTCTTTTTCGAAATCTACAAAAGGGATCTTTAACGTGCAAAGAGCGTGGCACTCTACAAACACGTTACCCACTATGGTCCGCGGCCAGGCTTTCCGTATAATGACCTGACAGCCCCCAACGTGAGGGTAACCCCTATCCGCCACCTGGGGACGCGCTGGGCTGCTCTGTGTGTCTAGAACTGGGAACCGTCCCAGTATGGTCCCAGGACCTTGAGGGAAATACAGTCGTTTCATTGTCATTGAAATTCGCTTGCCGTTTAGTAAGATAAGATAAGAAAGTTTTATTTTCATTCGGCACAATATATAACAATATAACACAAGCTCTATAGAGCTTTTTACCAAAACGTCAGGCCAGGCTGTGCCTTAAGTCATAGATTAAATGATTCCTCAGCTAATCTTACAGACGCGCAACAATTTGCGATGATCTGAAAGTTTGGTTAGAATAGCCTAAAGACGAAAAATAGCAAAGTAAACCGACCGGGCAATAAAATCCGAAAGTCAAGGCACAATTGACTAGAGGCTCCCACAAGCCTGTAATCGCTCACCTGGAACCCAAATGACTTCAACTATATTTAAATTTTTGAAATCAACAGTTTCAGTCTAGTTGTTATAACTTTTAAGTTACTGTGCAAAAACTTAACACTTCAAAACTTTTAGTAAAGTACAATAACTCCTATAAGGCGCCATCAGACAATTTCTAAAAATTAAATGGTTTGTAGGCCTCGTCCTTCAGGGTAATTTAGAAATTTACAGTTTTATTCTAGGTGTGTTATAGACTAATTTATAATACAAAAACTTCATTTGTCCAAATTCATAATTAAAGGGCAATAACTCCATAAAGAGTCATCTTGCAATTTCGGACTAAGCAATCATTTGTAGGACTTCTATTGGTCATTTGTGCAATTTACAGTTTCAATCTAGCTGCTATAGTTTTCAAGTTACAGAACAAAAATGTAAAATTTCATAAAAAATTAAGTGAATTGTAGAGCTTTTATTGCTGATCATTTTTGCTATGTATAATTTCACTCTAGCTGTTATGGTTTTTAAGTTACATGTCAAAAAGGGAAATTTTTTTTTAAAAATTGCAATTTTAGGGCAATAACTCCTATAAGGAGTCATCTGACAATTTCAGACTTATATGGTGAATTGTAGGGCTTGTATTGCTGATCATTTTTGCTATTAACAGTTACACTCTAGCTGTTACAGTTTTTAAGTTACAGGACGAAAACAGAAAATTTCATAAAAAATTGCCATTTATGGGCAATAACTAATATAAGGAGTTGTCTGACAATTTCAGACCAATCCAGTGAATTGTAGGGCCTTTATTGCTGATCATTTGTGCAATTAACAGTTCAATCTAGCTGATATATTTTTCAAATTACAGGACAAAAACGGAAAATTTCATAGAAAACTGCCATTTAAGGGCAATAACTCCTATAAGGAGTCATCTGACAATTTCAGACCAAATCAATGAATTGTAGGCCTTTTATTGCTGATCATTTTTGCCATTTACAGTTTCACTCTACTCTTATAGTTTTTGAGTTATATTGTAAATACCAAACATTTTGTCAAAAATTGTCATTAAAGGGCAATAACTCCTACAAGAAGCCAATACAAAACTTCACACTAATAGCAACTATTGTAGACCTTAATGTGCTGATCAATTTCAAGTAACGGTTTTCTCTATAGCTATTATAATTTTTGAGATAATGATAAAAAAAGTGTGTTGACACCCATGTTCTATTTTTAGTAACAGTGGCCATTTTTGTCTGTTGATCAACACCCTGGGTATAAACTTGAAACTAAGAACCCTAAGGATGGTTGTGGCCAAGTTTGAAAAAAGTTGGCCCAGTGGTTTCAGAGAAGAAGATTTTTGAAAAAGTTTACGACGGGCCATGGACGACGGACGCCAAGTGATGGCAAAAGCTGACGTGGACCTTTGGTCCAGGTGAGTTAAAAATCTGGATATGAACACATACAACGCAAAAACATAAAACACAGAAACAGATAGTGAGTAACCCGAACATTAGAAAAACCATGGATACACTCAGGTGCTCAGGATGATTAAGCAGCGACTGGTTCTATTTCGACACCCGTCGAGTTACCAATTTACATGTCTATAAAAAAATCAATTTCAGGAATAGGAAAGACTACCTATGACTCGGCAAAAATGTCCCATCGTTTTTGAGAGATTGATTTCCCATTACTATCGAATAAGACATGCCTACGACCACAAAACTTCTGAAGAGATAACATCAACCTAGGTACAACAAACACTTGTTTCAGCAAATTAGTAGTTAACAGCAGTGAGTGGTCTAGAAAATTGAATACCGATCGCAGGATATAGAATAATGTATAAGTTGTGAAATATACACACCATACGCTGGAGCTGCTTCAATGTTGCTTTAATGTCGGGAGGGAGTGGAGCACAATTAGTACCCATTGGAATACCAGCAGTCTGTTAAAAAACATGTCTTCTAAACATGACAAATATGTTCTCGATCAGAACATCTAACATTTAAAAAAAATTTGGTCTTCAGTATATTTATTATTTGAAGTGGTCTCTCATGGCTAATTACCTCCTGGAATTATATAATAATATAACATAAGGAATGCCTAGTGACAACAAAAGCTCACACGGTCCTTCATTGATCCAAGTAAGCTAAAAGTAATAGTTTACATTTTTGCACGATTCATGTTTTTGTGCAACTAACCATACTTCCGTACTTCCAAACTAATGTTTACTAAAATTTCATAATATTTCTTCATTTGGTAAGGGACCACCCATAAATGATTTAAACCATGATGAATGCCAGAATTCATTTTGCCTTCTAGTCAGATGAGATAAAAAAAACACAAACAAACCATATACTTCATATGGCCAACATATTATAATTAAAATGAACATTCCAAAATTTAATATATTTTTAAAATTCAAAATCCAAATCCTCATCCTTCAAGTCATCCAACTGAAACATGTTTTTGCTGCTAGTCCTTACTGCAGCTTTTGTAAAAACATCTTTATGACAATGGTTATTGGCTTCAATGGAGTTAACTCCCTTTGTCAAGAAGTCATTCCTAGCTAAATTACTCGCATTATTCGTGCCATGCTTGATTTCACGAATTGATTTCATATAATAAACCATGGAAGGGTCTTCATTTACACTTTCAAAATCATTTAAACTCTGACCCTTGCAAGGAAGAAATTGTTTACGTTCTGTAACAATCTGGTGATTTCCTTCTTCCTCGCGTTGTTCCAGATCTTCCTGAGAAGAGGAATAATTAAGGGGTACAGATAAGTGGATATTTGTTCTATAAACATTATCTTCCTCAGTTTCACTTTCTTCACTTGTATTATCCTCATTCTCATCAACAAATTTACCCCACTTTGACCCTTCTTGTATTGTAGATTGTATGTTAGATTTAATTATATTTGTTGTAGAACTGAAATTATTATCTTTCAAATGTCTGCAATTGGATGCTATCTCATTGGAAATGTGACGTATTTTGCTGTGATTTGCTTCATCATTTTCAACATTAATACTATAATTATCAATTCCTGCATCATAAGATTCCGTCCTATCATCACATGAAATTTTCATGATTTTATTAGCTTCCTGTCTCAGTTTGTTACTAGGTAACTTTTGCTCATTATGTTTTCTTGATCCTTGTTGTGATCTATTGGCTATGGTCCATGTTCTTTTATGTGGATTTCTATTGGTTTCTTGTTGGGTGGAGGTGTGAGGGCTGTTTTCATCATCTGCTTCATTTGAACTGTTCAGTCTTTTTCTAAAATTGTAATTAAATCAAAATAAAAAAATTGTGTTTCCACAACAACTCAACTTTCACATCAACCGGAAAGTGTTAGTTAGTGAATGTGTATTATAGAAAGACTTAAGTAATATATATCTACCTTTTACATGACTTGAATCTTTTCTTTGATATCCAATTGCCTGAATCCACATCAAATTAAAATAAATATTTCACTTGTTACCCTCTTTTGCTATTGTCACAAGGCTACAAATTTCCTAAACAAGATGCCCCACTTGGCACATAATTTAAAAAAAACTCATTTTACTAAGTTCACTCAAGCATGAAGTATTCAACGCAGCCAAACGGTCTGTGTACCAGTTTTAGTTTTACTTTTGATTTTTGAATTTGGAAAATATGCTCAAATCTGTGGTGGAAGAAACTTGATACTAGGTAAATGAGGAAACGTAACAGGATAACAGATTTTCTTTTCAGACAACTAAATCAATCTCTTCTGTCAGAGAGAATTTTAGAAGGGGATGTGTTGTCCGAGAAACAGATATTAATTTTTTTGGCCCTATCTATTCTACATATATAAAAAGGTGATAAAACAACTACACATACTTCACAATTAAATTTGTCAACAAACCGCAGAAATTAGGAAAAACAAATATGAGAATATGAACTAAAGGCTTGGAACATTCACATAAAAAAAGTGGGTTGAACCTTTTATACAGAGATTTCAATTCTACTGTATTTGGCAACCTATATTTTCTCTTCAATTCATTCATGTACTGGTTAGAAAAAGTGCCAATTCATTTGATGTGTTCAAATTTCTAATTCTTGTGATAACTGAAAATCTATGACTTAGACAATCAAGAAATGTGTTTAATTTAGGGGAAAAAAAATCGAAAAATGTGTCCTTGGGACACAGATGCCCCGCTAAATGAAGTCCCAAACAGGAAGTAGTTGTCTGACAAGTCTAGAAGTCGCTTAGGACATACAAGTTGTGATACTGAACCGTACGTACAAGTGAAGTCCCAAACAGGAAGTAGTTGTCCCACAGGTCTGAAAGTAGCTTTGGACGTACAACTTGTGATACTGAACCACCCTGCCAAATTTCAAATTGTTCTCATGAACGGTTTCTGAGAAAAGCTTGACGGAAATTCATATGGACAGACATAAGTACAGACGGACGGACAGAAGTAAAACTTAACGCCCCCCGACATGTCCTCGTGGGGGCATTAAAATTTACAAAAACAGTTGAAAACATGAAGACATTATTAGCAGACACATTCAAATATCTACAGATATAAATGTGCATAACAAATTTATCCCCAGTTTTTGTTTGAAACTAGATAAATGTTAAATATTATGTGCACAATGGCACTATGTGACTAAGATTCTGTGTAAGTTTCATCAAAATCCATTTAGCAGTGTAGGAGGAGTTGCGCATAAGAGAAGTGTAACTGACCAATGGATGGACACCCCCATCACTATATACACCCAACTCAAGCTTGAGTGGTGGATATAATGATGAATTTTTAGGTACATTGTAAGCCCAATTGCAGAAATTAACAATAACCTTTTCTTCATTATCGAAGAAAGTCTGATTGAAATTTGTTTAAAATAATGCTTTATTACAAGGTGTAGGGTACTACCTGTGATAGAAAACAGCCTAAAAAGTCACACAATAGGTAATTTATCTGTATGGCTTCATAGTCCAGTCTACTAACCTTACAAAAGATTTTTGGTTGGATTCAAACAGATGTCGAAAAATTAAGTTTGGCGCTAAATGTCTTGCAGAGACATCATACTGTGAAATACTTTTTATTCGTGGGGTATCAATTTTCGTGGTTTTGGTGGAGGCCTCGGACCATGAAATTAAAAATCCAACGAAGAATAAAACTTCATTAACAGATGGGAACTTGGGAACAACGATCTGAAAATGTCCGAGATCGGACATTTATTTGTAAATGTAATATATGATTTTGTAGTTCGATCCATTACTAATGTTCAGCTCAAAATCCATCTTAATGATTAGGTAACAGGTTTCATGTTCGAATTGTGTTTTATTAAATGTAGGTATTATTTAATTGTAAAGCGTACGGAGAAACATCGACTTCTGGTCAAGGTGGGATATATGAGGTGTTTATTTTCAATGTTAAAAAGAAACAAATTATTATCTGAATTATGAGTTTAGTTGCTCCTTTGAACATAAATTAAAATAACAAATAAAATATTTAAAAGATAAGCTATACTTTATCTTTATAAATGCATATCAATGACACGCTAAATCAAATGGATGTTGTGATAATACCGATCTTGGCACAAATGACATTAAATTACACCTGTGTACTTATTGCTACTCAACACATGAAGTGACAAATGCCCATCAGCTAGGAATGCTTCTATAGATAACAATTAGAGAATTAAATAGACTCAAAGTAGTTTTTATTGCAATTAATCAATTAATTTATATATTACCGTGTTTATAATTAGCTATTGATTTCCGTGTTATTAATTTTACATTCGTTTCCACGCGCGTAAACAACATCATGTAATGAAACTGTTTTGTCTTCTTTATATGTTGATGTTTATTATCAACAGTGAAAATGATTCTGCTGTTATCATTAATTTTGATCGCTACCTCACTTTTTGCATTTTCGGAGACCGTCAGTCCACGAATTTAAGAACCCACGAACATGTAAAATTTCACCAAACCACGAAAATTGATACCCACGAATTTAAGTACTTTCACAGTAATAGTTAAACGTTGTTGTTTGTCAAAATGCACATCTTTTGTTTCTTTTCGTTTTACGCCTGGGTATATTGGTTTTGTAAAAAGGTGTAGTTGACCAATCAAATTACAGGAATAATACCAATCTGGGGATAATAAAAATTCATTTTAAAAACTTGAACAGGTTAATAGGATTCCAAATCTCCGTCAATCTTCTGTTCCCTTACCAATGCATGCTTAGCAGGGATGACGCATGTCCATTCTTGTTTGCAATTTTCTTTAAGGACATATCCTACTATTTGATCTCCATATGATATTTTCTTAATATTTTATCTTTACTTTCCTTATGACAAATTTTTGTAATAAAGCTAAAAGAAATTACTGCTCACTGGCTGTAATTTAAAGTTATAATGTTATCTGTATTGTACATTTTGAAGGTACTGGGATTATATGTTAATTAGCTTAAATGTTCCCACAGTTTTCTGTAAGAATCAAATTAAAATTGTTTTGAAGGCTCCATGGCATGTAGAAAACAACTATGCTATAATTTATTTCATAAAAGTTTTGAGTATAATGTGGAATTAATACGTTCCCCAATTTTTGTTTAGGACTTGGAATACACAAAATCGCAGATTGCAAAAAAGTGAACTATGACAATAAAATTATTTTTTCACAGAAGATAACTTATTCTCCAAATTGAAGAAATGAAAAAATATGGGGAAAAAGTATTTGTGAAAAATTTGTAAGGGTCATGTATGGTGGAACGAAAAGTGTGTGTTTTTCTTCATTAAAACTGCAATATCTTTTCTAGAATTGTCACACAGAATATAATCACGAAAGTGCAATAGATCTTTGTTGTGTATGTTTGCTGTTTCAAAGTGATTAATAATTGTTTTTCCCAATTCTTCAAAGATCTGTTTGATTTTTTAAGTATAAACAGACCTTTGATTCTATACATAAAGCCTACGGTTATTGTAATGAAAATTTCTCGAAATTTTGATGATTACAACGTAATAAACAAATAACGAAACAATAATATTAAAAAAAAAAAATGTGCAAAAACAATAGTAGGATTTGTCTTTTTTTTTTAATTGTTTAATTTTGTTTAAGTGGTGTCTTATGCCACTGTATCATGGCATCCAGTGTCTACAGGGGCAGAGTACCTGGTCAAAACCCAGTTCATCAGCAGGAACAGTATTATAAATGTCTTTTATTGAACTTACCTTTTGTGTGACTTTTTAAGTTGTTTTAAAAAGCCATCAAATTTGTTTCTGTCTGTAGTGTACATTTCATCTACATAGTTTTCATAGTCCGCTGTTTGACTGGATCCATCTAACTGATCTTCTGGTTCCTCATCTTCATCCACATATTTCGACCATTTTCTAGATTCTGCTTGATGAAATGTATTGCCAAGGATAACATGCTCTTCACCTTCAGCACAGACCTAAACAATGAAAAAAATGAACAAGATGGATTTAATAAATGGCGAATTAATCTCTTTCAATTTTAACAGCTTGAGAGAAGTGTGTGTGTGTGTGTGTAATATTGGAACATAATAGACTTTTGCCCTTGTATAGCAGCTATAATGAACCTTTTCACCCTATTCAAGCAAGAAGTATCAGGCCTTTGGGCAGGCTACCCATATTTAGACTAAACAACAAATAAAGAGAACATCCCTACAAGTCACCATGTGATTTGCTAAGGCAGCACTGTGAACAATATTACCCAGTACGGAATCATTAGTGTAATGGATAATACATTCCTAGTCCTGAAATGATACATACATGCATGGATTTGGTTTTTTCCACCAATCAGCAGTTGGCAGCCTATCAGTGTCACTTCCTTGTCCTCACATTTTATAAAACAAGAAACAAGAACATAAAACTATTTTTTTCTTTCTATGGATTATCCATGCAAGCAGAAGTATCAAGTCCTCACAAAAAGTGGGCAAGGTAAGCAGACTCTGGTGGAAAAAACAATCCAAACAGGTAGAAGTGTACAGCCAACAATTTAGCAATCTCCACATGAAGGATTTTGGGTATCTTAGATCAATAACAATCTCACACAGAAAAACGTGGACACAGAAAAACGTCTCGCCTGCATTCCGCATCAGTAACGAAAATAAATGTCGTCATAAGCATTACGTAAATAGCATTAAATATCAGCAGCGGCCTGTATACAAAATATTGTCACCATACCCTGCATAGTTACAGGGGAACAGCCGTAACCCAAAAACTTTAATGCAGTTGCTGGACCGTGAAATTGAGGTCAAGGTCAGGTGACACCTACCAGACAGTCATGTACTAGTCATCAGCAACCTATACACCAAATATTGTCATCCTACCATGCGTAGTTACAGAGGAATTGTCATAACCCCAAAACTTTAACGTAGTCGCTGGACCGTGAAATTGAGGTCAAGGTCAAATGGCACCTACCAGACAGTCATGCACTATTTATCAGCAACCTATACACCAAATATTGTCATCCTACCATGCGTAGTTACAGAGGAACTGTGGTAACCCAAAAACTTTAACATAGTCGCTGGACCATGAAATTGAGGTCAAGGTCAGGTGACAGGTGACTGACTGGCAAGTACTCATCATAAGCTACCTCTGGACCAAATTTGATGGACCTAGGGCTTGGAGTTACAAAGATATGAAGCAAGATGTCAATTGTTTACGCCGCCGCCGCCGGATTCCCATCAAATGTCTCGCCTCCAGCGACTTTCGTCGCAGGCGAGACAATAAAACTATTTTTTTCTTTCTATGGATTATCCATGCAAGCAGAAGTATCAAGTCCTCACAAAAAGTGGGCAAGGTAAGCAGACTCTGGTGGAAAAAACAATCCAAACAGGTAGAAGTGTACAGCCAACAATTTAGCAATCTCCACATGAAGGATTTTGGGTATCTTAGATCAATAACAATCTCACACAGAAAAACGTGGACACAGAAAAACGTCTCGCCTGCATTCCGCATCAGTAACGAAAATAAATGTCGTCATAAGCATTACGTAAATAGCATTAAATATCAGCAGCGGCCTGTATACAAAATATTGTCACCATACCCTGCATAGTTACAGGGGAACAGCCGTAACCCAAAAACTTTAATGCAGTTGCTGGACCGTGAAATTGAGGTCAAGGTCAGGTGACACCTACCAGACAGTCATGTACTAGTCATCAGCAACCTATACACCAAATATTGTCATCCTACCATGCGTAGTTACAGAGGAATTGTCATAACCCCAAAACTTTAACGTAGTCGCTGGACCGTGAAATTGAGGTCAAGGTCAAATGGCACCTACCAGACAGTCATGCACTATTTATCAGCAACCTATACACCAAATATTGTCATCCTACCATGCGTAGTTACAGAGGAACTGTGGTAACCCAAAAACTTTAACATAGTCGCTGGACCATGAAATTGAGGTCAAGGTCAGGTGACACCTACCAGACAGTCATGTACTAGTCATCAGCAACCTATATACCAAATATTGTCATCCTACCATGCGTGGTTACAGAGGAACTGTCGTAACCCAAAAACTTTAACGTAGTCGCTGGACCGTGAAATTGAGGTCAAGGTCAGGTGACACCTACCAGACAGTCATGTACTAGTCATCAGCAACCTATATACCAAATATTGTCATCCTACCATGCGTGGTTACAGAGGAACTGTCGTAACCCAAAAACTTTAACGTAGTCGCTGGACCGTGAAATTGAGGTCAAGGTCAGGTGACAGGTGACTGACTGGCAAGGGCTTGGAGTTACAAAGATATGAAGCAAGATGTCAATTGTTTACGCCGCCGCCGCCGCCGCCGGATTCCCATACATATGTCTCGCCTCCAGCGACTTTCGTCGCAGGCGAGACAATAAAACTATTTTTTTCTTTCTATGGATTATCCATGCAAGCAGAAGTATCAAGTCCTCACAAAAAGTGGGCAAGGTAAGCAGACTCTGGTGGAAAAAACAATCCAAACAGGTAGAAGTGTACAGCCAACAATTTAGCAATCTCCACATGAAGGATTTTGGGTATCTTAGATCAATAACAATCTCCTCTGCCATACCATATGTTGATGCCATATCCATGAGAAATATCTCTCATGGCGGATAAGCCCATGTACAAACACAGTATGTCTCATGTCAAAAGTGTATTTTTTTTTTTTTTTTTAAAAAACATTAGTCTTTGTTTACATTGTCAGGGGCAGATGCTAAATTTGTCCAGCAGTAAACGGGGGATGATGTGTGACAGAGGTTATACCTGGGAACCAGTTATGTTCTCTGTGCCAGAGAGTGACAATTAAATTGCATATTGATTTAAGGACAATCAACTGATATCGTGATGGATTTATATATAAAACATTCAAAGGACCCACATGGGATTGATACTAGTAAGCTCAGGACTATAAAAGCAGCTAAAGGTTTGCTTTTATATATTATTGACAACTAAATTGTTAGGAGTATACTGACAAATCTCTGTATCAGGTATTCAATTATAAACTATATTGGAAGTTATACTAATAAATAAATATATTTGGGGAAAACAAAACCAGGTGTCCGGGTATTAAAGGAATATACTACCAATCACTGATGTGTCAACACTGGTGCAGTACTGGTAATATACTACCAATCACCGATGTGTCAACACTGGTGCAGTACTGGTAATATACTACCAATCACCGATGTGTCAACACTGGTGCAGTACCAGTAAGTTTGAGATATATTAGTATTTTCTGCTCAATTCAAACCTTGGCAGATTAATTGCTAGATTTTACTGACAAGGATTGAAAGTTTGCCAAATTTTGGCTACTTAATATTACTCTGCAAATTAAACTGGACACCATGAAATGGAGCTGACAACTTGCTGGAAATGGCATTTAACCTCAAATAAAAAAATCAGAGAACGGATCAAGTTTTTATTTGCTTGTAGTGTTTAACGCCACTCTCAGCAATTTTTCAGCTATATCATGGCATCCAGTTTTTATTTGGTGAGGAAGTAGGAGTACCAGGAGAAAACCCCCAACCTACCGTAGGAAAACTGGCAATTCTTGTCAATTAAGTTTGGAGTCGAGTACACCCTGCCCACAGACTCAAACCAGCAACCTTAATGTTGACAGACCACATGGTCAATAGTAGATGCAGATGACAACTACCTAAACCACTCAGCCACTGAGGCCCCAGGAAGTCAATTCTAAAACATTCACATGTGATGTATGAAGAAGGGAGGCAGTAATGGATTTTTCTGAATAGTTTTACATGTAAAGGTCTAATTTGTATCAATTCTACAGTTATTTTGTAATCATTTCTCTGTTCATGTACCTCAATGTCACCAGAATGAGATTCTGCATCTGGTACCCAGGCATTCTGTTCTACTGGTTCCTTGTTGTGAAGGCTACCACTCATCAAATTTAGTTTTTGCACATGTTGCCTACAATCATAGCCAGAGCCTCTCCCATATACCTGTATAAATATCGAGAGTCAAAATAATAAAGACTCGATCGTATATGATCATATAGGTTATCAATTAAAATGGTCTTTTTGCATCTTGACTCATATTTGACAAGGATTAATGATTTGTTTTTTCACAAAGGATTGATGATTTGTTAAATTTTGGCTGATCACATTTTAAGTTTCGTCAGAATTCAAAACTCCAGTGGAATTAACCTTTCAAAGCAGTTTAATGTTTTTCCCATGGCCAAAAATTCAACACCAACAAATTACCATTTTTCCGAATTTTGATCCAGTTTAACATTACTTACAAACTAGGACAAGCATGAAAAATGTTATTATTCTAAAACTGACCAGTACACCCTTTAAAAAAGAAAATTATCCTAAAACAGTCCGAAATTTGTATCATGGTTTTGTCAATAATTCAATTCTGCTAATTCACTGAATGAGATAAGGCCAAGTTTTATAAAGTTTTCATTCTCACACAAAAAATAAAGCCATTATTATTTATGGAGTATTGTCTTAAGTTGTTTGTATTCATACAAGAAGATTTAAATTTGCTCAGAGAGTTTGGAAATTATGTGTTTCAAATTAAGAAGATCAGCAAATATTATTGTTTAACTTTATCACCAACTTATACAAATTATTTATCAACTAATAGTTTTCTTTTTTCTATATTTATAGGTTATTTACGTTTTTGAAACGAGATGCGTTTTCTCGTTCATATCTCATCAAAGGGCGACAGCCCTGAGATGAGATGAGGAGAAAATGCATCAGTTTCATAAAAAGTAAATAATCTGTTTAGCGCTGTTTTGTAACATTGTGACGTCAAAGTGTTACTTAACGACGTCCTGACAGCGAGCTGAGATGGGCCCATCTCAAGCTAGTAGAGTGATATGGAATAATATCGCACACAAAGATCAAAGGAAAATACTGCAAAGTAGTGATAATAATGCATATGTCATGCATGTAACTATATATGCCCCAACCCAACATAAGTTATAACATAACTTGATCAAGTTGTTATTGTAATGTTTACATGTCACCAATTATGATAATCACTTGTTTGTAATTTTAAGCTCTATTCTAGGTCCCTTGATTGGAATAAAGATATTTGTATTTGTATTTGTATTGTATTCATTGTTCAGTTATAAGTCTTTTATCCATATAAACAGTCGATGTAAGCGCGAGACAATTTCCATCAACATGTCAGCATGGAATTTCGATGTGGATAAACTTGTGTGCTATTTATTTTTTTTTTATTTTTAACCTTAAAGGACTGTCATGGCTGCCTTTAATACACAGGAGGTTTTTCTCGAGCTCATAAATATCAGCTGGTTTTTTTTGTACTGTCCCCAATGTAGCAATCAAATTTTTGTACTCCAGGTTTTAGTACACTTCCTTTTTTAATGGACCGACATTGCTGTTTGTAAAACATATGCTTGACTTTTTAATTTAAACCTTTTTAATGGACTGTTTTTCTCCACAAAGTTTACAATTCCATTTTGTTGATTTTTTCACTTGATGAACTTGATATGTATGACAACTGTAACAATGTAAAACCTGGAACTCCTGAGGCATCTGGAAAATAAGAAGTTAAGAAACTCAAACAGGATTCCAATTACAATTTTACCCTCAAAGGATTGCAGATCGTGTGATATAAAACTATGGAATAAACTTGTAACTATGAATGAATCCCACATTTTAAATGGTTTTTTCAATTAGGATTATATATAATAAATGCACAAAAGAATGGTTATCCAATGGGAAAGCTATCTTTACCTTGCTGTGGTTTATCCAAAGTAAACTCCTTATAAAGTGCAACACTTGGCCACTGCATGGAAAAATAGTCAACTTCCCTAAGCTGAGAACATACAGACTTGTTCAAAAAGAGCATGGCTGTGAATACTATGTTGAACTTAACCTTAAATGAGGCGAACTTTCTATGCTAGCGGATGTGGCATCCTTTTATTAAGAACTGAAACCAGTAGATTTGTTTGTAAAGCTATAGTAGACAGGCTTTGTAAACACATGGGCAAGTTGCTACACATAGTTAAATTTCCACCACCACTGCAGTATTGAATTGCCCAAGAGGTGCAAAATAATAAGCAATATAAGAACTGTTTTGACAGGTATTTGGGAAGAGCTAAGCAACTACATGAATAAACTTCATCAGAATGTGTAGACTTTAGTAGAGTGCTTGATAAAATTTGCTTTCAATATTGTTCAATATTGCTAAAATGGTCCAAGTCCCATAACTCAAGTACATAACTTGACAAATCAAATAGTTGTAGAGTATGCACATCTATACATCGATCACAACAATTACATGTAATTCTTTAAAATATCAAAGCAATTTTTACTGAACAGTTTCTGAGATGCACCCACAAGATCTATTATTGTATTTTATTGATTAAATGGTCAGTTCCATAAAATTTAATTAATTTAAATGGTGGTAGACTATACAAATGATGTCATCTACATTATCAAAACAGTTAATCCTACCAAACATCAAAGCAATCTCTGTCAAGAGGTTTCAGAGGAGATGTGTCCACAATATATACCATTGTATTATATTACTCAAATGGTCAAAGTTGCATAACTCTAAAATTTTGATAAATCAAAATGATGGTAAAGTATGCACATCTACCCATCATAACAATTAATCCTACCAAAAACCAAAGCAGTTTGTCAAGCGGTTTCAGAGATGTGTCCACAAGATCTACTGTTGTATTATATATTGCTGAAATGGTAAAAGTCTCATAACTCCTACAAAATTAGACAAACCAAAACGACAGTAGAGTATGCACATCTATACATCATAACAATTAATCCTACAAATATCAAAGCAATCTATCAAGCAGTTTCAGGGGAGACGCATCCAAAAGATCTACCATTGTATAATATTGATAATATAGTAAAAAGTCCCATAACTCCTACAAAATTGACAAATCAAGATGACGGTAAAGTATGCACAGCTACACATCATAACAATTAATCCTACCAATTATTAAAGCAATCTATCAAGCTGAAGCAGATTCAGAGGAGTTGCGTGAACAAGTGTGAAGGACAGACTCACTGACACAGACTGTTAATAGGTCCCTATGTCGTGTTGCAGTGGAAGACAACTAGAGGCTCCCAGGAGCCTGTATCGCTCACCTGAACCTGAAACCAAACAACCCTTTTCTATCCTTTTCTTTGCTATAAGGAATTGCCGAACACTTCTGCAAAAGTCATAAATGTTGACCTTTTAAGGGAAATAATTCCTATAAGGAGGAGCTTTTGATGCTTAGAGGGAGAAGGGAGGTTCACTTCAAATTTGCTGTACCTGTTATACTTTTTTAACTATCAGTCGAAAACTCTCTTGACCCCCCCCCCATTTTCTATTTTAAGCTAACGTAGCTATATAGGTAGTCAGGTGTCATGATTTGCACAATTTTGGTAGAGGACGTCCTAAAGATGATGTGTGCAGTGTTTCAAAGCAGTCCTTTAATGGGTTAAAGAGGAGAAGATTTTTTAAAATCAATTAAAATTGATTAACAAAATGTTCAAGGAGAATAATTCCTAAACGGTTCATCAGACAATCTTGACCCTAAGTCATTTTTGTAGCCCTCATAGAGCAGAACAATTAAGCAATACTAACTTTTTCTCTAGTTTAAATAATTTTCAAGATTTTTAGGCAAAAATGTAAAAAATAATCAATTTTGACAATTAAAGGGCAATAACTCCTATAAGAAGTCCTCATACAACTTCAACCCAATCGAGTGTTTCGTAGAGCTTTTGATGCCGATGAAGGCATGTCTCTTCGGTTTTCCTGTATCTGTTATAAATTTTGAACTATAAGCCAAAAACTGTATTTTACCCCCCCCCCCCACCCCCTCCATTCTATTTTTAGCCATGGCGGCCATGTTGGTTAATCTGCAGCCATGGTTGGTGCAAACTTGGTTAAGGACATTTGACGGATGATGTGTACAAAATTTCAAAGCAGTACTTTCAGTGGTTTCAGAGGAGAAGATTTTAAAAAATCAATTAAAACCGATTAAAATAAACAGTTCAAGGGGAATAACTCTTAAACGGTTAATCAGACAATCTTGACCATAAGGCAATTTTGTAGCCCTCATAGAGCAGAACAATTAAGCAATGCTAACTTTTTCTCTAGTTCTAATAATTTTCAAGATTTTGAGGCAAAAATGGCTAAAATCAACAATTTCGACAATTAAAGGGCAATAACTCCTATAAGGAGTCATCATACAACTTCAACCCAATCAAGTCAGGTGAGCTAAAAAATGAAAAATGTTAGATAAAGAATTACACTTTCTTTTGAGCTGCCAGATTTAGCATAGAACTACAAGCTCAATACTTGTAACATTGACATGCATTCTGTTTCAACTCAGTGATACTTGTAGGATTTTTTTATGGCGAGTCCAGGACTCATCACTTTTGAGAATGGTGAGTCCCAAAAAATTTTCATGAGTCCCACATATCACAGATGAGTCCAGCTAAGTGCATGCATACACCCGTTTTCTTTGATGACCGACCCATTAAATGTCTTTTTATAAAAAGATATAATATGGCTTACTATAGTATGTTTATGTCATGCTATGTTATATTAGTAGTTAATGTAGTGGAGTTTTGCAGTCTTCTGGAGTATGATTGAACTGCATTCATTACTTGAAACATGCTGATGTTTGCCCATTAAAGAGAGACTTGTGTATTACAAGTTACCTGGCTCTTCTTAGAATTGAATTTCAGATGCTGACATTAATATTTCTTCCAAACAACTCATAACCCCTCCCCCCTTTTTCAGATCCTAGTCTATAGCAGATTATCTTCTTGATATATACAAAAATTAAAAGTTTATAAGATAACTAATCTAATGTTCATATTGAAGATATCTTTTACCGGTCAAGAATTCTTACTTTAAAAAAAGCGTAAGAATTGCAACTGCAAGGTTCCGACCGTGTATTGAAATTTGAAAACACGAGTGTATTATCAACGCTTAAATTTATCTGTAAAAACTGTCCATCAATACCAAACGTTTATTGTTTAATAAACATCTTAATTAAGGCAAATTTGCCGCCCGAGTGATTGCTACCTGCTGAGAATCAGACGAAACAGGTAAACATCGATCGCCATTTGTAAGAATATGTAATCACGCATCGGAGACGGAATTGACATGACGGAAATTCGTACGCGTCCGACAACTGACATGGACGCGTACTGGGACGCGTTAGATGTTGAAAAGGCGCGTCCAGAACTGAAAAGATGCGTACAATACGCATCTAGACGCGTTGCGAGGATCCCTGTGACAACATTTAAACAATTAAAACTTCTTTTAAATCAGAATCCTAGAAATACTGCCAAATTTTTATCGCAAGCTTTTGTAAAAAAACCATTTAGATCAGTTAAATTATCACAAATCTCCAGAAATTATGTCTCAAAGTAAGTAATAGGTCCATAATAGGTCAGGTTTAACATAATTTGCAAATATATGTGCATTATAATCATGATAATTGAAAATTTACACAAGTCACTATTGTAAACAATTTATTTATTTAGTTAGTTATTTATTTAGTAGTGCTGGACAGTATTACTGGTATATCGCTGTATTGTGATCTGATCATTAGCGAAACACTATCTGTACGATCTCCAAATACTGGTACGCATGGGAAAATTTGTAAGACTTTGTAAATTACTTTGGCTTCTTGTTTTGTAATATGTCTTTATGTCGATTTAATATTATAACTTCAATCATGCACAATTGCACAGTGAATGTACCAATTCCCCGAATAATACGGTAATACCAGTAACATCACTTTTCTGCAAGTACTACAACAACGCAAAGTGGAGGACGCCTCGAAGAAATTGTGAAAAACTCCTTAAAATATATCGCAATAGGCAGGCCTGTATCATGATAAATTCTGATATGTTTTGTTCTGTCATACCCCTCTCTATTATTTATACAACTCAATGTCTATTTCAGAGTTTTTTCACTTTCTGTTAAAGCAAACAGAAATTGAAAAAACTCTGAAATAGACATTGAGTTGTATAACCAGAAACCAGAAAAGGATTGTTTTTGTTTTGTTTGTTTGAATGTTGTTAAAAGCGACTTTCAGCAATTTTTCAGCTATATCATGGCACCCAGGATTTTTTGGGGAGAAGACCGATTACCCAGAGAGAACCCCTGATCTTCAGTATGAAAACTGGCAATCCTTGTCAATTTAGATTGGAGTCGAGTACAACCTGCCCACTGTGAGATTCAAACCAACAACTTCAGTGTTGACAGACCACGTGATCAATAGTAGACGAACTACCTTAACCACTCTGCCACCAAGGCCACAGAAAAGGAAACATTATAATTTATGTTAAAATGTTAACATTTCTCATAAAATAATACAATTATGTTCCCACCAAAAATTATCACAATCAAATTGCAATCAATTTTATTTTCAAGGGCAATACACAAATTATACCCCAGTCAGCATGTGTTGCATGTTGGACAGATCACGACTGGAACTCAGATATAGGGATCTATTCGTCCGCTATTTCTTGGTTGATCTGTCCCAAGTAAAATAATTATTAGTAGCCTATATACAGGGACAGTCTATACTATAGTATAGAACCGGTCTAATCCCCCCCCCCCCCCCCCGGATCTGCGTTTTTAACTAACGAACATTGGGTTTTTTGAAATGGTTGAAACTGATTTGGATTCACAGAATCATGATTCTAAATACATATTTCAGATTCAAATGAAAGAAATGCAAGCGTCGGGCCTTCAGTCTTAATACATTGTTATGTGCATTGTGATTATGAAATTCACCTGCCTCTTCACATTAAATAGGTCCCGATTCTCCCGATTCCTTTATTGTTGTAAAATTGTGTACATCATTTTGGCACAGAGCCATGTATCTATAATTTCCCGCCAAATATGTGTGTTTTGGAAATTCCCACTATACTGGGAGAAATTATTTATTGGAATTTTATCTTATGAATTAATAAATTGTTACATTGTTTATTTATTTGAAAATGTAGCATATAAATATTATAACAATATTTATATACTAATATCAATTTATTACATATTAAACACAGTTTTTTTCTCGCAAATCCATGTCCAAGTAGGTTACAAAGAAATGAATTACCCCAATCTCGTTTTAGACAAGGAAGTTGATTTCTGCTACTGATATGTGAATGGTTGATTAGTTCTGAATGGTTGATTAGGAAGAGTAAAACTGAATTCCGTTACATGAAATTGATTTTTCTATTACACAAAGAAGCTGAAAAATATATGCAATAAGATCCGCACAAATGTTCTCATTTTTGAGGTTGGTATACAGTCAGAACATGTGAAAAATATAATTATCATGTTATATTAAATTTATTAATCAATATTACAATATCATTTTCCAACAATATACCTATCACTTAACATTGATTTCAATTTATTAATTGATTGATCCCAAGTAAACGGCACCGGTGTGCCGGGAGTGTTGTTCCTTATTGCTGCTACACATATTAAATAAACTGGCTGTCCAAACTGAAAATAATAATGTATCTGCTATTAATGTACTACCCTATCAACGGTAGCCATCACCTTCCACAAGTCTCTTTAAATTTTGCTTTGCCATGTTTGCACATGTGAGAACATACAGGTGGATATCTTGATAGTGGCAGATTCAGGGATTCCCATGAATGTTGGGTTGGGAAAAAAGGGGGAAAACGGGGGGGGGGGGGGGGGGGAAATAGCAGCTCTCATAAAATCTCTAATAAAATAAGGGGGGGGGGGGTTCCAACTCTGGACAAATTTTTTGGATTTCAGGTGCTTTTAGACACATTTTATAGATGCTTATTGGAAAAGGGGGACTGACCACCCAGGACCATCCACTTGGAGTACTAGTATATCTAACTTGGTCAAAGGATATCTCATGGCATGTCTGCCATGTCAATTACTATGTGCATAGGATATAGGAACATCTAAGTCTGCTGCAACATGTGCAAGGCAGTTTTTATCAATTACTGCAAGGCAGTTTTTATCGATTAAAAAATCAAAGATGGCTGCAACTGCAGAACCAGGTGTATCATAGAAACCTAAAAGAAAAGTATATAAGGAGGCTTCTCTGAAACTGTTGAATAAATTTTAAACAAACCTTATCAGCAATATTCATTGATAGTCCTTTTACAACGTTTGTGATTTTTTTATGCCAATATGACTTTTAAAATGGCTGCCACTGCAAAAATTGATTAAAATAGAACCATATGCAGTCTTCGCAAAATGTGCCGGTCCGCCGGACCCGTCCGGTAAAATTACCATTGGACCGGCAGTCTATTTAATTGTGTCTGACCAAATGACCGGCAGATAAATTTCATGAGACGCGGTCCGATGATTGTTTGTTTTGCGCCTGACAATCAGTTGATCTTTTTATCTTTTTAATTTACTTAACTTAATCGAAAGGCACCACAAAATTAGTGTTAATTTTACTTGACTCCGGTATTCCATTGTTATTCCCCTTTAATTATAATCGCGCATTTTGATTGGACAAAGCATCTATTCCAGTGTTCAATCTAGGCTGCGCCATTGCCGCATTTTTTTTCTATTTGGCGCAGTAGAAAACGTGCCGCGGGCCTCTCCGGGCGCACTATATTAGATCGTCAAAATACGGAATTTCAATCCAGTCCCCGTACGGTACTGGTGTGTAGTCTGAATCTTTTGAGTGTTTAAAGTCACTGTCTTTTTGAATACCAGTGAAAAATTTATTGTAGATTTTGACAACGATCATTTTCAAGAAATTGTCAAAATATGAAGCGAATTTCGTCATATTTCGCAGTCGTCGGCCGGGAAAAACGCCCAAAATCTTTGGCCAGCGGTAGTGATGAAACGGATGACAGCACAAGTGACGGCGTCGGTGACAAGGCTCAAGAAAAGTCGGCGGATCAGCCTCAATCGGCCGTGAACCCCAGTGCCCCACGCAAGCCTTAAGTAGTATTACACGGATGGATCCTTAGTATCTCATACAAATTTTTAAACTAAACAGTGGCCCCCAAATCCCATCCAGGGCACCCTTTGTGATCTTGCATGGGCCAGGTAGGCCCCCTGTGAAAAAATTCTAGATTGAACACTGTATTCTAATATATAAACCGGTGTCATACAAAATCAGGACCGGAATCAAATTTTGATCTACAAATAAAATGAAGATAAAGAAGCCTGTTCTACTTTTCAAACTGAGTTTTTGAATTTTGAAAATATATTGAAAATAGTAGAGATTAATTTTATTATTATCCTACTCAGAAACTCTTAATGTAATTACATTGGTTGATTATATTTATTTTTAATACTTGCTTATGTTTCAGTCAATATTTTTAACTGTGGTCTATGTTAAAAATTTTAATTGATAATAAGTTAAATGGATTTGATCGAAAACCCAAATTGAAACATTGACTTTCTTATAATTTTGCCTAACATCAAACTCAAATGTAAATATATTGAGATTTTGATAAAAAAATTTTTTTATCTGTATCTAATAATTAAAATCAAGTAGTGATTTAACAAATAATTTGTGATCTCAAACACAAAGATTTTATAACTGAATTTTTCATGAGTATTGTTTTATTGAAAATTTCAGTCCGGCACAATTGTCATCGGTCAGGCAGGTGAACATGGATGGGCGGACCAAATGTCAGGCATGTCAGTTGCAACTTTCGTGAAGACTGCATATGAGCAAATGTTCTAATGTGTTCTTCTCATAAACTACAAATTCAAAGCTAATTGAAGCTTAACTATGAGTTGCATGTTTTGTTTTTGATTGAAAACCCAATATGACTGCCACTTAAGACATAGTCTAATGGAGGAACCTCTAAGAAAAAAGTTTGAAAAAGTGTCTTGCATGTTCAAACCATTGGACTAGCTGAAGTCAGACATATTAACAGTATTGGATACATATTGTACTGTACAAAGTTACTGTTTTTATACCTATCAATAATCAAAATGTTAACCACTGCAAGAAATGTTTTACATACAATTATGGGAATTTGTTTTTATAACTGTATTAATCAGTGAGGGATGCAAGCTCTTGGAAGCCTCTGGCTAAATTTTCACACCTGTGATTTTGAGCATTTGTTTGGATTTTTGGCCAGATTTCACAGAGTATAAATCCAGGTTATAGTTTGTTTTTTTTGCTTGTTTGATGGTGTTTAACGCCACTTTCAGCAATTTTTCAGCTATATTATGGCGTCCAGTTTTTATTGGGGGATGAAGCCGGAGTATCAGGAGAAAACCCAGGACCTGCAGTTATAGTATGGGGAAATGTTGCGCGGGCGGGCCGGGGAAAGAGTTTCATAACAGTTTTCTCAGCAACTACTAATCACATTCTCTTGAAATTAGTTATGCAGCATCAGCATGGCCTTCCATAACATGGGATTTGATTTCAGGTCTGTCGCTCACCTACTTCCTGTTAACCGACTTAGTTAATTTTTAACGGAATTCCGCCATTTCTGTATTTGATAGATTTTTTATCAGTTTACATTAGTCTATGTTACCTGCATATAATTCTATGCAATAAAGCACAACATGTTCTAAGTGTTCTTAATTATTCATATAAAACAGTGTTACCTGAAGGCCATTTTTATACTGCCAGCTTAAAAATTAAATGTACATAATGATGTGGATAAGGGTTCCTCCATCTGTCTGTTACGTTATCTCATTGCGCAGTTCAATTTTTTTTACGATATTTTAATATAAGAAAAATGAAGAAAAATACAAAACTAAAAAATTTCTCCCTGGACATCAATCAATCAAATTGTAACTATTGTCTATATTTTGTCCAAGTTTTTTTTTTTTTTTTTTTTAATTTTGGTAAAAATATACAGAGATGTCTTGGTGTATTTGCAATATAATGATGAGGATAAAAGTATTAACATATTAGGCTTATACTAGTACTAGTAGATAATGGTAAAAGACAAAATGAGGCAATGTACATGTTCATCGGCACAGCCTAGATGCCACAAAAACAATAGTACAGAGTTTTTCATACCTGTTTAAGTAGCAGGCTGAAAGACCAAAGTAATTAGAAGGCAGGGGGTAAATGGGCTTTATGTTATTAGATGGGCAAACAATAATGTTAAAAATACATAGTACCATAAGAATGGCTGCGAAAGGAAATCTCTGGAAGTCTGACGGCTGAGTAGTGCTATTTGCATACAATTTTGAATCTGGTTAGTCAGAGAAAAAAAATCCTTTTGTAAACAGGGTTGAAGTATGTCCTGGTATTTTAATTTTGACACTTTATTCTAAACCATGCACCAGGTAAAGTTTTTCTCACAGTTTACAATTGAAAAAACAAAACAAAAAATTTAAATTATCTGGTAGGTTTATATGCTTAAATTGGTAGGTAAGTAGCTAAGGAAACCCTAAACCAACAATTGTGTATGGATAAACTTAAGTTGTACTATATACTGTTTGTATAATAGGCAAGACAGTTTTGTGTGTCACATACTCACAGATAGTATTTCTTCCTTGATTTTGATAATAACATATTTGTGTTGGATAAATATTTGCTGTAATATACATATAAATACATGAAATAGTGGAAGTGTATCTGATAAGATACATGCAATTGATTTGTACAGACATTTTTAGCTCACCTGACCCAAATTGTTTGTTTGTTTGTTTGAATAATGTTTAATGCCACTTTCCACAATTTTCAGCTATATCATGTCATCCAGTTTTTATTGGGGTAGGAATCCAGAATTACCTGGAGAAGATCCCAAACTTGTGAACAAAATGTGCAATTCTTGTCAGTTAAGATTGGGGTCGAGTACACCCAGTCCACAGTGAGACTTGAACCTGCAACCTCAAGACTTTATTTATTTAAATTAGAAGCCAAATACACTTTTAGTAAAAATAAGAGTAAAACTTAACAAATTACAACATGTACAACCAATCAAAATGTGTTAATGCCCTTAATTGGCAATACAAGACCTACAATTCACTTAATTGGTCCGAAATTGTCAGATGACTCCATATAAGTTATGGCCATTAAATGATAAATTTTTTAATGAAATTTTCTGTTTTTGTCCTGTAACTTGAAAACTATAACAGCTAGAGTGAACTGTAAATAGCAAAAATAATCAGCAAAAAAAGCCCTACAATTAACTTAACTGGTCTAAAATTGTCAGATAACTCATTATATGAGTTATTGCCCTTAAATGACAATTTTTTTTTTTTTGAATTTTCATTTTTGTCCTGTAACTTGAAAACTATAACAGCTAGAGTGAAACTGTAAATAGCAAAAATGATCAGCAGTTCATGCCTTACATTTCTCTTAATTAGTCTAAAATTGTCAGATGACTCCTTATACATGTTATTGCCCGTTAAATGTCTATTTTTTATGAAATTTTCTGTTTTTGACCTTTAATTTATGAACTGATAACACCTAGAAGGAAACTGTAAATTGTAAAAATGATCAGCAAACAATTTCTAGAATTCACTTTATTGTTCTGAAATTATCAGATGACTCCTCATAGGAGTTATAACCCATTAATATAATTTTTAGTGGAATTAGTAGTTTTTGCCTTATAACTTATAATTAAATGCCATATATCAGCTAGATTGAAACTGTAAATTGCACAAATGATCAGCAAGACAAGGCCTATTAGTCCAAAATTGCAAGATGACTCTTAATTGTTATTACTCTTTAATTAAGAATTTGGACAAATAATCAGTTTTTGTAATTAGTCAATAACACACCTAGAGTAAAACTTTGAGATACTAAATTACCCTAAAGGACAAGGCCTACAAATCATTTAATTTTCAGAAATTCTCTGATGGCACCTTATATGAGTTATTGTACTTAACAAACACAGTAACTTAAAAGCTATAACTACTAGACTGAAACTGTAAATTGCTATAGGATTAAACACTGGGTTTTAGGAAATTATCACTGTGTAAACTCCGGCGACTCACTCACAAACTAAATAAAGTCAGAAGGACTTTATGTCAAGTTTGTGAGGGAGTCGCCCGAGTTTACACACTGATAATTTCCTAAAACACAGTGTTTAATCCTTATAATTCTGTGAAATAATCACTGCGACAGTTACAGAAACCCATCTAGACCTCAAAACGTACCTAGGCCGGAAAGCGTAGGGATATGCAAAACATAGTACCAAAGGAATTGCGGTTTTGTAGAATATTGAAAGGAAAAAAACAAAATGAAACGCTAAATGGTATTTATATTATTTTTTTTAAAAATCTCAATCGATTTAATTGGAAATCATTGGGTCAGAGAAAACATTGCCCCATCTCCCTGAGAATAAGCTAGGAGGACACCATCTTGTTTACATTGGATACTGAAAGTAGTCTGCTCAGAGGAAATATCGATATATAAATTATCTGAGAAGACGTCATTTAAGTGTTTTTATCCAATCAAAGCACTTAATATAAATAAATTACAGCATGAATAGAATTATAAAAATTTAAATACATTTATAGAGGTCATTTGTGTTCCCGGTGATTGATTACAGCCTCATGGTCATGTGGTAGCCTCTAGTTTAATAAACTTATTGGGTAATTGATATTTGATGATTGTGGTATAAAGTAATATTTATTTCAATTTTTTTATCACTTGCTTTATTTTATTCATCTTTGTTATTTGTAGAACACATAGATTTTGCACATGATCTGTGCTGTCATCTGCTTCTAACATGTCTAAGAAGTAGCCAGTTATTCCATTAATCCTAAGTACTTTTGAACTTTGTTCCGAAATGGAAAAAAATATTGTGCCAGGTCAAAGGACAACATTATGCATAAATGAAGCTTTCCATTTTCTTGAATCTCCAGAGTACGGAATTCCTGAAAGTACTGCTCCACATGAGGTCAATTTAAAGAAGAGATGTAACAGTGATTCTGGAATCAGCGTGAATAATCATGTTCATATTAAAAACATGAACACACAAAATTTCAAAATACCAGAAGAGGGGGAAAACTGTTGCCATAGCAACCATTTAATTGAGTTTATTGATGTTAACAGTAATAGTAAATCAGAGAAAATTGTTTATGAAAAATGTGAGGTAAATAATGCCAAAGAAAACCCAATGGAACAAAATAGGGGAGTTAATTTTGAAATTAAAGACAAAGCTGGATGTAGTTTAGAAGTTCTTAATAAAGATAGTTCAGTTATTTACATTAGGGATTCTAAAATGGCAGACAATGATAAATCTGAGTTAAAGGATAATACTGCTGTGTTTGACAACAATCTTATTGGAGCTGATAAGGGAGACAATAATAATTTACATTTGAGGGGAGATAATTCTGTTCCTATATCAGATGACAAGGGAGATAACCAGGATAACCACTTGGTGGTAGATAATTGCGCTTTTGACATTGTTGTTTCATATGACAAGGGAGAAAAGCGTAATTCAAACATACTGGAAAATAACTTCCCTTGTGAACAAAATAATGAAGACAGTCAAAAGCAAAACTCTGAGAATTTAGAAAACAATTTGGTTGTGACAAAAAATGATGATTGTGATTCAGGCTGTGGAGAAAGGTTGTCTTTGTGTGTTGAATTAAATGCTGATGAACAAAACATATCAATAACATCTGATAACTCGGCTTATGACAAGGGTCATAATGATTGCGGTGCAAATTTAGATTTTGAGGTTGTAAATGAAAAATCAAATGATGCACTTACAAACAAAATTGTTCAGTCCAATGATTTTGAATCTAGAAATTCCATCCATGATGAGAATGATGAAGTTGTCAGACTTCGTCCTAAATCTGTTACATCCCCAGATCATAGACGGGGAACAACACAAATTGTCAGTGATGCCTTTAGCTTCTTGGTAGGAATGGATGATGAACAGGAAGTAATACGTCGCAGCAGTGGTTACAAATCATCCGATTTTCCGGACGAAATAAATGTATCACCAAATAACAACGCTACTACATGTACTAATCATGCTGATATATGTGAAGTAGATAATGAAAAACCATCAACAGGTGAAAGTCCTTTAGATAAAGAAAGTAGAATAAGTCAGGAGGTAATTCATGTACCTAAAGAGAAAAACAGGAGTGTGAGGCGACCTAAAAGTCACAAGGAGATGGATGAGGATCAGATATCAGAAGATTCCGAGGAGGAAGATACAGGTAGGTTTCTGTAGTGATAATCAGACTTTTTATGTGTGTTATTTCAGCATGCGTTAAGGATTGCTTTTATTACTTATCAATTCATATTTAATGCATGTTTAATAAATAAAAAAAATTAAATTTAAACTTAACACTTAATTCATTCCTGTGTCCTTTGTTAACCCACCCCTGAAATGAGCAGCTATACAGTATGGGTTGGCAGATGAATTCTAAAAAATACCAATCCTAGCTAACAATGTCAGTGACACAGGGGAGATAAATTGTTTTGTATTTTTTTTTTCATTTTTGAACAGGTACCTTAAATTGGAATAAAAGAGTTGCAGATATGTAATCAACCAGCAATGCATTGTTGTCCCCAAAACAGATACTTGGTGTTAGTTGCATTTGATATAGAATCCCCTCCCCAACCTACCACTGTTTATGTTGCCTAAGTGTACTCCCAGCTTCAGCTGTAATTATATAAAATACAAACATCAGTTACCTGTCCACATGTGTCCTATCAGTTACCTGTCCCCATGTGTCCTATCAGTTACCTGTCCCCATGTTTCCTATCAGTTACCTGTCCCATGTGTCCAATCAGTTACCTGTCACTATGTGACCTATCAGTTACCTGTCCCCATGTGTCCTATCAGTTACCTGTCTCCATGTGACCTATCAGTTACCTGTCCCCATGTGTCCTATCAGTTACCTGTCTCCATGTGACCTATCAGTTACCTGTCTCCATGTGACCTATCAGTTACCTGTCCCCATGTATCCTATCAGTTACCTGTCCCCATGTGACCTATTAAGTACATGTATCAGTGTGTTGTCTTTATAAACATGATAAACAAATACATGTTAGTTATTAATGTACAGGTACTAGTAATTATATAATTAATAAGTGACAGGTATTTAGTATTCAGGTATGACCTTCTGTCAATTTCAGTGATCATATCTGTATATATGACACATATATCAATATTAAATATATATATATGCACCTTTGAGGGTGTAAATACATTTCTTTTAATTTCACTGTCCTGCCCCGTCGACTTAGTGTTGATTAGGTAAATTAAAACCTTTTGGTAAATTTCGCAAGTACAATGTACATTGTATGTACTATAATATTGACAGGAAGGCCTAGCCTACTAGAACTGTGGTCCTAGGACACATTCATATTGTTACATTCTATGTCAAATGTAGAAAGTCTTCCAAAAAATGTGCCAGACCACAGGACTTGACAGCCAGTTTTGGTTACAGTAAGGCTACGAGGTGTTACAGTTATTGACTCATGGTCTGGCACATACTAGTAATGTTAAGTCTCAATAAAAACTGCCTTTTTTAGTTTTTACCAAAAATTGGCAGATCTGAAACTAATTAAAAAAAAAATATTTCACTTGCTCCCCCCTTTTTTGTTATTGGTCACTGCATTGTTACAAGTGAAATATCAATTTTAATTAGATTGTGCATAACCGAATGTCAGAAATGTTCAACTCTTTGGAAATCTGTTTTGAATGTTTTTGTTTTAAATGAAACTCTCTGGGATGTCAATCTATCAATCAGTCAATCAATCAATCAACTTGGGTACCATATGGTTATATAACGATAAAGCGTGAAATATGTCTCACCCAGGGATCGAACCCAGGATCTATACTACTACTACCTGCTAGAACACCAATAGGCCTCCTGTTACAGGTAGAACACACTAAAGAAAGTTTCTGTTCTCTTGGATTTGTTCATTATTAATAGCAGTTACTATTACATGTACATGACATAGTTCTGATATTTTATTTAACATAGTGACAACAGACATATTGGTAGCGGGGGGCCTCGGTGGCCGAGTGGTCAAGGTAGTTCGTTTACTATTGATCACGTGGTCTGTCAACACTGAGATTGCGGGTTCGATTCTCACTGCAGGCAGGGTGTACTCGACTCCAATCTTAATTGACAAGGATTGCCAGTTTTCCTACCGCAGGTCGGGGGTTCTCTCCGGGTACTCCGGCTTCCTCCCCCAATAAAAACTGGACGCCATGAAATAGCTGAAAAATTGCTGAAAGTGGCGTTAAAACACCATTCAAACAAACAAAACATATTGGTAGCTGGTTTAAAATCAGTCATGTTTATTACTTTTCACTTAACCTTTAATTAAATTTTACCAACTAAAATGAAATTTATAGTTACAATACATTGTATAGTAGATTCACCTACTATGTATCAATCAAATTAAAATTAAATCCTTCTCTGCTCCCCATTTTTCTTTTGTCACCACACAACAATTTCAGAAGGAGTGTGGCAAATAAAAGATTTAATTTCATGTACATCAATGTACTTCAGTAGGGATCCCATTAACTGATTCAAACTGATATGCCACATAATGCTATATAGAACTGTTCCACACCAGTCATTTTTGTCCTTTTAGTCATTTGCTGTACCAGTGTTCCTACCGCAGGTCTGGGGTTTTCTCTGTGTACACTGGCTTCCTCCCCAATAAAAACTGGACATTATGAAATAGCTGAAAAATTGCTGAAAGTGGCATTAAACATCTTACGAACAAACAAACAAAAATCGTTTGCTTTATGGTAAATTTGTGGTAATAAGTTGTCTTGAAGTGAATTATGAGGTTTGCATAGGTTACGCACACAGAAAAATAGTCCTATGGTTGGTTAAGTTTGACAACCCGTATACTGTGAATGTTTAAATATAGATAGGGGTTTTCCATGTGCTATTATTTGTCACTTACCAAATTGCACTTGGTTGCTGTTTTATATTGAAAGTTATTTAAACAAAATAGATTTATTTTGAACGTTTCACAAATTAAAAAGAGTGTATATAATGAAATTCTTTCATTTTTTATTTCAATTTACCAAAAACTACCAGCAATTTAAAGTGGTATGGAACCATACCGGTAGTACCACTTGCTATGCCAATGGTTTGTGTTTCTCCACTCTTTTGCTTGGGTACATCTGTACTCTTCTATTTTCATAAGAAGCAGATACTGATTCCAGGTTTCTGCTGTTAAGGAGGGGGGGGGGTACTAAATTTTAATAAAATTATTAATTTGAAATGGCTACAGTTCTATGGTCATGCAGAATTAAAATAACAAAATGCCATACTTGAAAACATTATAGTCACTAATTATATTATTATTTACAAAATTTAGAAATAGTCATGGTCGATTCACCATAATGGTGGACTCAGTTGATATTTCTCTCTATTTACTTAATCTCTTGTTTTAAGTCTAGAAAAAAATATACATGTACAGCTATACAAATGTATGTACTAATAAACAAAGTACATGTATACACCTTTATGTTACATGTCAAGTACCGGTTGTCAGTTACATCAAAGGTATTTATTTCTCATGCATGCAAATCACCCACTCATATCCTGCCCCAGTCTGTGTACTAGTATTATACCTCTTTTTTGATATTATCCAAGACAAAAAGAGCATTTGTGTATTTGATAATCAAGGTAAGACAATATTTATAATTTTTTCCATATGTTTTTTTAATTTTTTCTCTATGGGCCAGGTGTGTAGCAAAATTTGATGATTTTCTGTATTTCAAATAAAAAAACATGATTATGTGTTACACACTAAATATTATATATATATAATTGGTATCATCATAAACAAATACAATTCTAGCTTGTCTAAGTTGTGTTTTTATCACGAAATTCGGGAACCTTAGTTAAAATATTAATGTTTAATTGTTAAATATATTATTAATGAGGAATTAATGTATAATTGTTAAATATGTTATTAATCATTGTTAATGAGGAAATTGTGTTACTTGATTGGACACAAACAATTTTTCTTATTTTTCAATAAAAAAAAACATTTTCTGACATTTTGATATTTGTGTATTGAAAGTGACAAATCTCATTGCCATATTCTTTACATGTCTAATATTTCTCAGGTATTATTCTATTTTTTAATTATTTTTTTTTATTTGATTGTAAAATAAATTTTGGATGTTAACATATAGTATGAACTGCTTCGTGGAGTAGTTATGAACACCAAAATTATGCTTAATTCACACAGTTGTGTACACTCAAAGTGTAGTTTATTATCCAATAAATTTTTTTTTAAATGATATAGTCTTAAGATGACCAAAAATTCCCCCCCCCCCATCTCCACATTGTGTAAATTAGATGAATTACATTTCCTGTGGTCATGAATATGCTTATTACAGCAAATAATTTAGTTGATATACCTTAATGTGCACTTTACAATTGGGATTATCATTGGTCCAATATTTAAAAAGTCCTTCTTTTTCTGGGCCTCTGGATATGTGGTGATATAGTCATTTCTCGGTATACTGCCAGTACATGTACCTCTGTGGCTGAGTGGTCTATTGACTGATATGCTATTTAAGTAGTAGTACATGTTTAAGTTTCCATTTATTGCCCATTGTCTCTGTGGATATTGAGTTCTATAGTGATTGTTTCAATTTACTGCTAGCACCTAAATTGTGTAAGTGGTGAGTGTTTGCTAGGTGAAATATTGTTTCAATTATTGCCCTTTGCATAAGTGGCTCAGTGGTCTTCTAATTTGAGTGATATAGTCATTGTTTTAATTTATTGCCTTGGGCCTCTGTGGCTTAGTGGTCCTTTGAGTGATATTAGCCATGTTTTAATTTATTTCTATGGGCCTTCATGGCTGTGTGGTCTATGTTGTAAGTTTCTAGTTAGCATAACTCGGTGTCAACATAAGGGTTTTGAGTTCGAGCCTGATTTCAGGCAGTGTATGTTTAAGCTTGATATAGCTTGTTTGAAGTGGCATTAACCCACATTAAAATAAACCGATTTATTTACTGCCATACAATTGTAAACAATTTTAAAATTTCTGAGGTTTTTCAGTCTGCATGGTGTAGGACATACATTGTATAATAGTACACTCGAATTTCGGCGATGAAAGTGTGTCGGTTTAACGGACATTAATTTTGTTGAAACGCGCTATATTTTATTATTTAGGAGTCAGTTGGTTAGAGCAATAAATGCACAGTATTTTGAAAGTAATTTAGCCTTAAGTTCATTGTTTACATTGCTGAATGAAGGAAAATCGCCGAAATTCGAGTATGGACGAAATTTGAGTGTATGACCATAAATTGAATTTTTATTTTTTTAACTGTGATAAAAAAAGCATTTTAAGATCTTGATTATTTGTTTCCAATATTTTCAGTTTGAGATGAAATTTCAGTATTATGAGATAAAACAGTCATCGTGCAGTAGGAATTTTGAAACCTTTGTATCTTTGAAGAAACATTTGTCTTTGTTAAATAGAAAATGCATTAAGCATAGGAAATTTTATTACCTATGTATCTTTGACAGAAGAGTCAGCTTCAGTTTGATTTATTCTTCAGGTGTATACAACGAGAGTGTACGAAATTCATGCTGGATATGTGTAGACAGTAATCCACATTCAGTCATGCATGACTCGATTGACGAATCTGAAGAGAATGACACAGAGGACATTGACAATAGAACAGGTACAACAAATATACAGCATCAAAATGGTCTTTAGTCAAAAAATTTTCAATATTACCATGGCAATAAAATATAAACAATTTATCATAGGCAGACCGCATGATAAGATTATCTGATTATGCTTATTTAATTTGTCAATTAGGCCATCAAATCTGTGATTTAATGAAAAAACAAAAACAAAACAAAAACAAAATTTTTTTATATTTCAGATGATGTTTTTCTTGAAAAGCCATTAAATAATATAAACATTATCAATGTGGTTACTAATGGTTTCCTACCAACCCATAAGAGATCAGACTCGACTGCAACAACTGCTTCAGAAAGTGAATTTAAGAGAAGTTTTCAGTCGAGACGAAAATGTTTTGTACAAAGAAACGACAGTCAACAAGAATACGAAAGAATGTCTTGTAGAGTTTTTGGTATGTATCTCTAAAGTTGAGCCCGCATTAAGGACAGACTTACTATTGCCTATAACATTCCTCATAATAATCCTGGAGCAGTTTCCAGGGTCCAGCTCACATTACAATATATAGAAAACCTGAAATACAATAAGTCAAAAGGTTGTGTAGGACTCACAAGAAATTCAATTAACAGAATGTAAAAAATTTTTGTATTGAATTATGTACGAAATCAAGAATACAATACAAATCTTTATAAAAAACTGGAGTTGTCAAAAAAGCAAACCAAGGTATTCAATAGTTTGAGTCATCTTAATGTTCAGCAAGGGGCCTCTGTGACCAAGTGGTTAAGGTGTTAGTCTACTATTGATCACGTGGTCTGTCAACACTGATGTTGCGGGTTCTAGTCTTACTGCTTCAAGCTGGATTGACAAGGATTGCCAGTTTTCCTATCGAAGGTCAGGGGTTTTCTTCGGGTAATCGGGCTTCCACCTCCAGTAAAAATCGGATGCATTGATATAGCTGAAAAATTGCTGAAAGTGGCATTAAAATACCACAGTAATGTCGAGCAATCAGTGTTTCAGCTTAATTCAGGTTAGTCAACTGGTGAAAATGTGATGGGCCACTTAAAACAAAAGTTTCAAGGTAGAGTTGGGTTTGAATTGCAAATGAATGTCTTGTGGCTACAATGCACTTGGTTTGTTTGGTTTCTTTTAAATCTGCAAAAAGCCTGGCACTATATAAACATAATTCTCCTTATCCAAGGTCTTGTGTTCCATATTATTACCTGCAGCATAAGTGAAAATATTTTATTTCAATTTTTTCATTGAATAAAAAATTTTCTTGTAGATAATGAGAGAGTTGTAAGGTTGGAAAAGAAGGCTGGAGAAACAGAGTTTGGTCTCCATATCCTGGATACACATCCTGTTATTGTGTCTGGGGTTGACAAGGGTATGTTATGGTTGTACAGGGGTATTTTTGGTGGGTACACTACAGGTATTTTGAGCAGTAAGTCAGACTTCTTGGAATGGTTATTTGTTGTGGAAAACAAATCATGGTTTGAATGGAGATTTGCTGAAACATACAAATGAGAATTGCAGAATTGCCTGTGAATATTTTTTGTCTATGGTCATGTGTCTCAATATAGCTCAACATAGCTTAATATGTTGTCTTAAAATTGCAGTAAATTGTATTGGAGATTAATGAGTTATGTCCCCTTGAAGTTTTGTAGTGCATTTTATTGAATTGTTATGTCTAATGGCCATAGTAAGAACCCAAAATTATAGTATCCTGCATATGTGCTAACTTTAACACAAACTTTCTATTAAAATTTTCTGTGGTTTTTTCTTACTATGAATCACCCACTGCCTGGCCTAAAAAATTCAATTACTTCAAATATTATATGTTCGACCAGTTTATGTGAAGTTACCGCACAAAGTGGCAGAGTATTATGTTATAACCTCTGTATGGATATGAGTGTCCGTTCGCCTGGCCCTGTCTCGGTGGTTTTCAGAGGATAACTTTAAAAACATGTCAACAGATTTTGTTTAAGTTTTGCACAGCTGTTAAGTACTATAAAATGAAGATCAGGTTGAATTTTCAGCACAGTCCAATATGTAATATTTGAGTTGAGTCAAGTTGAAATAATTTTTATAGGTCCAGGTTCAAGGTAAAAATTGTCTTCTGACATGGACTGTTATCATGCTCAGCTGTTCCTGTAGGCTGATTTGTAATTCAAATGTGTTCATGAATATTAAAAACAGTGCAACATGGTGGGTACAGAGCTCCAGATAATATTTTCTTCATTGGGTTTTTCACACATCTGATGATTTATTTCATTGGGTATTTTTTTATATATCACTTTTATCATTTTTTTTAACCCACTCAAAAATAAGTTAAATGGGGTTTTCACCCATCTAAAATTTATTGAATTGGGTTTTTTATGCTGACAAAAATGTATTTCACTATGGTTTTATACATGTAGATAACCCAGGGAAGCCTTTTTTCATCCACATCTATTCATGGTGCCACAACATGGTTCTAACCATAAATAAAATTTTGGAAGAAAAGTATATTCAACAGGGAACATGCATCTCTTCTTGTGAAATAAATCTCCATACCTGGAGCACCGTATGCTGCATGAAATATACATTACATTTGGAATACCTTGGTTGTTACGTTTCAAAATAATGGGAATCGTAATTACGCAACTTTGTGTATTTATTTGAATGAATTAACGCAATCACTGAACAATTTTATGCACTCAGTGAGTGAATTAAGCATGTTTCTAAAATTGATTGGGTTTTAGGCCTTTGATTTTGCAATGCAAAGCTATAAAAATAATTGGGTTTTATGAAAATTTAATTGCATAATAATGAAAATACCCAACTTATCTGGAGCTCTGGTGGGTATCATTTAATGTCCCATTAAATGCCCTAATTTTTATGGATTTTGTGAGATTAAACTTGACCATAGTGAGATAAACTTGTTTGTTGCCAAAAATGGAGGAAAATAAAGGTCCCAAATTGGACCAAAATTTGAAATCTCAAATAATAGTTTTAACTTGGCTGAAAAATATCTTGACTTGCACAAACTTAATTGTATCTTTTACCATATTTAGCTACTTTATACTAATAAAAAACTGTCATGAAATGAGGTTTAAATCAGAGTTTTGATAAACATCTTTAAATTTTAACAAAAATCGAGCAAGTTTCTAAAAATTAAGTACCCCACATGGTTGGATCATAATTGAAACTTTTCGTTGTCTTAAAGAATATATGTGATGAATATTTTCTTGATCCAAGAATGTGGGGTAGCTATTTCTGAAGTTTAGTTGTAAAAATCACTGCATTTTTAACATGTTGAAGTTAAATTGAAAAATATTTTAAAAATTATTACAGAATATTTAATTGAAAAGTATTTAAAAATTATTACAGAATATTTAAAGACATTTCTCTTTATTCATTTTGAAAAGTCTAAGCATTACAATCACAGTTTAAATTTTTTTTTCTCCAAATCACGAGGCAAAAAACTGACTCTCAAAAATAACTGCATTAAAAATGATAACATCCATTTGAATCTTTTTTTTATAAATTGAACATCTCTAGATGAATTAACAGTTGAGGCCAGAATTTTATTGTCTAGAACTGTACATAATTGGTACTTAGGAAGGGGATTTTTTTAAAGAAGTTGAGAACATTCCATAGAGACACCTATCATTTTACACATTCCATGAATGCATACAAATTGCAATGGCCTTTCAAATATAAATTTCAAATAGCCCTGTCATTTTGTTTATTGGAAGAACTTTTTTTTACTCTAAGTTTTTCTGTACCTTTCCATACAGCCCTGTATGAAAACTGTTTCTGAGGGGTAAGTATATAATAGATGTGGAGAGTAAAGACCATTTAAAATTAGTGAAGGCTCATTGAAAAAATTAGATATTTACATTCTATGGACTAAATACTATTTTTTGTGTTACAGATAGCCCAGCATTTAGAGCAGGTGTAAAAGAAGGTCAGATTTTACTGATGGTCAATGGTGTATCTGTTTTGGCTGCAACTCATGACAGAATTATCTCCCTTGTACAGCAAAGTATGTATAAATGATCTCCCCTTATGTATTGTTTTTGTTAAGGTATCCAACCTCTAATTGACATTATCATTTAATTTTATTTTTTCGCACCAAGAAATGCAGCTTTATTAAATCAATGTAATGCATTAATGATAAAAATTAAATATATTGTTTTACTTTTAGTCTATGTTAATTGTTTTGAGTAAAAAAGGTTAGTTACTCAAATAGTATACTGCTAAACATTACGGAGGTCTGCTTTATTAAAAGTCAATGAACATCCGGGACACCAGCTTGTGGTTTGGATATCTTAAGAAAAAAAAATATATGTAGTATGTTTGATCAATAACTGGCACCAATATATAATTTGAAAGATTTGTTTGTATTGATTCATTTAGCTTTATTCATTAAAAAATGGTACTAATTGCAATCATAACATAACCCTTTGGCTTTGAATTGGGCAATTATCCAATTTTCGATATGACCTTTGAAGTCTAAATGCTTTTTAAAATGCTTCCGTTGTTTCATTTAGGTGGAAAGACTTTACAGATAGAGGTCGCTAACACAGACATACATTACATCAGAGACATGCAGAAACCAGTTCTGTCTGGTTACCTGTATAAGCAAAAAGGCTCAACATTCCTACGATCATGGAAAAGACGCTTTTGTGTCCTGCGACAAGACAACTGTTTATATTACTTTAAAAATGAAGGAGTGAGTATAATATAATGATCAGTTCTGAGTTTCCAGGACTACTATAGCAACATCAAAATTCTCAAGTTATAACTGGCTGTAACATAGATTTATTACCGTAACAACATAAAAAAATCTTGTTTTAATAAGCTAAAACAGTGATTCGACCTCAAACAGCTAATATTTTGTCAAGCAATCAGGATTTGGTTACAGTTGTCTTTTTGTGGTAGTCAGATGCCGAATTTATGCCAAAATGTTTTTACAAGAAAGTAACAGATTGATGAATTGATTGATTGATTTGTTACATAATATCACACCAACAATAATTTTGCTACATTTGGGGAAAAGGGATGGACAAAAAATTTTGACTACTGTTAGAAAAAATTATGGGTTGGTACCAAGAGAAAGAGATTTTTCCATTTGTAAAGATCACTGTTATTGCTCTTTGTGAAAACAGAAAACACTAACAATGCTTATAAAATTGTTTCTATGGAATTTTACTTGAAATTTTATAATACATAAAAAATAACAGCACATTTACTTAAGGAGTGGGTGGGTATACAACCTAGAAGTTTTGCCCACCTTGGAAAGGTTAGACAGAAAACTCAGAATCCACTGGCATTGTAGTGTACATTTAATATGCTATTTATAGATTATTTTCTTGTCCTTATCCCATAGAAGAGTGCCAGCCCTGAGATGAGATGACGAGAAAATGCATCTCGCTTCATAAATCTTAATTCATAAATCATAAATAATCTGTTTGTCGCTCTTTTGTCACATGTGACGTCACCTTGTTTACTAAACAACGTCTTGACAGTGAGGTGAGATGGGCTCATCTCACGCTAGTAGAAATAGGATAATACTGCACATAAACATACAAGGAAAATACTGCAAAATAGCGATAAAAGTGGGCGGGGTACACAAGCTACAAGTTTTGCCCACTTGTACAGGTGAGGAGGATTGAAGTGTGTGTTGTGTTTACAGGATGTAGATCCACTGGGAGCCATACCAATGTTGAATTACACAGTATCCAGACATCAGGATAGCACCAAAGAGCACTGCTTCAAAGCTGACAAATATGGGGCCAAGACCTACTATTTTAGTGTTGATAGCCGGGAGGAAATGGCTAAGTTAGTGTTTTTCTTCAATTTTACAATCTTAGCATATTAGTTATCAATTTGTTGTCAAAATAAATCTTGTAAACAACTTGAATTAAGCTACAACATGTATGTCCTATTTTGTAGACATCATCAATTTTACTTTGATTTATTTTCACAATTTTCAAGATTTACTGGGTTATTATTGTGACTTAATGTTGTAAATTCTTCAAGTTTACAGTAATATATTTCCACATCTTGCTTCCCCTGGTAAAAATAAATTGCTTACAGATAAAAGTTGGTTTATAGTTTCTATGACAATGCATTTTACTTTGACCAGAATAGACATTGCTGACAAAAATATCTAATCCTTATTAAAAAAAAACCTTTCTGTTTATTAAAAGCAAAAAAAAAAAAAATAGAATTAGATATCTTTAATTTTAAATTTGTTAAGGCTACGATATATGATTTTTTTATGTACAATACTCATTTTTGTTGGTGTTGTGGGGATGTGAAAACTTGGTCTTAACTACCAACAACAAATCTATACTCTTTGACTTAAATAGAATGGCAAAGCAATTGGTAAAACCATGCCTACTTTTAAATGTGACAAGAGGGATAAATTTGTGGTTTTTTGACATTGGTTATCTTCTCTTTGATTTCTTCTTGTATATTCAGCTTCTGAATGATTTTGTTTTTTTTTTAAGTGCAAATATTTATAATTGTAGGTGGGTCGGAGCAATGAACGAGGCCTCATTTGCATCCAAGAAAAGGGTAAGGTTCATTAACTGTTTCTTTAAATTTTAAATCAGCACTTTTTCAAAACTGTTTTGGGACCTCAGTGGCTGAGTGGTTGAGGTACTTCATATACTAGAAATCCCATGGTCTGTCAACACTGAGATTGTGGGTTCAAGTCTCAATGCAGGCAGGGTGCATTTGACTTCAGTGTTAATGAACAATTATTGCCAGTTTTAGAAGGTCTAGGTTTTCCTAGGTTACTCCGGCTTCCTCCCCTCATAAAACCTTGATGTCATGATATAGCTGAAAGTGGTGTTAAAAACCATTCAAACAAACAAACAAAACTGTTTTGTATGACTATGTTTTTAAAGGGATTTCTGACAAATTAAATTAGTCTTTATTTTTTGTAAAATCTTCCGGCATAGATTTAGGACATTATAACTTAGAATTTTGTGAATCGTTTAAAAATGTCTTCTGACACCCCTCTCCTCTGGCACTCACAGTCTTTTTAAAAATATGGCTGTGTTACTTAGTGCAAACTGGATTGCACAAACGTACAAATGCAGTTTATATTCTGCAATAACAATATTAAACAGTATGCATGCAATAAACTTGATATTGTATAGTATACTTCATAATTTATACATATTAATTTATCACTGGCCTCTGCGACCGAGTGGTTGATGTAGTTCGTCTGCTATTGATCACATGGTCTGTCAACACTGAGGTTGTGGGTTCGAGTCTCTTTGAAGGCAGGGTGCACTCGACTCCAATCTTAATTGAGAAGGATTCCAGTTTTCCTACTGAAGGTACTTATGCCATCTTCCCCAATAAAATCTGGATGCCATGATATAGTTAAAAATTGCTGAAAGTGGCATTAAACACCAATCAAACAAACAAACATATTTTATTAAAATATTTTCTAACATGTCATTGATTTTCAAACTGTTTTGGGGCCCATCATCACTGAGATTTTGGGTTCAAGTGTCACTGCAGGCAGGGTGTGTTTGACTTCAATCTTAATTGACAAGGATTATCAGTTTTCCTACTGTAGGTGGTGGGTTTTCTCAGGGTACCTCGGCTTCCTCCCCCAATAAAACCTAGACACCATGATATAGCTGAAAATTTCTGAAAGTGACATTAAACATCTTTCAAACAAAAAAATCAAAACTGTTTTGTATAATTAGTTTTTAAAGGACTTCTTATAAAATTTAATAAGTGGTTATTTTTTGTAAAATCTGCCTTAATGAATTTAGGACATCATAACTTAGAATTCTGTTAATTGTAGAAATTTATAAAAAAAATGTCTTCTGGTACCCGTCTTTAATGGCACTCACTGTATTTTTAAAATATGTGTGGCTGTGTCACTTATTGCACACTGGATATGTGCAATAAATTAAATTTGTTTACATCTAATTAAACAAGTATGGTTATTGCATGAATATTGGTGAATATTGTTCAGAGCAAAATACATTATTGCACAAACTTGCAAATGCAGTTCATATTTTGCAAGAAACAATATTAAACAATTTTCATGCACTAAACTTGTTAATGTATAGTATACTTCATAATTTTTAAGGGCCTCATTAGTCAAGTGGTTGATGTCGCTCGTCTTCTATTGACCACGTCTGTCAACACTGAGGTTGCAGATTCGAATCTCACTGTGGGCAGGGTGCACTTGACTCCAATCTTAATTAAGAAGGATTGCCAGTGTTCCTACCGAAGGACAAGGTTTTCTCTGGGTACTCCAACTTCCGCCCCAAATAAAAACTGAACGCCATGTTATGGCTGAAAATTGCTGAAAGTGGCATTAAACATCATTCAAACAAACAAACATAATTTATCAGAACATTTTCTAAAATGTCATTGATGTCATGGCAATAGTATTGCACTTTATGCAATAAAGAAGAATACTTATGTCTACTGTTTGTTATGTTCTATTGAAAATATTTAGGTTAAACTGCTATGCATTAATGACATAAGTCACTCCCTTTAATACATATTTGTTGTGCATTCTATAAAATGTTTCCTGTGTAATATTTAAAGCTAATAATGTGTAAGGGCTTTCATATATTCTGTTACAGATACATCTGTAGTGTTTGCATTACTTATACATGCATGCTGCAATAAAGCCTGAATTGGTTTTTTTGTGTGTGTCATAAATCTGTACTTTTTTTTCTAATTTTATATGATTTATATGTAATTTGTGGAGTTTTTCGCAGGTATCACTTTTCATAGCTTCAACAGAAAAAAACCAGCAAATATTAACACTTGTACTGTACCCCTGGAAATTGACAGTCCACGGAAATTAGCAATATAGTATATGTGGTTAAACTCTCAATTATTCTAACACATCAAATCTAATGTATGCATAATCATTTTTATTCTTATCTTGTATGTCATTTATTTAGAAAGAATCGTGGATGGATGTTACAAGTACTAATGTTGGGTTACCTGCCCTTGAAGTCAGAAAACCAGAATGTGCTGGAATTTTACTTAAGTGTGGTAGAACAACAAAAACGTGGCATAAACGATACTGTATACTGAAGGATGCTTGTATATACTACTATAAAAGTTCCAATGCACCTCGGGCACAAGGTAACTACTACAGAAACAAAATTTTCTAGATTCCACACCCTCTCCCTATCCCAATTTTTTTTAAGAATATGATATCCTGCTCATGCTGAAATATTTTGTATAGGTAACAACTCAACATATTTATAAGATTTGTGAGAATTATGGCCATTGAACAAAATCAGAAAATTTATGTGGGCAAACCATCTAACATGTCTGCCCTTCCCACTTCCTGGAATAGACATGTTTTCTTTTTTGTCACAAACTTGCAAATCTTATCTATAAAAACAATAGGTATGCATGTGCGTTTAGTTTTTAACAAAATAATAAGGGCCCACTGCAAATGGGTTTAAAATAAATGCTTATTTTTTTTTAGGAATGGCTCATCTTCATGGATACTCAGTCAGTGAATTCTCAAAGAAGTTTTCATTTACATTAAAACCACCAGAAACTCAGATGAAAACATTTACATTTGCTGCAGAAAATGAAACGGACAAAAACAGGTAAAAAACTTGTTATAAAAAGTCCTACCGTAAAAAGCTGTGTATAGTCTGCATTTACGTATTGTCCGCACCCCTTTCTTGGGCCAGAAAATTGGGGAAAAATTTGTGTATGCATGTACAATCCACACGTAAACATTTTCAAAAAACCTCTCAAGACATCGAGTCTGACTTGGTCACGCTTTTTAACATTTTTATATCATTAATGTTTATAGTTTTATTCATTTCTAGTGATTGTAATAAATTAAATAAAAAATAGTGCATTCTCATAGCGTCTATTTTGATCGTTGTTAAAACGGAAACTCACACATTTCGAAACCAAAACAATTTGTCAACTTTCATTTATCAGTGAAAACAAAGAAAACAAAAAGATTACACGTTTTATTTTAATCCCTTAATGATTGCAATCAAAACATCGATCTTCAAACATTTGAGGTTACATAACGACGCCATTTGCATTGTACGCAATACAGGTTACACATCCGCTATTTTCGTATCCGTTTTAATTTTTATTCGTCCTATATAATTATTATAACTATTACTAAAAATAATTTAAGTAAAAATTAATATCATTACATCGTATTTATATGGAAGTTTGTAAAAGAATCATGTTAGAATAGTACGAAAATACAGCATATAACACAACAACAAAATGGCGACCGCCATTGACAACATTCAACGGGACAAAACACACTCTATCGAGTCTGTATTTATGTATAATCCGCACCATTCCTTTCCAACTTAGATTAAAAGTAAAAGACCGCGGACAATACGACCCTAAATACGGTATTTCACATTGTCAATAATAATTTGTTCTTTTTAAAACCTTTTGTTTTCTCTAGATTGTTAAAACATCTTTGTTTCATTCTTGTATCATTTATCATCATATTTATTTATTGAGAAAACACAGAACATAGTCTTATTGTTGTGTGAAACTTTAGGATGCTCTGCTTTATCGACCGGTTCTCAAATTTTGTTGATGTCGAAACAAATGAATGGTCATGACCTGATTTTTGTTTTCAGAAAATTTGAGATGGCTCCACCCACTTTGGAAAATCTTGATTATTTTTGTAACATTTTTGTTTTAAAATGCTGTTTCAAAAGTATGTTCTAAGAAATGGATGACAAAAGATCTGTACCTGTAATTAGATGGTCACCTAATGCAGGTTTATTATGTAATAAGTACTCAATAAACACATATGAAAGTGACAGGAAATAGCCTTAGGATTGATTTTTTAATAACATATTTCTATTAAGTAGAGTAAAGTCTGTGTTCTGTGTTTTCTTAATAAATGAATAATATTTTTGTTTGAATGGTGTTTCACGCCACTTTCAGAAATTTTTCAGCTGTATTGTGTCATCCAGTTTTTATTGAGCTGGAGTACCTGGAGAAAACCCCGACCTGTGGTAGGAAACTGGCAATCCTTGTCAATTTAGATTGGAGTTGAGTACATCCTGCCTGCAGTGAGAATCCAGCCCGCAATCTCGGTGTTGACAGACCACGTGATCAATAGTAAACGAACTATCTTAACCACTCGGCCATCGAGGCCCAAATGAATAAGATGATAAATTATACAAGGATGAAACAAAGATGTTTTAACAATAGTAATTTAATTTTAAAAGTGTTCTTACTTGTGAGCTATCGTAAGTCTGAAACTTTCTGCAAATTCATCAGTCACAGTTATTAGCTTACGTGGCAGGGTTTTTTATGTCCCATGGCAATGAAACTTCAAAGCTGTAAAAATATTTTTTACATTTATAATTAAGTAAGTTCAAATAAATTATAATTTTTACCATATATATATTTCTAATATAAAACTACATGTGATTAGTTTCATTTTGGAGTTATTTTTAGAAGATTTACAAACTACAAGGATAATAGGTCAAGGTCTTTTTACACTCAGTGACTTTGTAAAGCATAGACGGACAATAAATAATCAGTAACAGTATGAGAATTAAAAAGTCTAATACCAAATGGGGTTTTCTCTGATTTTCTGGCTTCCTCCCCCAATAAAAACTGGATGCCATGATATAGCTGAAAAAATTGCTTAAAGTGGCATTCATTCAAATAAACAAACATCCTTGTTATTTGTTTTAATTTAGATGGATGGAAGCTTTAACTAAATCAATAAACAGGTGGATTAAAGTGGATTAGAGCTGTACAAAGTGGATTAGAGTTGATCAAAGTGGATTAGAGTTATACAAAGTGGATTAGAGTTGATCAAAGTGGATTAGAGCTGTACAGAGTGGATTAAAGCTGTACAGAGTGGATTAGAGCTGTACAAAGATAATTAGAAACGTTTAAACAAAGTATACAACTACAAACACTGTCTGATCTACTGTTTATTTGAGCTGGTTTGTGTTCCTGCAGTACAATATTAATTGTTACATTTACTGCAGTACAATGGTTGTTTTAAAATTGACACATTAAAGATGGACATTAATTTTTACATAAGGTTCCTTAATATCTGACATGTCTGAATAGATTAAATGGATAACATTGCAAAAATTTATATTGCTAATTGTTGGGTTTTTTTATAATTTATTTTGTATTGTTGCATAAATTTTTTAATTTTACATTTATACTTCATAGTATTTTGATTGTTAGTGTTATTTACAGATTAATTCAAAATATAACAAAATTAGTTTTTGTTTTGTTGACTTTGTTTATTGCAGGCATTTATTTTTTTCCAACAATCCTCATCATGGTAACCCGTAGAAATTGAAAGGCAATAAAAGCATGTATACTAAATATGTGTTTTATGCCCATTATTGTAGCAGTTTTTTTATAACATTGGTATCTTTGATGACATTTTATTTATAACATATTATTTAATTTAAATCAAATGTAAACGTGTTTTTAATGTAATGGTGACCATGCTCATTAAATTTGTTTAAGCACATAGAAACATATGGGAAGTAAACTGACTAAAAAAGTCACTTTACTAGACTTCAAGTGTGTTTCCATAGTGCTGCCCCTAGAACAAAATAAAACAGTGTATATTTGTAGTTATATTATGTTTTTGAAATAGATGTTCATTAAATATATTGATTTGTTTTGTTTTGTTTTTGTTATAAAAAAATGAATTTAGGTTAATTTTAAAAAAAACCTACAAAATAAGATGCTGTAATGCCACAAACGTTATAGAATACGTGTACATTGCATTCTCACTATACTGCCCATCAAAATTAGGCTAATTATTGTGTCAAGAGAGGAGGGGCAATATAATGAGGGAACACTGCACATGATTATTTGTTATAAGATTATTATGTTATTGTTTTAATCAAGCATTCCCACCAAACACTTTAGATGTTTGATAGTTTGTTGCCAATTTTGTTTACTTTTGTATCTGACTCTGACAGGTTTTGCTATTGTAAAGGTTAGATCAAAATACCAAAAAAGAAGACCCAATACTAATACTTGTTTGTCTCAGTTCAGTTTATCTTATCTTTATGACTTTTTGTAAACTGTACTGGCTGTGTACCAGTTGTCATCATTTTTGATAGGTTTTAATTTTCTTTACATTAAAATAAATACTCATAAGGGCCCCAGATTATTAATGATAAACCAATAATCGTGTGGGTAAACTAATTCCAGTCCACAAAGTAAAGTAAACTGCTGATGTAAGATGTGGATTTGCCATGATTTTTTAACTTTTATGTGTTCCAATTATTGTCTCGAAGTTGAATTAAGTTTTTGATTCTCACCAAATATTGTTTTATGGAAAAAAAATGAATATTTATATTCAGTACAACTAAAAATATAAAGGTGTGATTGGCACTTATAATATAATATAAAATAATGTTTACTTCCAATGCATTATTTTTAAAATAATATTATATGTACAAGAGGGGCTCTAAATGAGTATTATTGTTTTCAGTTAATTTCTTACTTATTTAAGACCAACAAATATATTTGACTATAAAATGTAGTGTATTTACATAAAGTTTTGCAGAAAATAGAACGTTTATAAATAGAAATGTTTATATCACTACCAAATATGTGATAAATTACTGTTATCTCCATTCTAATGCTACGGCAATAAAAAACTAAATTAACAGATTAAAATGGGATTTTTTTACTTAGTACCGGAAATAATGTCTGCGCTTGCGTTAATTTCTTAAGAAATCAATCGTGGAATTGATGCCATGAAATTATTCATGTTGTCCTATCAGAATTGACGTTACATCAAGAATTGCATTAGAATTATTTTTACTCAAGTTAAGATCATACAGTTTATTATACTGAGGTACTATAAAAATTCAGCTGTTTGTATGGTGCATAATCAGTTTGTTGTATGTTTGATTGAGTGTCCATTTTCATAAATTGTATTTGTTTATCATCTTATACAGCTTAAAGGGGGTAGTACTGCATACAGCTTAAATGGGGGTAGTATTACATACAGGGTAAAGGGGAGTATTGATGGAGTACCCTATGAGAACCCCAGTCTAGAAATCAGGCAACTATTGTTGATAAGGGTCAAAGCCCTTTGTTCAAAACCCCACTTTTGATTGCATTCTAGCTTTACCACCACTTCGGTTAGTGGTAGCATTGCCAGTTTCTAATGTTCGGTCAAAGCCAAACGTACTTATGTTTCAATGTAAGTAGACAGTAGGTATGACGAATTACCTAAACAATACGGACATCAATGATCTTTACATAAATAAACATTTATGTTACAGTACAGTCAAGAAATAATTGAGATGCCTATATTAGAAATTTAAATTTACAGTATTGTCCCCTGTAAATCAGTCAAAAGACATACAAGAATTAACATTCTATTAAAGTATTCCATTAAAAACTATTAACACTGCTGCTTTGTTAAAAAAATGTCACTAAGATGAGTAAGACTGGCATCTGGTTATAGACCTGGTAAATAGGCGAGTGGTCTAGGTAGTTGATCAACAATATTGCATTTGGATTGTGTAAGTTTGAGTCTGACTTTGTATATTGTGTGCTTGACTTCAACTTTAATTGCCAATAATTGCATAATTTTTCTCCTATAAAAGTTCTGACATTCTCACTGGGTACTTCAGTGTTCTACCCAAGTAAAACTTAAATGCAATGAAGAATTGATGAAAGTGGCATAAAACATTTATGAAATAAACAATTTAATTATAAAACCTGGTTGAATTTAAACTTGTGTAGTAGTACCAACTACTTTAAAAAAGAGCATTCAAAGTAGATCACTTTTTCAGTATGTGAATATTGTTTTATTATTTTGCACTTTATAACATCAAATTAATTTTGAAAGAACCAAAGAATAAGAGCTAAATTTCATTGATTTATGTATACATATTGTTCATATATATCATTTGATCTCATTGCTATATTTTCCTTTTTCATAGTTTGAGTTCAGATCATTGTGATGTCACTCAGTATAATTCTTACTAAGTGTAAAAACACTGACAGTCTTCAGAAGAAAAAAAAACATTCCTTAGAAAAAATATATATTAGAAAATCATTCAAAAAGTGATATGGTATAAATTTAATATTTTAATATTAGAATCAATTTCATTTTACTAACAATATTTATTTTAATATTTGGATATTTTGTGCGATATAAGTTTATTTTTACATCCATAGATTTTACTTATATTTGTTGTTCTGATATAATTTCTTATGTAATATTATAAAGAGATGCTATGCATCTTTTTATTACAAATATTTACACATTCCAAAAACAGTCTTGACATATTATACATATGACAGTTTTTCACAAAGCATTTTACATGACATGCATACCGGTATATATCACATTCCATTTAGACACGTAATACAGTTTTATGTATGAATATTCTATTAACGATATTAGAAATTGTGTAATGTATTCCACATCTGGAATTGATTGTGTTAAATGAAAGATGCAAATTCCTTGAACGAGCCCTTATTTGATCACCAATATGTCAACACAAGGGTTGTTTGTTAAAGTCAAACTTTAAGCTTCTGCTTTCATCCACAATAAAAACATAATAACATAATACAGCCGAAAAAAATTTAAAGAAGCAAAAATGTAATTTAAACAAAATTTTAAAAGCAGTATTAAAAGATTAATTATGAAATATATATTTCATATATTATGTAAGCAGTTCGTTTAAAAATTGTGCATCATTGAAGAAATTATAAATCCTATATAAGACTGCATATTCTTAATCAGGACCTATAAAATTAAGGTATTTTGTAGCAGTTTTTTTTTTAAATTGTGCAATTTTTATTTTTTTTTTTTTAATTTTCATAAATTATATTCTTCCCGTGATATATTCCATAAATTATATTCTTTCCAAAAATTTATTATAAATGCATGTTGATATGCCAAAATTTACATTAAATATTTATTTCGTTGGACATGAAACAGTCAATCAACTATCAAATTATAAATTGGCATGAATAAGCCCCTTTTAATACTGATTGTTTTTATTGCCAATAGCAGGAAAAAGACAATCTAACGATTTTAATGAAAAGCTGACTGTTTGTATTTACCAAAAAGGTGTTATTGTGACAATTTCTTCATTTCCATATATATTTAGAAATAAATTTAATACAATGAAGTTGTAAAATGGAAAAATATGCTTGAAATAAAAAAATTCCATATTTGTCGATAATAAATAAAATTTACATTGATTTTACCTGCTAATAGGGAACACTCATTTTGACTTTGATTAAATAAATTGTACAGAAATGCTGACTTAATTGGCTAGAAAATACTTTCTATGTACATTTTTCTTTTACATAATTATTTTACTTTGCAGAACACTTACTGGTGTGTTAGATCTTTTTTATACATGAATTATACTATGTGTAAAATGGAAATTTTGTTATCTCTCTATAGAGAAAATATTTTTTGTAGTTAATCCATAATTAACATTGGCTTAAAATTAATATCAACACTACACATATTTGATTTTTCTTATAATTTTATGTTCAGTGGATTCCAGGTTCACCAGAGTAAAACAGACATTATTCTATTGAGCTAAAAGGATCCATTGATGAAACAACTGGTCTGTTAAAGAATTATTTATGTGTAGGGAAATTTGATCAGTATTTATTGTGAAAGCGCACTTTGTATTTTCGCATTTGAATGTAATTGTTTGCACATACTTTTACTAACATGCTAACGCAATATTAATGTTTCATCGAATATCATTTGACAATGCACACAATTTGAATGGGTAAATCAGTAGTTTATCTATATGAATATTATGTGCAGCTGCATATGACTTAATTTCGGGAGTAAATAGCTCAATTTGTAAGTTTAATATGTAGACATTAGAATGAGGATGTCTACATTGTATTTGAAAACTTATCAATATCAGTCTTTAATGTGCAAAGTTTTCAATCTGGCTTTGTAAAATTACTCAATTTATGGTTTCGAATTTCTAAATTACAGAGGTAGTGTTTAAGTTAATGAATACAAAATATTGTTATTTTATGCTATAAGAGGTTGTCATTTATTTTAACAAGAAATTCATTTTTTTTGCATATTGATGATGAGATTTTTATGGTTGTGAACACCTACATAGTTTATAAAGCAATCGTTTGCCATATTTTTTAATAAATTATCTTTTTTTAACACAAGATCTGTTATGGCAAGGTTGTAATTGTTTTATTTAGAAAATTTATTTTTGTTACTTGTTTTGTCGTCTTTGCTCATTCATTGGTTACATCGAGTTATCTGCATGTTTGTAGTTTAGTTTTGTTTGTAAAATATTACCTTGTAATACTTGTCTGTCTTTTATACTTTCTCCAATATAAAATAATTAAATTGTGTGCAATAAAAAGTATATGAACGAGGTAAAATCTTTTAAGAGACAACCTTTTACTGTTGAATTTTCTTTAACAATTGGGAAAAATGAGTTTTATTGTTGGGACTATAGAGCTGTTGTAAAAACAGGATTTAAACAGTTTCTAAAATAAATGTTTTTAATAATATTTCTTGTGTTTCACATTTACTTAATAGATAGCTTGTTCCAGTGTTACAATAAGTTTTATGATTGTTTTAAGAGAAAATCTAAAAATGCATTGCATCTTAAATTTTCTCAAAATTTCATCATCGCTAAAAACAACTGAATTTGATTGAAAGAAACGGTGTAAGTAAACTATATCAGCTAATTAAATAATAGCTAAGATGAAATGTTCATATTACAAAAAATGTCAAAAAGGGCCTAATAGGATACATTTTTAAGATTATATTAAAAAGCAGTTGTGTAAGTTGGCTAAAAACTAAACTATAATACTTTCTCAGATATTGGACAGGCCTAATTATTTAAGGGGCTGATACTGATACTGAATTTTATTCTCGTAAACTACGTACATAGTTACAGAGATGAGAAAATACAATATATAGAAGAAATACAAAAAATAGTTGCACATGAGTGAAAACATGTTTTACATAAATAAGGGTATTATATCGATAAGTAACAGTAAATCGGTATTAATAAATCGCTTTAATAGAAACGATTATTATTATTCAATTACCTAAAATCTGTGTCAATGTTTACTTGTTTTATTAAGACGCGAAAAAGACCAAAATCTACAAAAATAAACACGTTGTATTAAACCATTGTTCTTGTAGCTAGTGCAAATCAGCTGTTTACAACAAAAAAATGCATAAACGGTTTCTGAAATAACCATGCAAATGTAAAAGAAGGAGTTCCAAATGTGTGATGCAACTCTTCTGCAATTTAGATTTAGCATGTATTTTGTAGTTTCCTTTGACGCATTTTTATATGAATTCGACCTATGTATTGTAAAGGTCCATTGATTAGATTGATAATGAACATTATTCGACTTGATTGACTTTTTAGAATGTTGCAGATGATCTTTTTCTCAAGTCTGGTACATTAAAGCTTCGAATGATAAAAATGGTACTTTTTCTACGGTAACTATGCAACAATTGAAGTTGGAATTTTTTGGCCGGATTTCACGGAGTGAAAAACCTGGTTGTAGTATGGTGAATGTTGGGCGGGTCGGTGGGGAAATAACAGTTTCGTAACAGTTTTCTCAGCAACTAATCATATTCTCTTGAAATTTGGTATGCAGCATAAGCATGGCCACCCATATCGTGGGATTCGATTTCAGGTCTGTCGCTCACCTACTTCCTGTTAACCGACTTTAATTTTTAACAAAATCCTGTCATTTCTGTCTTTGATCGATTTTTGTGTTCTATTGCAGTGTTATGGTTACATTGAGCTAGATCATTCAAAATACAGTTGCGTTTGTTAGGTAAGCCAAGCCAGCTATTACATTTTTCCTTGATATGGCAAGTAGTAAGTCTTTTTATTTGTCTCCGCTTCGAATACAGAGGAGTATACTGTTTTACCCTTGTCCTTTCGTTCGTCCGTCCATAACAAAATTTCTGTCGCAATTTTCTAGGCAAATATAGGATCCACATGCTTGATATTTTGAGTATTGCTTTATCCTAAAGTACCATAAGAACCATATGGTGAATAGCGATTTTATGCTCTTTGGTCATCTACTTCCTGTTTACCGAATACATTTTTGTGAAAGTGAGGGTATCACTAGTGAGCATTAGCTCACATATTTATTTAAACTCAACATAAACTTCTTTGAAAAAAATATAAAGACTTTTAAGGTATAGTCATCAATCTGACGATTATTCTCTGGGTTTGACCACATTACAGAAGAGAGATCGCATATTCAAATAATGGCTTTCTTAAGGACCGGAATCATATTATATTGGAAATCGATTGTACCATTTAAGTAGTCTTTCATGTCAGGGTGTGCGTGTATCACTAACAGTGTCTTTCATGCAAACTACATATGCCAACCGTAATGCTAGCAACATAATTAATGTGTAAATGCCAAACAAGTCATATGTTAAGCTGTATATTTGCATTGTTTACTATCGAAGAACACGAGTTGTGAAAGGGGACGTTTTAAGGCAAAAAACTACGCAATAAATATGGCATAATAAGTTAGACTTGCCCACATATTTTATGGGATGTTTGTGCATCAGTTTTTGGTTGATCATCTGTTTGTTTTGTTGTTGTTCCCACTTTTGTTTAACCATGGTTTGTCTGTCCGTAACATATTGTTTATTGAATACTCCTCGGTATCTTCTATTCATTTTTCTTACATATTTGAGGCTTCTGACTTTAAAACTGAAAGGGTTAATTGACCCTTAAACGATGGTGTTATGCATTCCAAGCACATGCCTTTGTGTAGTTTTTTCTTTTTTTCTTTTACTTTTGCACTTGTATTCAATGAATTTTGTATTGCTTGTGTTAAGTTGTACGCAACAACTGCGCCACGATATCATTTCCTAATTTGTTTGGTTAAATAACGAACAACTTTTCGGCTATATTTTGGTGTCCAGTTAGTTAGAAGAGAAAACCGTACAAGGTGGGGAAAACACAGACCCTTCTGCAGATCCTTGTTAATTAAGTAACAAAATTATCTTTAGATTGATTTCGCATATTGGAACTCTGCAAGAATTTATACAAAAAAAGTATATAAGATGAATAGTATGTCTAAAAACGAATAAAGCTGAGTGAAAACAATATAATTATCGATGTGTTGCTGTTGAAACAACTTTCGCCAGTACAACTGCATGTAGTCATTTCTATGGTAACAAGCAACTTGTGTAGACTGATTTTAAATTATCGCGATGAATACAAAGTTTTTACTTCTTTCATTAATTGAGAAACCGATGTTCAAGATATGGCAAGGTGTACAAATTAATCTGTATTGTTCTTTGTGCTCGTGTGATCGATTGTAGTACTTGAGGGCTTCTTCCATACTAAAAATTTGATATCGGTTAGGAATTGTTTGGTATTCAGGCGACATGTGTGCGGCGAGGTGTTCACTACAACTTACGTTTTGTCCGTGTTTTCATACAGTTTTTCTTACGTGCCAATTGCTCACATGTTAGCTACTTGAGTTGTTTGGTACTCACGCGAAATCGCTGTGTATGGCGAGGTATACATTTCAACTTGCGTTTTATCTATGTTTTCATACTCGTGTTCTGACGTGTCAGTTGATTCCATATTTGAACCTAACACAATATCAGTTTCGGATTGTTTTGGGAATTGTTTGACATTCGCGCGAATTCGCTGTGTACGGCGAGGTGTACACTTCATTTTGTGTACTATCTATGTTTTCATAGAATATTTCAGACGTGTCGCCGACTTCTATTTTAACCTCTAACATACCAACAGTTTGGTTTATTTTCGGAATGGTTTGGTATTCCCGTGATACTGCTGTGTACGGCAAGTTGTACACTTCAACCTGTGCAGAGTCTATCTTTTCATAGGCCTTTTCAGCCGTGTCACTTGTTGCAATTTTGGCATCTAACATACCAGAATTTTCGTATTCTTTGAGAACTGTTTGATATTTACGTGATACTGCTGTGTATAGTGAGGTGTACTCCTTAACGTCTATGTTGTTTATGTTTTCATATATTCTCTCTGAAATGTCATCAGTATCCACTGTGCCGCGTGACATAACATAATTGTGGTGTACGTTCAAAATTGTTTTATTTTTCTTCGAGACGTTTATTTTTGTTTCCAAATTTGTTTTAGACACGCTACTGAGGTCAGATGGTTTAAACGATATCAATCGTTCTGTAGTACTTTCATTAAGGACATCTACTTTTTCACTAAGGTGTCTTCTAGAAGCGTTATTGAGGTATGTTGCGCTGTGCGCAGCTAGTCTTTTTGGAGTACTTTCTGTATCTTGGAGGACATTTACAATTTCCACAAAGTGTTCTGTTTCGCCTCTGTTCATTTCTCTGCAAAATCAAGTAAAGTTTAGACTTTTGAACATGAGCAATGTCGTAGATAAATAATAAGAAATAGAGTCGCAATAAAGAAACAAAAGTACGAAGTAAAAAGAAAAAACATTGAAATCATATAGTAAACTAAACGAAGTAGTAAGCTTTTTGGAGAGGTTAAAATGTTATATCGGCAGCAAAATTCAGTCTGTGTTGATATGACGTCTTTCGGAAGAGTAAACACGTCCCGGTTCACTTTTGCCACTCGACATCCATTAGTTTTTATATTTAGTGAACATTTAAAAGGGATCCAGTTGGATTACATTAAAAGTGATTTAGTTTATCTGCGGAAAAAATTCCTTTAAATATTTTAATGTAGTTTACACATAGAAAACTTATTTATAATCTAATTCATTTGCATGGAATTTATTTTTTACTACCGTACGTTCTTCGTAAAATTCAAAACATATTGGCTAAAATAAGTGTCCAACGTTTCAAACGTATATGGCAGAACACAGCAACCGTCTGTCAAATACATATGCTTATTCGAAATAATGACAAGATATATTTTTTGCTTGTTTGTATGTTTGTTTTTTTTTGTTTTTTTTTTTTTTGTTTTTTTTTTTTTTTTGGTGTGCGGAGGGGGTTCATGTTATAATATATTCACTATTTCTCATAACGACGTAGGGAGAAATAGATAACATATTTATAGATTTTGCATAACACAGCAACCGTCATGTCGATTACATTTCTCAATCCCCTTCATATATCAATCAACATCAAAATCATACGCAATAACTTACCTTGAGTCATTGTCAGCCAGAACTGTTGATGCAGTTTGATTCTTCTTATCTAAAACAAAATTTAAAGCTCTATATGATAAAAATGGTCTTCGTCACGGACGTTTATGTGGCAGAAATAATTGTTTGGGTTTTTTTTAATAGTTTTTAAGGCCACTTTCAGCAATTTTTAAGATATATGCCGTCCAGTTTGTATTGGGGAGAAAGCTTAAGTATCCTGAGAAAACCCTCGACCTTTGGTAGGAAAACTGGCAATCGTTATGAATTAAGATTGAAGTCTAGTACACCATGCCCGCAGTGAGACTCGAACCCGCAACCTCAGTGTTGACAGACCCCTTGATAAATAGTAGACGAACTACATTATTCACTCGGCCAATTAGGCCCCCAAGGAGATATAATGAAGCTGCAGCTAAAATAAAATAGCATTGAAAGATACCATGGTTACTACGCCAGTGGCGAGTTTCGTATTATCAATACTCATCCGTTGCGCTCAAACCCAAACAATATTTAATGTAATTAAGATGTGGAGCTTTTAACAAAATAGTTTCAAAACTTAGTACTAAATACGGGTTAGGCTATTTACACATTGAAAAAAGAAAACCCTTTTTTTTCGAAATTTCAGGGCAGTAAATTTAGACAATTACTATATTTCTGAAAGAATCAATGATATTCTTCTCAGCACCGAAGTGAGAATAATGGGCCGTAAAAAGATAATGTTTCAATTCCTTAGGAACTTAATCACGATTTCTTACGAACTTAATCCCGAATCAAAACACAAATGTTACTAATACGGCAAGGTAGCATATGCTTACGTTACATAAAACCAAACACATGTTTTGCCAGTGATAACACACACTTTAATAATTGCAGTTAATAATACCCCATCTATGAGTACTTAACTGTGTTGTTTACAGAATATTTTCATATGACAATTACAAACTTTGATTTTAAATCATTTTAAAATATATCTGAAACATAATAATAAATATTGCCAACAATCTATACAGAAGATTATCACTGCTAGTCAAAATGTGCTGCCTATTAGTATATTCCTATCCCCCAATAGATTAATTGTTTTTTAACTTGTTGTTTTTTCTAATATTACTGCAACTGCAAACACACAATTCTCAATAAAAGAAACATACCTGAACATTTTGTCATCCGTATACTGTAAAAGTAGTATATTAATGCTGAACCAAACGTAACCATGACTAGCACAATGCTTCCAACTAATATTATGATCCAGAATGGATATCCAGACAACGTTCTTGGATTATTTTCTGAAAGAATTGATTTTGTGTTAACCCCCAACACATTTAAACGTAAATGCAATCATGTAACAAAACTTGACCACTTTTACACCGATAATAATATTTCTTAACGATATTGAAAAATAATGTTATTAAAACACTGCTAAGAGGTTGTTAAAATATATTTGGTAAAATAAGTTGGGAAAAGCTTATACAATATTATAAATTAACGACTTTGATATAGGTCGCTATCAGGATTTATCAGCCAGAGAAAATGTAATATTCACCAAGCCGCTAGGCGAGGTTAATATACACTTTTGAGGGCTAATTACATGAATAAAACCACCATCTCCCTTGATCAGAAAAACAGAGGATGCCTTTTCTCCTGGAGCCCCTGCTTACATTTTGTAATTGTTGTTACCCTTACTATTTTTTATTTAATACTGCATTTTGATATCAATTTGCTGGTAATCCTGAAATTCTAGTTTCAAATATTGAGAAGAGTATAAATGAATCAACATATCGCAGAACCGACGTTTCTCCCATTTGTTGTCACGCACGATATACAATTAATACAATCGATTTGATTGGACGAATGAATTTGTTAAAAAGTCTACTATTCTGATTGGCTAAAACATAAAAACCAAGTCGATATCGTATTCCTCTTGACTACTATGCAGCGGAATCGTGCATCGTACACACATTTTATGTAATTTTAGTACTGTTGCGATTTATCGTGACCCAAAAGTTGTTTGTAGACCAATCAAAAACGGGCAAAATTCTATTCATGTAATAAATCTTATTGTTTATCATTATATCGAAGGTCTTCTAAATAGTTTATCACTGACTTGCAACACAAAAATCACACAGAACATGTCTATATGCAAATGATATGTGTTGTATAATGTAACTGCCTCCATGATCAGCTTAGACCTGTTAAATTATTAGACTTATAAATTTTCACTTATAAAAGAGGTCCGTTGAAGCAAACAGAAAAATCTCTATATATAAACTTAAAGAAACATTGCTAATAAATGACGTTTTGCGTGATCATGAACAGTTAAAACCAGTTGCAGCATCTTTTGTACCAAGTTATAAAACTTTTTGCATTTAGATTCATAGAACAAAATTTAATCTCAGTCAATCCCCCCCCCCAAAAAAAAACTTATTGTTATTAAAAATGCAAGGTTTGGCGTCAACTAACCAATCATACTCATAGAAGATTGCATAATGTTTATGAACAGACGCACAAAAAGTGATGGCCTCATTCAACCTGACGTGAAATGCAAGGGAGCTTTTAACCTGACTTTTAGTTACAAATATAAAACAGCTTAACTAATCAGACAAACTTTGTTCAACTTTCAATAATCCTCATGGCAACCAGACAGACGCAAGATAGGACTAATTATTAAAGAAAGCAAGAGCAAAGACAGAGCTATGGACCGGAACGTCTTACGGTCAAATGGCTTCCTTTGTTTACAATATTTTAAGTATTATCAATTTACGTTTGTAGAAAAGTAAAAACCTATAATCCTTAAAGTTGCCCCTGCATATGTCTTCACAAACTTGTCATTAAAATTGTCGTCAAAGATGACATTTCCTGACTCGCACATGATGCTACATGTATCGTTTCTTGTTACGACTTTAATTGTTAGTTCTGTGTGGTCGGCATTTAGCTGGAATTTTTGAGTTGCATCAGGACCGACTGCAAAATACAAGGCTCAAAAACTAAAAACAAAGACTAAATAAATATATTATATAATTAAATTTACTGTCTAGCAAAACATCAATCGGATCAACTTGGTTGATTCCGCATATAGTTAGTATGTAATCTCGGAGGTAAGTGTATGGATTTAACCAAAAATCGGTCAAAATGTGATACGGTAAGCCTGTTTTTACAACAACAGAATTTTACCTCGAATAAATTTATTACCCTTTATTTATTGAACCATAGCATGAGTTTATACTAAAATTGAATGATCGTTGTATATTGTTCAAACTTAAATTTGCTAACTGCAAAAAAACCTTTAGAAAACAACTTTTTGACGGAATACTATTTGTTTACAGTCTGACGTCATCGGTAACAATGAGGTAACCGGTACTCACGAACCAATCAAATGAATGAACAGAATAGATCACTGAAAAGGACTAAAAATAGTTTAAAATAGAGATAACTTGCCTCCTTGGTCAACTTCCCGATCCTTTACGGAAATGGACGAGAAATGTTCCGATTAGCAAAACAACATTTTATTTAAATATTTGTATTATTTGTGTACAGATGCATGTTGTGTTGTTCTAAAGCTAATTATTAGTTGATCATATTCGTGATTGCGTACTGTTGTTATCTATGTACCCAAATAATTAGGTGTATGATATTTCAAAATTCACAAACATAGTTTGAAAAATTAGTGCGATTTGATACCAAACATACTTTGACTTGCTGGTATGCGTACACCATTTTTAGTCCACTCGGGTGTCGTTGGTCGTCTTTCGCCTTTTAAAGATTCCAAATTACACATAAATTTTACATCATCGCCAATGGAAACAACTTTATTCTTAAGTCTGCCTTCCGTAGAAAAGAACACTGGCTTAGCTGGAATGTAATTTTTATATATGTGAATATATAAAACAATGTGTTATGAAATCTGTCAAAAAACACATTGTTTATGTCTTTATGTCTTCATTTTTCTTCTTTATTGTTCATGTCTGCGCTATAGGTTTCTGTCTAGGTTCTATTATTCAAAAATGGCGTTTAAAAGTCTTTTAGCATTCCAATAACTTATTGTAATGATGCTCTTTTAATAAAAAAACTGTTAAATACAGAATCTCATATAATACATCTATGGTTAATTTTTTATGGTTTATGAGGTCATGTTTTTATTTCATCTTTGACCATGTCTGCGCCATAAGTTTGTGTCTGGGTTCTGTTATTCAAAATGTCGTTTAAAAGTCTTTTTGCATTTCATCAACTTCTTGTAATGCCTTTTTAATTAAAACGGTCTAATATAGTATATAATATCACACATCCGTGGTCAATTTGACGTTTTTTATTCATGAATCACATTATATACACGAGTTATCTTGAGTGGTCATAAATTTGACTCTTTTGATCTTTAATTTAAAGTTTAAATTTAAAGTCAAAATGTCAAAATCTGAAAATTTTCATGAAATATATATATAATCGTTAAAAACTTCAGACGAATTATCTGCTAAATGTCATTATTACTAATAGCATTTTAAGAGCGAATGGGAGATTATTTCTCCGTTTAGGTCTTATAACATCATACATTCATAGTTATGACATTGTCTTCTTTATGTCTGCTTTATGTATAACTTACACACACTAGATATTGACATAAAACAACTATATGTAGGACATGTTTATAATAATATAGCATCCAAATAAACAAGCACTTACAAGTAACATTCAGAAACACATTGGCAGATCCTTTTCCAGCTATACTTTTAGCATCACACCTGTATGTCCCCTCGTCAATGTCATCTAGTTGTCTTATTATGAGATTACGTCTTGTTAGATCGTCTTCGTATATATATTTGATCCAATCTGCTATTATCAACGAGCCATCTGGTTTATACCATTCCATATAAGGCGATGGACTACATAAAGGAATCAGAATAATTTAATAAATATTTAATTGATTTTTGTATTTATTTAAATAATGTGTTGAGAATGACTAAATGGTACAGATGTAATACCTTGTATTCCAATAATGTTTTTTATTCTTAACGAATTTATTTGATCATCTAATGAATGAATATACTACTAGTATATTGGATAATTTTGATAGAACTTAATAGAATGTAGGTCTGCAAAACTGGCAAAACTTCTATGTTTTAAGACATAAAGACAATTAAAAGCACACAACAAACTAAAACCAATAAAAGTAGTCATCATTTATAATTAAAAGATAACGTTTAAAACGTTTGTTGTGTTTTGCACATCCTATACATCATTTTTATCGCAAACCAGTGAAGTCGGTTGCTCCTGCAAGGGCCTTACAATTTGTAAAGATTATCAGTCAAATATAATGATATTTGAAGCGAAGTATTATACAATTTAAAAGTAAATTTGTGACATACTTACTATCCAGCAAAGACACACTGCAGTGTTGCTTCCCCTCCCAATAATCCTTTTACATTTCGGGCAAACACTAGGAACGGTTTAAACTGTTTAGGATTAGTAACTGCAACAGAAACATAATTTGCCTGTTCTTCCATTAAACTTTAACATTTTTGTTAAAATCATTAGTGGTTTGAATGTATATATGTAACATTAGTTTATATCATCAGGAAATTATCTTTCCAAATACAAGACAAAATTCCGTTAAAAGTATATGGCTAGTTAAAAAAATGTTCTATGAGCAAAATACACAAAATGTCAATATTGTTAGTTCGTTTTAATTAACCAATATACCAATACCTTCTCATAATAATTGCAAAGTGTGTATACCTCATGGCAGCACCAATAAAATGGTAAAAAAAAATTTTACCAGTGTCTGAAGATAAGATATTTATTAAACTAATGACTTGGACCGAATTTATATATAAACAAGTTTTGATATTCATATTCCATGCATTTAATAATGAAAAATAGAATGTTACCTGCTGTAACTCTTACGGTAACATTTCTCCCTTTGTAAAATGTTTTGACTGGTTCGTGATTCATTTCACAGACAATAGGTACTGTTGGTGTTGATTCATCGCTTTCTTCTATATATAAAAAATGCAAATCACCTGTTGTAAGAAGAAAGACATGTCAGGACTAGCAATATTGTATCACTTTATAACAATTACTAGTCTCAAGGAAGTTCTTCTGCTATGTATGATCCATTTATTTGGATAAACCAAGTAAGTCGATTTAATCTGCTACTTGGGGATAGTGAAATTTCATAGGGCTTAATTCACAATATGTTCTTAGATTGCAAATAGGGGTTATATCTGGATATAGACAAACACATACAACGCAGAAAAAAATCCAAACAACACGAAAACAACCAATTATTAGATATGGGTGCACATAAGAGCTTTTGACCAGAAAGCATTGCCTGCATCTTATTAGACATATGTCGAGTTACTCATGTCTAGGAAAAAATAAAAAAACATAGAAATTCTGAAGAGATAACATTAAACAGCAGTGAGCGGTCTAGACAATCTATTTTAGAAGTACGTTTAAGTAAGAAACCGGACATCAGTGTATTGGTGATAATAAGCTGGTATTTAAAATTATCCTTAGACATCTGCCTTAAAGTAACTACGTCAAAGTTATCTACAACAAACGAGAAAAAAACAGATTTACCATTAGTATCAACTGCTATGCGTTTAGATTCTTTAATGGAAATAGTTGGTCCTGTTCCTCTCTTCCATTCAATTTTACAGTACCGATGGGGCGCACATTTAGGTTTACCAGCACACTGAATGGTCACATATGTGTATGCATTAGTAATTAATTCTATAGGTTGTTTATCTGTAAACTCTCTTATAACTGAAAAAGAATGGGTAAGTAATGTATTAACCCAGGAAATAACATTGCAGTAAATGGTCTTAATTGGGCAATTTTTATACATCCATTTCTCTAACGCATAAATTTATATAATTTATTTAACTAAATACAACTTGGACTATCCTACCAGATCCCTACATGTAACGTGTTAACTGATTTGGTACGTGCAATTGATATATAAAGGTAGAATAGACTCAATTAATTGCTGTGCATTAACAATTGCTGTCTATAGTTCTTAGTTTTCCACTTTGTTCATACATTATTGAGATCATCATTTTGACTAATATTGTTCGGAACGAACACTAAATCGTTACAAACAACAGACATTTAACTTAAAAATCGTTTATGGAACGGATTTAAATATGTGTGTCCATAGTTACCATCATAATCATCGTCATAGTGTGCGACCACTGACACTGTTTATTTCATGCAACCGTATATCTCATAACTGTTCATTCAAATATGAATATGGAATTGATGAACATTAAATTGATAACAGTAAAGGACTATAACATTACTAACATCCTGTTTTCACTTCGAATGCTGCCGTTACTGCTGTCCCAAGCTCATTCGTAGCAAAGCACTGATACGTCCCGAAATCAGAAACAGGTTTAAGTCGTGCATCTATTATTGAGAGAGTTCCCAAAGTCTCGTTTACTTCAACTCGTTGGCTGGTAACAACTTTGACCCCATCTTTCATCCATTCATACCTCATATAAAGAATAAGCAAACACTAAAATATCTCGTAATTCATCAGTTGTGTTCTTTCCTAAAAGTCTGATCAATTCTGCTTAGACGACTATACCCTACTTCTATATTATGGAGCCAAGATCGATTTCATTTGTCGTTATTCATCAGAGAACTCTAAACATACAATACATCAAACTATTCAACAATAAAACTATTTACATTCTGTTGGCAACATATTATGTTAGTGTAGGCTGCTGGAATTTGGCAGTTACTAGGTATTTTGAAACTCGTAATTAATTGGACATATATATGGCAAATGTCATGGCACATGTTCGAAATATTATGTTGCAGCATTTTAAATGACTTTAATATATTAAAATTTATTTTCTATCAAGTTAAAAATCTATTTTTTAAATAAATGCAGCCGCAGGATGCTTACATAAATCATTCTGTAAGGGGATACCCTCCTTTACTGTGATATTTTAACAGCATGGAAGCAAGAAACATTTCCAAAACACGATACCACATAATGATATATGCGAATTATTTAACAAAATACTTGGTTGTTTAACAATGTAAGCATCAATTACACAGTCAATCAGTATTTTATTGCTTCTAGGACTTAAGAATATTACTTGGGTGTAGGCAGTCCACTTGCTCTACATCTGAAAACGATTGCTTCCTTGTTGCCTTCGGTTATATAATATTCACTCTGAAATTGGCTAATGATCTGTGGTGGCACCTTATCTGTAAAACAATTACACAAAAACTGTACAGTTTAAAATCCAGTGTATTTAGTTGACTACCACTGTAGGTTTGTGACAAAACAATTGCAGTGTTATCAATATTCTTTCAACACATTCACTGCAAAAAAATGTTTACAAACTTATCTAAACAATATAACACTGCAGTTTAATTTGTTCTTCTGTGCTTTCATCTTTAATTCTAATATGACGTGCTTTAAAGGCTTTGAGACCACAACTGTGGTAAAAAGATGATTTATCTATGAGCAACACGCGCTGAGAAGGGCGGGTTTTATATGGCTGTTCCAATTACAAAACTGTAACTTCCACCGTAAAGCTATTGCATATGACGTATAAATCTTATAAATAGCGACACGCGCTATAATTATCCGTTGCAATATGGTGTGTGTTACATTGACGGAACAGCCAGTTTATGGCGGAAATGATGTTTTCTATATGTACGAAAATATTATAAATGTGCTCTAATTGTCTCATTAGAATAGAAATAATTCACGGAGGCTGTGATTTATCATTACTATCGCTCGGGATAAAATAATACGTAATACGACATAAATTGTCACCCCGTGGTAAAACAATGATAAACCACAGCCTCTGTGAATTATTTCTTAAATTTAAATTGACCAAGCTCCATGCGCTAACACAAAAGAGAACGCAAAGACCATTTAGAAAACCCCTTGACTAATGAGTAGGAATATAACATTTCCATTCCTATATTTTTATAGTAGAATGAAATGGTTTCGATATTATGATTTACTTGCTTTTCTTTAGCTAAATTGTAAGTTTTATAAGTTAATTATGTAAAGTAAATATAGGGTCTTACATTTGTAATCTCGCAGTATCTGATTTCTACAATCGAGATTAATTATGTTATTTTTAGTCCGAGCCTTGAATATAACTTAAATATTCTAGAAATATGTTTTCTACTCACACTGACACTGTAGGCTCGCTGTATTTACTAATGTAAACAGAACTTGAATAAAGACATTCATTGCCTTTTTACAATTCGATAGTTCCTTAAATTTGTTTTATCTGGAAAAGAAATGTGTGGTATTAATACAACAATTCAAACATTTAAATACGATTTTCAAAACTTAACTTCTTTGTGCTTAAGACAGTCCAGTTTTAACATGTCTACTAGTTTTTACTCTACTGTGAGCTATAAAAGACAACCATTCTTACTTGTCTGAAGCGTTAGTCCTAAAATTGACATCACTACGACTTTTCATTCATTATAATTACGTTTTTTATTTTACTTCAAATGTAATTAACACTTGTGGTTTTAGCTAGCTACAATGAAACCTTATAAACATGTTACTTAAATAGAAAAAAATCCAATTGGCTCAACATATATTAGCAATTAAATTACTGACAGGAAATACGTAAATACCAACATATGCCTGGAACATTAAACTTTTAAGCACTTTATAATTGTATTTATTTCCCATATATTATTTCCTGTATCACACAATTTACTATATATGGAATATATATGTTTTTTAGCTTTTCGAAAAATTGCCATATCAAGTCATATTGTATCGATCTAATCCTTGTTTAGCTTTCGACTTCTTTCTAGATTAATACTATTTTTTAAACTGAATTGCAGACAAAACACACAATCCAGGTACGACAATACAAGGCCATAGACAACACAAGCACAAAACTATTAAAACATTCATCAAAACATTTTCTAACTAGTAATAGTTCATGTTTGCAATGGTGAACGGAACATGCGTTAGTAATGTCAGCCGTCCTGTTATTGTAAAATATGTGTGGAATCGTTAACGAGAAAGTAGACCAGTAGTTTACATCAGATAGTCGATAGCGATTGGTTTCGTCTTGTAACCTTGGTTTATAAGTTTATACCGAATAAATAGGTGACGTTTGCAAAAATCAGTTTTCTCGCTGCGAGCTCTTTCATACCTGATCAATTGAGAAATATAGACACTGTATGCAGGAAAAGCTGGAATATTGCTGCATAGGTGAGGAAAATTTATAATTTTGAAATTAAAGTCGTCTAGTTTGTCGTAAATTCGTGTGCTAAGATAACCGTTGGTGTCATATTCAAGGTGTAAGTCTAAAAATGACGTAGATTAAGCTGTTTCTGTGGTTTCTTTAATTTCTAGTTCTGGAGGATGTATTAACGGAAGTTTAGGATAATTGATTATATTGATGATGTTCTATTATTTTTCTTGTGGCTTTCGATTGTGCATTTTTATTCTGTATTTATAGTCATTGTTATATACATACACAGTAAACCTGCTTGCTTGTAACATATTAATGTGAAAAAAATGTGTACTTCCGTGCTTTCATCTCCTTAAACTAAACCAAAGAGAACGCTCAGACCATTTAGAAAAACCTTTGACTGATTAGTAGGAATATAAAATTTCCATTTCTATATGCAGTGCCTTTTTTTCTAGTAGGATGAAATGGTTTTGATATTATAATTTAATTGCTTTCCTTTAGCTAAATTATAAGTTATATAAGTTAATTATGTAAAATAAATTTAGGATCTTACATTTGTACTCTCGGATAATCTGATTTCTACAATCGAGATAGTTAAATTATGGTATTTTTCGTCCAAACCTTGGAGACGACTTAAAATTCTGTAATTTTACTATCGAAAAATCCGATAATCCCAGAGTACTAATGTAAGATTCTGATAATTCCAGGGTACTAATGTAAGATTCTGTTTCCCTAATTTTAAAAACCAGTTAATTTACGAAATGAAATACAAATTCTCCAAATCACAATAAATGGACGACTTGAATTCGCTAATATACATGTTATTTGAAATGACAAAAATAAACCCCACATATATAAGTTATTTAATTACCGACAGGAAACATGTTAAAACCAACACACATTGCAGTTTTAAGCACTGTATAATTGTGTTTATTTCCCATGTATTATTTCCTGTAACACACAATTTACTATATATATGAATAATGGAGTACAGATGATTTTCAACTTTTCTATCGTTTTGCCGTATCAATTCATATTTCATCGGTCTAATCCTTGTTTGGCTTTCGACTTCTTCTTTCTTAATTAATCCTATATTTTTAAATTAAAGCCCAGTCGAAAGAACACAATCCAAGTACTAGACAATAGACAACAAGAAATGCTCGAGCACAAGCAAAAAAAAAATTAAACATTCATCAAACACATATCTGAACTAAGGAGGTATTCTGGTTTACTAGTGACACCTTTCATGTTATTGTAAAATCTCTGTGGAATGAGAAAGTAGTCCAGTACTTTACACCAGACAATTGATAACGATCAATCGAGCTATGATCACGATCATAAAAAAGTCGTAGGGAGTACTCAATGCATACATCTTATTTTACAATTTCTTGAACATTCTGATGATTACGGAACTAGAAATCAAAGCCGACTACATAGAAAAAACATAGTTAAGCATTAGTATCAATGTAATGTATGGCATAATGAGACATTAATAAAGAAGCTGATAATAGAGTCCGGTAATCCTTTGCCGTCAAACGCATGGTTTTGACTTTAATGGGAGAGTATATATAAAAAAGCTCTAAGCAAAACAGTGTATTTTGAGACAAGGGTCTGAGTCATCTCCCAACGTCTTGTCGTTTTTTTCAGTTTTGATAAACTATATGTAATTTGCTTCTTTAGATATGTTTCTCTATCACAAAATCATCGTAAGTTAAATAAAGCTTATTAAAATTCATTTCAAAGCCAGTTTGTGATGAAAAAGATCGTAAAAGTGTATTTCAATTATAATTTAGGGTACGATAATTATTTTCTTGGAGAACACCACATAACAACATTATTCTGTTTGAAAACTTTCCGACAGTTTGATATACCGTGCCCGGTATCCATTATTAGCTTACAGACGTTTCATCAGCAAAAAGACAAAGTTTTCCAGCTAAATCGTTAACTTATTTAAATCTATTTAATCAACGAACATGAGTAATTATTTGTTTGATTAATACTCGGTCTGTGCAGCCCAATTTTCAAATTAGCTTTATTACTATTATAATAAATACCATATCACTTCTTACGAATTCATTTTATGCAATATACCTTAATACCAAATTTTGTCCAAGGTTTTAGAAATGTCTGAGTAAACAAACATTTTATCTCCTTTTTCTCAATAGATTTAAAATATATTCTTAACAACTGGTGAACCGTTGGGAAATACACCACAATATTTTTTAAATATCTGTTTCTCCATATTATTTCACATTTACTCTAACACAGAATTTGTATCCCGAATTTTCAATCATTGACGAATATTACAGAAAATGAGAATAGACTGCTTAAAGTCTAATTACGCTTAATATGACTGCACTAAACACTTTTGTATAAACATCTCCGATAATGAAACCTGTCATTACTTATAACACTAAAACCAAATATCTCGAAAAAGACCATCAACTGCACATACAACTATAAGCTTCTAATGGATGCTGTTAAGTATTATTCTAGATAATCAACTAAAGCGAAGACAAGGTAGCCTATACTGTATACTTAAATGCTTAAATTTAAAGAGTCTATGATCACTAAATCTTGATGTTGTAAAACATTCTCTCATATTCATGGCAGGTTGTTCTTCTATTTAACATAGCACCTATACACATACCATATTTTATTGCACAATTTAGAGTTGCATTTATTGCATTTTGTCAGCTCTGGAAAATAAAAACCAAACTTCCAAAAGAAAATAATTTATATTCACGTGCAGATAAGCAAGAGTCAATTTTTCAGAAAAAATACAGCTAAAATGCAATTATTTTGTACTAAATACGAACATAGGCTGAATACTAATTAAAACATTAAAATCGTCAAATTGAACTACACGAATGATCATTTATTCAAAGACATAAGTTTTGCGCCATAATATGCTGTTTGAGACAACTGGACTAGTTGATTTACATTTGGTAAAAACAATCAAATCATCTTAAAAATGTACGCATTGTTGTATTTATTTCTGTTAGAAAGTTTTAATATTGTGTGTAACTTCCGATGAGAGGGATGGCCTCCTCTCAACTCCTCATAAACAACTAAACGACGAATTTGATGAGGTGCAAATAGTTGCCATTCCTAATGTAACGTCTGTTCTTGTGCTATTAATATCTGTACCCGAAGCCATTGTTCTCCCAAATGGCGACATATATTGTCCCAAATGTATTCAATTGGTTTCAAGTCGAGACATCCTGCCAGTCACGGCCGTAGGTCCACATACACGTCACGCAAATAAGCTGTCAAAGGCCTTTTCGTTCATGATGATGGGTCTGTTCCGTAGTTAATAAGTGTGAAAATGAGACCCTACACTCGTTTAGAGAATGTTATTCTGGTACCGTTTCGGTTTAAAATTACCGCGAACCATAATGAGGTCCAGCATGAAGTCATATGACACATACCCAAACCCTTACTGAGGCACAACAAAACGGAACCGTTAAGCAATGTTGCATTCGAAATAGGCAGTTTGGTTACGCCATACTAGAACATTTCCGTCAGTTACCGGTATCATAAAGCGGCTCTTTGCAGACTAATGGATCTTTCTCGAAGAAGTTTTATTTCATTAACTGTAGGCGTGGCACGCTTTCAAACGCTCTGCTTTTATGTCTCTGTGTAAGCAAAGAACGTTTCACAGGACGATAACATACAGCTTTGAGACAATTAGAGTGTACTGTTAAAATCCCACAGTAAGTAAACCACTGACTGTATGTTTAAAACAACGCTTTAAAAACGGAGCCTGTCTTCAAGGTCAGATGTTAAAGGGTCTTCCAGATGTTGGAAGGTCCGTATCAGAATTTTTCGTTTAGCATTCAACGACAAATGTGCTAACAAACTTCACAGCTGGGGCGCATCCATTTCAACAATGTTAAAACAGATAGATACAAACTAGAAGAATGACACGGATAAAAGCTTTATAATTTCAAAGTCTGCTAGTGACAATTGTGTACATGAAAGTGAAGCAGACGATAATCAATTTTTTAAAGGTAGATAATCAATAAAGTTGTACTGTTTCATTGAGAATAAAAATTGCCTGAAAAATGTAAGTCTGTTATTTCATTTTAAATTTGGTATTGCAATAAGTTTTCCCAAGTGTATAGATTTATTATATGCATTTCAAATAACTTTTAATATACCTAATTAGAAATATATCACTTTATGTAAAACATCACGACAAATACCGTTACAGAGACTATAAAAATTGTTATGAAGGATATGATTATTACTCATTTTTATTGATTTCAGGTCATGACATTAAATGAAACAGAGATACAAATAAAAACGCTTTCTGGATTAAGAACCAAAAAGCGTAAATGAGAACACATTCCGTTATTTTTACGATGTCTTGTCGGTTCCTATCACAAACGTCACACCCTTAACTCCGGTTTCATCGATATATTTTTTACGGTCCCGCAAACTTCGACGTATCGAGGTTTGACTGTAAAGTGAAGATCAAAACTTGAACTACTACTTCAAAATATTGATATATTCACTAGAGGACTATGCCAGAAAATGAAATAGGCAGAACAAAAAGACCTTATTTGAGTTGGCAAAAGTCTTAAGGTCCTTGATTCAAATAAGGATCAGTCGATGGAGAAGGTCAATGATTCCGAAGCCATTATAAGGACGAATGGTACTGTCGTAAAATTCTATTTTACTTTTTTGATTTGTCGGATTAACGGCAGAATTGACTCCCATTAATCCCATGGTTCATATCACGTTTCGTTTAAAACAGTCGACTATTTTAAAGAAGTATATAATTTTACTATGTAAATGTATAGAAAAGACCAACAAGAGTTCGTTTTTAAAATATGCTATAAAACTGCAAAATCATAACTCAAAAAAGTTTCATTTTGAACCGATGGTAATGTTACAAAGAGTCGGCAAGTTGAGGGTTAATAAGATGTAAGTTGAAATAATTTTTAACATTTATTTACAAGAAAAGAGTTTTATCGTGTGTATCCACCACGCTTCCGGTGCAATTCTTGAACTCGTCTCCTCGTGCTCTGGACAATTCTCTGAAGGCTACGGTGAGGGAATTGCCGTCACTCCTAAATTAAAGTATCACGAAATTCTTGAATGTTCTGACATGGAGGGTCATGTTCATTCACTTTCCGGCCGAGATAGTCCCAAACATGCTCTATCGGATTCATATCCGGAGACATGGCAGGTCATGGTAATGTCTCAATTGCCTCATTTGCGAGATAATCTTTGACGATGCGTGCTCTATGAGGTCATGCTTTGTCGTCCATGAACATGGGTCTGTTTCCAGTGGATTCGCATCAAATTGGGGCACAATACGGGAGTCTGGGATCTGATCTCTGTATTTTAAAGCAGTTCCTTTGCCATCTAATGGATACAAGTCTAACTTATAGTCATATGAGAGGCAGCCGAAAACTGTCACTCCGCCACCACCAAAAGCTGTAGTACCCAAAACATGTGCATGGTCAAAAGCTGTATGCGTTAACGCCATACCCGCATCCTACCATCAACTGGTTTCAGAAAAATACGACTTCCGTGAATTCTTTCCCAAAGCGAATACTTCGCCCGATATGGTCACTCGCCCACTGCAGCCGGGCATCCTTATGTCTTTGTGTAAGTGCTGGTCGCTTTATTGTCTCCGAGCTATAAGTCTTCCGCAGTTTTGCTTTCTGTTTACTGTCCGTCTACTGATTCTAACGGACATTCCATCGACCGCGCAACCTGTTTGCAGAGGTAAAAGGTTGTTGTCTAGCAAGTGTTCGAAGTAGTCTATCTTCTCTCTGTGTTGTCTTCTTCGGTCGCCCTAATCTTGGCCTTTCCCCAACAATACATCTCTTTTATATTATGAAGGAAAAATCCATTTCCAAAGATCTGGAAACAATCTCTAGTAAAGTTATCTCCTTTTTGTATTTGAAAAGTATTATTTGTTGCCGCCATTATGCGATTGGGTCTAAATTCGTATTCTCGCCATAAAAAACACAGGGACTTCATTTGGTAATCCTAATCTCTTACTTGGACCTTATTTTAAAAATAGACCAGGGTAGAACTATAAACAAAGTACGACCCCATTATGAATTCAACTTTCCAACTATCGAATTCCCGTTCATGGATACCTTTTTGCAGCTTGAGAGTATCGCTTTGATATTTCACAACTTATACGTTATGCTAGGTCTTGCAATTGATATCCTGGTTTTCTAGACCGAACAGTGCCGTTCACTGCTAAGTTACTCAATCATGAGTTTGTGAAACTAGGTTGATGTTATTCCTTTAAAAGTTCTACTTCCGTCACCACGACTTCTTTTGCCATTATGGAATTCCATCTCTTACATACGATCAGACGTTGCCGCATTTGTAGACTTTCCTATTCCTGGATTTGAATTTTTCCTTGACATGATAAGGAGCAACTCGTCTGGTGTCTAACAAGCAGCTGGCACTTCTTAATCGTTAGGAGCAGCTGAGTTCACCCTTTGTTTTTATTGTGTGCGGGCTACGGACATGTTTAGATTTCTGGTGTGTGTTTGGCTTTTGTTTAGTGTTGTATTTGTCTGAATTTTGTATGTGATGTTAGAGGTACAATAATGATGTTAATTATATTGATATTATTGACAATCATCTTTTGTCTGTTGTTGTGAGACATTTTCCGAAAAAACGACTACGTTTTATGAATGCCAATACTACTATGCATATATCCCGTATTGTTAAACATTACATGACAGACAACAATGGTAATATGACTACATGCCCAATACAGTTCCATGATGTTAATATTAACAAAAATGTTTAGTTGCATATAAAGAAAAAGTAACAAAAAAAGGAAAAAGGAAAAATGTCATCAATACTTAATAAATGAAACGGTTTATTGGGAAAACAGTTGCTCACACCAACCTAAAACATAGAAAGATAGTTGTATCTATACCTAGAGTTAGATAGACCGGATCGCGTGTTTTTAAATAATCAATAGTTAATATGAAATAATCCATTTTTAAAAATGAACGGTGATGTAATTTCCGACTTTTGACCATAACAAAGATAACACTCATCTTGTTCTTCATTTGATTATTTCTGCACAGCGAATGTAAAAATAAACATCAATTAACAAACAAATACAATTGACTAATTACAGTTTATTACACTAAATTACTTAATAAATTACAATAACAAATACAAGTTCATTCGTTCTACTGAACTAATGACAGGCTTTCCCTTCCCTGCAAAACAAACTTACCTGTATTACACAACTTTGTTTTATTTTACCTCTAAATAATTTGACTTTTAGCAAATTAGCAAATTTGATTAAAAAATATTTATATGTCAGATAAAATAGAAAGGTCATATTGCAAAATTTCTATTTCTATTGAAATTGAATCTATTTTAGAATATAAACGAATCAAAGAAAAAAGCATTCGGAAATTCCAATTGAAATAAAGTTCATACAAGAGGACGTGTTGAGACATAAATAACATTGACCACGGATCTTTTCCAAAATTATTAATAAAACATTAAGCATTTATTATGATAAACTATTTCATAATACGTGGCAAATGGAATAATTTTAAAAATAGGATTTTCCCTTGACCTCTAACACCGTTACTTTCAATTGATCATGCTAAAGGTCAACAATGAAAAACAGTAAAGATCTTATCTCAATATCATGCTAAAGGTCAACAATGAAAAACAGTAAAGATCCTATCTCAATATAAGTCGTAGTTATTGAGATATGGCTATTCATAATAAATGACATACATCTAAGGGAAATACTTCCATAATAATAAAAATAGGCTCATACAATATATAATGTATATAACACTTAAATACCTTAACCGATCTACATTTTGGTCATGGGTTTAGTTATTTATGGTTAAGGAGATCTGACCACGGCATAACATAAAAAATAGAAGATGACCTTTAAACTTTTGACCTTTTTCGCGCTTCAGGTCAATAATAACCAATAGTGAAGATGATCACATGTTATAATTACTTTGTGATTATTTACAATAAATTCATTAATCTAGGGGAATAAATATTACAAGGGATCAATAATAAATATATGACTATTCTAGACCTTAATACGGCCGACATTATGATCAAGGTTTCAGTTTTGTGTCTCTTGTAGTTAAGGTGGAGATCTGTACACAAACCTATGTCAAAAATTATAATGTGACCTTTACCTTTGACTCGAGACATTTTTCAGGATGAATAAAAAATCTCAAAAATAGTTTTTGCTTATTATAAACCGAAAAACAAAAACGTATTTTGCTTTTTGTATTGTTTGTTAGTTTGTTTGTATATTTTTTTCTTGATTTCGTAACAAGAAAATAACCGAGTTTCCTGTAGTAGATTATTTTTTAATAATCAAAAGAAAACAAGAGCAGCAAAAGCAAAAAGCATATAATTGATATGCAAATCAATGCATATATAATTTAAACGTATTGGGAAAAAGTTGATTCCCAAATCATGTTAGTAGGTGTTATTTAGCTGAGAAATTTTGCTTTGGAAGCGACGACACAATGTACCTGTTATTTGGACCAGACTTGCAAAAAAATTTAATAATGTCAGCAATTTTAACCAAAAGTGATAACAAACGCCAAAATAGGGTTTTTTGCGCGTTTTGACTCATTAACATTAAAGGGCTAAATCTGGCTTTATTCTCATGTCATAAATTAAGATATGCGTTTAAATATGTCGCTTTTTAACGTAGACATTCGAGTGTGATTGAAAGAGTAAAATAAAAAATAACAGTTGCAATGTAATGTTTAATTAAGGCTAATACCACACTCTATTTCTAAAATATGCAGTTTCTAAACAATGAGCTGCATTGGTAATAGAATTATAATCCTTTACTATATTGCAGACACTTGAATGTTTCAGTAAGCGTGAAGCATTTTGAATGACAAAAATCAAGGGTAAAAAATGCGAAAGTTATTCAAGAAATGCACAATTTAAAATGGACATATATTTAAACGCAAAATTGAAGCAAAAAACCGATGATTTTACACCTAGGCAAATACGCTAATATAAATCTTCATTTGAAGATTACATGCTTTCTTGTTAGTATGAATCGTTTGTAAATTTTTTGTCTTTACACCAATGTGCTAAATGACAAGATCGATTAGTGAAGGCGTTAAATTTACATTCTCCAAGTCTTGACCGTGCTCTGTTTACGACTTTATCTGGATCGTGAACATTTTCGGATTTATATCTATGAACAAATACATCTCGATTGCTCAAATCAAATTCAAACCGCTCTTCAACAACCTTTCGCCTTTGAAAACTAAATGCTCCTGAAAAGTTGTAATGGATGACTGAACATATAAACTTTTCAGCATATTCTACTTTAACAACTACTGCCTCATGAGAAAGAAGGTAGTAGTTGAAATTTATCACATCACCTGGAGTCAAATCGTTGATTGATTCTGCTCTTTTGTAGGGAAGGTTTTCAATTTCTGCTGCACCAGTCTATAAAAATCAAAATCATACATTTAAACACCATTACCATTTTAAGACATCTTAATTAAATATATTTACCTTAATGCATAGAGAAACAATTTAACGTTTAAAATAAGCTCGAATTGAATGTTCGGCTATATGTTGTGAGGGTAAATTAGAAAACAATATTTTAAAATTCCATTGAAATTAGATTTCACCAAACACTCTGTCTGACCTTTTAAGTAGTTTATCTAACTTACTTTGCAAAGCCTACTCATATGACTAGATCGGTACTTGAAGCAATTATGGTTTGTCCTTCCACATTCTGCAAGTGCGTTTTTGACAACTTTGTCATTACTGTGACAAAATGTTCCGCTGAAGTCGATAACATATACTTTGTCTTTTTTCAGATCGAAAAAGAGTTCTTCTTGTTTGACAGTATATTTCCCCAAAAAACCTGGGTATGGAAAGTGAACTACTGTCAGTTTCACTATTGTCTCGCTGCATTTACTGTCATGAATCGCCGTAACTATTCCTTCATGCGGGTCATCACGATATGTAAATTTAATAACATCACCTTTAAATACCATTTCAGAGTCTTTCACAACAGTTTTAGGAATACCATATAAAGGGTCCAGAAAAGGCATAAGTCTTCTGTATACATATGGAACTAAAACTGGTAATAGCATTCCCAGTATTCCTGTAGTGATCATGGTGACACCGGAAGGACCTATCATGGTAGATAACGCTAATCCAACAAGGCTGAAAACTAACGATACTTTGAGCTGTGCATATAGTTCGTCATGACAATCTAAACAAATAATTCCTTGCTTCAGAAGACTTTTTAATTTTCTTATTTCACACCAAAGTACCCCAACTGCAGTAAACGTTACAGTTGAAGCTATTTTTGCAAATGCAGCTTTTTTAAATATTTCAGAGCCACATTTGCACAGATCCTTCAAACACGATGGCAAAAAGGATTTAATGTTGCGAAAAAAAGTATCAGATTGTGTACTTATTTTTATATTTTGTGATATTTGATTGACGTTATGTTCGCAATTATCGTGCACAGCATCATACAACTGGAGTTGTTCATCTCTCTGGACTATTTCCTGTGCCCGTTGTACGATTTCTTCTGGAGAATAGGGCGTCGATGTATAAATTGCTTTTTCAATGTTCTTTTCGCTAAAATTAAGTTGTGTTGTCGTTTGCTTCATTTTTGCTTTTAATAGTTTTTTTATTTCGTTGTTTTCGTTTGTAAGATGAACCAAAGTTACATCGGCCTTTGATTCGTCATCTGACACATTACTCACACTAATAACGGTTGCAAAGTGTTTATAAATCCCGCCAAATCTCTTAAAACTTATAGTATCACCTGGTTTTATCTCGCCAGCCTTCGACACTAGCTTGTATTTTGTGCAATACATACAGGTGACTTGATTGTGAATTGGGCCATCCGTGTTAATTTGATTATCAGTGTTAATTGAATCATCAATGTTGTTTGGATCATCCGTGTCAATTGGACCATCCGTGTTATTTGTATCATCAGAGTTATTTGGATCATCAGAGTTATTTGGATCATCCGTGTTAATTGGATCATTAAAGTTATTTGGATCATCAGAGTTATTTGGATCATCCGTGTTAATTGGATCATCAGAGTTATTTGGATCATCGGTGTTACTAGGATCATCAGAGTTATTTGGATCATCCGTGTTAATTGGATCATCCGTGTTAATTGGATCATCCGAGTTACATGGATGATCGTTGTTTTTTGGATCATCGGTGTTATTTGGATCATCACTATTAATTGGATCATCATTATTAATTGGATCATTAGTGTTAATTAGGTAGTCTATTTTATGAATGTCCAAACCTATGGTAAGTAGTTGAACAATGGTTTCAATTTCTGGACTACTTGCGACATTTTTGATAGCTTCTTGAACAGCAGTTTCGATGTCCGCCTGCTTGGGGTCACCAATATCGGAGGTAAAGTGTTTTGGAAAACCCTTTTCTATCTGCCTTGAAGCGAGGGACATATGTTCTGTAAAATAATTTTCTTTCTGTTCTATTTGCTGATGAAATGCTGTGTCATTTTCACACAAAGAGGTTTTAAGATCCTGAAATGTACTTTCATCATCTTCGACTCTTGCTATGATTTCCGAACGATAGTGAATCGTTTTCTGTGCCATCGAATTTCCTTTCAAAAAGAGACATATTTATTAAAGCAAAACACAGCAACATAATTATTGGAGGCATGATGTCATAACTTCATTACAAAACACCAGTCATCTGGTAAAAAAACATGTACGATAAGCTGGCGAATAGTTGCTGTTTATGTAATTTTTACGATGAATTTGTGCTAACAAGCAATTATTATAACTATGATGTACAAGGACCAATATAAACGATGAAATTCATTTCAAAATTAAACTAAATACCTATGGCTCTAAAGATGCTATGCGGAGTCACCATTTCAAGTTAATTAATGTCTGTACTAAACTAAGTATTTTATATAACAAAATAAACTTTTGTCTACAATGATATAGATAAGAGTCAAACACATTCGGTATCGTTCTAAATTTTAAACTTTGAGATTTTATCATCATATCTCTTACTATATCACACAAATACGTTTTATTTGAAATGTTTGCAAAATTACAGATAAAGATTTCTAAAGCTTGTTTTCTAGTTAACTAAGTCTTACTATTACAATTTTAGATTATCTAAAATTTGATTTTTATATCAGTGTCGGATAATCGATATTAAAACGATATGATATGTAAACGTTTTAATGGTGTTTAACTCCACTTTCAGCATTTTGTCAGCTATTTAATGTCTTACATGTCTTGGTTTGCTTTTTTGAATGGGGTTGAACGCCACTTTCAGCATTACTCAGCTATATCATGGTGTCCAGTTTTTATTGGTGGAGGAAGCCGAAGTTTGCCGTGAGAAATCTGATCTTTAGCATAAACACTAACAATCCTTGTATATTTAGGTTAAAGTCGAGAACACCTTGCCCAAATTCAGACTTTGATTTGCTTATATTACCGATGCCACTAGTATTATATCCAGTCACTATTTCTAAATAATGTAGGTCCTAAACCAAATATTTCATATGGTTAAAAAACTTGTATTTGATATAAATAAAGAGTCATGTGATATTAGATGCATTATTCCAAATTTTAAACATTAGGTATTATTATGACATATGTCTTGTTGTATCACACATATTTATTTTAATTAAAATATTTAATAAAATAGACAAACAGGTAATATTTAAAAGCTTGTTTTCTAGTAAACTAGGTCTTACATTATTACGATTTTGGATTATCTAAAATTTGTTCTTATATTTCAGTGTTGAATTATCTATACAAAACCAAAATGATCAGTACAACGTTTTTAATGTTTTTAACACCACTTTCAGTTTTTTATCTCAAAATGATTAGACATTTTCACCGAGTCACATGTAGATTTTCCTCTTCTTTTATATAGCATTTTCCAGATTATAACAATGAGAACATGTAAGGTGTCTAATTAGAGGCAGACACTGCTTAATCGTCAGGAGCACTTCAGTGCAAAACAATGGTTTTCTTGGGTTTGAGCAATCACTTTTGATTTCGGTTTTTGTGATTTTGGTCTTTGTTTTGTGTTGTAAATGTTTGTCTGAATCGGAACATGTTATCATTACTTGACTTTTGGCTCTTATATTGCTTGGTCGGTTTCCATGCTTGCTTTCTTATGTGATGTTAGAGGTACTACTATACATGCTGTTATGTATGCTAATATTATTTCTGATCTATGACATGTTTTTGCCCGGAATTTTGCGAAACACGACCATGTTTTATGGATGACAATGCTCTTTTTCATAGAGCTCGTATTGTCAAAAATACATGACAGAAAACAATGGAAATATGATAACATGACCAGCACAGTCCTCTTAAGTTAATATGATAGAAATATACAGACGAATTTACAAAGAGAATAGAGGCCATTCATACTTACGATGAACTCTTGTTAGCGGCGGTAGGACATGTTTTTGGGTAACAGTGGATTTATAATTGTGATGATCCATATGAGACTAGCCAGTATTGAAAAACAGTCATCAGAATGAAGGGTCATATGATAAAAACAAAGGTGAAGTTTAAAAATTAAATTGACATATAACATTCTAAAATTTAAGTTGATAATTCATAGTAAATCATTTTACTATAGAACTATGATATCGAAGTTTAGGTTTGTTTGTTTGAAATGTGTTTCAACGCCACACTACGCAATTTTTCAGCTAAATTATGGCGTCCAGTATTTATTGGAAGAGGAAGCCGCAGTCATTGGCAATCATTGTCAATTAAGTTTGCAGTCACCCGAGGTGAGACTCGAACCCGCATCCTCAGTTTTGACATACCACGTGATCAATAGTAGACTAACAACATTAACCACTCGGCCATCGAGGCCTCTGTTAAATATGTAATACCAAAATACTACATATCTAATCCAGACATCTCATGAAAGCCCTAAGGCTTATTTCCAATGGAGTCCTGAATGTACAGTTACATTATAATAAAAAATGCTATAGATCTCAAGACAGGCAGGTCGGTTACTATAATTATTCCAACAGCAGCAAGTGAAAATAAAATTATCTATTATTACATATATTCATTCTCTATCGCATTAGAGGAGAATTTTTATAATAGAAAATTTTTTATTTTATATAAAATAATAATTACAGAAATAGATGGTGCTTATTTCAAAAAAGTAACATCAAATGATTTTTTTTTATCTTCCACACCGTTACAGGGCACTTTGCTAATGAACGCTGTACTTAGTAAAGGTATTGTCACAGCTTAGCTGTTAGTAAATGGATGTATTAATTTTTTTAAAATTTCCACTTAATTTAAATGAGTATAATTTTAATCATTTTGATAGTTTTTATTAATATATTCCAATCTTTACAATCTTAAATTGCATTATAATACAATTCTTTTGTCGAACATTTAAAACGTTGAATCAAAAAATATATTCACTGGATCTTGTATTATATTGATGACCATCTCTGACCTTTCATATGAGGCATTTTTTGTAAAAATAATATTGTGTGTACATGGTTTCGCTTGAGCTGTGTCAGGCTGCTCCCCATATTTCACTTGGTTTTAAATATTGTTTGGGTTTGAGCGCCACTGATAGGCGTCTGGCGTATTAAATTCTATTAGCCTCGGTAACTTTAATGACATATTATTTACGTATAAAGATTGTTTAAAACCTGAAATACCACCCTTGTTCAGTAATGCGTATTCTTTATAAATCTAAGCAATTTGTTTTGTAAAATTTGAAGTTTACCTTTCTGTTAATTTTTCTATACATTTCATTTCATTTTTTCATTTCAAACATTTTATTGATATAAATCAAAGGGTATTGGATAACAGGCATAGCCTATATAAATCCTATACCAACAATTTCAAGATGGAATGTAATTAAATCGCAGATAATAAATATTCTACAGGCAACAATAATAATAGTAAACATATTTCAGTCCAGTCACAGAATACTCATTTATACTACATCTGTACTATAATTATAGGGACAATATGTAACTTTTGTGAACCCAGGTGTAAGTTAATTTTAAGCAAGGTAATTCATCACTATACTGAGTACTCTGTGAGAGAAGTGAATCATGATACAGTTTGTACTATTGCAATTAGTATACATAATACAAAGATTAAAGTTAATTCCATATCTATATGTTGTAACTGTCTCATTTAATAATTTATAAATAAAAATAAGTATTTATTGAGTACAGAGCAGAAGAAAGCTGTACAAGTTGTTTTTTTTTTATTTGTGTATTTGAAGAGAAGGGCAATTTGAAAAACTGTTTTAACTGAGGAAATAGAAAAGAAGAAAATAACCAAAAAGAGAAAAACAAATGTATGTAATGATAAAAGAACAGTTAGGTGGATATATGAATAAATGAACATAATGGCAAATAAGAAGAAAAATTGAATAAAATAAAATGAAGTAAATAACATTAATAATATAAATACCATAGGAGCAATGGGTTGGTGAACAGATGTCATCAATTCTTGATAACTGCAAATGAAGCAAGGTATACATACATGTACATATACTAGTATTTAGGATCTTTAACTCTTATATAAATATGCATGTGTTTAAAAAATAATAATAAGGTGGGCAATATACTTGTAGGTAAAATTTATAATATTTATTGAAATCTGTGTGTACTATTAATATATTCAAGGACAGCATTTGTTATTTCAGCATTTTCCTCTGGAGACAGTTCCAATGAACCATGTAGTAAAACATTTACATTTAGTATTAGTTCAAAATTTTTTAGACGGTTGAATAACAGTCTTCGGGGGTTGTAATAGAGGGCACATACATATAAATAATGAAAGTTATCCTCAATGTCACCACATGTACAAAACGGGCTCTCAGATAAATGTGATTGGTAAAGGTGTTGGTTTAAGTTGCTAACATTGTTCCGCAGTTGACAATATACTATATTAAGTTTAGGCGGGCCAAGGGAATACTGACAAGGGGGCTTCTCTATCTCATTATTCAATTTATTCTTGAATTCGGACAGAGAGGTGATATTATGTATACTTATATCCAGTTTATTCCACATATCTAGGGTATCCGAGAAGAAGCTTTTTTGATAAGAGATTGTACGGGCATGTGGTATATCAAAATATCTAGGCTTTCTGATATTATAATTCTCATTTATATTGATTTGGGAAAGTACGAGATCTGAAATGTAAGATGGGAGATATCCATGTAAAGCCTTAAAGATAAAAATTAGTTTTTGGTTCTTTCGCCTATTTTGCAGAGAATCCCACCCAAGTTCTTTACATAACTTAAATTTTGGAGTGCCTCGACGCATACCAGTAATTATTCTGGCAGCATCATATTGTACAGACTCTAATAGGTTAGACTCCTCCTAAGTACAATTGTCAAAGATAACATTTCCGTATTCAAGGATTTTTCTATACAGACATACTAAAAAGGAATGAGTAACAAAATGGCGATGTATTGATGCAACTATGTTTTTTTCTAAATTCCTTTGAAAAGCAGCTTTCTTGTCGTTATAGAAACTTAAATTTGGCATTAATTCTTTGGGATATTTTCAACAATGATAATTTTCTATATTTAGACCGAAATATTTAACATTATTTTCAGATGGAATAATGTGATTATTACAAGTTGTTTCAGAATTGTCAATGTTTTATAGTTTACAGCAAAAAATAAAGCTGAAGCTCTTTGAAAAATGTCAAAATACAATTGTGCTGTCATCGACATGAAGTAATAATTAACAATCACTTCTTATACTTTATAGGGGCCTCGGTCGCCAAGTGGTTTTGGCAGTTAGCCATTGACTATTGATCACGTGGTCTGCGGACATAGTGTGCACGTGTCTACTCTTAGTTGCCAAGAATTGCCGGTTTTAACATGCACCGAAGGTCTCCTCCACCAAAAAAAACTGGACCATATGGCAACAAATGCTGAAAGTGACATTAGAGCACCATATAACCAAACAAACAAAAAACTTTTAATACACATGTTACAAAGTCCTGAATAGAGCTGAAATACTGCTTGCTTAGAAAAAAATCAATCAAACATCAATCAATGCACATACACAGCACGAAACCGTAAGATATGAACAAGTAACGAGGTACGCTTATTTACTGTAAACAGCCTGCTTTTGATGTTCACGATGGATTTATATGTAAATACGCGACTAAATGAGGCGGGAGGGTAGGGACTATTTAAATAACTGATATGTTGACAACCCATATAAGCGATTAAATACATTTTACAAATTTAATACCTTTGGATTTCAGTATATGTACTGTGTGATGTGAGTCGCCATTTCCAGATAACACCTGATACGTTAATTTTGGGGACCTATTATAATACGACAGGGGTCGCAATTTCAAACGTTTTTGTCTGTTTATTATTTATTTTTATTTAAATTTTCGTTTTGTTTTTTAACTCCTAACATAAGAAATAATGCAAAATTTAATCATGCGCACTGATAAATTAATGTGTGTTTATTTTGTTACTTTCACTTTTTCACTTACAAAACATAAACAAACAAACAAAAGTTGGAGGCCTCGGTGGCCGAGTGGTTAAGGTAGTCATCTGGTCAAGTTCTTCAGCGGGACACAACATCATTATTTAATCAAATCACCCTGAAGTTCAATGATTTCAAGATTTAAAGATTTAATTGATACACTCTGCGTGGCAGCATGTACACTGCAACAATTGAGGACAACATGAAAATAACATATACGACAGAGTGGTAATAAAATAACATCAGGTTACTTTCAATCTCAGCTGGTGATTAATTAATCTGCAGTAATTTGACACGAGGGCGTTATCACGTCATGGTAATGCCCTATCAAATAACAACCAAGACTTGAATTTGTATAAATAAATATATGCACAAGTACAACCTAAATGAAGAAAACAAACTTATAAAAAGTTTAGAAAACGAACTTTATAAAGCATGAAAAATACCGATTAATTATATCAGGAGTTCAAATTCAAATCATACAGTAAACTGCTAAAAATAAAATAATTCTGTCTAAAACACATCGTTTCGCAATTCTTCAACGAAATAAATAATATAGATAGCAATGTCATTTACAGCACCCGAGACTGCGGTATTGGCCCGGGCATGATCAATGTTTGTGGCAATACCACTCTTCTTTGTGCAGTCAAGATATAATGACAATGCCCTCGATATATGCAACTATTGAATAAATACAATTGATTCGGGTGATACTGACCCAGTTTTGTCATTAGTGCTATAGACGTAGCGCACGTTATTGTGGCCTCTAAATGTAATGTCATTTGGGGTTTTGTTTTATGATCAAGCGCTCATTAATAGAGGATCCTTGTCTCTAGATTTGTGTGTCTATGTGCACAATAAATAACTATTTTATGCACACATCGTATTTAAATTTGCAAACATACAGCGTTTTGGGAATTAATATTTCTTTAGCGAATATATTTCTAAAAATTTCATTCAACTATTTTTGTTATAACACCGCTTGATATTAAATGAAAAAGTTTTTAAAAATGTGGCGGTAACGAAAACGTCTATTATAAACATGGAAAAATCCGTGTAAATCTACCAAAAAATGAATGTTGTACTCTAAAAATTCTTAAGAAAAAAACGGATATCTTAAATGTTATTAGAATTGTGAATTTGGGAAAATCATAGTTAAACACGTTTTAGTGTCCAATAATTCGAGTATCTTTGTTGCTCAAAAGACGGATCATGACATCTCGTTTTGATCCAAACCTTAAAAATACACTTCATTCGTTAAATGTTTCAAAACCAAAAAGATATTTATCGGACGCTATAAATCCCAGCAACGTGAGCTACGTTTATAATATCAATTAAAAGCCAGGTGTGGTAGTATTTGATAAATATGAATATCTGCAAACACAAACAACCTTTCAGCCAAGGCTGAACATCTTTTTTTTTACTGATCTGGTAGCTAATTTTGAGTTATCGTTCCTTGTACACTGTATTTGTTACCTGGGTAAAAGTCTTGCAACGTTTCCAAGGCTGAGAGGTTTTACGTGATAAAAAACAAAGAATACAATGGACAAGAAAACTTTTGATGCAAAGCATCAGTTCGCCGCCGATTTATTCTGCATTCTGCACGCGTTTGGCAAAAAGATTTGATAATAATTTTACGCGACGCATTTTAAAGCATGTTTTTATAATTATCTATGTTACAGAGGTTATTTTTATGCTCTTTACAGTTATAATATATCATGTTGTAATGCGTCAAAGCTTTAAGTCAATATTTTGTTCAAGTCACACATGAACAGCATGTACTTTAGACCCAATAGTGTCGGTACCTGTACTTTTAATGCGTGGCTTAGAAGCTGTATTATAATCAAACGCTTCGAACCTTGAATATGTGTTTTTCTTTTTGCATTTGCTTCAATGCAAAATATAGATCATCTCGACAATATGGCAACTATAAGAGAAGAAAATCTCAATATTAGATTGGATTAAAAAAATGTACGCGTAGAGGACCAGACAAGCATAAATAATCACAGTTTATTTTTATATAACATAACAGCTTGCGTAGCGGGGATCTCGGATTTTCAATCGAACTAAAAACACACACTTTCTATGGACTATCTAATAAATATTCGCTTAGAAAGCATTGAAATTTTAAAAAGGAGGCATTTGAACTTTTTTCCCATAAGGTTCTATTTAAAGCTTAGTCCTCATGTTGTGGCTAGTTTGAATTGGCAAAATATACTTGAATTAAAACTAATATTCACGTGGTTCAATTAAATTATTATAACATTTATTTATTGAATCTTACAAATGTCTCTGGAATTGTATATACAAAACAGCCTTTTATTCTGGTTTCCGATTTTTCAAAGCTACGCCCGTCGATAGAGTTATTACCGAAAGAGGTCATTATCCTTTTGGATAGCCTGAGCAAAAGTAACCGGACGGGCGAGACATCAACATTTTTTATTAAAAAAATCTTTCTTTCACTTAAAATTTCATATATGGGGCATTACACCTATAATGCTAAATTACATAAAAATGGAGAGAAAAGTATACCTGTCCACGGATTTTTTTTTGGAAAATTACCTTAAAGTTTAAGAATGGTTTTTCTACTTTCATTTCAGTGTTGTGGTCACATTGTACCACATTACACACTTTAGGAAGTGCTTCCACTGTAAAGACATTGACTGGAAAAAAATATATTCTTGTTCTACAGTAATGCCATACCTTTCAAAATATCCAACTCTTAAGCAATAGCAGTTATAAGCAAAAGCAGAAACAAAAGAGAAAATTGGGACTATTTTTTCATCCTGCCATCTTTTGACATGCACCGGAAATTCATTACATGAATAGGATAATGACCCCTTTAAGCAAAGCCAACAGTTCCGGATTTCCACCAAAATTTTTTTTTATGTTATTTAATGATTCTGTAAATAAAATAAGCATGCAGTTTGAATATATTGCTACTCAAATAAAAATTATGACATTTTCCAAAGATGTGGTGAATCCTTGTTTTAGCAATTTTTAACTGATAAGGACAGTAAGGGTATAATTTTTTCCTTCTGTTCAACAATTTTGGCACAACAGTCAAAATATCACCTTTTTATGACAGTACTGGTGTAATAGTTACCAAATAAGCAGAAACACATCTGATAAAAGCAACTTTTTATCAAGTGAGAGCTCATTTGAATATAGGGGGGGTTGAAAACAGTCGATTCTGTTGCTATGACGGTATGATATAAAAATTAACATTTTTCCTCACAAAAGAAAAAAACTAACTAAAAAAGCTTTTCTTAGCTGTAATGAGTGTATAAATGAACTTATTAAGTAGAAATACACCACAATGGAATTCAGGTTGAGAAGCAGAGGTCTCTTTTCTGTAGCTTAAACTTTAATAAAACTATGCACAAAGTAGAGTTTTGACTAGTTTTAAGAAAACTGACATTTAATTGTTATACAAAAAGACTCATTGGCATCTTTTCAGTCCTTTTTGCATGCCAAGTCACTGAAAAAGTAGAAAACATAGCAACTGACTAGACTGATTGGTTCAAAGTACCCAAAAGCATACTAGATTCACAGACTTTACATTAAAACGACACATTGCAAATGTTGCCTACCAATGCCAAATAATTACCTAGAGGCCAGAGGAATGAATAAACACTACATATTGATTAAAATACTGCTGTTTAACCTTCTTTTAAGAAACAAAATGAATACATTTAATCTTTAGTTACAATTTTCAAGGTATGATACATGTTTCTGTCTAGCAATAAGTGCTGGTACATGAAATAGGATCATGGTTTACCTTTATTTAATCAATTTTTGGTCTGAAAGGTATTATATAATACCAATAATACATTTTTATTTCATGTCACCTTAGGTTCTACCTTACTCTACTCTATAGAATTGTAAACAGTGTGCTTTTTGCAAAAATAATCACTTTTTATGATACCATAGGCCAAAAAGTCAAATTTTACTTCAGATAATGAAACAGACTATAACTATAAAACCTGAAGATATATTTTGCAGAAAAGATGTTTTCCTATAATGAGTTCTGGTACCCTTTCATAAAAAGTGCCTGACAAGTGGGATTTGTGTATTTGACCAATTTGTAAATTTTGCTCTTACAGAGGTCATTATCCTTTTGGATAGGCTGAGCAAAAGTAACCGGACGGGCGAGACATCAACATTTTTTATTAAAAAAATCTTTCTTTCACTTAAAATTTCATATATGGGGCATTACACCTATAATGCTAAATTACATAAAAATGGAGAGAAAAGTATACCTGTCCACGGATTTTTTTTTGGAAAATTACCTTAAAGTTTAAGAATGGTTTTTCTACTTTCATTTCAGTGTTGTGGTCACATTGTACCACATTACACACTTTAGGAAGTGCTTCCACTGTAAAGACATTGACTGGAAAAAAATATATTCTTGTTCTACAGTAATGCCATACCTTTCAAAATATCCAACTCTTAAGCAATAGCAGTTATAAGCAAAAGCAGAAACAAAAGAGAAAATTGGGACTATTTTTTCATCCTGCCATCTTTTGACATGCACCGGAAATTCATTACATGAATAGGATAATGACCCCTTTAAGCAAAGCCAACAGTTCCGGATTTCCACCAAAATTTTTTTTTATGTTATTTAATGATTCTGTAAATAAAATAAGCATGCAGTTTGAATATATTGCTACTCAAATAAAAATTATGACATTTTCCAAAGATGTGGTGAATCCTTGTTTTAGCAATTTTTAACTGATAAGGACAGTAAGGGTATAATTTTTTCCTTCTGTTCAACAATTTTGGCACAACAGTCAAAATATCACCTTTTTATGACAGTACTGGTGTAATAGTTACCAAATAAGCAGAAACACATCTGATAAAAGCAACTTTTTATCAAGTGAGAGCTCATTTGAATATAGGGGGGGTTGAAAACAGTCGATTCTGTTGCTATGACGGTATGATATAAAAATTAACATTTTTCCTCACAAAAGAAAAAAACTAACTAAAAAAGCTTTTCTTAGCTGTAATGAGTGTATAAATGAACTTATTAAGTAGAAATACACCACAATGGAATTCAGGTTGAGAAGCAGAGGTCTCTTTTCTGTAGCTTAAACTTTAATAAAACTATGCACAAAGTAGAGTTTTGACTAGTTTTAAGAAAACTGACATTTAATTGTTATACAAAAAGACTCATTGGCATCTTTTCAGTCCTTTTTGCATGCCAAGTCACTGAAAAAGTAGAAAACATAGCAACTGACTAGACTGATTGGTTCAAAGTACCCAAAAGCATACTAGATTCACAGACTTTACATTAAAACGACACATTGCAAATGTTGCCTACCAATGCCAAATAATTACCTAGAGGCCAGAGGAATGAATAAACACTACATATTGATTAAAATACTGCTGTTTAACCTTCTTTTAAGAAACAAAATGAATACATTTAATCTTTAGTTACAATTTTCAAGGTATGATACATGTTTCTGTCTAGCAATAAGTGCTGGTACATGAAATAGGATCATGGTTTACCTTTATTTAATCAATTTTTGGTCTGAAAGGTATTATATAATACCAATAATACATTTTTATTTCATGTCACCTTAGGTTCTACCTTACTCTACTCTATAGAATTGTAAACAGTGTGCTTTTTGCAAAAATAATCACTTTTTATGATACCATAGGCCAAAAAGTCAAATTTTACTTCAGATAATGAAACAGACTATAACTATAAAACCTGAAGATATATTTTGCAGAAAAGATGTTTTCCTATAATGAGTTCTGGTACCCTTTCATAAAAAGTGCCTGACAAGTGGGATTTGTGTATTTGACCAATTTGTAAATTTTGCTCTTACAGAGGTCATTATCCTTTTGGATAGGCTGAGCAAAAGTAACCGGACGGGCGAGACATCAACATTTTTTATTAAAAAAATCTTTCTTTCACTTAAAATTTCATATATGGGGCATTACACCTATAATGCTAAATTACATAAAAATGGAGAGAAAAGTATACCTGTCCACGGATTTTTTTTTGGAAAATTACCTTAAAGTTTAAGAATGGTTTTTCTACTTTCATTTCAGTGTTGTGGTCACATTGTACCACATTACACACTTTAGGAAGTGCTTCCACTGTAAAGACATTGACTGGAAAAAAATATATTCTTGTTCTACAGTAATGCCATACCTTTCAAAATATCCAACTCTTAAGCAATAGCAGTTATAAGCAAAAGCAGAAACAAAAGAGAAAATTGGGACTATTTTTTCATCCTGCCATCTTTTGACATGCACCGGAAATTCATTACATGAATAGGATAATGACCCCTTTAAGCAAAGCCAACAGTTCCGGATTTCCACCAAAATTTTTTTTTATGTTATTTAATGATTCTGTAAATAAAATAAGCATGCAGTTTGAATATATTGCTACTCAAATAAAAATTATGACATTTTCCAAAGATGTGGTGAATCCTTGTTTTAGCAATTTTTAACTGATAAGGACAGTAAGGGTATAATTTTTTCCTTCTGTTCAACAATTTTGGCACAACAGTCAAAATATCACCTTTTTATGACAGTACTGGTGTAATAGTTACCAAATAAGCAGAAACACATCTGATAAAAGCAACTTTTTATCAAGTGAGAGCTCATTTGAATATAGGGGGGGTTGAAAACAGTCGATTCTGTTGCTATGACGGTATGATATAAAAATTAACATTTTTCCTCACAAAAGAAAAAAACTAACTAAAAAAGCTTTTCTTAGCTGTAATGAGTGTATAAATGAACTTATTAAGTAGAAATACACCACAATGGAATTCAGGTTGAGAAGCAGAGGTCTCTTTTCTGTAGCTTAAACTTTAATAAAACTATGCACAAAGTAGAGTTTTGACTAGTTTTAAGAAAACTGACATTTAATTGTTATACAAAAAGACTCATTGGCATCTTTTCAGTCCTTTTTGCATGCCAAGTCACTGAAAAAGTAGAAAACATAGCAACTGACTAGACTGATTGGTTCAAAGTACCCAAAAGCATACTAGATTCACAGACTTTACATTAAAACGACACATTGCAAATGTTGCCTACCAATGCCAAATAATTACCTAGAGGCCAGAGGAATGAATAAACACTACATATTGATTAAAATACTGCTGTTTAACCTTCTTTTAAGAAACAAAATGAATACATTTAATCTTTAGTTACAATTTTCAAGGTATGATACATGTTTCTGTCTAGCAATAAGTGCTGGTACATGAAATAGGATCATGGTTTACCTTTATTTAATCAATTTTTGGTCTGAAAGGTATTATATAATACCAATAATACATTTTTATTTCATGTCACCTTAGGTTCTACCTTACTCTACTCTATAGAATTGTAAACAGTGTGCTTTTTGCAAAAATAATCACTTTTTATGATACCATAGGCCAAAAAGTCAAATTTTACTTCAGATAATGAAACAGACTATAACTATAAAACCTGAAGATATATTTTGCAGAAAAGATGTTTTCCTATAATGAGTTCTGGTACCCTTTCATAAAAAGTGCCTGACAAGTGGGATTTGTGTATTTGACCAATTTGTAAATTTTGCTCTTACAGAGGTCATTATCCTTTTGGATAGGCTGAGCAAAAGTAACCGGACGGGCGAGACATCAACATTTTTTATTAAAAAAATCTTTCTTTCACTTAAAATTTCATATATGGGGCATTACACCTATAATGCTAAATTACATAAAAATGGAGAGAAAAGTATACCTGTCCACGGATTTTTTTTTGGAAAATTACCTTAAAGTTTAAGAATGGTTTTTCTACTTTCATTTCAGTGTTGTGGTCACATTGTACCACATTACACACTTTAGGAAGTGCTTCCACTGTAAAGACATTGACTGGAAAAAAATATATTCTTGTTCTACAGTAATGCCATACCTTTCAAAATATCCAACTCTTAAGCAATAGCAGTTATAAGCAAAAGCAGAAACAAAAGAGAAAATTGGGACTATTTTTTCATCCTGCCATCTTTTGACATGCACCGGAAATTCATTACATGAATAGGATAATGACCCCTTTAAGCAAAGCCAACAGTTCCGGATTTCCACCAAAATTTTTTTTTATGTTATTTAATGATTCTGTAAATAAAATAAGCATGCAGTTTGAATATATTGCTACTCAAATAAAAATTATGACATTTTCCAAAGATGTGGTGAATCCTTGTTTTAGCAATTTTTAACTGATAAGGACAGTAAGGGTATAATTTTTTCCTTCTGTTCAACAATTTTGGCACAACAGTCAAAATATCACCTTTTTATGACAGTACTGGTGTAATAGTTACCAAATAAGCAGAAACACATCTGATAAAAGCAACTTTTTATCAAGTGAGAGCTCATTTGAATATAGGGGGGGTTGAAAACAGTCGATTCTGTTGCTATGACGGTATGATATAAAAATTAACATTTTTCCTCACAAAAGAAAAAAACTAACTAAAAAAGCTTTTCTTAGCTGTAATGAGTGTATAAATGAACTTATTAAGTAGAAATACACCACAATGGAATTCAGGTTGAGAAGCAGAGGTCTCTTTTCTGTAGCTTAAACTTTAATAAAACTATGCACAAAGTAGAGTTTTGACTAGTTTTAAGAAAACTGACATTTAATTGTTATACAAAAAGACTCATTGGCATCTTTTCAGTCCTTTTTGCATGCCAAGTCACTGAAAAAGTAGAAAACATAGCAACTGACTAGACTGATTGGTTCAAAGTACCCAAAAGCATACTAGATTCACAGACTTTACATTAAAACGACACATTGCAAATGTTGCCTACCAATGCCAAATAATTACCTAGAGGCCAGAGGAATGAATAAACACTACATATTGATTAAAATACTGCTGTTTAACCTTCTTTTAAGAAACAAAATGAATACATTTAATCTTTAGTTACAATTTTCAAGGTATGATACATGTTTCTGTCTAGCAATAAGTGCTGGTACATGAAATAGGATCATGGTTTACCTTTATTTAATCAATTTTTTGGTCTGAAAGGTATTATATAATACCAATAATACATTTTTATTTCATGTCACCTTAGGTTCTACCTTACTCTACTCTATAGAATTGTAAACAGTGTGCTTTTTGCAAAAATAATCACTTTTTATGATACCATAGGCCAAAAAGTCAAATTTTACTTCAGATAATGAAACAGACTATAACTATAAAACCTGAAGATATATTTTGCAGAAAAGATGTTTTCCTATAATGAGTTCTGGTACCCTTTCATAAAAAGTGCCTGACAAGTGGGATTTGTGTATTTGACCAATTTGTAAATTTTGCTCTTACAGAGGTCATTATCCTTTTGGATAGGCTGAGCAAAAGTAACCGGACGGGCGAGACATCAACATTTTTTATTAAAAAAATCTTTCTTTCACTTAAAATTTCATATATGGGGCATTACACCTATAATGCTAAATTACATAAAAATGGAGAGAAAAGTATACCTGTCCACGGATTTTTTTTTGGAAAATTACCTTAAAGTTTAAGAATGGTTTTTCTACTTTCATTTCAGTGTTGTGGTCACATTGTACCACATTACACACTTTAGGAAGTGCTTCCACTGTAAAGACATTGACTGGAAAAAAATATATTCTTGTTCTACAGTAATGCCATACCTTTCAAAATATCCAACTCTTAAGCAATAGCAGTTATAAGCAAAAGCAGAAACAAAAGAGAAAATTGGGACTATTTTTTCATCCTGCCATCTTTTGACATGCACCGGAAATTCATTACATGAATAGGATAATGACCCCTTTAAGCAAAGCCAACAGTTCCGGATTTCCACCAAAATTTTTTTTTATGTTATTTAATGATTCTGTAAATAAAATAAGCATGCAGTTTGAATATATTGCTACTCAAATAAAAATTATGACATTTTCCAAAGATGTGGTGAATCCTTGTTTTAGCAATTTTTAACTGATAAGGACAGTAAGGGTATAATTTTTTCCTTCTGTTCAACAATTTTGGCACAACAGTCAAAATATCACCTTTTTATGACAGTACTGGTGTAATAGTTACCAAATAAGCAGAAACACATCTGATAAAAGCAACTTTTTATCAAGTGAGAGCTCATTTGAATATAGGGGGGGTTGAAAACAGTCGATTCTGTTGCTATGACGGTATGATATAAAAATTAACATTTTTCCTCACAAAAGAAAAAAACTAACTAAAAAAGCTTTTCTTAGCTGTAATGAGTGTATAAATGAACTTATTAAGTAGAAATACACCACAATGGAATTCAGGTTGAGAAGCAGAGGTCTCTTTTCTGTAGCTTAAACTTTAATAAAACTATGCACAAAGTAGAGTTTTGACTAGTTTTAAGAAAACTGACATTTAATTGTTATACAAAAAGACTCATTGGCATCTTTTCAGTCCTTTTTGCATGCCAAGTCACTGAAAAAGTAGAAAACATAGCAACTGACTAGACTGATTGGTTCAAAGTACCCAAAAGCATACTAGATTCACAGACTTTACATTAAAACGACACATTGCAAATGTTGCCTACCAATGCCAAATAATTACCTAGAGGCCAGAGGAATGAATAAACACTACATATTGATTAAAATACTGCTGTTTAACCTTCTTTTAAGAAACAAAATGAATACATTTAATCTTTAGTTACAATTTTCAAGGTATGATACATGTTTCTGTCTAGCAATAAGTGCTGGTACATGAAATAGGATCATGGTTTACCTTTATTTAATCAATTTTTGGTCTGAAAGGTATTATATAATACCAATAATACATTTTTATTTCATGTCACCTTAGGTTCTACCTTACTCTACTCTATAGAATTGTAAACAGTGTGCTTTTTGCAAAAATAATCACTTTTTATGATACCATAGGCCAAAAAGTCAAATTTTACTTCAGATAATGAAACAGACTATAACTATAAAACCTGAAGATATATTTTGCAGAAAAGATGTTTTCCTATAATGAGTTCTGGTACCCTTTCATAAAAAGTGCCTGACAAGTGGGATTTGTGTATTTGACCAATTTGTAAATTTTGCTCTTACAGAGGTCATTATCCTTTTGGATAGGCTGAGCAAAAGTAACCGGACGGGCGAGACATCAACATTTTTTATTAAAAAAATCTTTCTTTCACTTAAAATTTCATATATGGGGCATTACACCTATAATGCTAAATTACATAAAAATGGAGAGAAAAGTATACCTGTCCACGGATTTTTTTTTGGAAAATTACCTTAAAGTTTAAGAATGGTTTTTCTACTTTCATTTCAGTGTTGTGGTCACATTGTACCACATTACACACTTTAGGAAGTGCTTCCACTGTAAAGACATTGACTGGAAAAAAATATATTCTTGTTCTACAGTAATGCCATACCTTTCAAAATATCCAACTCTTAAGCAATAGCAGTTATAAGCAAAAGCAGAAACAAAAGAGAAAATTGGGACTATTTTTTCATCCTGCCATCTTTTGACATGCACCGGAAATTCATTACATGAATAGGATAATGACCCCTTTAAGCAAAGCCAACAGTTCCGGATTTCCACCAAAATTTTTTTTTATGTTATTTAATGATTCTGTAAATAAAATAAGCATGCAGTTTGAATATATTGCTACTCAAATAAAAATTATGACATTTTCCAAAGATGTGGTGAATCCTTGTTTTAGCAATTTTTAACTGATAAGGACAGTAAGGGTATAATTTTTTCCTTCTGTTCAACAATTTTGGCACAACAGTCAAAATATCACCTTTTTATGACAGTACTGGTGTAATAGTTACCAAATAAGCAGAAACACATCTGATAAAAGCAACTTTTTATCAAGTGAGAGCTCATTTGAATATAGGGGGGGTTGAAAACAGTCGATTCTGTTGCTATGACGGTATGATATAAAAATTAACATTTTTCCTCACAAAAGAAAAAAACTAACTAAAAAAGCTTTTCTTAGCTGTAATGAGTGTATAAATGAACTTATTAAGTAGAAATACACCACAATGGAATTCAGGTTGAGAAGCAGAGGTCTCTTTTCTGTAGCTTAAACTTTAATAAAACTATGCACAAAGTAGAGTTTTGACTAGTTTTAAGAAAACTGACATTTAATTGTTATACAAAAAGACTCATTGGCATCTTTTCAGTCCTTTTTGCATGCCAAGTCACTGAAAAAGTAGAAAACATAGCAACTGACTAGACTGATTGGTTCAAAGTACCCAAAAGCATACTAGATTCACAGACTTTACATTAAAACGACACATTGCAAATGTTGCCTACCAATGCCAAATAATTACCTAGAGGCCAGAGGAATGAATAAACACTACATATTGATTAAAATACTGCTGTTTAACCTTCTTTTAAGAAACAAAATGAATACATTTAATCTTTAGTTACAATTTTCAAGGTATGATACATGTTTCTGTCTAGCAATAAGTGCTGGTACATGAAATAGGATCATGGTTTACCTTTATTTAATCAATTTTTGGTCTGAAAGGTATTATATAATACCAATAATACATTTTTATTTCATGTCACCTTAGGTTCTACCTTACTCTACTCTATAGAATTGTAAACAGTGTGCTTTTTGCAAAAATAATCACTTTTTATGATACCATAGGCCAAAAAGTCAAATTTTACTTCAGATAATGAAACAGACTATAACTATAAAACCTGAAGATATATTTTGCAGAAAAGATGTTTTCCTATAATGAGTTCTGGTACCCTTTCATAAAAAGTGCCTGACAAGTGGGATTTGTGTATTTGACCAATTTGTAAATTTTGCTCTTACAGAGGTCATTATCCTTTTGGATAGGCTGAGCAAAAGTAACCGGACGGGCGAGACATCAACATTTTTTATTAAAAAAATCTTTCTTTCACTTAAAATTTCATATATGGGGCATTACACCTATAATGCTAAATTACATAAAAATGGAGAGAAAAGTATACCTGTCCACGGATTTTTTTTTGGAAAATTACCTTAAAGTTTAAGAATGGTTTTTCTACTTTCATTTCAGTGTTGTGGTCACATTGTACCACATTACACACTTTAGGAAGTGCTTCCACTGTAAAGACATTGACTGGAAAAAAATATATTCTTGTTCTACAGTAATGCCATACCTTTCAAAATATCCAACTCTTAAGCAATAGCAGTTATAAGCAAAAGCAGAAACAAAAGAGAAAATTGGGACTATTTTTTCATCCTGCCATCTTTTGACATGCACCGGAAATTCATTACATGAATAGGATAATGACCCCTTTAAGCAAAGCCAACAGTTCCGGATTTCCACCAAAATTTTTTTTTATGTTATTTAATGATTCTGTAAATAAAATAAGCATGCAGTTTGAATATATTGCTACTCAAATAAAAATTATGACATTTTCCAAAGATGTGGTGAATCCTTGTTTTAGCAATTTTTAACTGATAAGGACAGTAAGGGTATAATTTTTTCCTTCTGTTCAACAATTTTGGCACAACAGTCAAAATATCACCTTTTTATGACAGTACTGGTGTAATAGTTACCAAATAAGCAGAAACACATCTGATAAAAGCAACTTTTTATCAAGTGAGAGCTCATTTGAATATAGGGGGGGTTGAAAACAGTCGATTCTGTTGCTATGACGGTATGATATAAAAATTAACATTTTTCCTCACAAAAGAAAAAAACTAACTAAAAAAGCTTTTCTTAGCTGTAATGAGTGTATAAATGAACTTATTAAGTAGAAATACACCACAATGGAATTCAGGTTGAGAAGCAGAGGTCTCTTTTCTGTAGCTTAAACTTTAATAAAACTATGCACAAAGTAGAGTTTTGACTAGTTTTAAGAAAACTGACATTTAATTGTTATACAAAAAGACTCATTGGCATCTTTTCAGTCCTTTTTGCATGCCAAGTCACTGAAAAAGTAGAAAACATAGCAACTGACTAGACTGATTGGTTCAAAGTACCCAAAAGCATACTAGATTCACAGACTTTACATTAAAACGACACATTGCAAATGTTGCCTACCAATGCCAAATAATTACCTAGAGGCCAGAGGAATGAATAAACACTACATATTGATTAAAATACTGCTGTTTAACCTTCTTTTAAGAAACAAAATGAATACATTTAATCTTTAGTTACAATTTTCAAGGTATGATACATGTTTCTGTCTAGCAATAAGTGCTGGTACATGAAATAGGATCATGGTTTACCTTTATTTAATCAATTTTTGGTCTGAAAGGTATTATATAATACCAATAATACATTTTTATTTCATGTCACCTTAGGTTCTACCTTACTCTACTCTATAGAATTGTAAACAGTGTGCTTTTTGCAAAAATAATCACTTTTTATGATACCATAGGCCAAAAAGTCAAATTTTACTTCAGATAATGAAACAGACTATAACTATAAAACCTGAAGATATATTTTGCAGAAAAGATGTTTTCCTATAATGAGTTCTGGTACCCTTTCATAAAAAGTGCCTGACAAGTGGGATTTGTGTATTTGACCAATTTGTAAATTTTGCTCTTACAGAGGTCATTATCCTTTTGGATAGGCTGAGCAAAAGTAACCGGACGGGCGAGACATCAACATTTTTTATTAAAAAAATCTTTCTTTCACTTAAAATTTCATATATGGGGCATTACACCTATAATGCTAAATTACATAAAAATGGAGAGAAAAGTATACCTGTCCACGGATTTTTTTTTGGAAAATTACCTTAAAGTTTAAGAATGGTTTTTCTACTTTCATTTCAGTGTTGTGGTCACATTGTACCACATTACACACTTTAGGAAGTGCTTCCACTGTAAAGACATTGACTGGAAAAAAATATATTCTTGTTCTACAGTAATGCCATACCTTTCAAAATATCCAACTCTTAAGCAATAGCAGTTATAAGCAAAAGCAGAAACAAAAGAGAAAATTGGGACTATTTTTTCATCCTGCCATCTTTTGACATGCACCGGAAATTCATTACATGAATAGGATAATGACCCCTTTAAGCAAAGCCAACAGTTCCGGATTTCCACCAAAATTTTTTTTTATGTTATTTAATGATTCTGTAAATAAAATAAGCATGCAGTTTGAATATATTGCTACTCAAATAAAAATTATGACATTTTCCAAAGATGTGGTGAATCCTTGTTTTAGCAATTTTTAACTGATAAGGACAGTAAGGGTATAATTTTTTCCTTCTGTTCAACAATTTTGGCACAACAGTCAAAATATCACCTTTTTATGACAGTACTGGTGTAATAGTTACCAAATAAGCAGAAACACATCTGATAAAAGCAACTTTTTATCAAGTGAGAGCTCATTTGAATATAGGGGGGGTTGAAAACAGTCGATTCTGTTGCTATGACGGTATGATATAAAAATTAACATTTTTCCTCACAAAAGAAAAAAACTAACTAAAAAAGCTTTTCTTAGCTGTAATGAGTGTATAAATGAACTTATTAAGTAGAAATACACCACAATGGAATTCAGGTTGAGAAGCAGAGGTCTCTTTTCTGTAGCTTAAACTTTAATAAAACTATGCACAAAGTAGAGTTTTGACTAGTTTTAAGAAAACTGACATTTAATTGTTATACAAAAAGACTCATTGGCATCTTTTCAGTCCTTTTTGCATGCCAAGTCACTGAAAAAGTAGAAAACATAGCAACTGACTAGACTGATTGGTTCAAAGTACCCAAAAGCATACTAGATTCACAGACTTTACATTAAAACGACACATTGCAAATGTTGCCTACCAATGCCAAATAATTACCTAGAGGCCAGAGGAATGAATAAACACTACATATTGATTAAAATACTGCTGTTTAACCTTCTTTTAAGAAACAAAATGAATACATTTAATCTTTAGTTACAATTTTCAAGGTATGATACATGTTTCTGTCTAGCAATAAGTGCTGGTACATGAAATAGGATCATGGTTTACCTTTATTTAATCAATTTTTGGTCTGAAAGGTATTATATAATACCAATAATACATTTTTATTTCATGTCACCTTAGGTTCTACCTTACTCTACTCTATAGAATTGTAAACAGTGTGCTTTTTGCAAAAATAATCACTTTTTATGATACCATAGGCCAAAAAGTCAAATTTTACTTCAGATAATGAAACAGACTATAACTATAAAACCTGAAGATATATTTTGCAGAAAAGATGTTTTCCTATAATGAGTTCTGGTACCCTTTCATAAAAAGTGCCTGACAAGTGGGATTTGTGTATTTGACCAATTTGTAAATTTTGCTCTTACAGAGGTCATTATCCTTTTGGATAGGCTGAGCAAAAGTAACCGGACGGGCGAGACATCAACATTTTTTATTAAAAAAATCTTTCTTTCACTTAAAATTTCATATATGGGGCATTACACCTATAATGCTAAATTACATAAAAATGGAGAGAAAAGTATACCTGTCCACGGATTTTTTTTTGGAAAATTACCTTAAAGTTTAAGAATGGTTTTTCTACTTTCATTTCAGTGTTGTGGTCACATTGTACCACATTACACACTTTAGGAAGTGCTTCCACTGTAAAGACATTGACTGGAAAAAAATATATTCTTGTTCTACAGTAATGCCATACCTTTCAAAATATCCAACTCTTAAGCAATAGCAGTTATAAGCAAAAGCAGAAACAAAAGAGAAAATTGGGACTATTTTTTCATCCTGCCATCTTTTGACATGCACCGGAAATTCATTACATGAATAGGATAATGACCCCTTTAAGCAAAGCCAACAGTTCCGGATTTCCACCAAAATTTTTTTTTATGTTATTTAATGATTCTGTAAATAAAATAAGCATGCAGTTTGAATATATTGCTACTCAAATAAAAATTATGACATTTTCCAAAGATGTGGTGAATCCTTGTTTTAGCAATTTTTAACTGATAAGGACAGTAAGGGTATAATTTTTTCCTTCTGTTCAACAATTTTGGCACAACAGTCAAAATATCACCTTTTTATGACAGTACTGGTGTAATAGTTACCAAATAAGCAGAAACACATCTGATAAAAGCAACTTTTTATCAAGTGAGAGCTCATTTGAATATAGGGGGGGTTGAAAACAGTCGATTCTGTTGCTATGACGGTATGATATAAAAATTAACATTTTTCCTCACAAAAGAAAAAAACTAACTAAAAAAGCTTTTCTTAGCTGTAATGAGTGTATAAATGAACTTATTAAGTAGAAATACACCACAATGGAATTCAGGTTGAGAAGCAGAGGTCTCTTTTCTGTAGCTTAAACTTTAATAAAACTATGCACAAAGTAGAGTTTTGACTAGTTTTAAGAAAACTGACATTTAATTGTTATACAAAAAGACTCATTGGCATCTTTTCAGTCCTTTTTGCATGCCAAGTCACTGAAAAAGTAGAAAACATAGCAACTGACTAGACTGATTGGTTCAAAGTACCCAAAAGCATACTAGATTCACAGACTTTACATTAAAACGACACATTGCAAATGTTGCCTACCAATGCCAAATAATTACCTAGAGGCCAGAGGAATGAATAAACACTACATATTGATTAAAATACTGCTGTTTAACCTTCTTTTAAGAAACAAAATGAATACATTTAATCTTTAGTTACAATTTTCAAGGTATGATACATGTTTCTGTCTAGCAATAAGTGCTGGTACATGAAATAGGATCATGGTTTACCTTTATTTAATCAATTTTTGGTCTGAAAGGTATTATATAATACCAATAATACATTTTTATTTCATGTCACCTTAGGTTCTACCTTACTCTACTCTATAGAATTGTAAACAGTGTGCTTTTTGCAAAAATAATCACTTTTTATGATACCATAGGCCAAAAAGTCAAATTTTACTTCAGATAATGAAACAGACTATAACTATAAAACCTGAAGATATATTTTGCAGAAAAGATGTTTTCCTATAATGAGTTCTGGTACCCTTTCATAAAAAGTGCCTGACAAGTGGGATTTGTGTATTTGACCAATTTGTAAATTTTGCTCTTACAGAGGTCATTATCCTTTTGGATAGGCTGAGCAAAAGTAACCGGACGGGCGAGACATCAACATTTTTTATTAAAAAAATCTTTCTTTCACTTAAAATTTCATATATGGGGCATTACACCTATAATGCTAAATTACATAAAAATGGAGAGAAAAGTATACCTGTCCACGGATTTTTTTTTGGAAAATTACCTTAAAGTTTAAGAATGGTTTTTCTACTTTCATTTCAGTGTTGTGGTCACATTGTACCACATTACACACTTTAGGAAGTGCTTCCACTGTAAAGACATTGACTGGAAAAAAATATATTCTTGTTCTACAGTAATGCCATACCTTTCAAAATATCCAACTCTTAAGCAATAGCAGTTATAAGCAAAAGCAGAAACAAAAGAGAAAATTGGGACTATTTTTTCATCCTGCCATCTTTTGACATGCACCGGAAATTCATTACATGAATAGGATAATGACCCCTTTAAGCAAAGCCAACAGTTCCGGATTTCCACCAAAATTTTTTTTTATGTTATTTAATGATTCTGTAAATAAAATAAGCATGCAGTTTGAATATATTGCTACTCAAATAAAAATTATGACATTTTCCAAAGATGTGGTGAATCCTTGTTTTAGCAATTTTTAACTGATAAGGACAGTAAGGGTATAATTTTTTCCTTCTGTTCAACAATTTTGGCACAACAGTCAAAATATCACCTTTTTATGACAGTACTGGTGTAATAGTTACCAAATAAGCAGAAACACATCTGATAAAAGCAACTTTTTATCAAGTGAGAGCTCATTTGAATATAGGGGGGGTTGAAAACAGTCGATTCTGTTGCTATGACGGTATGATATAAAAATTAACATTTTTCCTCACAAAAGAAAAAAACTAACTAAAAAAGCTTTTCTTAGCTGTAATGAGTGTATAAATGAACTTATTAAGTAGAAATACACCACAATGGAATTCAGGTTGAGAAGCAGAGGTCTCTTTTCTGTAGCTTAAACTTTAATAAAACTATGCACAAAGTAGAGTTTTGACTAGTTTTAAGAAAACTGACATTTAATTGTTATACAAAAAGACTCATTGGCATCTTTTCAGTCCTTTTTGCATGCCAAGTCACTGAAAAAGTAGAAAACATAGCAACTGACTAGACTGATTGGTTCAAAGTACCCAAAAGCATACTAGATTCACAGACTTTACATTAAAACGACACATTGCAAATGTTGCCTACCAATGCCAAATAATTACCTAGAGGCCAGAGGAATGAATAAACACTACATATTGATTAAAATACTGCTGTTTAACCTTCTTTTAAGAAACAAAATGAATACATTTAATCTTTAGTTACAATTTTCAAGGTATGATACATGTTTCTGTCTAGCAATAAGTGCTGGTACATGAAATAGGATCATGGTTTACCTTTATTTAATCAATTTTTGGTCTGAAAGGTATTATATAATACCAATAATACATTTTTATTTCATGTCACCTTAGGTTCTACCTTACTCTACTCTATAGAATTGTAAACAGTGTGCTTTTTGCAAAAATAATCACTTTTTATGATACCATAGGCCAAAAAGTCAAATTTTACTTCAGATAATGAAACAGACTATAACTATAAAACCTGAAGATATATTTTGCAGAAAAGATGTTTTCCTATAATGAGTTCTGGTACCCTTTCATAAAAAGTGCCTGACAAGTGGGATTTGTGTATTTGACCAATTTGTAAATTTTGCTCTTACAGAGGTCATTATCCTTTTGGATAGGCTGAGCAAAAGTAACCGGACGGGCGAGACATCAACATTTTTTATTAAAAAAATCTTTCTTTCACTTAAAATTTCATATATGGGGCATTACACCTATAATGCTAAATTACATAAAAATGGAGAGAAAAGTATACCTGTCCACGGATTTTTTTTTGGAAAATTACCTTAAAGTTTAAGAATGGTTTTTCTACTTTCATTTCAGTGTTGTGGTCACATTGTACCACATTACACACTTTAGGAAGTGCTTCCACTGTAAAGACATTGACTGGAAAAAAATATATTCTTGTTCTACAGTAATGCCATACCTTTCAAAATATCCAACTCTTAAGCTATAGCAGTTATAAGCAAAAGCAGAAACAAAAGAGAAAATTGGGACTATTTTTTCATCCTGCCATCTTTTGACATGCACCGGAAATTCATTACATGAATAGGATAATGACCCCTTTAAGCAAAGCCAACAGTTCCGGATTTCCACCAAAATTTTTTTTTATGTTATTTAATGATTCTGTAAATAAAATAAGCATGCAGTTTGAATATATTGCTACTCAAATAAAAATTATGACATTTTCCAAAGATGTGGTGAATCCTTGTTTTAGCAATTTTTAACTGATAAGGACAGTAAGGGTATAATTTTTTCCTTCTGTTCAACAATTTTGGCACAACAGTCAAAATATCACCTTTTTATGACAGTACTGGTGTAATAGTTACCAAATAAGCAGAAACACATCTGATAAAAGCAACTTTTTATCAAGTGAGAGCTCATTTGAATATAGGGGGGGTTGAAAACAGTCGATTCTGTTGCTATGACGGTATGATATAAAAATTAACATTTTTCCTCACAAAAGAAAAAAACTAACTAAAAAAGCTTTTCTTAGCTGTAATGAGTGTATAAATGAACTTATTAAGTAGAAATACACCACAATGGAATTCAGGTTGAGAAGCAGAGGTCTCTTTTCTGTAGCTTAAACTTTAATAAAACTATGCACAAAGTAGAGTTTTGACTAGTTTTAAGAAAACTGACATTTAATTGTTATACAAAAAGACTCATTGGCATCTTTTCAGTCCTTTTTGCATGCCAAGTCACTGAAAAAGTAGAAAACATAGCAACTGACTAGACTGATTGGTTCAAAGTACCCAAAAGCATACTAGATTCACAGACTTTACATTAAAACGACACATTGCAAATGTTGCCTACCAATGCCAAATAATTACCTAGAGGCCAGAGGAATGAATAAACACTACATATTGATTAAAATACTGCTGTTTAACCTTCTTTTAAGAAACAAAATGAATACATTTAATCTTTAGTTACAATTTTCAAGGTATGATACATGTTTCTGTCTAGCAATAAGTGCTGGTACATGAAATAGGATCATGGTTTACCTTTATTTAATCAATTTTTGGTCTGAAAGGTATTATATAATACCAATAATACATTTTTATTTCATGTCACCTTAGGTTCTACCTTACTCTACTCTATAGAATTGTAAACAGTGTGCTTTTTGCAAAAATAATCACTTTTTATGATACCATAGGCCAAAAAGTCAAATTTTACTTCAGATAATGAAACAGACTATAACTATAAAACCTGAAGATATATTTTGCAGAAAAGATGTTTTCCTATAATGAGTTCTGGTACCCTTTCATAAAAAGTGCCTGACAAGTGGGATTTGTGTATTTGACCAATTTGTAAATTTTGCTCTTACAGAGGTCATTATCCTTTTGGATAGGCTGAGCAAAAGTAACCGGACGGGCGAGACATCAACATTTTTTATTAAAAAAATCTTTCTTTCACTTAAAATTTCATATATGGGGCATTACACCTATAATGCTAAATTACATAAAAATGGAGAGAAAAGTATACCTGTCCACGGATTTTTTTTTGGAAAATTACCTTAAAGTTTAAGAATGGTTTTTCTACTTTCATTTCAGTGTTGTGGTCACATTGTACCACATTACACACTTTAGGAAGTGCTTCCACTGTAAAGACATTGACTGGAAAAAAATATATTCTTGTTCTACAGTAATGCCATACCTTTCAAAATATCCAACTCTTAAGCAATAGCAGTTATAAGCAAAAGCAGAAACAAAAGAGAAAATTGGGACTATTTTTTCATCCTGCCATCTTTTGACATGCACCGGAAATTCATTACATGAATAGGATAATGACCCCTTTAAGCAAAGCCAACAGTTCCGGATTTCCACCAAAATTTTTTTTTATGTTATTTAATGATTCTGTAAATAAAATAAGCATGCAGTTTGAATATATTGCTACTCAAATAAAAATTATGACATTTTCCAAAGATGTGGTGAATCCTTGTTTTAGCAATTTTTAACTGATAAGGACAGTAAGGGTATAATTTTTTCCTTCTGTTCAACAATTTTGGCACAACAGTCAAAATATCACCTTTTTATGACAGTACTGGTGTAATAGTTACCAAATAAGCAGAAACACATCTGATAAAAGCAACTTTTTATCAAGTGAGAGCTCATTTGAATATAGGGGGGGTTGAAAACAGTCGATTCTGTTGCTATGACGGTATGATATAAAAATTAACATTTTTCCTCACAAAAGAAAAAAACTAACTAAAAAAGCTTTTCTTAGCTGTAATGAGTGTATAAATGAACTTATTAAGTAGAAATACACCACAATGGAATTCAGGTTGAGAAGCAGAGGTCTCTTTTCTGTAGCTTAAACTTTAATAAAACTATGCACAAAGTAGAGTTTTGACTAGTTTTAAGAAAACTGACATTTAATTGTTATACAAAAAGACTCATTGGCATCTTTTCAGTCCTTTTTGCATGCCAAGTCACTGAAAAAGTAGAAAACATAGCAACTGACTAGACTGATTGGTTCAAAGTACCCAAAAGCATACTAGATTCACAGACTTTACATTAAAACGACACATTGCAAATGTTGCCTACCAATGCCAAATAATTACCTAGAGGCCAGAGGAATGAATAAACACTACATATTGATTAAAATACTGCTGTTTAACCTTCTTTTAAGAAACAAAATGAATACATTTAATCTTTAGTTACAATTTTCAAGGTATGATACATGTTTCTGTCTAGCAATAAGTGCTGGTACATGAAATAGGATCATGGTTTACCTTTATTTAATCAATTTTTGGTCTGAAAGGTATTATATAATACCAATAATACATTTTTATTTCATGTCACCTTAGGTTCTACCTTACTCTACTCTATAGAATTGTAAACAGTGTGCTTTTTGCAAAAATAATCACTTTTTATGATACCATAGGCCAAAAAGTCAAATTTTACTTCAGATAATGAAACAGACTATAACTATAAAACCTGAAGATATATTTTGCAGAAAAGATGTTTTCCTATAATGAGTTCTGGTACCCTTTCATAAAAAGTGCCTGACAAGTGGGATTTGTGTATTTGACCAATTTGTAAATTTTGCTCTTACAGAGGTCATTATCCTTTTGGATAGGCTGAGCAAAAGTAACCGGACGGGCGAGACATCAACATTTTTTATTAAAAAAATCTTTCTTTCACTTAAAATTTCATATATGGGGCATTACACCTATAATGCTAAATTACATAAAAATGGAGAGAAAAGTATACCTGTCCACGGATTTTTTTTTGGAAAATTACCTTAAAGTTTAAGAATGGTTTTTCTACTTTCATTTCAGTGTTGTGGTCACATTGTACCACATTACACACTTTAGGAAGTGCTTCCACTGTAAAGACATTGACTGGAAAAAAATATATTCTTGTTCTACAGTAATGCCATACCTTTCAAAATATCCAACTCTTAAGCAATAGCAGTTATAAGCAAAAGCAGAAACAAAAGAGAAAATTGGGACTATTTTTTCATCCTGCCATCTTTTGACATGCACCGGAAATTCATTACATGAATAGGATAATGACCCCTTTAAGCAAAGCCAACAGTTCCGGATTTCCACCAAAATTTTTTTTTATGTTATTTAATGATTCTGTAAATAAAATAAGCATGCAGTTTGAATATATTGCTACTCAAATAAAAATTATGACATTTTCCAAAGATGTGGTGAATCCTTGTTTTAGCAATTTTTAACTGATAAGGACAGTAAGGGTATAATTTTTTCCTTCTGTTCAACAATTTTGGCACAACAGTCAAAATATCACCTTTTTATGACAGTACTGGTGTAATAGTTACCAAATAAGCAGAAACACATCTGATAAAAGCAACTTTTTATCAAGTGAGAGCTCATTTGAATATAGGGGGGGTTGAAAACAGTCGATTCTGTTGCTATGACGGTATGATATAAAAATTAACATTTTTCCTCACAAAAGAAAAAAACTAACTAAAAAAGCTTTTCTTAGCTGTAATGAGTGTATAAATGAACTTATTAAGTAGAAATACACCACAATGGAATTCAGGTTGAGAAGCAGAGGTCTCTTTTCTGTAGCTTAAACTTTAATAAAACTATGCACAAAGTAGAGTTTTGACTAGTTTTAAGAAAACTGACATTTAATTGTTATACAAAAAGACTCATTGGCATCTTTTCAGTCCTTTTTGCATGCCAAGTCACTGAAAAAGTAGAAAACATAGCAACTGACTAGACTGATTGGTTCAAAGTACCCAAAAGCATACTAGATTCACAGACTTTACATTAAAACGACACATTGCAAATGTTGCCTACCAATGCCAAATAATTACCTAGAGGCCAGAGGAATGAATAAACACTACATATTGATTAAAATACTGCTGTTTAACCTTCTTTTAAGAAACAAAATGAATACATTTAATCTTTAGTTACAATTTTCAAGGTATGATACATGTTTCTGTCTAGCAATAAGTGCTGGTACATGAAATAGGATCATGGTTTACCTTTATTTAATCAATTTTTGGTCTGAAAGGTATTATATAATACCAATAATACATTTTTATTTCATGTCACCTTAGGTTCTACCTTACTCTACTCTATAGAATTGTAAACAGTGTGCTTTTTGCAAAAATAATCACTTTTTATGATACCATAGGCCAAAAAGTCAAATTTTACTTCAGATAATGAAACAGACTATAACTATAAAACCTGAAGATATATTTTGCAGAAAAGATGTTTTCCTATAATGAGTTCTGGTACCCTTTCATAAAAAGTGCCTGACAAGTGGGATTTGTGTATTTGACCAATTTGTAAATTTTGCTCTTACAGAGGTCATTATCCTTTTGGATAGGCTGAGCAAAAGTAACCGGACGGGCGAGACATCAACATTTTTTATTAAAAAAATCTTTCTTTCACTTAAAATTTCATATATGGGGCATTACACCTATAATGCTAAATTACATAAAAATGGAGAGAAAAGTATACCTGTCCACGGATTTTTTTTTGGAAAATTACCTTAAAGTTTAAGAATGGTTTTTCTACTTTCATTTCAGTGTTGTGGTCACATTGTACCACATTACACACTTTAGGAAGTGCTTCCACTGTAAAGACATTGACTGGAAAAAAATATATTCTTGTTCTACAGTAATGCCATACCTTTCAAAATATCCAACTCTTAAGCAATAGCAGTTATAAGCAAAAGCAGAAACAAAAGAGAAAATTGGGACTATTTTTTCATCCTGCCATCTTTTGACATGCACCGGAAATTCATTACATGAATAGGATAATGACCCCTTTAAGCAAAGCCAACAGTTCCGGATTTCCACCAAAATTTTTTTTTATGTTATTTAATGATTCTGTAAATAAAATAAGCATGCAGTTTGAATATATTGCTACTCAAATAAAAATTATGACATTTTCCAAAGATGTGGTGAATCCTTGTTTTAGCAATTTTTAACTGATAAGGACAGTAAGGGTATAATTTTTTCCTTCTGTTCAACAATTTTGGCACAACAGTCAAAATATCACCTTTTTATGACAGTACTGGTGTAATAGTTACCAAATAAGCAGAAACACATCTGATAAAAGCAACTTTTTATCAAGTGAGAGCTCATTTGAATATAGGGGGGGTTGAAAACAGTCGATTCTGTTGCTATGACGGTATGATATAAAAATTAACATTTTTCCTCACAAAAGAAAAAAACTAACTAAAAAAGCTTTTCTTAGCTGTAATGAGTGTATAAATGAACTTATTAAGTAGAAATACACCACAATGGAATTCAGGTTGAGAAGCAGAGGTCTCTTTTCTGTAGCTTAAACTTTAATAAAACTATGCACAAAGTAGAGTTTTGACTAGTTTTAAGAAAACTGACATTTAATTGTTATACAAAAAGACTCATTGGCATCTTTTCAGTCCTTTTTGCATGCCAAGTCACTGAAAAAGTAGAAAACATAGCAACTGACTAGACTGATTGGTTCAAAGTACCCAAAAGCATACTAGATTCACAGACTTTACATTAAAACGACACATTGCAAATGTTGCCTACCAATGCCAAATAATTACCTAGAGGCCAGAGGAATGAATAAACACTACATATTGATTAAAATACTGCTGTTTAACCTTCTTTTAAGAAACAAAATGAATACATTTAATCTTTAGTTACAATTTTCAAGGTATGATACATGTTTCTGTCTAGCAATAAGTGCTGGTACATGAAATAGGATCATGGTTTACCTTTATTTAATCAATTTTTGGTCTGAAAGGTATTATATAATACCAATAATACATTTTTATTTCATGTCACCTTAGGTTCTACCTTACTCTACTCTATAGAATTGTAAACAGTGTGCTTTTTGCAAAAATAATCACTTTTTATGATACCATAGGCCAAAAAGTCAAATTTTACTTCAGATAATGAAACAGACTATAACTATAAAACCTGAAGATATATTTTGCAGAAAAGATGTTTTCCTATAATGAGTTCTGGTACCCTTTCATAAAAAGTGCCTGACAAGTGGGATTTGTGTATTTGACCAATTTGTAAATTTTGCTCTTACAGAGGTCATTATCCTTTTGGATAGGCTGAGCAAAAGTAACCGGACGGGCGAGACATCAACATTTTTTATTAAAAAAATCTTTCTTTCACTTAAAATTTCATATATGGGGCATTACACCTATAATGCTAAATTACATAAAAATGGAGAGAAAAGTATACCTGTCCACGGATTTTTTTTTGGAAAATTACCTTAAAGTTTAAGAATGGTTTTTCTACTTTCATTTCAGTGTTGTGGTCACATTGTACCACATTACACACTTTAGGAAGTGCTTCCACTGTAAAGACATTGACTGGAAAAAAATATATTCTTGTTCTACAGTAATGCCATACCTTTCAAAATATCCAACTCTTAAGCAATAGCAGTTATAAGCAAAAGCAGAAACAAAAGAGAAAATTGGGACTATTTTTTCATCCTGCCATCTTTTGACATGCACCGGAAATTCATTACATGAATAGGATAATGACCCCTTTAAGCAAAGCCAACAGTTCCGGATTTCCACCAAAATTTTTTTTTATGTTATTTAATGATTCTGTAAATAAAATAAGCATGCAGTTTGAATATATTGCTACTCAAATAAAAATTATGACATTTTCCAAAGATGTGGTGAATCCTTGTTTTAGCAATTTTTAACTGATAAGGACAGTAAGGGTATAATTTTTTCCTTCTGTTCAACAATTTTGGCACAACAGTCAAAATATCACCTTTTTATGACAGTACTGGTGTAATAGTTACCAAATAAGCAGAAACACATCTGATAAAAGCAACTTTTTATCAAGTGAGAGCTCATTTGAATATAGGGGGGGTTGAAAACAGTCGATTCTGTTGCTATGACGGTATGATATAAAAATTAACATTTTTCCTCACAAAAGAAAAAAACTAACTAAAAAAGCTTTTCTTAGCTGTAATGAGTGTATAAATGAACTTATTAAGTAGAAATACACCACAATGGAATTCAGGTTGAGAAGCAGAGGTCTCTTTTCTGTAGCTTAAACTTTAATAAAACTATGCACAAAGTAGAGTTTTGACTAGTTTTAAGAAAACTGACATTTAATTGTTATACAAAAAGACTCATTGGCATCTTTTCAGTCCTTTTTGCATGCCAAGTCACTGAAAAAGTAGAAAACATAGCAACTGACTAGACTGATTGGTTCAAAGTACCCAAAAGCATACTAGATTCACAGACTTTACATTAAAACGACACATTGCAAATGTTGCCTACCAATGCCAAATAATTACCTAGAGGCCAGAGGAATGAATAAACACTACATATTGATTAAAATACTGCTGTTTAACCTTCTTTTAAGAAACAAAATGAATACATTTAATCTTTAGTTACAATTTTCAAGGTATGATACATGTTTCTGTCTAGCAATAAGTGCTGGTACATGAAATAGGATCATGGTTTACCTTTATTTAATCAATTTTTGGTCTGAAAGGTATTATATAATACCAATAATACATTTTTATTTCATGTCACCTTAGGTTCTACCTTACTCTACTCTATAGAATTGTAAACAGTGTGCTTTTTGCAAAAATAATCACTTTTTATGATACCATAGGCCAAAAAGTCAAATTTTACTTCAGATAATGAAACAGACTATAACTATAAAACCTGAAGATATATTTTGCAGAAAAGATGTTTTCCTATAATGAGTTCTGGTACCCTTTCATAAAAAGTGCCTGACAAGTGGGATTTGTGTATTTGACCAATTTGTAAATTTTGCTCTTACAGAGGTCATTATCCTTTTGGATAGGCTGAGCAAAAGTAACCGGACGGGCGAGACATCAACATTTTTTATTAAAAAAATCTTTCTTTCACTTAAAATTTCATATATGGGGCATTACACCTATAATGCTAAATTACATAAAAATGGAGAGAAAAGTATACCTGTCCACGGATTTTTTTTTGGAAAATTACCTTAAAGTTTAAGAATGGTTTTTCTACTTTCATTTCAGTGTTGTGGTCACATTGTACCACATTACACACTTTAGGAAGTGCTTCCACTGTAAAGACATTGACTGGAAAAAAATATATTCTTGTTCTACAGTAATGCCATACCTTTCAAAATATCCAACTCTTAAGCAATAGCAGTTATAAGCAAAAGCAGAAACAAAAGAGAAAATTGGGACTATTTTTTCATCCTGCCATCTTTTGACATGCACCGGAAATTCATTACATGAATAGGATAATGACCCCTTTAAGCAAAGCCAACAGTTCCGGATTTCCACCAAAATTTTTTTTTATGTTATTTAATGATTCTGTAAATAAAATAAGCATGCAGTTTGAATATATTGCTACTCAAATAAAAATTATGACATTTTCCAAAGATGTGGTGAATCCTTGTTTTAGCAATTTTTAACTGATAAGGACAGTAAGGGTATAATTTTTTCCTTCTGTTCAACAATTTTGGCACAACAGTCAAAATATCACCTTTTTATGACAGTACTGGTGTAATAGTTACCAAATAAGCAGAAACACATCTGATAAAAGCAACTTTTTATCAAGTGAGAGCTCATTTGAATATAGGGGGGGTTGAAAACAGTCGATTCTGTTGCTATGACGGTATGATATAAAAATTAACATTTTTCCTCACAAAAGAAAAAAACTAACTAAAAAAGCTTTTCTTAGCTGTAATGAGTGTATAAATGAACTTATTAAGTAGAAATACACCACAATGGAATTCAGGTTGAGAAGCAGAGGTCTCTTTTCTGTAGCTTAAACTTTAATAAAACTATGCACAAAGTAGAGTTTTGACTAGTTTTAAGAAAACTGACATTTAATTGTTATACAAAAAGACTCATTGGCATCTTTTCAGTCCTTTTTGCATGCCAAGTCACTGAAAAAGTAGAAAACATAGCAACTGACTAGACTGATTGGTTCAAAGTACCCAAAAGCATACTAGATTCACAGACTTTACATTAAAACGACACATTGCAAATGTTGCCTACCAATGCCAAATAATTACCTAGAGGCCAGAGGAATGAATAAACACTACATATTGATTAAAATACTGCTGTTTAACCTTCTTTTAAGAAACAAAATGAATACATTTAATCTTTAGTTACAATTTTCAAGGTATGATACATGTTTCTGTCTAGCAATAAGTGCTGGTACATGAAATAGGATCATGGTTTACCTTTATTTAATCAATTTTTGGTCTGAAAGGTATTATATAATACCAATAATACATTTTTATTTCATGTCACCTTAGGTTCTACCTTACTCTACTCTATAGAATTGTAAACAGTGTGCTTTTTGCAAAAATAATCACTTTTTATGATACCATAGGCCAAAAAGTCAAATTTTACTTCAGATAATGAAACAGACTATAACTATAAAACCTGAAGATATATTTTGCAGAAAAGATGTTTTCCTATAATGAGTTCTGGTACCCTTTCATAAAAAGTGCCTGACAAGTGGGATTTGTGTATTTGACCAATTTGTAAATTTTGCTCTTACAGAGGTCATTATCCTTTTGGATAGGCTGAGCAAAAGTAACCGGACGGGCGAGACATCAACATTTTTTATTAAAAAAATCTTTCTTTCACTTAAAATTTCATATATGGGGCATTACACCTATAATGCTAAATTACATAAAAATGGAGAGAAAAGTATACCTGTCCACGGATTTTTTTTTGGAAAATTACCTTAAAGTTTAAGAATGGTTTTTCTACTTTCATTTCAGTGTTGTGGTCACATTGTACCACATTACACACTTTAGGAAGTGCTTCCACTGTAAAGACATTGACTGGAAAAAAATATATTCTTGTTCTACAGTAATGCCATACCTTTCAAAATATCCAACTCTTAAGCAATAGCAGTTATAAGCAAAAGCAGAAACAAAAGAGAAAATTGGGACTATTTTTTCATCCTGCCATCTTTTGACATGCACCGGAAATTCATTACATGAATAGGATAATGACCCCTTTAAGCAAAGCCAACAGTTCCGGATTTCCACCAAAATTTTTTTTTATGTTATTTAATGATTCTGTAAATAAAATAAGCATGCAGTTTGAATATATTGCTACTCAAATAAAAATTATGACATTTTCCAAAGATGTGGTGAATCCTTGTTTTAGCAATTTTTAACTGATAAGGACAGTAAGGGTATAATTTTTTCCTTCTGTTCAACAATTTTGGCACAACAGTCAAAATATCACCTTTTTATGACAGTACTGGTGTAATAGTTACCAAATAAGCAGAAACACATCTGATAAAAGCAACTTTTTATCAAGTGAGAGCTCATTTGAATATAGGGGGGGTTGAAAACAGTCGATTCTGTTGCTATGACGGTATGATATAAAAATTAACATTTTTCCTCACAAAAGAAAAAAACTAACTAAAAAAGCTTTTCTTAGCTGTAATGAGTGTATAAATGAACTTATTAAGTAGAAATACACCACAATGGAATTCAGGTTGAGAAGCAGAGGTCTCTTTTCTGTAGCTTAAACTTTAATAAAACTATGCACAAAGTAGAGTTTTGACTAGTTTTAAGAAAACTGACATTTAATTGTTATACAAAAAGACTCATTGGCATCTTTTCAGTCCTTTTTGCATGCCAAGTCACTGAAAAAGTAGAAAACATAGCAACTGACTAGACTGATTGGTTCAAAGTACCCAAAAGCATACTAGATTCACAGACTTTACATTAAAACGACACATTGCAAATGTTGCCTACCAATGCCAAATAATTACCTAGAGGCCAGAGGAATGAATAAACACTACATATTGATTAAAATACTGCTGTTTAACCTTCTTTTAAGAAACAAAATGAATACATTTAATCTTTAGTTACAATTTTCAAGGTATGATACATGTTTCTGTCTAGCAATAAGTGCTGGTACATGAAATAGGATCATGGTTTACCTTTATTTAATCAATTTTTGGTCTGAAAGGTATTATATAATACCAATAATACATTTTTATTTCATGTCACCTTAGGTTCTACCTTACTCTACTCTATAGAATTGTAAACAGTGTGCTTTTTGCAAAAATAATCACTTTTTATGATACCATAGGCCAAAAAGTCAAATTTTACTTCAGATAATGAAACAGACTATAACTATAAAACCTGAAGATATATTTTGCAGAAAAGATGTTTTCCTATAATGAGTTCTGGTACCCTTTCATAAAAAGTGCCTGACAAGTGGGATTTGTGTATTTGACCAATTTGTAAATTTTGCTCTTACAGAGGTCATTATCCTTTTGGATAGGCTGAGCAAAAGTAACCGGACGGGCGAGACATCAACATTTTTTATTAAAAAAATCTTTCTTTCACTTAAAATTTCATATATGGGGCATTACACCTATAATGCTAAATTACATAAAAATGGAGAGAAAAGTATACCTGTCCACGGATTTTTTTTTGGAAAATTACCTTAAAGTTTAAGAATGGTTTTTCTACTTTCATTTCAGTGTTGTGGTCACATTGTACCACATTACACACTTTAGGAAGTGCTTCCACTGTAAAGACATTGACTGGAAAAAAATATATTCTTGTTCTACAGTAATGCCATACCTTTCAAAATATCCAACTCTTAAGCAATAGCAGTTATAAGCAAAAGCAGAAACAAAAGAGAAAATTGGGACTATTTTTTCATCCTGCCATCTTTTGACATGCACCGGAAATTCATTACATGAATAGGATAATGACCCCTTTAAGCAAAGCCAACAGTTCCGGATTTCCACCAAAATTTTTTTTTATGTTATTTAATGATTCTGTAAATAAAATAAGCATGCAGTTTGAATATATTGCTACTCAAATAAAAATTATGACATTTTCCAAAGATGTGGTGAATCCTTGTTTTAGCAATTTTTAACTGATAAGGACAGTAAGGGTATAATTTTTTCCTTCTGTTCAACAATTTTGGCACAACAGTCAAAATATCACCTTTTTATGACAGTACTGGTGTAATAGTTACCAAATAAGCAGAAACACATCTGATAAAAGCAACTTTTTATCAAGTGAGAGCTCATTTGAATATAGGGGGGGTTGAAAACAGTCGATTCTGTTGCTATGACGGTATGATATAAAAATTAACATTTTTCCTCACAAAAGAAAAAAACTAACTAAAAAAGCTTTTCTTAGCTGTAATGAGTGTATAAATGAACTTATTAAGTAGAAATACACCACAATGGAATTCAGGTTGAGAAGCAGAGGTCTCTTTTCTGTAGCTTAAACTTTAATAAAACTATGCACAAAGTAGAGTTTTGACTAGTTTTAAGAAAACTGACATTTAATTGTTATACAAAAAGACTCATTGGCATCTTTTCAGTCCTTTTTGCATGCCAAGTCACTGAAAAAGTAGAAAACATAGCAACTGACTAGACTGATTGGTTCAAAGTACCCAAAAGCATACTAGATTCACAGACTTTACATTAAAACGACACATTGCAAATGTTGCCTACCAATGCCAAATAATTACCTAGAGGCCAGAGGAATGAATAAACACTACATATTGATTAAAATACTGCTGTTTAACCTTCTTTTAAGAAACAAAATGAATACATTTAATCTTTAGTTACAATTTTCAAGGTATGATACATGTTTCTGTCTAGCAATAAGTGCTGGTACATGAAATAGGATCATGGTTTACCTTTATTTAATCAATTTTTGGTCTGAAAGGTATTATATAATACCAATAATACATTTTTATTTCATGTCACCTTAGGTTCTACCTTACTCTACTCTATAGAATTGTAAACAGTGTGCTTTTTGCAAAAATAATCACTTTTTATGATACCATAGGCCAAAAAGTCAAATTTTACTTCAGATAATGAAACAGACTATAACTATAAAACCTGAAGATATATTTTGCAGAAAAGATGTTTTCCTATAATGAGTTCTGGTACCCTTTCATAAAAAGTGCCTGACAAGTGGGATTTGTGTATTTGACCAATTTGTAAATTTTGCTCTTACAGAGGTCATTATCCTTTTGGATAGGCTGAGCAAAAGTAACCGGACGGGCGAGACATCAACATTTTTTATTAAAAAAATCTTTCTTTCACTTAAAATTTCATATATGGGGCATTACACCTATAATGCTAAATTACATAAAAATGGAGAGAAAAGTATACCTGTCCACGGATTTTTTTTTGGAAAATTACCTTAAAGTTTAAGAATGGTTTTTCTACTTTCATTTCAGTGTTGTGGTCACATTGTACCACATTACACACTTTAGGAAGTGCTTCCACTGTAAAGACATTGACTGGAAAAAAATATATTCTTGTTCTACAGTAATGCCATACCTTTCAAAATATCCAACTCTTAAGCAATAGCAGTTATAAGCAAAAGCAGAAACAAAAGAGAAAATTGGGACTATTTTTTCATCCTGCCATCTTTTGACATGCACCGGAAATTCATTACATGAATAGGATAATGACCCCTTTAAGCAAAGCCAACAGTTCCGGATTTCCACCAAAATTTTTTTTTATGTTATTTAATGATTCTGTAAATAAAATAAGCATGCAGTTTGAATATATTGCTACTCAAATAAAAATTATGACATTTTCCAAAGATGTGGTGAATCCTTGTTTTAGCAATTTTTAACTGATAAGGACAGTAAGGGTATAATTTTTTCCTTCTGTTCAACAATTTTGGCACAACAGTCAAAATATCACCTTTTTATGACAGTACTGGTGTAATAGTTACCAAATAAGCAGAAACACATCTGATAAAAGCAACTTTTTATCAAGTGAGAGCTCATTTGAATATAGGGGGGGTTGAAAACAGTCGATTCTGTTGCTATGACGGTATGATATAAAAATTAACATTTTTCCTCACAAAAGAAAAAAACTAACTAAAAAAGCTTTTCTTAGCTGTAATGAGTGTATAAATGAACTTATTAAGTAGAAATACACCACAATGGAATTCAGGTTGAGAAGCAGAGGTCTCTTTTCTGTAGCTTAAACTTTAATAAAACTATGCACAAAGTAGAGTTTTGACTAGTTTTAAGAAAACTGACATTTAATTGTTATACAAAAAGACTCATTGGCATCTTTTCAGTCCTTTTTGCATGCCAAGTCACTGAAAAAGTAGAAAACATAGCAACTGACTAGACTGATTGGTTCAAAGTACCCAAAAGCATACTAGATTCACAGACTTTACATTAAAACGACACATTGCAAATGTTGCCTACCAATGCCAAATAATTACCTAGAGGCCAGAGGAATGAATAAACACTACATATTGATTAAAATACTGCTGTTTAACCTTCTTTTAAGAAACAAAATGAATACATTTAATCTTTAGTTACAATTTTCAAGGTATGATACATGTTTCTGTCTAGCAATAAGTGCTGGTACATGAAATAGGATCATGGTTTACCTTTATTTAATCAATTTTTGGTCTGAAAGGTATTATATAATACCAATAATACATTTTTATTTCATGTCACCTTAGGTTCTACCTTACTCTACTCTATAGAATTGTAAACAGTGTGCTTTTTGCAAAAATAATCACTTTTTATGATACCATAGGCCAAAAAGTCAAATTTTACTTCAGATAATGAAACAGACTATAACTATAAAACCTGAAGATATATTTTGCAGAAAAGATGTTTTCCTATAATGAGTTCTGGTACCCTTTCATAAAAAGTGCCTGACAAGTGGGATTTGTGTATTTGACCAATTTGTAAATTTTGCTCTTACAGAGGTCATTATCCTTTTGGATAGGCTGAGCAAAAGTAACCGGACGGGCGAGACATCAACATTTTTTATTAAAAAAATCTTTCTTTCACTTAAAATTTCATATATGGGGCATTACACCTATAATGCTAAATTACATAAAAATGGAGAGAAAAGTATACCTGTCCACGGATTTTTTTTTGGAAAATTACCTTAAAGTTTAAGAATGGTTTTTCTACTTTCATTTCAGTGTTGTGGTCACATTGTACCACATTACACACTTTAGGAAGTGCTTCCACTGTAAAGACATTGACTGGAAAAAAATATATTCTTGTTCTACAGTAATGCCATACCTTTCAAAATATCCAACTCTTAAGCAATAGCAGTTATAAGCAAAAGCAGAAACAAAAGAGAAAATTGGGACTATTTTTTCATCCTGCCATCTTTTGACATGCACCGGAAATTCATTACATGAATAGGATAATGACCCCTTTAAGCAAAGCCAACAGTTCCGGATTTCCACCAAAATTTTTTTTTATGTTATTTAATGATTCTGTAAATAAAATAAGCATGCAGTTTGAATATATTGCTACTCAAATAAAAATTATGACATTTTCCAAAGATGTGGTGAATCCTTGTTTTAGCAATTTTTAACTGATAAGGACAGTAAGGGTATAATTTTTTCCTTCTGTTCAACAATTTTGGCACAACAGTCAAAATATCACCTTTTTATGACAGTACTGGTGTAATAGTTACCAAATAAGCAGAAACACATCTGATAAAAGCAACTTTTTATCAAGTGAGAGCTCATTTGAATATAGGGGGGGTTGAAAACAGTCGATTCTGTTGCTATGACGGTATGATATAAAAATTAACATTTTTCCTCACAAAAGAAAAAAACTAACTAAAAAAGCTTTTCTTAGCTGTAATGAGTGTATAAATGAACTTATTAAGTAGAAATACACCACAATGGAATTCAGGTTGAGAAGCAGAGGTCTCTTTTCTGTAGCTTAAACTTTAATAAAACTATGCACAAAGTAGAGTTTTGACTAGTTTTAAGAAAACTGACATTTAATTGTTATACAAAAAGACTCATTGGCATCTTTTCAGTCCTTTTTGCATGCCAAGTCACTGAAAAAGTAGAAAACATAGCAACTGACTAGACTGATTGGTTCAAAGTACCCAAAAGCATACTAGATTCACAGACTTTACATTAAAACGACACATTGCAAATGTTGCCTACCAATGCCAAATAATTACCTAGAGGCCAGAGGAATGAATAAACACTACATATTGATTAAAATACTGCTGTTTAACCTTCTTTTAAGAAACAAAATGAATACATTTAATCTTTAGTTACAATTTTCAAGGTATGATACATGTTTCTGTCTAGCAATAAGTGCTGGTACATGAAATAGGATCATGGTTTACCTTTATTTAATCAATTTTTGGTCTGAAAGGTATTATATAATACCAATAATACATTTTTATTTCATGTCACCTTAGGTTCTACCTTACTCTACTCTATAGAATTGTAAACAGTGTGCTTTTTGCAAAAATAATCACTTTTTATGATACCATAGGCCAAAAAGTCAAATTTTACTTCAGATAATGAAACAGACTATAACTATAAAACCTGAAGATATATTTTGCAGAAAAGATGTTTTCCTATAATGAGTTCTGGTACCCTTTCATAAAAAGTGCCTGACAAGTGGGATTTGTGTATTTGACCAATTTGTAAATTTTGCTCTTACAGAGGTCATTATCCTTTTGGATAGGCTGAGCAAAAGTAACCGGACGGGCGAGACATCAACATTTTTTATTAAAAAAATCTTTCTTTCACTTAAAATTTCATATATGGGGCATTACACCTATAATGCTAAATTACATAAAAATGGAGAGAAAAGTATACCTGTCCACGGATTTTTTTTTGGAAAATTACCTTAAAGTTTAAGAATGGTTTTTCTACTTTCATTTCAGTGTTGTGGTCACATTGTACCACATTACACACTTTAGGAAGTGCTTCCACTGTAAAGACATTGACTGGAAAAAAATATATTCTTGTTCTACAGTAATGCCATACCTTTCAAAATATCCAACTCTTAAGCAATAGCAGTTATAAGCAAAAGCAGAAACAAAAGAGAAAATTGGGACTATTTTTTCATCCTGCCATCTTTTGACATGCACCGGAAATTCATTACATGAATAGGATAATGACCCCTTTAAGCAAAGCCAACAGTTCCGGATTTCCACCAAAATTTTTTTTTATGTTATTTAATGATTCTGTAAATAAAATAAGCATGCAGTTTGAATATATTGCTACTCAAATAAAAATTATGACATTTTCCAAAGATGTGGTGAATCCTTGTTTTAGCAATTTTTAACTGATAAGGACAGTAAGGGTATAATTTTTTCCTTCTGTTCAACAATTTTGGCACAACAGTCAAAATATCACCTTTTTATGACAGTACTGGTGTAATAGTTACCAAATAAGCAGAAACACATCTGATAAAAGCAACTTTTTATCAAGTGAGAGCTCATTTGAATATAGGGGGGGTTGAAAACAGTCGATTCTGTTGCTATGACGGTATGATATAAAAATTAACATTTTTCCTCACAAAAGAAAAAAACTAACTAAAAAAGCTTTTCTTAGCTGTAATGAGTGTATAAATGAACTTATTAAGTAGAAATACACCACAATGGAATTCAGGTTGAGAAGCAGAGGTCTCTTTTCTGTAGCTTAAACTTTAATAAAACTATGCACAAAGTAGAGTTTTGACTAGTTTTAAGAAAACTGACATTTAATTGTTATACAAAAAGACTCATTGGCATCTTTTCAGTCCTTTTTGCATGCCAAGTCACTGAAAAAGTAGAAAACATAGCAACTGACTAGACTGATTGGTTCAAAGTACCCAAAAGCATACTAGATTCACAGACTTTACATTAAAACGACACATTGCAAATGTTGCCTACCAATGCCAAATAATTACCTAGAGGCCAGAGGAATGAATAAACACTACATATTGATTAAAATACTGCTGTTTAACCTTCTTTTAAGAAACAAAATGAATACATTTAATCTTTAGTTACAATTTTCAAGGTATGATACATGTTTCTGTCTAGCAATAAGTGCTGGTACATGAAATAGGATCATGGTTTACCTTTATTTAATCAATTTTTGGTCTGAAAGGTATTATATAATACCAATAATACATTTTTATTTCATGTCACCTTAGGTTCTACCTTACTCTACTCTATAGAATTGTAAACAGTGTGCTTTTTGCAAAAATAATCACTTTTTATGATACCATAGGCCAAAAAGTCAAATTTTACTTCAGATAATGAAACAGACTATAACTATAAAACCTGAAGATATATTTTGCAGAAAAGATGTTTTCCTATAATGAGTTCTGGTACCCTTTCATAAAAAGTGCCTGACAAGTGGGATTTGTGTATTTGACCAATTTGTAAATTTTGCTCTTACAGAGGTCATTATCCTTTTGGATAGGCTGAGCAAAAGTAACCGGACGGGCGAGACATCAACATTTTTTATTAAAAAAATCTTTCTTTCACTTAAAATTTCATATATGGGGCATTACACCTATAATGCTAAATTACATAAAAATGGAGAGAAAAGTATACCTGTCCACGGATTTTTTTTTGGAAAATTACCTTAAAGTTTAAGAATGGTTTTTCTACTTTCATTTCAGTGTTGTGGTCACATTGTACCACATTACACACTTTAGGAAGTGCTTCCACTGTAAAGACATTGACTGGAAAAAAATATATTCTTGTTCTACAGTAATGCCATACCTTTCAAAATATCCAACTCTTAAGCAATAGCAGTTATAAGCAAAAGCAGAAACAAAAGAGAAAATTGGGACTATTTTTTCATCCTGCCATCTTTTGACATGCACCGGAAATTCATTACATGAATAGGATAATGACCCCGAAAGACATAGTACCAGGATAAAAATGGTCTCCCTTTATTATTAACTTCCGTAAATAGAATACCCACAACATTTCTTATTATATGAAACTTTGATATCACCCAAGCATTTTTGCTGTCGAACCTCATACATCATCTTGATTTTTCACTCATTTAAAATGATCCCTTGTAGCAAAATTCTGTTCATTTATAGTAATTAAGTGTACTTCGAAATATTTTCTCCTTTATCCATCGTTAGCAGTGAACACAAATATATCGCCGCCCTCCTGGGCAGCGATAATGAATGAATTAAGATTGAACAACGTTTAACAGCAAAATAAAAAATGAGTCAAACTTCGGCCGCATATCAGTAACAGTTAAGCTAATTATATTCACAGGCATAGCCTTGTCCATGGATGACAAAATTCTTTTCCGCGAGTTCATTTTAATTATCTTCCTTAAGTAGCAGTTTAATTTTACACCGGTGAGCCCTTTTGTGATTTTAATAAAAGTTTTGACTTCGCGTTCAGTTCAGTACGGGTCACTTTGTTGAACAAAAAAAACAGAAAATATTGCGATTAAACACAATACTTTGCGCTGAAACGCAAAAGCTATTGTGATTAAACACAATCTTTGCAATCTTTGTGATTAAACACAATCATTGCAATCTCTGTGATTAAACACAATCATTGTGAATAATTGCAAACGCATTAAGCAAAAGTTTACCGTAATGGGTGTGTGATTTGATAAAAGGAGGTGCGAAAGGAGTACGCGATATGGAATGAGACATGCGTGCTATATAGGATATGTTCTATAGAGTTAGAACAACAAATGTATTTTTATCTAAACATTCGATATATAATGATATATATTTTTGTTTTATACGACAGCGGCAATCTTGTTTCGCACCCTATCACACCCCTTTTTTGCAACTCCTTTTATCATATCGCACCCCATTACGGTATGCTTGTGCGTATAAACGCAATAATTAATGCGTTTAATCACAATACTATTCGCAATGATTGCGTTTATATTCGCAAATATCAAGTTTAAACGAAAAGTATTGCGTTTAATCGCAATAAGTTGTGCGTTTAATCGAAAAGTATTGAGTTTAATATTTTGAGTTTGAACGCAATAAAAAAACCTACTAAGTGGTCCGAATAATCTTCCTTAGTTCACTGGAAATTGTACTAACATGTATTAGAATTGGGATGTTTTTATAGGAGCAGTATGGAATCCTGCAAACCTACAGTGAAATCTGATGAAATGATGTAAATAACGAAAAAGTTGAAGAAAAACTACTTGAGAAATGCGAAGCCTTAATGTTAATGCTACGCTGCTAAAACCAGGGAAAGAGAGCTATAAGCTGGACCGAGGACATCCAAATTGGTTATCTGCCGACATGTGAAAGAGTTCCATATGAAATCACACTCCAAAGAGTAAAATCCTGAATATAAAGAAATATCTTTGGATCTTTTTTATAATGCAACATCCATTACATACACACAATTTTATTTTGTTTATGTTGATCTATATGACCCAAATATATCCTTTTTGGAACTCTTGTCCTGACTTTTTTTATATATTTTTATATACAATGTGGTTCTTTTGTCGATAAGTCGTTTTGGGTACAATCGAATAGAAATTTTTTTTTAAATTTTTATTCAATTGTTTTAGGTAGCGCTATTTTAATTATAAATAATGCTATTAAAGACTATCTTTGATTAAATTCCCATGGTTCCACCAAACAGTGGTAAGCAGATGCAGGGGTAACCGATATAATACCGGTCTTTTGGATTAAGCAACTGATAAAACGTGCGCAAATGATAACTGATTTCGCGATGAAAAGAATAATTTAAATCACGGAAATCGCAAAAAAAGTAAAAGACGCAAATTACTTCCCGTAAATTTAATTTAAATTAGATTGAGTGAGAATACCTTATTTTATAACTGGAGTTGTGAGTTCGGGAAAGGTATGCCCCTCTTCAATTGACAGATTGCCAGCTTTCCCGCTAAAGGTGTAACCCCAACTACCACCCTACTATACACATTGGACTCGTGCATGTCATATAGCTGAAACATGGTCAATGATGATGAAATTGCAGTTAAACGCAATTCAATATGTCTACCAAGTCTTCTGTTCTGATATAAGGTAGGGTGTTGGGAGCGAGATTGAAATCATAATTGACTACGGGGAACAACAAACAAGTAATTCAGCAATTATTGTTTACCAACTATTGTTGTTTATATATTCCTGACTATGATAATTGCGCTATTTATGGCATCGTTCAGATTAAAATTTAATAAAATTATTAAACAACTTAAGCAATTTAAAAATAATTATAAAATAAAATAAATATAAATACGAATGTTTTTGTCCTTTTAACTAGTCGAGCGATTTATAGTAATTTGGTAACGGGCAATTTTTCTAAATGTGTGAAGTTTTTTACGGGGCGATTTTCCGTGGGGCGTTTTGAGTTGTTCCATCCGAGACCGTGTATACATACACAATTAATTGTATTAAATATTTTGTAAACTTCAGTGGCGATAGTTCGCAATTTTCCAATCTGCGTGGTCGGCAGCTAAAAACTAATTTTAAATAATCGTATCCTCGCTAACGGCAGTAAAATTCGGCCTATCGGCTGCTATGCTATTACAACATACTGAAGAGGATTTTTATTTTTTTGAGCTTTTATAATGATCCAAGTGCTCATTTCTGTTCTTCTCCGCCTTTATTATTATTATTATTATTATTATTTTTTATTATTATTATTATTATATCTATATGTTTTTTTTTATTTACAAGGCTGTGTCAATGGGTCATTATATATATATATATAACAGATTACTGGAATAAGTAAGCTGTCGAAATGAAATATTGAAAAAGTGAAATGTTCCGATAACTCTTGCTTTACAACTTTTTTCTAAAAAAAACACCAATTTTTCTAAAAAAAACTATATTTTAGAAGCCCCCCAAAAAGCAACGTTAAAAAAATCTCTTTATCAATTTAGTTTTTTTTCTTGTACGTTTCCTTGTTTCTAGGGTTTAGCTGATGAACATGCGTGTGGGAAATATTGCCAATTTTATAATGGAAGTTTTTTTTTTTCATGTTTGCTCGTTCGGACTTGTGAATGTTTGTTTTATGTAACTTAACTCGTTTCATCTTAAGTTAAAAAAGGGACAATTTCTACTTTTGAAACTTAGTTTAAATTCATTGTTACATGTGTTATGATGACTTTATTAAATTGTTAACTAATTATGTATATGTGTGTATAGAAGAGTTTGTATTTAAAACTTATATATTACCCTCAATGATCCTCGCATTTTCTTTTTGTGAAATACGTCACACGTTGTGTCTCTCTGACAAAAATACCCGGATATTGAAAGGTGCGAGATTACCTGATCAAGTTCAAAAGATGTTTTAATAAGTTTTCATACCAGGAACAAAGGTAAATATTTTTAAAATTAGGACATAAGTGACAAAATCAGTGATTTTGCTTTGAAATTTAGTATGCAGTATGCAATATTTAATTGATTTTTTGAGAAACATAATTTTTATTTTGTGAGTCTGCTGTCTGAGTAATCGTAATTTGACCTGCACGCGGTCTTTCCGATTGATGATCGCGTACCCCAAATTAACAGGAAGCAATTATAATCAAGTAATTAAATTTTGTCTCTGTAAGGAGTAATTTCGGTAATTATCAAAGTATGAAACCATAAACGACGACGCCTTCAAAAAGTTAATACACAGTTTTCAATAAATTGTTACCTTTTAACTATAAATAGTGTGTGGACGCAATGTCTCATACCTGAGGGACTAGTCACAGCATTTACAGGTAATATTTTTTTTTATTCAAATTATTTGTGATGCTGCTGTTTGTGTGCGTGAAAGTGTTAAATAGGAATAAATAAATATTTCATAAATGCATTAATACTTTTTGGCCAGGAAAGTTTTGAAAGTATTCAAATAGGTTAATACCCCTCCATACATGTATATTAAAAGTCAGCGTACCTTGGCAGAGGCTTTTAAGGTATCCGACCCATAATTGAAGTTACCGATATATTTTATTTTTTTACAAAGAAATACAGCTTTATTAAATAAATGTATTTCTAATTAATGATACAATTAAATATATTGTTTTACTTCGAGTTAATGGTAACACTTTTTAGCCAAAAAAGTTAGTTACTCAAGAAGTATTTCCGATGTTTGCCGAACATTACCGACGTCTGCTCCATTAAAACACAATAGACATCCGGGACACCAAATATGATCACGTGGTCTATTATGGTCCGGATACCTTAAAGTGACAAATAAAAACTGCTTTTAGTCCAGCTTATGATCCTATCGTAGATCCAAAACGGTGCAAGTTGAAGTCAACAATTAGTTTCTACATGTAATAGGCGTTTTGAAATGCAGCATTTTTTTTTTTCTTTTTGACAGTCGATTGTTGTCAATTCGTAATCCTTCGGGTTATGTTGTGTGCAGTCTGCAGAGGCGGAAAAAGTCTTGATGTTTGTCTGAATACCATTGAATGTAACGAAAGCAGACAAACTTAAATTGTACAGAACGTTAGGTCCCTTTGAAAACAAAAAATCTTCCAATGTAAATTTCCCGTAGCAAAAGTCAAGGATGATTTATGACATGCAAACAACATAGGCATAGTATAAAATGTAGACAGGTTATTGTGGGGAAAATTTTTTTCTGCTGTATTAAAAAAGTTACAATATTCAATAAGTATAAAATTAAAGCAAAAAAACACTCCATGGGGTTGTGACTGTTAGTATACAACATGAACAAAGCATAATGTAATAAAATGGTTCACAAGCAGCACTTAAACTGTTCAGTAAAGCTTCTTAAAACTTTGCCCTGGGGTAGTTTTGGTCTGTAAAATTTGATTGTTACAAATGATTTTATGATCATTGTTGATTTGTAAATAAGAGAGTATCAGTCCCTAATTACAATGTCCAATCCTTCACCTGCTTTACCTTTAATTATGCAATTTGTTGACATAACTTTATGGTTATTGTGAATATTTAAGTTGGCAGTAAATAAAGTGACAATTATCACATTGAGTTATTTCCCCTCTGGGCATTTTCAATAAACCTTTGTTGTTTAAATATGTTGTCATTTTTATGATTTTTAAAACTTCCTAAATTGCAACTTTGCCCCAAGTTGAAATGTTGACTGAAAGATATTGTTTGTTTGCTTTATAATTAATAACTGATCTACAATTTACATGGTTATAAAGACAAAGATATAGTTTATGTATATACATCTGTTATATTTCATCATGCATAATTATTAGTTTTATGCTGATTAAATCTATAATAAAGTTACAAATGATTTTTTTATTGTAAATGTTTAAATTTTCTCTGTAAATAGCCAAGAAATAACCATGTATTTGATGGTTTTAATTAAAAAAATTTTGTTCTGTTCTATAAGAAAGTTTAATTTAAAAAAATACCCTCTCTTTTTTCCCCAAATTTCAATGTCATTTTAAATAGAACATTTATGATATATATTTTTATTTTTGCATAATAGTTATGACAATGTGTCAAACAATATAAAATATTTAGCATTAATTGTCAAAATATTACAGCAACATTTGTTCACAAAATCTGCATAGCTGCATTTGATTTTCACAGACTTTACCGTTGCTTATTATCGTTGAAAAATAACAGAAATATACAAGTATACTTAAATAAAAATTTGGTGGTTGTTTTTTTTTTTAAACTTTTTTGTAACTTGTAGAAACTAACTCCCAACTTACTTTCTAAACAACTTGTAATGTTTGTTTGTTTGAATGGTGTTTAATGCCACTTTCAGCAATTATTCAGAGCTATATTTCATTCATGGCGTCCAGGTTTTATTTGGGCCGGAGGAAGCCAGAATACACGGAAGAAACTCCTGACCTTCAATAGAAAAACTCGCAATCCTTGTCAATTAGGATTAAAGCAGAGTACACCCTGTCACAGTGAGACTCGAACCCACAACCTCAGTGTTGACAAACCACGTGATCGATTAGTAGACAAACTACCTTAACCACTCGTCCACCAATGCCTGTTCACTTGTAATGATTTCAGACATTTTTAATCATAAACAAAATCTTAACATATAATCTTTTTTACATGATTGCAGTCAAAACCTGTTTTTTAAAATTCAAAATTGTTTATCCACTAGACTAAATGCAACAAAATAAACTAGTTGGAAAATATTTTTTTACTGGCAGAAAAGAAAAATAAGGAGAAGGGCAGGGAACCCAGTAACCAGTTCTATTTGCCAAGAGGGGCCGAGTGGTTAAGGTAGTTCGTCTACTATTGATCCCGTGGTCTGTCAACACTGAGATTGCGGGTTCGATTCTCACTGCAGGCAGGGTATACTCGACCCCAATCTTAATTGACAAGGATTGCCAGTTTCTCAATCGCAGGTCGGGGTTCTCTCCGGGTACTCCGGCTTCCTCCCTCAATAAAAACTGGACGCCATGATATAGCTGAAAAATTTCTGAAAGTGGCGTTAAAACACCATTCAAACAAACAAGCAAACAATATTTGCCAAGAAAATATTTGTTTCTGTTTCAAGCCTCCTGTTTAATTTCAATCTATTAAAATTAGAACTGGTTAAGAATTGTTGAAATAGATACAACACACAGTTTGTATTTTCTTTGTTGTTAAACCAAATATTGATTTTCAAGAGTTAAAAAAATGATTCAGCTATAAATACATATTTCATAAATGTCAAACTCAAATTTAAACCCAACAATTTATCATAATTGGAAGAGACATGATTTTAATATGTAGTTTTCTCATCAGAGCCTGAGAAAATACAGGAACAATGAATCATTGATTGGTATGACGTATAAGAAGCATTCCAAAGCATTAGCTTTCCTTATTGTTGGATATTCAATACACAAGACACAAGATTATTTTTGTGTATTCTATTGTATTTATTCAAGATAGGGAGTTGAGAAATATTTTAAATTTCTGGTAAGTCAACAATTTTGCATAATTCTTTAAAGCCGTGGGTAATTGAATTATAAATGTTTGTTTTATAAAAATATTTTATTTATTATCTGTTCTCACACGTATTTGAATCTACATACTCCTAGAGCAGACAGTCCATTTTGTCAACTGACAAAAAATTTATTATTGGTTCTGATGATGGAAAATAATGGATGAAAATTCTGATTTTGTGAAAAAAAATGAAATGCTAAAATAATATGTTTAAATACAGTTGCCTTCTATTGTAAAATCTGTGGCAAACTTAATTATGTTCATTTTTTTTTACAAAGGAAATGAGTTTTACACATCAGTGGAGCTTAATTAAATATCTTTGAATTGACAGACATGTGCCCCATATTTCCTAGGATCCTATAGTGAATTGGATTCAAACTCTGTGGTACTAAAGGATCCCCAAGTTAAATCCATCATCAGATTATTTAATTGGAAGAATAAGGGATCTACCGGTCTCAATTTGTCTTCATCATTGGCAGTTATTGTGTGTATGTCAATTAGATTTTTAATTGCATTTCAAATGGGAAAAGACTGAGTTGAACATTATAATTAAAACTTAAATTAGAATCAATTGATTTTAACAGTTGCATCTATTGCTCATCTGAATAAAAAGTTGTCATTTGCATATAGTAATTAGTCTATATTTTTGAAAATATATAGAACAGAAAAAACATTTCATAATTTTTCAATAGTCCATGTACATGATGTAGTCAGTTGATAATAGTTGAAGAACCATAACTCTTGTATTTTGGAAATGGCCTATATATTCAGGAACTTGCAATTTTTCAGAAAATATCCCCCATTGGTTTAATGTTCCTCCTTAACATCAGTATTATGACAATCGAACTTCTTGACTAAATATTACATTTGCTAACCACCTTGTGGCACCCCAATTTAGGCATTCAATTACTATAAAGTTTCCAATTTCTGTTTATATAGTAACTCTTCACAATAATTAAATACAAAATTTATTCGGAAATTGCTATGGTTTGTAACACAGGCAGTCCTAAAAAAATAATTGGTTTTAATTCTCTGTTGTCTTCCAGAATTAAAAAAAAACAGCATTAAAAACATAGTTTTTAAATTATAAATGACATTACTTTTGTATGTTTTTTATGTTGGGTCAAATTTGGTGGGTAAATTAGAAAAAAGTAAACTATTGTTTGGCCTTATATTACAAGGTATAATGTATAATTCAAAATCAATGTCCAATTGACCACTTCAACAACTTGTTGTTGTCTATTGACAATAAACTTTGAGGAACTCTGCAGATATTATATTGTATAGTATGTATTGCAATTACTATAGTATGGTTGTGTTTTTTTTTAATTAATGCCCACATGGTCAGCAGCCTAGAACACAGCTGGTTCCCACAGTAATTACCTTGGGTCTCCAGTGTACATGCCCTTTGTGCTAGGTCCAGTATAAACTTGGGCATTGTGTCTACATGTCCCACAGTAATTACCTTGGGTCTCCAGTGTACATGCCCTTTGTGTTAGGTCCAGTACAGACTTGGACATTGTGTCTACATGTCCCACAGTAATTACCTTGGGTCTCCAGTGTACATGCCCTTTGTGTTAGGTCCAGTACAGACTTGGACATTGTGTCTACATTTCCTACAGTAATTACCTTGGGTCTCCAGTGTACATGCCCTTTGTGTTAGGTCCAGTACAGAGTTGGGCATTGTGTCTACATGTCCCACAGTAATTACCTTGGGTCTCCAGTGTACATGCCCTTTGTGTTAGGTCCAGTACAGACTTGGACATTGTGTCTACATGTCCCACAGTAATTACCTTGGGTCTCCAGTGTACATGCCCTTTGTGTTAGGTCCAGTACAGACTTGGACATTGTGTCTACATGTCCCACAGTAATTACCTTGGGTCTCCAGTGTACATGCCCTTTGTGTTAGGTCCAGTACAGACTTGGGCATTGTGTCTACATTTCCCACAGTAATTACCTTGGGTCTCCAGTGTACATGCCCTTTGTGTTAGGTCCAGTACAGACTTGGACATTGTGTCTACATTTCCTACAGTAATTACCTTGGGTCTCCAGTGTACATGCCCTTTGTGTTAGGTTCAGTATAGACTTGGGCATTGTGTCTACATGTCCCACAGTAATTACCTTGGGTCTCCAGTGTACATGCCCTTTGTGTTAGGTCCAGTACAGACTTAGGCATTGTGTCTACATGTCCCACAGTAATTACCTTGGGTCTCCAGTGTACATGCCCTTTGTGTTAGGTCCAGTACAGACTTGGACATTGTGTCTACATTTCCTACAGTAATTACCTTGGGTCTCCAGTGTACATGCCCTTTGTGTTAAGTCCAGTACAGAGTTGGGCATTGTGTCTACATGTCCCACAGTAATTACCTTGGGTCTCCAGTGTACATGCCCTTTGTGTTAGGTCCAGTACAGAGTTGGGCATTGTGTCTACATGTCCTACAGTAATTACCTTGGGTCTCCAGTGTACATGCCCTTTGTGTTAGGTCCAGTACAGAGTTGGGCATTGTGTCTACATGTCCCACAGTAATTACCTTGGGTCTCCAGTGTACATGCCCATTGTGTTAGGTCCAGTACAGACTTGGACATTGTGTCTACATTTCCTACAGTAATTACCTTGGGTCTCCAGTGTACATGCCCTTTGTGTTAGGTCCAGTACAGAGTTGGGCATTGTGTCTACATGTCCCACAGTAATTACCTTGGGTCTCCAGTGTACATGCCCTTTGTGTTAGGTCCAGTATAAACTTGGGCATTGTGTCTACATGTCCCACAGTAATTACCTTGGGTCTCCAGTGTACATGCCCTTTGTGTTAGGTCCAGTACAGACTTGGGCATTGTGTCTACATGTCCCACAGTAATTACCTTGGGTCTCCAGTGTACATGCCCTTTGTGTTAGGTCCAGTATAAACTTGGGCATTGTGTCTACATGTCCCACAGTAATTACCTTGGGTCTCCAGTGTACATGCCCTTTGTGTTAGGTCCAGTACAGAGTTGGGCATTGTGTCTACATTTCCTACAGTAATTACCTTGGGTCTCCAGTGTACATGCCCTTTGTGTTAGGTCCAGTACAGACTGGCATTGTGTCTACATGTCCCACAGTAATTACCTTGGGTCTCCAGTGTACATGCCGTTTGTGTTAGGTCCAGTACAGACTTAGGCATTGTGTCTACATGTCCCACAGTAATTACCTTGGGTCTCCAGTGTACATGCCCTTTGTGTTAGGTCCAGTACAGACTTGGACATTGCACATTTTAAATATTACTGGATAATTAGTTGGTTACATTGTGACAATTAGGCAAAGTGATTTTGATTGTGTTCAGCCATACATCTTCTTAATTATGTGCATTTCCCTTGTAAATTACAGAAAACAAATAACTCATTTCAGGGTTTCTCATTAAATTAAGCATATGGAAATTAAAACTTTGATTCAACTGTCAATTTGGTTTGATTTAGTGCAGAATGATGAATTAATCGCATATAGTTCCCATAATAATAATTGATAAACGATTAGAAGACAATAGAATTAATGGGGTGGTGGGGCTGGTTAATAAATATATTGCATGAGATTTTTATAGGAATTGCAGGGTTCAATAATAATATACTGCATATTTAGATTAGACTTTTGTTGGAGTTGCGGTATTCAATATTAATTGTTTTGCATGTCCTTGGATCTGATTCTCATTAAGGCCAATTAAAATAAATTGGTAGATTCTCATGCTAGCTTTTCATAAAAATTTGTCCTGCACCAACTTTTTTATTTCAGAAAATTGCTAAATCCAGATTATTATGTCAGTCTCTGATACTTTGTTACAATTTCACACCATGTCGAGTTTCCTGGTACCAAAAGCCGTGATGTTCAATAGAACTGAACTGAATTTGCATTGAAAACATTTCACATATACAAATATCTTGTAAAAATATAAATAAAATCATCCCACTAACCCATATTTTTTTCAAAGGGCTGAGAATCTACTAATTAAATTTACTTGGATAGGTTCATAATATATATATATATATATATATATTGCATTTCCTTGGGTCAGATAATTATTGGTGTAGGAATAGTACAAAGATGTAATAAAAAAATATTTAAAAATGGCTGTACTTGAAGTTGAAATATTGGGTTGGGAAATGGAAAATAACAAAATATGTGGCCTTACATTGGGCAGGAATAGAGCATTGTAATGTTATCTGTAATGAATTCTTTAGAGACTTCTGTCACTATTCCCTAATTGTTAACTTAATTAGTTGATACAATTGATTTTGTAGTCATATTTCCTCTTGTCATTGAAATGAGACCATTATTGGTATAAACAGAAAATGTCACTGTTGGCATCTGTATCCACCTGCTTTATAGGACTGCATGTGTGGATAGTAGATGGTTAGTGTAACTGTGGGCATTAGACTTTGTACACATTGTTGGATTTTGAGGAAAACATTTGCCAATTTTGATGTACAGTTTTTCATGGACTGTCTGTTTAAAATAGAAAAAATAGAAAAGAAAGTTGTATGTTTTCCTTGTAAATGATTTTCCTAGAAACCTCAGAAAATCACTTCCATGTTTTATTATTACATTTTTTTGTCATTCATGATTTTTTACAGTGTTAAAACTTTGGTCTGACGGGTTCTAAGTTTGAAACTTGTTTATTAGAAATAGCTATTCCGTCCCATCTCTACCTTTGCATTGAAGCTTTTTTTTTTTAATGTTTACTTCACACTAACTTGGTACATGGTGATCATGATCATATTTCCTCGCTGGCTAAAGTCTGTAGAACTGCTTCCAATACTTCACACATATGTGAACGTAGAAAAGGGGGGACATCAGCGTCACCGAGACATATTTTTTACCAATAATGTGATAAGAGAGAGTTATGCATTATTCTCAAAATATGCCATAGACCTGTTTTTCTGTTTTTTGTAGTGCTATTAATAAACTGAAATTTCAGTTGTTGTTGAAGAGTACAACACAGAGAAGTCATATATTTGTATCCCTTGTACATTTTGCATTATTAAAACCACTGCTATTCTCAATTTATGTATTGCAAATTTATACGCGATAAATTTGTCAAATTGCTATGAACATGATGAATATTTTGTTGTTCCATTGAGCTGTGACACTTTTATTGATCCATATCAGATTTCTCCAAAAAAATTATTTTAGGAATAACAGAAATTGGAAATCTGTCGAGGAAAATTGATTTTAATCAATTTTTTTATTTGACACTGACAATGCAGAGTAACACACTAAATAAAGAGACTGGGGGATGTGTATTGATCAGTTAAATTTGTTTGTCTTTGAAATTATTGGCTTGTAGCGAAATATGAATATTCATGAGCATGTAAATGTGTTCAGATTTGTTCATCATTGTGTATAAAACCCAATATTACTGCTGTATAGATTTATGTACGATTTTATATCTGTATTTTGTGTACTGCTGTTGGCTGTTTAGATCTATCTGCAGTACATTGTATTGCATATGATGTATTGCTGTCATTTGATATATACTGTGCATATTTTGTACCAATAATTCTGTCATAATTGTTGTTTGTGTCATTTATTGGGGACATCTTGTGTGTACCACACTTGGATTCTTATTCCTGTCTATAGAGGTAAAAATGTTAACTTATAATTGTTGAAATTTCTGTACAGTGTTTTTTTGCTTAATACACTAAATTTTGGGCAGTGTATGTTTTAAGGTAAATGGAGTTGCAATTTTTTTCAGAGAGAGAAGGGGAGGGGAATGAAATGATAGTAGTTATAAGTATATTGTTATTAAGTAAATAATGACTAGGCTAATAATAAATATGATTTTTGTCCTCACCATATTTACGATATATTTTATACTTGTTTAATTCCAATTAAACGATACATTTTGCAGGACAATCATGAATGCTAACAATAGTTCAATTTTCTTGCTCTTGAAAATCTCATGATAAATATTTTGGGGTTAAATATTTGTCAGGAATTAGCAAATTAGCAGTTTGTAAATAGGCCTTGAACAGTAATGTCAAGAGGAATTGTACAATAGTTCGACACAGACTGGTGGACTGTAAAATTTGTCTTCCTTAATTTTTACTTTTGTACCCTTTTTTCCAATTCTAGATGGAGTATAAAACATTTTCACATGTATCACTTATGTTTAGCTTGTAAAGGTAATTATTCATGCCATTACTGACCCAGTGGGGTCAGCAAAACAATGGTTTAATCATTAGATTTTGATTGAACTTACAACATTACAGCTGTTTGTAACCACCCTGCATTTAAAGGAAATTATATTCATGCCAGTACTGACCCTGTGAGGTCAGCAAAACAATGCTATAATTAGATTTTAATCAATAATACAACATTACTGGGACACTATTTACAACCACCTGTCTCTTGTCTCTTTAAAGTGGCAGCAATGTTTAGAAAAAAAGTAAATAATCTCCTAATCTCCATCCCTGAACATAAAAGACAATTGCATGGCTTGATTAACAATGACAGAAAAATCATTTTACTCATTGGAGGAGTGTTTTGACCGGAACTTAAATCTTATCTTCCATATTTGGAATAGTGATTAACACTAGCAGTACATAACATGTCAGAATATGATAAAAGATTGTAAAACACTTTATGGGGGCCTTAACAGGGTTTGAAATAGTATGGAAGGCTATTTAGATATTTCAGTGTCTTAATTCTTGTATTTTGCCCTTGTACATCTAAATATGGGCTTTTTTAATGAGTAAAAGTAACAGAATTTGCATTAATAATAAATATTATTATTTATATTAATAATAAATAATATCTTTTAGGGGAATATTGAGTTTTTTTTCAATGCCTTGAGTTCTGTGCATTTGATTTACACTGTTCTGTGGGCTCATACATACATTTTCAGGTAATGAATATAAAAAAAATACTAGTATATATATAATTTTGTGTTGTAGAAAAAATGGCAAAATGTGCATTAGTTGACATGTACCCCTGGGCATTATATTAAAAAAGGAATTCCAAGTTTACTGTACTGGTAGTGTAAATTACATAATTTGGTGAATAGCATTTAAATTCCAATTGAAATTTATCTTTTTTAAACAAATATGTACATGTATGCAGAGCTTTGTATTATTTTTCCACAATTTAATACCCAAGGGAACCCCATGTTTTATCTTATTAGGTATACAATATTACCTGGAAGTTGTTTACCAGGTGATTCAATTTCTTACCTGGTAGAGTGCATTTTTATATGTAATACAGGTACATAAAACTGTGTTGGTTAATAATGATATAAAGGCAGCAGGTAGGGAACAACATCTTACATACAACTACACCGTCTCTTTAAATATTTAAAAATATTTTAAAAACATGATAATACATTTTAAGACAAGAGAATCTACCTTGTCTAATTACACAATTTTCAATACATCATCAATGTTACTGAGTGTTAGTGTATAAAGGAAAGCCGTTGGAACAGGAAAAAACTAATAACAAACCTGTGGCTTATTATTAGAACTATATTTATGATTGATTGATTGTTGTTTAATTCCAGCAGTTAGAATTATTATCTTATTCACTCAAGGTGACTAAAGCTGCCCTTATTATATAATATAATATAATATTATAGCAGGTTTGACTGTATTTAACAGGTCAGACATTAGTAAAGGTTGGTAAACAGGTACCAGTTTTAATTTCTTGTACAATAGAGAACAAGGTAAATGAAATATTAGTCCTAAAACAGTCATTGAGCTGGTACCCTTGTCAATGAACCAGTAACCACTCAAATGGTCAGTGACTCTCTCAAAATCTATGAGTACTTAAAGGAATTTAAATAGTATTTAGTAGAACTACAATGTATAATTGAAAGTGTTTGGGTTGCATGGGTACAAGGAACAGTATATAGTTAAATCTATCTTGAATTTAATTTGTTAAAGAAAAATGCTTTCACATGTAGTAATTTCTATGAAAGGTTTTATTTAGTCTATTTCAGATGTTGATTGTCTATTGATGAAACATGGCTGGCTAAAAAAAGATATTGACCAGTCTTAGTCCAATTGCATGAGTTAACCCAACTATCTTGTAACAACCTGTTAACAATCAGGGATCACCACAGCTCAAAATCCAAGGGTGGTGCAAGTCGGACGATGATCCATTTCCTTACTTATAAAAATTTCAAAGTGACATTTATTTATTCATAATAGTGTTATCAGTCTTTGTTTTTGTTTTCCCACTTGTGTCTTTGGCTACCAGTCACAATATACATGTATTTTTGTATTTAAAAACTTCATTGTTTTAGGAATAAAGTCAAACTTTAGAGTATGAAGCTCAAAATTCAAGGGTGGAGGAAACAAATTCAAGAGTGGAGGAGCACTGCCCTTGAATAGCCTGTGGTGAACCCTGAACAATATTACTGATAGGAGTACAGTTTCAGTCATCCTCACAAGTCAGTGTTTCTATGTCCACTGTAAGTGTCCACGAAACCCTGACAAACTTAGCTAGGAAATTCCTGGGCTAGAAGTCACTATTTTGATTGGCTACATCATACCTTAATGTAGCCAATCAAAAGCTCGCTTACATTCACGACTTGGTTAAGGGATATCCCGATCTCAATTGTAAATAAACCAAACGGATGTGTTGCATATACCATGTAAAAATCAGTGTATTTTGTACAGTAGTGTTAATAGCTTGTTATTACCGCATTATTTATTAGTTGCGTTACGTTTTCTTCCCACTCAAGAATGAGTAAGAATGACTACTGCCAAACACATGCTTCTGTCAATCAATTTCATTAGTTGATATTTTGAAGGTTTGACGTCATATGAAAATCTTCTAGCCTGATAATTTCCTAGCTAAGTTTGTCAGGGTTTCGTTGACACAGAAACCCTGACTTGTGAGGATGAGTTTCAGTATAGTGCAAGCAGACTTTATTGTTCATGGATAATTATGTCTCTTAGAGAATTTAAATGTATGCTTTAAATTTTAATGAGTTTCTGTGGTCCTTTTGTGTAACATAATAATTTAAGGAAATTCTTCTTATACACTAGCACCGTATTACATTTGTTTGGAATAAAGACTGAAACACTAAGTTTGTAAAGGGTTTCAATTCTTAATGAGTAAATAACAATTCTCTCCAGTAGTGGCATCTCTATTCTGCCCAGATTGGGATATGGATTTGCATGTTAAACCATAATGAATTGGTGAAATATATTTGACTGAAAGAATGTACACCAGTACTCAAAGTTTACATGATAAACACATTAGAAATCTGCATTGAAGATTTCAATTTTGGAAAAAGTGTTAAAGAAATTGTTGGTGTCCTAGAATGAGTTATTAATTCCCAGTAACATAATTTGACATTTGAAGATGGAAAAGGAGCACATATTGCTTGATGTTTTCAAACATTAATGAACATAACATATTTTTTTTTTTATTTTGCAGATTGACAGAATAGTAAAGGATATACCACATTGCATATAAGACTGAGTAGAAACCATGAAGGTTCTAGTTGTGTTGACCATACTGTTCTCAGCAAGTGTGCATTGTCAGAGTGAGTATAATAACAATATAACTAAATACAAGCCTCACAAGTGGGTCTGGTTGTCTGATAGGTTAAGGTAGTTTGTCTACTATTGATCATGTGGTCTGTCAACACTTAGTATGTGGGTTGGAGTCTCACTGTGGGCTCGACTGCAATCTTGATTGACAAGGATTGCCATTTTCCTACCAAAGGTCGGGTACTGCGACTTCCTCTCCCAAGTAAAAACTAGATGCCATGATGTAGCTGAAAAAAATGGTGTTAAAACAACATTCAAACAAAACCAAACAATCCAAGCCTCACAACTAAATTTGTCTATCAGACTGCTACAATGTGTGAGAAAACAACATGAAAGAACTATTTGTCTGAAACCAATAGTCACGAAAATTCTCAAACTGCATGCACCATACACAAACACAATAATCAAAAAGATTAAAATGATTTTTCGTACTTTTGAAAATACAACTGCATTTATATGTTATTTTTCATAGTAAATCATGGGATCAATCTAGAGCCACGTTCTGCTAATGGCATTATGTACAGTATCATCCCCATCTTTTATGACCATCATGCTATCTTGGCTGATCCTCAAATTTAAACAAGGACCTTAAGGTTTTTGCAGAAAGTTTAAATTAACTCATCAAAAAGGACAGCTTAAGATTTAAAAATTATACCTGCATATTTGAACATGTTTTATTATACATTCGCTTCGTAGAAGAGGGGGTGTACTGGTCTACCCCTGTTCATGTGGGTGGCCATGTGATTTACAAGAAAATCATATGATTTCCCAAATGCAAGATACAATAATTGTAAAAGGCACACTGTAGCCAATCAAAAAAGAGTATTGTAACCGAGTGTATAAAATAATTACACTGCCTTTATTTTATCACCCACATGCAGTAATAAGTATACATTATACTTGTTAGCGAAACTCAGTGCAAAATAGTATATGTAGGTGGCTGACGCCATTTAGTGATCAGTATGTCCGTCTGTCCAAAAAAACTAATTGTGTCAGAGCTACATTTTTATGCCCCCATGTCACGGGGGGGGGGGGGGCGAGGCATTACTCAGCCTTTCTCAGAAACTGTATATGAGAACAATTTGAAACTTGGCAGGGTGGTTCAGTATCACAAGTTGTACATCCTAAGCGATTTTCAGACCTGTCGTACAACTACTTCCTGTTTGGTTCTTCATTTGTACGTAGTATGTACGTCCATCCGTACGAATTTCTATCAAGCTTTTCTCAGAAACCGTTCATGAGAACAATTTGAAGTTTGCCAGGTGGTTCAGTATCATAAGTTGTATGTCCTAAGCGACTTTCAGACCTGTCGGACAACTAATCATGTTTGCGACTTCATTTAGCGGGGGCAGATCTGTGTCCCATGGGCACATTCTTCATTTTTTGTCTCGTCGAATCGCAGGAGGCAAGATATATGTTTAGGGAATCCGTCGGTGTAAACACTTGGACATCTTGCTTCATATGTTTGTAAGCCTAAGTCCTAGGGCCATCAAATTTGGTACACTGGTAGCTTGAGATGAGTACTTGCCAGTCCGTCACCTGTCACCTGACCTTGACCTCAATTTCATGGTCCAGCAACTACGTTAAAGTTTTTGGGTTACGACAGTTCCACTGTAACCATGCATGGTAGGATGACAATATTTAGTATATAGGTTGCTGATGAATAATACATGACAGCCTGGTAGGTGTCACCTGACCTTGACCTCAATTTCACGGTCCAGCGACTACATTAAAGTTTTTTGGTGACGGCAGTTCCTGTGTAATTATGTATTGTAGGGTGATAATATTTGGCATATAGGTTGCTGGTGAAGAGTACATGACTGTCTGATATGTGTCACCTGATCTTGACCTCAGAGTCATGGTCCAGCGACTATGTTTAAGTTTTTGGATTAGGGCACTACCTCTGTAACCATGCATGGTAGGATGACCATATTTGGTATAAAGATTGCTAATGATTAGTACATGAGTGTCTTGTAGGTTTCAACTGACCATGACTTCAATTTCACGGTCCAGTGACTAAGTTAAAGTTTTTGGATTAGGTCTGTTTCTCTGTAACCATGCATTGTATATTTTAAATGATAACAATTTAATGCTATTTACGTAATGGTTATGATGTAATTTTTTTCGTTACTGATGTGGAATTAAGGCGAGACATTTTTCTGTGTTCACACTTGTTTATCTTTTGAGGTAGGCTATTTATATTTGGTATGTGGGTAGATAATATCAAGGCAATATGTATACCATGGTTGATGACCTTTGACATTGACCTCGCAGTCGGCGGGGCCCACTGTGATGGATACCATCTTACTGATATCTAGTTTGTTTTAATTTGAACAGTTGATACTGCACCAATGATTACCAGTCAATTTCAGAGTGAATACTATATAGTTGAGGGCAACGAGGAACCATTAACTTTAAACTGTGGAGCCACAGGACAAAGCCCAATCACGTAAGATAAAACTGTTAATGCCCTACAAAAATGAGATAAAAATAATTATGAGAGATAAGGGTAATAATGTTTGTGTGATTGCCCGCTACTTTTTTTTTCAGCAGTGACAAATAATACAATACTGAAATTTTGTCAATAGCTTTGAATGATCATACCATACTTTGGGATTTATTATCAGAAGCTGGCATCAGGGTGTATTAACAAACAGTAATACTTGTTTAATTTTATATGTACAACATGTTACGATTGGTTGAAAAGTTGTCCGTATAAAGGTACACCTATAGAAAAATGATTAATTCAAAAACTTTCATTCCCACTTTGTCTTTTAAGGATTGTTTAAATAGAGTACTAATCATAATATATGTTAATTTCATTTAATATAAACTCTGTGATGAACTTGCTTCTGGGGATTCACCATGTGTGCTTAATATGGAAGTGAAAAATAATTAGAATCGATCCATGATTGACTTAATTTTTTTAAAATTGATTATATAAAAGTGAATGTTTTTCACACTAATAGGAATAAATAAGGTGTTGTAGTGTTTATTCTTCATGTTAAAACAGGTTTGAATGGAGGAAAGATGGAGTCAAAGTTGTGTCCAGCCAGTATGTTACAGTGGATGAGAACACAGGAAGTCTGCAAATAATTCACTCACAACTTCTTCTTGACTTTGGTAATTACCAGTGCTTTGCTAAAAATGCACTTGGAACAGCAGTGGCAGCAGCATTTGATGTGAAAAGAGGATGTAAGTGTCTTGAGTAATGTCTGACAATATTAATAGTGTAAGACAACATTAGTGTTTATTTAATTCAGGTTATGCATCAGATCTTTCATTGTACATGTATTATGAATTATTCAGATGTTAACCATTTTTAAATGTTGACAGTAAAAGTATTTACATTCAAGAACACATTCCATTCAAGAAATGATTCTTTATGTGTACAGCTGCCTGTTCATGCTAAGCAGTCTGAGTTAAAATGACTCGACTTAGATAAGTATTTGTTTAATGTTAAGACCTGACACCACTATACAAGTGGTAATATACAGCAGTTTGAATTAAAATGTGTGGTTAAACATTTGGTGATAATTTAACCTCCAATATTCTGTGTCGACCAATAAATCCAGGAAAATGGCTACTCCAAGTTAGAATTGGGTTTGTGTGATAATCAAATGATATATATACTTGAAAAAATGTATATGTAAAGAAATATAAAAACTTTACAAATTTGTCCATGCAATCAAAAATAATATATATATATCCAACATGGATGGATCAAAGTTGCAGAACTGTGAAAGCAGTTTCTTCAATAGAAGTGGCTGGGTTAAATTAATATGTTCCTCTTATTACAGTTATAAGAGAGTTCACTGATAAACAGCCTGTAGAATTAAAAGCCAATGCCTATGCATATATGAAAATTCCATGTACTGGTAAACCCAGATGTGAGCCCCGCCAGGACTGTAGAATTGAATGGAAGCGGGGAGTGGGAACAACTACTACAATTAAAGAATCCAAACGTGTAGCAGTTGATACAAATGGTAAGTATGAATTAATTGATGAAATTATGTTTTGATAATTGTTTTGCATCTTAAGCTTTGACATATTTTCAGCATAACCATGAAATATAAGTTAATGGTAGTAGGAGTGTAGGAAACTGTTTTTATACCCCCGCTCGACAGAGTCGGGGGTATATAGTGGTCCTCATGTCCGTCCGTTCATCCGTCCACATTTGGTTTCCGGATGATAATTCAAAAAGTTTACATCCGATTTGAATCAAACTTTGGGATATTGTTATATATCAGGTTGGTAAGAAGCCTATCGATTTTGGGGGAAATCCGTCAAATTTCAAGGTCACAGTCCACGAAAAACGTTAGAAATTTTAACAAAAAAGTTGTTTCTGGACAATAACTCAAAAAGTTTGCATCCGATTTGAATGAAACTTTTGGATATTGTTATATATCAGGTTGGTAAAAAGCCTTTTGATTTTGGGGGAAATCCATCAAATTTCAAGGTCGCAGTCCACGAAAAACGTTAGAAATTTTTACAAAAAAGTTGTTTCCGGATGATAACTCAAAAAGTTTGCATGTGATTTGAATGAAACTTTGGGATATTGTTATATATCAGGTTGGTAAGAAGCCTATCGATTTTGGGGGAAATCTGTCAAATTTCAAGGTCACAGTCCACGAAAAATGTTAGAAATTTGTACAAAAAAGTTGTTTCCGGACAATAACTCAAAAAGTTTTCATCCGATTTTAATGAAACTGTAAAATCATGAAAATATTCTTATATATTTTGTTGGTAAGAAGCCTATTGATTTTGGTGGAATTCCATCCAATTTCAAGGTCACAATCCACGAAAAACGTTAGAAATTTTCACAAGAGCGGGGGTATCAGCGATCGCTAGATCGACTTTGTCTAGTTTATCATTATTACCAGCTTTTTGATTTGCAACCATGTTGAGTAATAAGATATTATAACCCGTATTTGGCTCATTATTGTTCCATGGCATGCCATATTTGCCTGAGGCACAGCAAATGCAGAAATCATCACTTGCATGTGATGGCATCATTATTAATGAAGAGGTGTCAAAATTCCAATAAGTTTAGTTCGCACATGCATAAGCTGTGTGTTTTGTGTAAATGTAAAAACTGACTTACAAATGCTGTTTGTTATGTGTTATCCATAATTATCGTTATTGTTAATAATTTAGTTATTTTTAGTCTAAATAATGAGATTTATATGATTTAATCTACTCCCAATATATATATTTTTTTTAACAATTCTACATTCGAATTAATATGACGTCACAATTAGAATTCCTACGTCATATTATGCTGAAATGAAAATTTCAAACTGGAACAATGCAATTTCCCTAAGATTTCTCATATTTTTGTTTAAAAGGTACATATATTCAATAAAATGACAAGAATATGTGTTTATGTCAATTTTATTTGCTTTAACATACTGTTTTGGGATATATCTTATTAGTTTAAAAAAAAATATTACTATTGAAAGCGTCCTCTTAGAGCCGCTTCGAAATTCTAAAACATTTGTTAGACATATTAGAAACAAAATAGATTATTGCGAGTGGGCTTTATGCGAATTAGAACATGGCCAGACCTTTTATTTGTCTTCATTTTATACCTCGCTATCGCTCGATATAAAATGTTAACAAATATAAGGTCTGACCATGTTCTAATTTGCATAAAGCCCATTCACAATAATCTATTTCTAAAATCGGGCATACCATATTGGACTGGTTCTGCTAAATATATCATATGGACAGTTTTACTGTTAACTAAGTAAATATTATAGTAGTTAATTTATAATAAATCTTGTTTAATGATAAATTTTACTATTATAATTATTTAAATGTGCAGTCCTACAATGCTTGAAGTATAAATTATACTCAATAAAGCCAGATTTATCTAACAGTTTTTTTAGTTAATAATTTTGAGATGTTAAACAGATTTTGGCGCGTTGTAAGGGAGATAGCTGAAAGGCATCAGTGTATTGTACAGTTGCAATGCATATTTCAATGATTTTATATATTTTTTCATTCGACTCCTTGTTTTATGAGCTTTCAATAATGACGGACCAAAAGTCCTGTCATTTTGAACAGTCACCCTATGCCCTCTTTTAATTTTATTCTAATTTTTGATCAGAAATCATCGTGTTTTTGTCATAGCATCTACACATATTTTTTTATAAATGTAATAATCAGTGTAAACTGGTACCCAACTGACTTTTACTTCATACAGACATAAGGTGTAGTGGAAAAAATAAGAGCGGAAACCAGTTCAAAGTGTAGAAATTTAATACGACTTTTTTGGGATCGGATATGAACTCAATGATTGCAAAAATATGATGCTGCTCGTGTTGAATTGACTACTTCAAAGCCCATACAGAAAAAATGATAGGATGGCTAACTGAACTGCTCAACTGGCAGCCAGTTGAATAAACTGTTGAGGGACAGTTGTCGGCTACATGGGTTTTTGCCATGCAAATGAGGTATCCCTCAACTATGAATTTGCTCAACTTTATGCAAATTAGTTGAGCAGCATCATACTAATTGGTTATACAATAGTTGAGGGCAGGTAGTTGAGCAACAGGTGGCCAATAGTTGACAGCCAGGAGTTGAGGAACAGTTGGCCAACAATTGAGGGTCAACAGTTGAGTGATAGTTGTCCAATAGTTGATGGCCAGCTAGCCAGTGTTTTAAAAGTGTGTTTGGTGTTAAATGTCAATTTTTTATTTCAGCCGTCATATGTCTTCATGAGACCTGAGTTATTGTTCAAGCTGGTCCATCTATGTAAAAACTAACATTTAAAACATTTTATTCACATGCAAGACACAGCTAGTTCATGTATATGATCTGTTAACTGGTTGCTTTCACTGATATTGACTAAACACCTTATGACATGGAAATAGTTCATTTCAAATCAAGCTTTTTATTAGTCCTTTTCTGTTGTGATTAGCCACTAACTTCAATAAGGTGGTTATTTGTGTAACATTTTGTCCACAACTGTCAGCATAAAACATTTTGCCAGTAATCCTGGAAAAAAATGAAGTTTGTAATAAATTTTATGTCATCTATTTAATTCTAGTAGTTGTAACTGTTTGTGTAAATTTTGCCAGTTATAAGTTTTTTTTAAGTAATATAACAGTTCTACAGCATGTACCTGTTAGTCCTCTTCTCATTTTTGACTTCAAATCAACCAATGAGTAAATGTAGTCAGAGAATCCTCTGCCCTCCAACGCTAATTTTTTTTTGGGGTGGGACGTCAGAGAGCTCTCCATAAGCAAAACAGTGGATTTTGCGACACGAGTCCGAGTCAGCACATTTCATCGTGTCCAGATGTTAACAAATATTTTCCTCCAGTTATACTATATATTAATCACTTCTTTAGATAGTTTTCTCTATGAATATAATCATCATACATTCAATCAAGCTAATTTTAGCACTGATTTAAGTCACATTGTTGTCACGTGACTTTTTGTTCAAAATGAAAGTGAAATGTAGGAATGTAAGGGTATCAATGGAAATGAGCTTAGAAATGGACTTAAATCAGCTTGATTGAATGTAAGATGATTATATTCCTAGAGAAAAATATCTAAAGAAGCTAATTATATATAGATTAACTGAAAGAAAATGGTTTTTTTAATTTGAAACGATGAAATGTGCCGACCCAGACGGGTGTCGCAAAATTTGCTGTTTTGCTTATGAAGAGCTCTCTGAAGTCCCATGTAAAAAAAGCGTTCGACGGCAGAGGATTCTCGGACTAGAGTAAATGATGATTGTTAGATTTGGAATGGTTAACCTGATTATATAATCATTTGTTCATGTGTGGATTAGTGTTAAGTTCTCTATTATTTTTTATGAATATACATGGTCATATAATTTACTTTTCATGTTGATTATTTAGTGGTAAAGTTTTTACAAATTTATTTACATTTGAATATCAATAAAATTTCATGTATCACTTTACAATAAAAATAAGTAACATAATGTTTTCATATTAAATAATCCTGTAATTATCTTAGAACCATGTACTTACATCTTGTTTTCTGTTCCCATTTATGCTGGCAGAAATCAGTTCCTGTATGTTAAAATGCCATCTTCACAACACATTGACATTGTTTACTGCTTTTTTAGTTTTGTAGTAGGCCCTCCCCAACACTGCATTCTCATTAAAAGGATATCGTGGGACGACTTATCTGTAAAATATTAATTGACCACAAAGTATCATGTTCGAAAAAATCTTTATCTTTTTATATTACACAAAATCGTTGTTTTCTAAGAATAATTATCAGTCCAAACTCAAATAAAAAATAGACACGCATATTTATTATCGCCATCTGTTTGAAAAAATAAATAGCGAGATAAGCAGTGAAGTAAAAGATGTAAAATTCTCAATTAGTGCATGAAAACATCTATAAACAACTTCGCTAATCATTACTTACCGTTGTATTTGATTAAATTCTTTCGATTGTCGATCACAACAACATTTGAAATCTGTGACGTAGCGGAAATGGAAGTCGCAATAATAAAACAGCGTTGACACCGGAAAGACATAAAATATCCGGAAATTACCACATACCGGAGAAATGTGATATGAATCAAAAATAAAATGCGATTAATTATTTATACGTCGTTTAATTAAATGTGTATGTCTGTGATAACAAGATGACAATTACCGTACATACTCGCACATAAGTCGGGAAATTGGGAGTTAAAATTTGGTTTTAGAGAAGGTTTCCGACTTATAAGCGAGTAATACCACAAGAGGAAAGAATTCCGGTCGAAGTTTGAAGGCCGTACATAGATCGCCAAACATAAAGACGAAAACAGACAGATACGTGATTAGTTATGCTAAATAAAGTATATTTAAGACATTAATAAAGATTGTTTTTACTTGTGTATTGTTTATTTTATCCTGTTTCCATATTTCCATTCGTATTTACCACTGTTTACACAAGTATCGATTTATTTGTATGTATTGCATAATACATCCGGTGATGTCATGATACAACTAAAAACCGAAAATCAAGATAAACTAACTAATACATATATGCTACAGAATTCGTTTTTTCATCAATTATTATTTTAATTTACAAACCATATTCCTTTATATTTTACATTTTAGCTTTGGTTTATTTTAAAAAAAACTCCGCTTTAACTATTAAATAATTACGAAAATGAATTTTTGTATATGTACTTGTGTTTGTCTTTTTTATGGTTTTTAGTCATAGCAAATTCAGGGAGATAATTACGGAATTACGTTTACATTTTCAAAACACGTGTACACTAGTGTAAACAAACCACTTACGATAAATGACAAGCGATATTTAACTCATAAAACACGAGAAACAAATAATAAACAAGAAGTCTTACTGATATAATGATTTATATTCACAAATTTGGAATGTTTATTTGATTCTGACCTCATGTCAACACGTCTGTCTTCCGACCGACTTATACGAGGGTCAACAGCAAAACACCAGATTTTAAGGCCCAAAAAGACCCCCCGACTTATATGCACACCGACTTTTAAGCGAGCATCTACGGTATTTAAAAAATGGTTTGGAAATTAAATTTTAAAAAAATTAATAAATAAACTGAATTTCAAAATTGTAACACATTAGACACAACTGATCAACTGTAAGAATTTATCTGAATTAAATTTGTTTTAGAAGTCAACAATGTCCAAACATTATAGAAGTTATTTCAATTGAAAACATTTATTTTATGTGTTTATATTGATAATAGCCAGCCTAATACAGGTTTTGTTTATGATGAATCAAACAAATATGACAAACATTTTGAGTTTGAATTCCACTCGTACATTTTTTAAAGAATCCAAGAGAGGTATAAAAGTGTATGTGTGTGTGTGTGGGAAAAGGGATTGGGGCATGTGCATGTTGAAATGAGGTGATTACAGTCATTTATTAATATCCTATTTAATTAAGAAACGTGTTATCTTTTCAAATGCTCACATATAAGTTTATTTAGAAAGCATTAAACAAAGAAAGACATGTTTTTCTATGAACATATTACATAGTGTAGGCACAAAGGTACATAATGTCAGAATGCTCAGCCTTTCCTCAACTAAAAAATTTTAAAGTGGTAATGCTCAACTTTACCTCAACTACATACAATTTTATGTCCTAAAACTCAACTTTTCCTCAACTATATAAATTTTGAAGTCCTAATGCTCAATTTTTCCTCAACTACATACAATTTTATGTCCTAACACTCGACTTTTCCTCAACTATATAAATTTTGAAGTCCTAATGCTCAACTTTTCCTCAACTTTATAAATTTTGAAGTCCTAATGCTCAACTTTTCCTCAACTATATATAACTTCAAGTACAAATGCTCAACTTGTTGGCCACCTTCAGTTGATGACCAGTTGAGGGACACCTGTCCAAGATACAGTTTTTGGACAGGTACCTATCCCTCAACTTTTTTGCTTAAAACAGCTAGCCGTCAACTGGCAACCACATAGCTAACAATTGGCCCTCAATTTATTTTTCTGTAGGGGAGATTTAACATAATAAAAATGAGTATTTAGGCAGCCGCTTTCAACATAATTAATTTCAATCTTTTCAGATATTTGTTAACGCGTAAGTGTTATAGTAATAGTGATATTGTATTCCTCCCCCAATAAAAAAGGGACGCCATGATACAGCTAAAAATTTATGAAAGTGGCGTTTAACACTATTCAAACAAACAGAACAAGAATTACTCTGCATTATCAATTATTAAGGATAACCATAAAGTCTAACTTGTTTTTCTCAATATCACAGGTGACTTGCATTTTCTGTATGTGGAAGTAGGTGACGAATCCACATCAACAGTACCGATTGCATGTGGAATGAACCACGAACCAGTCAAAGCCTTTTATAAAGGCAGAGATGTTACCTTTAGAGTTACACCAGGTACTTTTACAAATTATTTACAAATAGGACGTCTCAACCACATGGAAGTACAATATTTGTGTGAACATTCCAGATATGGCCTCTATTTCACAAGATGTCATTCATCATTCGACTGGTCATAAATCTTGTATCAAGCATACAATATGACTGGGCACATGTTGTATAACTATCTCTGCAAAGGGGCCCAAATTCTTAAAGAAATATTTGACTATTTATTTTCTTGTTTCCATAAGGTGCATTGCTGATGTTCTTTTAGTTTTTGCAACATTTATATATTTAGAAAAAAATTAAGTCCTTTTTTTTTTAATTTAAATGTTCACAAGTTTTAGCTATTGTTTTTATCAATTGACCCAGTACCTGTGTTGGAAATTTATTGATTTTTTTTTTTAATTGCTTGTTAACATTTCTTATTATTCAATGTTATAGTAAGTCCAGGTAAGTCTCGTTTTTTTTTCTTTTTACCTTTGGCTTTTGAATAATGCAGATGTGCCTAACTTGAAGTGTAAAGGTTTAAATATTTTTGTTTTTATTTAATTTTTTTTTTATGATGCTATTAACATTATGTTTTTAGAGATACATTTAGCTATAATTAGTTCAGTTAGGAGGTTTTTGGATATTTCTTAATTCTACTCCAAAATGAGGTAGCTGTTATATTTTTGCTTAAAACCAAAGTTACAGAGTTGGTGTAGAAAATTTAGGTTTCTTTTAAACAGACGATATTCCCCTGTATTGCCCTCTGGTAGCAGACTGTTTACTTTGATAAAATTCAGATTTTTTCCTTCTAGTGTTATGGGGCTAATTGTGCATGAAGAAAGGGATTTTTTAACTTTCAGACAAATGCTTTCATCAACTTTCTTGAAATTATGGGGCATTGTAAGAGATGGAATCCACTCAAGAATTCATGAAGTGCATAGCTCTTGTCCTTATGTTCAGACAAGGGACTTGGTGGCCGAGTGTATATAGTTCATATCGGGTGGATCTGAAGCTTATTGATTTTGGTAAATACCGTCGGTTAAGGTAGTTTGTCTACTATTGACCATGGTCTGCCAACACTGAGATTGCAGGTTTGAGTCACACTGTGGGCATGGTGTTGACTACTCCAATCTTAATTGACAAAGATTGCCAGTTTTCCTAATGAGGGTCTGGGTTTTCTCCTGGTACACTGGCTTCCTCCCCCAATAAAAACTGGATGCCATGATATAGCTGAAAAATTGCAGAAAGTGGCATTATACATTATTCAAACAAACAAACATATATTCAAACGGTGTACTATGCCCACCTGGACCAAAGGTTATGTGTTTTTGTTTTGGCATCCATCATTAATTTTTAAAAATCTCCTGAAACCACATTGGCATATTTTTTATCTTGACCACAATCTTTCTTACAGTTCCTATTTCAAATTTGTGCCATGGACAAACGTGGCTACTGTTACTAAAAAAAGAACATAGGGGTCAACACACACTTATTGTAGAATGGTAGGAACAAGAAATCCACTTGACCTGTAGTGTAATGACTTGTTTTCCATGTTTTATTTATTTTCTAAAAACATGCAAAAATTTCAGTAAAAAATGTGATTCAAAAACAGCAAAGCAATAACTTTTTCATGGATTAATATTTATTTATGCAGAGATCTGGCTGCAGCACTGGAGTTGGTAGTTTGGGCAAGACTATGAGCAATATTTTCATTAATTGTTTATAAACAGTAATTGACAACAGTTGCTGAAAATTTGTGGGTTTCACTTCGTCCTTCAGTAAAATCTCCAAACCATGATATAGCTGAAAAATTGATGAAGGTGGAATATTTTAGTGTTATCAGTTGATAACTGTTGGAGATGGTATGCTAGAAGAATGCTGCTATAAGGGAGGTAATCCTGTATTTGGATGACAACTAATGTATATTTTGTTTCTTTTCAGTTACCAATCCTAATCAGTTTAAACCAAATCCAGTGTTTACTCAAGATGTTAAAGGGTTATTGGGTGGGGCAGCCATACTGCAATGTGTTTTTGCAGGATAGTAAGTATGCTACCCTTGTATTGTTTATAGTTACATTTTTTGCTTTGAAAAATATTTGACACATAGATGTCACATATTTATACAAAGCTCATGAAGGAACCCTTGAGGTACAGAAAAAGGTGCTTAGTGAGGTAAATGGGCATCAAAACAAATACAAAGCCAGAACTTTTTACTTCCATTCCTTGTATATTTAAAAGTTATATTTTGTTCTGTAACCATCAAAAAATTTTTAGATGCAATTATACTATAAGTCACACATACCCATAGGGTTCATCGTTTTGCTTGCATTATTTTATTTTTCCATATTTTACCTTTTTATTATGAATATCAAGTTAAAAAAATTTAGTCAATATAACCTGTCCATGTTCAATACTATGCCTCTGTTGTTTACATATCAAAAATCATCCTTGACCTTTGCTACAGGAATTTTACATAATAAGTCAGTCATGTTTTTTTCTAAAGGGACCTAATGTTTTTGACAACATTCGTATGCTTTCGTGAAATACAATGGTATTCGGGCAAACAGCCAGACTTTTCCCGCTTCAACTGAAAATGATGAGGCCTGAAATGTTTCCAACAAAATCCACTGCACTTTGGATACACTTCCTTTCTGATCAGGGATCCAGAAGTTTTCCCATTTTTTTACCCCTAGAGAAATTACCAAATTACAGGGTAGTTGATATTAGTTGTTGTTTTGTGATGGGTATGGATGCCAACGATATATGCAACGTGTAAAAAAAGAAAATTTATGTAGGAAGACATTCTCCTGTCTTAAACTTCTTTATTATAAGGTGAAATGTTGTCTATGCAACAAACTAAAATCAAACAATGTTATTTTGATGAACATCTATGAGTCATTTTCATTAACCGGAAGTAGGAAGTTGTTACATAATTACCGTAGATGCTCGCTTAAAAGTCGGTCCGCATATAAGTCGGGGGGGTCTTTTTGGGCCTAAAAACCTGGTATTTTGCTGTTGACCCTCGTATAAGTCGGTCGGAAGACAGACGTGTTGACATGAGGTCAGAATCAAATAAAAATTACAAATTTGTGAATAAAAATCATTATATCAGTAAGACTTCTTATTTATTATTTGTTTCTCGTGTTTTATGAGTTGAATATCGCTTGTCATTTATCCTAAATGGTTTGTTTATAGTGTACACGTGTTTTGAAAATGTAAACGTAATTATCTCCCTGAATTTGCTATGACTAAAAACCATAAAAAAGACAAACACAAGTAAATATACAAATATTAATTTTCGTAATTATTTAATAGTTAAAGTAGAGTTTTTAAAATAAATGAAAGCTAAAATACAATATATAAAGGAATATGGTTTGTAAATCAATAATAATTGATGAAAAAACGAATTCTGTACCATATACGTATTTGTTAGTTTATCTTGATTTTCGGTTTTTAGTTGTATCATGACATCACCGGATGTATTATGCAATACATACAAATAAATCGATACTTGTGTAAACAGTGGTAAATACGAATGGAAATATGGAAACTGGATAAAATAAACAATACACAAGTAAAAACAATCTTTATTAATGTCTTTAATATACTTTATTTAGCATAACTAATCAAGTATCTGTCTATTTTCGTCTTTATAGTTGGCGATATCATCTATGAACGGCCTTCAAACTTCGACCGGAATTCTTTCCTCTTATGGTATGACTCGCTTAAAAGTCGGAACCCTTCTCTAAAACCAAATTTTAACTCCCAATTTCCCGACTTATGTGCGAGTATGTACGGTATGACAAGTTCTGAACAGAATTTAATTTATACGATGGACCACGCTTTTTATCAGTTTTTATTTATATAATGAAAAATGAAATAATGTCAATCGTTTTTGTTGTCTTGTTGTCATCATTCCAACAGAATTTATTTGGAATTTGGTTTTCTCCAGATTAACAATTTATTGGCCCATCCGTAGTGTAAAATTTTGACTGCATCTGTTTAGATTGTCACCTGTTTAACATAACTTAATAACACTGGTGTGAATGCGAACTCAATAAACACACGTGTCAGTGACAGGAAATAGCCTTAGGGTAGATTTTTTAATAAAAAATATTTCTATCTAGCAGAATAAAAAGATATTAAAACCAACAAATTGATTTTTATATTATTGACTATGTAACATATGACTTTTATAGATGTCCGATTTGACCAAACCATAGTCTGACATTTTAGTGTAAATTTTGGTCATGTCCGGCAAATATTACGGTTTCTGGACCCTTGGTTCTGATTTAGGTCAAATTTTACAATAGCAAACTGCCCGATCAAAATGAAAAAACAGCTGCATTTCAAAATGTTGAATATCTCAAGGAAATAATTGTTGATTTCAAAAAAATTTTGATATACAAAAGGAGCATAAGCTGGACCATATGCTGTAAGCAGGTTTTATTTGTCGCACAAAAAACCCTCACAAGACACAGTGACTTGTAGTTCAGGTCACAAGGACAGTATTAAAAATCAATATTTAGTTTAGGGGGGTGGTAGGTGGATTAAATAAATTTAATAAATGTCTTTTAGGAAAGGTCATTAACGAAAAAATTGAAATTTTTTGCTATGACAGGCCAGGTTTAATTCTGACTGCAGTGACATAAAGTCATCCCCATCAGATGAAAGAGGCCTAATAAATGAAAGACCAGATCAATTAAATATTTACAATGTTTTGTTTTTTTTTCAGCCCAGTTCCGGACATAGAGTGGTATAGACCAGATGGGTCTTTGATAATAGTAGATGGTGTTCAATATTCATATGTAGATGACCAAATAAGACGTGATTTAATCATCAGACAACTGACGGAAAATGATGAGGGACAATACAGATGTGATGCTAATAGTATAGCTGGAAAGGGATCCGCCAATGTGTACCTGAATGTTACTTGTAAGTTGTTGCTTATATAGATGCTACTTATCATGAAAGGGGCCTCGGTGGCTGTGTGGTTAAGGTAGTTTGTCTACTATTGATCACTTGGTCTGTCAACATGAGGTTGTGGGTTTGAATATCACTGCAGGCAGTGTGCGCTCGACTCCAATCTTAATTGAAAAGGATTGCCAGTTATCCTACTGAAGGTGGGGGGTTTCTCTGGTTACTCCGTCTTCACACCCCAATAAAAACTCGACGCCATGATATAGCTGAAAAATTGCTGGCAGTGGCATTAAATACCATTTGAGAAAACAAAAAATTCATTATTTACAGGGCTTTTATACCAGTGTTCTATTGTATTGCCATCAATTGATGATGGGCATGGAAACCCTAAAAATTCCTCAACCAATAAAAAAATCATTAGTGTGATGTTTGAGAGTGTCTGTTTTCCTCATCATCAATCGCTCTGGACATCTATTACGTTTGAAATCCTATCCTGTATATCTTTAACCTTGTGAATGATTTTAGGATAGATTTAGTCTTACAAACATTTAATTGTCTTTGTCATATTAAGGTCCTAGGGTGAATATTACAGTTAGCATTTAATTTTGACATTTATTTTATTAAATATTTTGTATTATTTGATAATTGAAAACATTTATGTTATTTTAAAAAGGTATTAATCGATATAAAAATCTATATTTCTAGCCAAGCCAAGATTCTCTAGCCAAGTAGGCAGACTGGAGAGTAAAGTGGTTCCTACTGGGAAAGATGCCAAATTTATGTGTAAATTGGAGTCTTTAAAAGGTGAAAGACGACCAACAGCACCCGAGTGGAGTAAAAATGGTGTACGCATACCAGAAAATCAGAGTATGTACTAGAAACGAACTGTCGAGTCTCAGTTTGTATTGATTGAAAAATTTTTTATTATAGCCTAAGCATGTCAGGATCATTTCCATTTCTTAGTAGCTTAGAAGCAGGAAAGAATGTTGCCGGGTCTAAAGTAGTTCACAGGCATTCTGTGCTTTAAAATGTTATTGAGTCTTTGTCTAAATTCAAATTTTGTCACTGTCCTATGGTTTTTAGCTCACCTGGACCTTCATGTGAGCTTTTGCTATCACTTGGCGTCCGTCGTCTGTTGTCCGTCGTAAACTTTTTCAAAAATCTTCTGAAACCACTGGGCCAATTTTTTTCAAACTCGGCCACAATCATCCTTAGGGTTCCTAGTTTCAAGTTTGTACCCAGGGTGTTGATCAACAGACAAATATGGCCGCTGTTACTAAAAATAGAACATGGGGGTCAACACAGGTTTTTCATCATTATCTAAAAAACTATAATAGCTACAGAGAAAACCGTTACTTCAAATTGATCAGCACATTAAGGTCTACAATAGTTGCTATTAGTGCGAAGTTGTGAATTAGTGTCTTGTAGGAGTTATTGCCCTTTTTTGACGATTTTTGACAAAATTTTTGGTATTTACAATATAACCTGAAAACTATACAAGGTAGAGTGAAACTGTAAATGGCAAAAATGATCAGCAGTAAAAGCCCTACAATTCACTTGATTGGTCTGAAATTGTCAGATGACTCCTTATATGAGTTATTGCCCTTAAATGGTAATTTTTTATGAAATTTTCCGTTTTTGTCCTGTAACTTTAAAACTATAACAGCTAGAGTAAAACTGTAAATAGCAAAAATGATCAACAATACAAGCCCTACAATTCACTGTATTAGTCTGAAATTGTCAGATGACTCCTTATAGGAGTTATTGCCCTTAAATGGCAATTTTTTATGAAATTTTTCGTTTTTGTCCTGTAACTTGAAAACTATAGCAGCTAGATTGAAACTGTAAATTGCACAAATGATCAGCAATAAAGACCCTACAATTCTCTTGATTGGTCTGAAATTATCAGACAACTCCTTAAATAAGTTATTGCCCATAAATGACAATTTTTTATGAAATTTTCCGTTTTTGTCCTGTAACTTAAAAACTGTAACAGCTAGAGTGAAACAGTTAATAGCAAAAATGATTAGCAATACAAGCCCTACAAATTACTATTTAAGTCTGAACTCCTTATAGGAGCTATTGCCCTTAAATTGCAATTTTTTATGAAATTTTCCGTTTTTGTCCTGTTACTTAAAAACCATAACAGCTAGAGTGAAATAATAAAGTGCAAAAATGATCAGCAAAAAAAGCCCTACAATTCATTTAATAGGTCTGAAATTGTCAGATGACTCCTTATAGGGGTTATTTCCTTAAATGGCAATTTTGTTATGAAATTTTCCATTTTTGTCCTGTAACTTGAAAACTATAGTAGCTAGATTAAAACTGTAAATTGCACAAATGATCAGCAATAGAAGCCCTACAAATGATTGCTTAGTCCAAAATTGCAAGATGACTCTTTATAGGAGTTATTGCCCTTTCATTATGAATTTGGACAAATGAACAGTTTTTTAATTATAAATTAGTCTATAACACACCTATTAGTAGAGTAAAACTGTAAATTTCTAAAGTACCCTAAAGGACAATGCCTAAAAACCATTTAATTTTCAGAAATTGTCCATGGCACCTTATAGGAGTTATTGTATTTAACAAATTTTTTGAAGAAATGTTTAGTTTTTGCACAGTAACTTAAAAGCTATAACAACTAGACTGAAACTGTTTATTTCAAAAATTTTAATATAGTTTAAGTCATTTGGATTCCAGGTGAGCGATTACAGGCTCCTGGGAGCCTCTAGTTTATTCTTGTTTTCTTTCATTTGACTTATTGCTATGTTTTGCTAAAATATAAAGTTTTTTTAGATCATGCATCAAACAAAAGTTTTGTCATTTTGTGTTTTTTAAGCATCTAGTGTTTCGTTAAAGGTTGTATTATACTTCACTTAAAATTGTGTATGTTCTATTTCCTTCAAGGATAACTATTACCCCGTCATAGTTAATTTATTACATTTCCCATGGATTTCCATATTTATAGATAAAGGCATGGCTTATTGAAATTTGTTGGAATTACATTGATGGTATTTTGCATGGTTTTCCATAATTGCAGATCAAGTAATGGCCTGTTGAAACTAATTTGAATTTTACTGATCACATTTTACATGTTTTTAAATACAGTAATATTTTATTTATCTTATTTCAAAATTTATTTAGTATTATAAACAGTTATTAGGCAGCACCTCTGGATATAGAGGTTGTATTTTGTCTTACAACACTTTCCTTTGGCTACATTGGAAAAGAGTGTTTTATAACAAGTTAAATTGCTATATCCCTCTTTCCCATTTAAAAACTATTTTATTTTGCTTCCTTTCTATAAAACACCATTGGTTGTTAAACCATAAGCATGTCCTACAATGATTTAGTTTTTTGCCAACACTCCTTTTTTTATTTGTTTAGTTGGAGCAAGTGCTAGCCAGAAATACCAGCTGAATGCAGACCACACTGAACTGACAATAAAAAATGTTGCAAAAAGCGACTCATGTAGCATCATGTGTGAATCTGGAAATGTCATCTTTGGTGGTAATTTGACGGACATATTTGTGAAGACATATGCTGGGGCAACATTAAGCATTATAGGTTTGTATTCTGTTTATTACAAAATTGTAAAAATTTATGTTGAGGTCATCATATTTTAGAATGTAGAGGGTAAAAATTACAAGAAATAACTGATTTTTTTGGTTAGTGGCTAATGTGTTTTTGTAAAAATTGAGTCATCTTGTGCAAACCTTTCTTCACTGATGATTTTAGGGAATTTGGGACCAACCCTGCATCCCACCCACACTCCAGGAGGTATTAAAAAAAATATAATGGACTAAGGTTAGTGTGAAATGTTAGTCTACATGCCATGTCCCTATAGTCTTATAATGGCCTATGTGTCTATTTCCTGTTCAAAGTTTTTAACCTTATCATGTTATTAGGAAAGTGTTGAGTGCCCTATAGTGATCAGTCCGTCCAAAGTTGTGTCCGAGCTGTAACTTTTTTTATCTTTTGAGATAGGCTTTTGATATTTGGTATGTGCGTAGGTAATATCTAGGCAATGTGTTGCATACCATGGTTATTGACCTTGACCTCAAGGTTGGCTGGGCCCACAGAGATGGATACCATCTCACTTATATCTAGTTAGAAGTAAAAAATGCAGGCTAGTTGTTTCTACAAAGTTGATTGACCTTGTTTATAAGAGCTCTGGCACTTAGTGATCAGTCCGTCTGTCTGAAACTAATTGTGTCTGGGCTATAACTTTTTAGCTCACCTGACCCGAAGGGTCATGTGAGCTATTGCCATCACTTGGCGTCCGTCGTCGTCGTCGTCGTCGTTAACTTTTCTTAAAAAATCTTCTCCTCCAAAACCCCTGAAGGGATTGCTTTGAAACTTTGCGCACATCATCAGTAAAATGTCCTCTTCCAAGTTTGCCCAAATCATGGCCTCAGACCAACCAACATAGCCGCCATGGCTAACAATAGAACAGGGGGGTCAAAATACAGTTTTTTGCTTATAGTTCAAAAAGTATAACAGATACAGGAAAACCGAACAGACCTTCCTTCTTCAGCATCTAAAGCTCTACAAAACACTCCATTGGGTCAAAGTTGTATGATGACTCCTTGTAGGAGTTATTGCCCTTTAATTGTCAAAATTGATGATTTTTGCCATTTTTGCCTCAAAATCTTGAAAATTATTAGAACTAGAGAAAAAGTTAGCATTGCTTAATTGTTCTGCTCTATGAGGGCTACAAAAATGACTGAAGAGTCAAGATTGTCTGATGAACCGTTTAAGAGTTATTCCCCTTGAAATGTTTTTTTTAATCCGTTTTAATTGATATTTTAAAATCTTCTCCTCTGAAACAACTGAAAGTACTGCTTTGAAACTTTGTACACATCATCCGTCAAATGTCCTCAACCAAGTTTGTACCAACCATGGCTGCAGATTAACCAACATGGCCACCATGGGGGTTAAAATACAGTTTTTGGCTTATATTTAAAAAATTGTAACAGATACAGGAAAACCGAAGAGACATGCCTTCATCTGCATCAAAAGCTCTACGAAACACTCCATTGGGTTGAAGTTGTATGATGACTCCTTATAGGAGTTATTGCCCTTTAATTGTCCAAATTGATTATTTTTGACATTTTTGCCTCAAAATCTAAAAAATTATTAGAACTAGAGAAAAAGTTAGCATTGCTTAATTGTTCTGCTCTATGAGGGCTACAAAAATGACTTAAAGGTCAAGATTGTCTGATGACCCGTTTAGGAATTATTGTCCTTGAACATTTTTTTAATCAATTTTACTTGATTTTAAAAAATCTTCTCCTCTTTAACCAATGAAAGGACTGCTTTTAAACATTGCACACATCATCTTAAGGACGTCCTCTACCAAAATTGTGCAAATGACACCTGACTACCTACATAGCTACGTTGGCTTAAAATAGAAAAAATGAAAAAAGGGGGGGGGGGGTGGGAATCGAGAGATTTCCACTGATAGTTAAAAAGGTATAACAGGTACAGCAAATTTGAAGTGAACCTCCCTTCTCCCTCTAAGCATCAAAAGCTCCTCCTTATAGGAGTTATTTTCCTTAAAAGGTCAAAATTAATGATTTTTGCAGAAGTGTTGGGCAATTCCTTATAGCAACGAAAAGCTGGATAAAAAAGGGTTGTTTGGTTTCAGGTTCAGGTGAGCGATACAGGCTCCTGGGAGAATCTAGTTTATCTTTTGAGGTAGGCTTTTGATATTTGGTATATGGGAAGATAATATCAAGGTGATATGTCACACACTTTGGTTGATGACCTTTGACCTCAAGGTCAAACGGGCACAAAAAGAGATGGATACCATCTGACTGATATCTAGTTTTTATCTATTTCCTACTTTTCACCCTGTGATTATTTTAATGGTCTTGACAGCATTATATTTATTTTATTTCAGACCCTATTAAAGTGAAAGCCCTTACACCAACACATATTGAGGTCGATGACACTACATCCTTCTCTCTGGGATTCACTGCCACAACAGATCCTAAAATACCTGAACTCTTCTACAAGTGGACTTTTACAAGGCCAGATAATGTGACAACTATGACTCTTGAAGAGACTGCATCTAATCCCTGGATCAGATTCTTCAACAAGAACAATCTGACAATAATCACAGAGAAGGTTAACAAGCAATCATTGGAAGACAAAGTAGGAGAAGTTGTTGGAATTTACAGAGTCGATATCTCTCATCAGTTTGATTCGTTCACCTTAGAGTTTGTAGTCACTACTAACATTGAAGTTGCTACAAGTAAGTGTTGTTTTATGTGTCACCGGGTGCTGAAAACATTTATATAATGTGTCACCGGGTGCTGGAAACATTTGTGTAAATAAGTTTATATATACATGTAGTATTACATTCGTCATATCATTTATCTCATTCGACAGAATAGAATACAAACTATATTTTACTATGATGACATAGACTAGAATACGGACTATACTTTTGCAGGTATAGTGTGTTCTTAATTATTTTTAATACTTCCGTACATGTTTAAGTAAGAAATATATTCTTATTAATAGTATGTGCTTTTCGGATAAATCTTTTACAAAGTTACATTTCTAATATTGCATTTGGAATTTTAAGTAATACAAAATTTCTAAATCCCAGAATATTATTTTTAAGCCTTTATAACATTAGTTTTCAGAGTGATTTACATAATTATTGTATAATGAATAATATCAAACTACTTGATGTACAGTTGTTTGTCAGGCTTATGTTCCTGAATGTGTGTTAATATTATTTTTGCAGAATATATTATAATAAATGTAGAAACCAGACGAGTTTGTTAATAGCAGTAACCAGCATAGCCAATTACACTGTGACATATGAGTGCTACATTACAGCTCTGTTAAATTTAGCTTTTTCTATTCATTTTAATGGCATCCCACACATGTCCACTCTGCTTGAACCTTAGGTTCACTAAAGCATTAAATATATTGCCACCCAATACTCCATACTTTTTCAGTGACAGTCTAAATTGTGTTCCCTGTTTCCATCCCACCCCCTTTTTCCGTAGTTAATTGTTTGTTAACTTGCTAGTCCTGAATATAGCTGAAATACTGCTAGCAGGACGTAATGCCAACATCCAATCAATTTTGCCAGTAAAGAGATCTCGTGATGGTGTAAGTGTATACCAAGTTTCGTGAAAATGTGAAGTAATCTTCATGAAAAACAAGCTTGAACTCAAGGTAAACCTGAGACAAGATGGACGAATGGACAAAAAGATAAAAAAATTAATTGTTCCATATCTTTTGTTCGTGGGACATACAAAGCAGATAAGCATTTAAATTCACACCACATACTTTTTTAATGGCAGTCAAAATTGTTCCCATTGTTCTTACCCATTTCCCCATTGACTTAATTTAACTTTTTCTGGTCCTAAATATAGCTGAAATATTGTTAACTGGATGGAAGTATAGTCCAAACTGGAGGCGAGACATATGTATGGGAATCCGGCGGCGGCGGCGTAAACACTTGACATTTTGCTTCATATATTTGTAAGCCCAAGCCCTAGGTCCATCAAATTTGGTCCAGAGGTAGCTTATGATGAGTACTTGCCAGTCAGTCACCTGTCACCTGACCTTGACCTCAATTTCACGGTCCAGCGACTACGTTAAAGTTTTTGGGTTACGACAGTTCCTCTGTAACTACGCATGGTAGGATGACAATATTTGGTGTATAGGTTGCTGATGACTAGTACATGACTGTCTGGTAGGTGTCACCTGACCTTGACCTCAATTTCACAGTCCAGTGACTAGGTTAAAGTTTTTGGGTTACGACAGTTCCTCTATAACCACGCATGGTAGGATGACAATATTTGGTATATAGGTTGCTAATGACTAGTACATGACTGTCTGGTAGGTGTCACTTGACCTTGACCTCCATTTCACGGTCCAGCGACTACATTAAAGTTTTTGGGTTACGGTAGTTTCTCTGTAACTATGCATGGTAGGATGACAATATTTGGTATATAGGTTGCTGATGAATAGTACATGACTGTCTGTTAGTTTCCACCTGACCTTGACCTCAATTTCACGGTCCAGCGACTACGTTAAAGTTTTTGGGTTACGGCTGTTCTCCTGTAACTATGCATGGTATGGTGACAATATTTCGTATACAGGCCGCTGCTGATATTTAATGCTATTTACGTAATGCTTATGATGAAATTAATTTTCATTACTGATGCGGAATGCAGGCGAGACATTTTTCTGTGTCCACACTTGTTTACAGTTAAGAACAAGTTAGTTATCTATCTACTGTTTATCACGTTTCCTGTTAACACTGTGTCAAAAGCTGTGTTGTGTGTATTGTATTCAGATATTATGCATACCTGTTAATTTAGGTGATAAAATGTTGTTACAGATGTTTGGATGTAAAAACAATATTTTTTCTTACAGAGGCACCCATTGTAGAGTCAGCTGGATTTGACTTGTGGATAATTGGTTTGATACTTGGAGTAATTGTATTACTTATTGTTGTATTCTTCATCATATGTACACTGTACAGAAACAGAGGTGGAGAATATCCAGGTAAGTTACCTCCCTTTGTATTGTTCTTAATATATGTCTTGTTTAGAACAAGGCCAGACAATGTGTACTTTAATTTATCACCCTTAGTTAAGATGAGGGGAAAACAAGTACCTGACTTGCTTTGGGGTGACTTAAACTTCAAATTAGAATTCAGGTGTTAAATCAAAAACTGTTCATCTGCTATGCAGGGAACATTCTTGTCTATTTGCACCTAGTAACAAATTGCTCATAACATGTCTGAAACACCCATACATTTGTCTTTCAGTTGATAAGAAGGAAGTAGCTGCAGGTCATGACCCTGAAAAAGAGCTGAAGGACAGTGGATTTGCTGATTTATCAAGAGCGTATGCATATTATTTGTTCAGAATCTTTCAGTGTAGATGCATTTGGAATCTTAATAAATCAAACATAGACCTGGTTTAATTAAGCTTGAAGATTTTCTCAAAAAAAAGCTGGACGCCATGATATAGCTGAAAAATTGCTGAAAGTGGCGTTAAACTTAAACAAACAAAAAAAAACAAAAATAGTTGACTTAAATATTGAGCTATATTTAAACCGTAGAATATAACTGAAATAAATTCTTATTTGAAGAAGAGGAGCTATACTGTTTACCCTTGTCTCTCTGTCCGTCCGTCCGTTCATAACAAAAATTTATGTCACAGTTTCTAAGCAACTATAGGAGGCAGAAGCCTGATATTTTGCATATTGCTTTATCCTATAGTCCCATATAATGTTTACCGATTTTATGCTCCTTGGTCATCTTTATCCAGTTTACCAAATACAAAAAGTCGACATATATGCAAAATTTCCATTGCAGTTTTCTAAGCAACTATAGCATGTAGAAGCCTGATATTTTGTATATTGCTTTATCCTATGGTCCCATATGGTGTGTAGCGGTTTCAGGCTCCTTGGTCATCTACTTTCTGTTTACCGAATACTTATATTTTTACACATAGTCGACATGTCACAGTTTTCTAAGCAACTATAAGATGCAGAAGGCTGATATTTTGCAAATTGCTTTATCTTATAGTCCCATATGGTGTAAAGTGATTTTTGTCTCGCCTGCGACGAAAGTCGCTGGAGGCGAGACATATGTATGGGAATCTGGCGGCGGTGGCGGCGGCGTAAACACTTGACATCTTGCTTCATATATTTGTAAGCCCAAGCCCTAGGTCCATCAAATTTGGTCCATAGGTAGCTTATGATGAGTACTTGCCAGTCAGTCACCTGTCACCTGACCTTGACCTCAATTTCACGGTCCAGCGCCTACGTTAATGTTTTTGGGTTACGACAGTTCCTCTGTAACTATGCATGGTAGGATGACAATATTTGGTGTATAGGTTGCTGATGACTAGTACATGACTGTCTGGTAGGTGTCACCTGACCTTGACCTCAATTTCACGGTCCAGCGACTACGTTAAAGTTTTTGGGTTACGACAGTTCCTCTGTAACTACGCATGGTAGGATGACAATATTTGGTGTATAGGTTGCTGATGACTAGTACATGACTGTCTGGTAGGTGTCACCTGACCTTGACCTCAATTTCACGGTCCAGCGACTATGTTAAAGTTTTTGGGTTACGACAGTTCCTCTGTAACTACGCATGGTAGGATGACAATATTTGGTGTATAGGTTGCTGATGACTAGTACATGACTGTCTGGTAGGTGTCATCTGACCTTGACCTCAATTTCATGGTCCAGCGACTATGTTAAAGTTTTTGGGTTACGACAGTTCCTCTGTAACCACGCATGGTAGGATGACAATATTTGGTATATAGGTTGCTGATGACTAGTACATGACTGTCTGGTAGGTGTCACCTGAAATTGACCTTAATTTCATGGTCCAGCGACTACGTTAAAGTTTTTGGGTTACGGCTGTTCCCCTTTAACTATGCATGGTATGGTGACAATATTTCGTCTACAGGCCGCTGCTGATATTTAATGCTATTTACGTAATGCTTATGACAAATTTTATTTTCGTTACTGATGCGGAATGTAGGCGAGACGTTTTTCTGTGTCCACACTTGTATGGGGGTATCACTAGTTGCATTCAGAATTGTTGCATCAGTGTTACAAAGAAGCTTATTATGATCGTTGTTAAAAGCACATTGGAGACGTAGATTATATTGTAAAAAAAAACTGCATGGCGGATATTGCTTAAAACTACACATAAGATTTAAAGTATTTAACAGAAAGTTACCAACAGTAGAACACAAGTAGCATCATATAGTAGCAATTTTAAAGATATGCATAATTATGTAGTACTGATAAAGTCCTCAAAATACGGATAAGTCACTGATGGAATACTGATGCCAGTCAGATTAGATCTACAGCTCTGATAAATACAAGAAGCTAATGTCTTATGACAATAAATTGAATAAGAATTGTCATTATCTACAACAAAATTTTAAACAAAAATGAGGAGATAACTCTCAATGCATTAATGTTAAGAAGACAGTTCTGACTCGAGTCTGTATTAGTTTATTAATTCATCTTAATAAATGTTATTAGCATTGGTAAATAATGATAAATGCCTTCTTAGTAATGATGACTGTTTTTTCAGCGATGGAGAAAGAACCCCTTATGACAAAGTCTCACTGACAGACGACGTAAAACCATTGGAAAGCGACGAGGACAGCATGATGGGAGATTATGATGATGATGCAGATATGACCAAGTTCAATGAAGATGGTTCCTTCATCGGCGTGTATATGGACAAAAAAGGTCAAGATCAGAGCCCTAATCATGAGCCAACACAGTCAACTGTATAATTTTGTTTTTTATAGTTGTAAAAATTGGTATTAGAATAACGGCCATAAATTTAAAAAGAAAAAAGTAGACTGGGTAGTCAGATTAAAAACGTGACCTTGGGCTTTTGATGACAGAACACCTTACAAAATTCTGAAATGAAGTTTGGGGGGAATTATTTAAATATAACGAGCTAATTGTAATATATTTTCTATCTGTTGATCGTTTCTAATATTTTTTGTTTTATCTGGAAGCAAGATGGAAGTTGCGGTATTTCAGGTGCCATATAACAGATCGGTATATAATGCACACATATTGTTTATTTATAACTTGGCTGCAAATTAAGTGCTTGATTTTATTTAATAGTGACTTATATTTTATTTTGCAAGTTGTTAAGCTGTGTGTATTGGCTTGATTTGAGTTAATTTAAGGAGTCTGAAGGCTTGGAAAATGGTAGAGGGCATAATTGAAAAAATGTTTTAAAGCCTTCTGATACCCCTGCAGATATTCCTTTACAAGCTGTTTCTTTCTGGCATAGCTTTTTATGCATTTATGAACAAGTATAAGCTTCAGTCTTCCTCCTTATTGTGAGCACAAATATGGGACAATCAACTTAGGAAATCCTATTCTCATGACATGACTTGTTGCTGTGGCTTCTTCAGTTTATATCAAAGTGTAAATATATGTTTTGAAGAGCTGGAATTTCTTTTTTTTTTCTTTTTTTTTTTTTGTGGTGGCGGTTATACACCCTGTTAATTCTGTTGAAAAAGAGTTGGTCTCATTTTGATGTATAAAGTAAGCTTTGATAGGATCAGTTTTAATGGAGTTAATTTAATAAATTATTTTCACTGAACAAATACTCAAAATAATATACATCTAAAATTATTCTTTTATCCATGACATTGTCTCAGAAAAAAGTCCCACACAGAAGGATCAGTTTCAAAGTAGTTTTTACTTCCCGTTTTGATACTCTTTCCTACTTTTTATCTACAATGCAATACAAGGTGTGGCTCTATATCACTCATTCACCACAGATCTCATATTCTATGTTTTGTAATCTTTATTTCCAATCAATGTACTCGGGACTGTTCTAGAAAAACTAATGGTGACCTAGGAAGGCACTACTGAAATTAGTTGCCTAGGAAGGCACTTCTGACATTAGTCACCTACTTTAATGTTCCACAATGTCAATTTCGTATTCTGACACAAAAATGCAACATTAAATGATTGCAGGATAGAAAGAATGCAGTATATTTCTAATGTCAAAGTACAGAATGTCTTTTTTTTTAGGTTTTCGATTATAAATTTAAATGTATAAACTTGCATGCATCGATCTCAGATTGAAGAGATTACAATTTTAGGTTTACTTGCTTGGAAAACACGTTATATCATCATTGCCTTTCTTGGGGACCATTTGTGCTTTACAAGAACAGGCCTAAATAACAATAGATGTGAACTAAAAATCACCCCTTCAATTAGTGATTCTGTTAATTGTGTCATGATTGTGTGTGTCTATATCATCAATAATGTACTGTGATATATTGGTATCTTATATAGGGTTGCTCCATGGTTAAAATTGCTATCCCAGGGATGGAGAGTTTGGAGACGAGAAGATGAAGATTTGGTAATTTCACAGCAAGCTTAGTAACAAATCATGTATAATCCTTATTCCTCTGCCCTTTTAACAATACCAGGTACATTGGAGATAAAAATTCAGATGCACTATCTTTTTAGAAATGTTTCTCATTTATGAAGATATATCAAAATCTCAGAGGAAGATAATTTAAAATCAAATAAATTAATGATGGAAAATGTACATGTATTTTTGTGTTAACTTTCTAACGATCTGTACCTGGTTTGTTCCTAAATCTTTCACTGTAGCTGAAGTAACATGGTGAATTGCCTTAAAGTATAGAATGTATTGCTAGACTTGTGTGGGTAATGATTCTAGATATCCAAGGCTACACATAAAAAAATATATATACAGAGTTATCTTTCTTTAATGAAGATTTACCTCCCTTTGGGGTTTGATTTATTACTATAAATAAACCAGTGTTGTTTGGATTTTACATAGCACAATAAGAAAACATTTTAATTTTATTTTCATTTTTTCCTTATATATTGTAATTGTAAGGTCTTTATTGCTTTAATTCAGAAATAGGGGAAGATAAATCTTGTTAATAAGAAAATGACACCATGACTTTGAAAAATATAATTCGTTGTGAGATGAATGTCAACTCACAATACAAAATGCTATGAATTCACACAAAGTAGTCAACATTTGCTACAGAATAAAAGAAATAATTACTGAGTGTCTATAGTAGAAGGTTGTAGGTGGGCGAATTGCTGCTACTATTGTACAAACGTAGTGTAAGAGAAAAAGTATGGCCATTTCTCTGTGTTCTATGTTATAAAAGAATGCTTTGCATGTTTACTTCACTAAGCTTACTAATTCAGTTAATACATTGTTACAGTTATTACTGAATGTTTTACACAATTCCATAATGGCTAACATTTGTAAAAGTTGTTCCAATTATTGCATTGCTTGACACTCGTCAGTGATGACATTTAATAAGAAACATTATGTTCTTTAGTATATAATGCATTATAATTGCATTAAAATTTTTAACATGTGTTTATTTCGGTTTTATATGTATTTCATGTATGTATCAGCAATTCAAAACAATTTGTGTACTGTTGGTCATAAACGTTGCATGGCTTTGTTGACATATCCATGTTTATAAGTTCCTTTGGAGCATTATTTTATTGTTTATAAGCAAAACATACAAACATGATGCTATAAATGTCCATTAATTTAACTAAATGTTTAATTCAAGTCTTCTACACAGGTCAAGTTTGAAAATTCCTAAAAGTGTTGTGAAACAAGTCTTTTTGTTACTCACCATTCCATGTTCAAATAAATTTTACTTGTTATACTTGAAATATTTTTAATTTGGTTGTGCTTGTTTATTCACAGTTTTTGTTCGACTACTGAGGCTGAATTTTCTTCAGGGTCAGGGTTGCATTGAAGCATGATCATAATGAAAAGTTTTAAATTGGCTTATATAATAAAACACAGCTTGCATGATCTGATTGGCTTCTCTGCCGTTTCATTGGTTTATTGTTGTTAACAGGTATTTACGGATTAATAATAATATACAAGTATATATTCAGGTGTTTAATTCAGTGGTACATTTGAGATCCTGGGAAATGTCAGAAAAATTGGGACTTTGAGCTTGAAGAATATTCAGCCTTGGATGAAGACAAGATTCATAGAAAAAAGGGTTGTGATTATTAGATGTGTATATTTCTTTTTTTTTGTGTGTTTACAAAATTTTCATAGTTTTTGCCTACAGATTATACCAGCTACACATGAAGCCTTTTTACTGTTGCTTGTATTTTCTGTTATAAGCCTGTTTAGAACCAATACAAATAAGACCTATAGTCCATGTGGACTTGTGTCCAGAAAATATGGCAACTCAAACAAGAACTTGTTTATCTCTTAATTAACATCATCATATCAAATTCTTATGTCCATTCTTAGAGATTCAGCCAGAAAACCAATGTCCATTTTGTTGAGTAAATCATTAAACAAATTGAAGAAATGCCATTCAACTCTTTCTATAAAAATTGCTGAATCCTTTACGCCATTATTTTATTGCCTAACCCCATGTTTGTATATTGGTTATATGTTTTAATTTTAATTTTTGTTTCTTTTAAAAAAAAAACAAATACATATGTAACTTGATGTAAGGGCTTTTGCAGAAAAATGTATCATTGTGACTTTGAAGGCACTTGCATATATTTTTGTTCGGGGGGTTGTAGAATTGTGCCTTCAAACACCTCTGTGAACATCTTTTTGGAACAGCCCAGACTTCAGTCATATCAATCTAATTACAATCTAATTATAATGTAGATATGTATATTCCTATAGTGTCAAACAATTTTAACAGATAAATATTCAAAATATATCCATGTTATTATCTCTGTTCGGTTTTTGATTTTTTTTCAATAGCGCAAACTTATGAGTCAGTATTGAATATTAAATAAATTCTTTGTTGTCATGACGATAGAATCTCTGATATCATTGGATCCGATGGAAAACTAAAAAAAAATAAGATGGCCTTCTATGCTATTTACAAAATTAATAGCCACCTTTCATAGTTAATTTGTAGTAAATATTGAAATATGTTGTATCTAGATGTATGAATTTTTTTAATTGTGCTGTATTAATTAATATTTGTAGGGCCATACATGACATATTAGCCCTGCAATGTAGTTGTATTTTGATGTATTTGCCCTGAGTGTATTAGTACTACTTGTAATGTTTTCTTTTAATGAAAGGTGGTCATAAGACTTTATAAAAGTCTTAAATTTACAGTTACCTTTATTTGTATGTGTAGTAAGGATTTTCAAGATGTCCAGTCAGTGCAATTTGTTATTGCCGAGGCAAAGTATTGTTATATTTTTATACAAAATAGTTCTTTGCTGTCCTTGGGCTGACCACTGTCACTATGACAAATAGTGCCCTAATCTGCTGTCTGGCCTGATCTGGTATTGTTTATGCTTCCCAGATGATGGCCACATCTGTAGCATTAGTGCCCAGTCAGTTTGTTATTTGTTGTATCTGACTTGCCAGGTCAGCTATATGATTGGCTATCAGTTAGGGTTGTCATGGCACTATCAATCGGGTCAGATTGGCAGATTTGCTAGGTCAGTCATGTGAAGGTGTCTCTAGTCGCTATGACAATAGTGCCCTAACCAGTGACTTTTGCTGGTTTGCTAGGTCAGTCAGGTGACTAGAGAGGCTGTGGTTACTATGGCAACAGTGCCCTAATCAGTTCTTAGTTACTTTGTAGACCAGATGGTTTTGTCACATTGAACTTTATTTGACATAGCTTTACAGAACTGTTTCTAGACAATTAAATTTTGCAACAATGTGGCACGAAATGGGGGTAGAATAATTGTTTATAGAAGAGACAATTTTAGAAAGGCCAGTAGCTCTCGAACAAGTACTCCAGTTTCTTCTCAAAATATTAACTGGACACTTTATATAGTTCACAAAATGCTTTTTGGCATAAAATTGTATTCAGACAAACACGTTTTGTGGATTCAAATTCCTTAGTAGAATATTTTGGAAAAAAGGTTTTGGATCTGATTTTTTTACATTTTGTGCTTAAGCATGTTTCTGCCCTCATGGGTCTTAATCTTCTGCTTAACAGTAATTTCCTGATTTGCTAGGTCAGTCATGTGACCAGAGTCTTTGGGTCAAGGACAGGCAGATATTGTTTATATATATATTTTGAAGTAGATTTTTATAAAAGTTTTTTTTCCTTTTTGAATAAAAAAATAAGACATTCCAGGACACATAGAACTTACAATAATTCCTAAACAGGATGTGGATTGACAATTTCCTTTCCTTCTTGTTTTTAAGTGTACTTGGGCCTTGTCTCACCATGTACCCAATCTCAAGTGTGAACTTGTGTTTCCTACTAAATTGGCATTCTTCAGAAGTACAAAAATGCTAACATAAAGTATGCAAAGTTTTTTTGTTTATCACTTTGATGAAAACGACAGTGATGAGATTGGGTTTCTGATGAGATAAAGTTGTAAAAAATTGTAAAGACAAGCATGATTAGATTGTAAAAACAATGGTTTGTGATAGTTATTTTTAATGAATGTTGTATTTTACACGTAGGTTGACTGGACCAATTATATACAATCTGTGGATCTATAACAATTGTATTATGAAACTATTCTTCTGGTTTGTCTTGTTAAAATAATACAGTAATAAACGAAAACGTTTAAATTATATACCTTTGTTATTATTTACAGAATTGTTGGGGGGCCTCCGTAGGAGAGTGGTTAAGGCAGTTCCTCTACTATTGACTACTTGGTCTGTCAACACTAAGTTGCGGGGTTTGAGTCTCACTGCAGGCAGAGTGTGCTCGACTCAATTGATAAGGATTGCCAGTTTTCCTACCGAAGGTGGAGGGCTTTCTCTGGGCACTCGGGCTTCCTACCCCAATAAAAACTGGACGCCATGATATAGCTTTCAAATTGCTGAAGGTTGGGTTAAAAACCATTTGAGCAAAAATAAAAATCATTATTTACAGACCTTTTGGACCAGTGTTCTTTTGTAATGCCATCAATTTACGATAGGCATGGAAAGCAAAGAATTTTTAGCTCAACTCTGCACTGTCGATTTTACTGTTGCTGGTTCTCCCAAGGTACTTGACACAATGATTTCCGAAGTACATTTGCTATCAGAAGTGCCAAATCACCCATCTCTCTACCATTTTAAAGTTAAAATTACATATATATCTATATTATCGAATGTTTATTTGGATGTAGAGGATGTCGAGAGGGGTTTCCTGTAACTTGGCGATACAAATTTTACAAATTGGACGTTCTGATATATCTGAAATATAGTTAAAAATTTCGAAAAAAATTAACAAAACTTGATCATCGTCAGGTCCTAGAGTCAAAATGATTGTTTCATAGACAAACGAATTGGACAATCCGTTTGAACAGAAATGCAGAACAACTTCTTTATCTTTCGCGTTCAGTGGTTGGGGGATAGGGTAACAGAATACGAATGTTCAATGAGGTCGCTTCATCGGTGTTCCGGCCGTATTGTGTGAACGCAAAGCATACCGTATATTAAATCTAATACTGCAAGCTTGGCTGGAGAGGTCCATAAGATTGGCTCCAGAGATTCGAAAGATTTGCTCTAGAGGTCTGCAAGCTTGGCAAAGCGGTCTGCAAACTTGCGTTAGAAGTCCGCAAGACTGGCTCCAGATGTCCTTAATTTGTGCCTCACCCTATACATCAAACTGATATTTCTGTTAGTCAATACCAAAAAGAATCTTTATTTAGGGCGTAGCTAGACTTCGTGTAAGAACTAAATCGGCAAGGGGTCCTGGAACCTTTACATGTCAGGAATCCAGAAGCTCAGAAATACGTATTATTGTATTAGGTCGGGCTGGTTTCCTTTATATCGAAAATTATTTGATCAACACATGACCGAACAGACAAATAATAAAAATTAAACAAAATATGAAAATGAAGATTTAACAAAATCTGCATGTTGGTCAATGTTTCTAGTTTGGTTCCGGAGGTCTGCACACAACACAATGTCAAAATTTATTAGCTTTACTTTACCTATGATATTGTGATTGTTTGAGGGCAAGGTCAGTGATGACTATTAGTAAAGATCCTATTCCCTCTACTTAACGAGTGACCATGATATACTATTAACTTGCAATAAAAACTGGAAATAACACATAGAAGGACTCTTTAAAAGCCTTTTCGAGTTTGCAATACAGTGTGATGATCCAGCTCTGACTATTTCGAATATATTTGAACAATTTTAATTGCGACATCTTTTACAGTTTCAAAGTGTATCTGCACACGAGGTTTTCTGTATCAGGGGAGATAACTCTGCGAAGAGAAAAAGAGTTCGTGTGCCAGGGTGAACTGCGAATGAGTAATGTCGAAATCATTTATATTACAAAATGTTTTTACGTCGCGAAACAAATTAAGGTAACAAAAATATAGAAAAAGAAAACAACTAATAAAAGGAAGGCTTTCCAATCGCAAAATGAAAAGCAAATTTTAAAAGATGGTAGTCAAGTGCATAGTCTAGCTGGATCTTGTGCGGTACGAATAAAAAACAAGGCCAAGGCGTTTGAAATTCTAAATTTATCCAATATGAGGAGTGTGACAAGCAAACTACCGGTATGAAGCAAGCATTACATTGGGTCTTTAGATGACTGTCTTTTTTACTTTTTTGTTGCATTCAGTCTTCCTGGTTTCGTTCATTTTAATGTTCCACTTTTGTTTTGTACGCATTTGCAATTGATTGTTTGACTTGCTTTCGTTCTAGATGACTAAATGAAGCTGAAATATTGCTGGAAAGATCTTAATACACTACCCAGTCAAATAATCAGCAGCTTTCCTATTGCAATTCAAGCACGAACAATAAAAACCTGAAGCGATAGCAAATTGAAACAATTTCCGACGCAAATTTGTGTGTATTCGGTTCGTGTCCTTATTTTACTGCGTGAAATAATGTGAGAACGTCTTCCAATAATCGTTGGCATGCTCCTCTAATAATAATCCATGTCGTCCTGAAGTCAACAAACACTGAGATTAAAGATCGTGCATCATGTCATATGTACGTCTATACAAGACCATGGCAACTCCCTGAAATGAAAAAATGAATCTCAGTGATATTATATAACAATGTCACGTGACTCCAGCTAGTCCATTTATTTGTCTTTTACCATATATCTCTTTTGCTTGTAAAGAAAACTCTTTAAAATACAAAAAATACAGTTAAAACAGAAAACCAAACAAGCAAAAGAACAAAAAAATCTGGTTCCCGCTTGTTATATAATCATAGTTGCATATAAAACTATGAACCCAAAAGGGGCCTGGCTCCTCAAAACAGTATAACATGCTGGCCCTGGATGGGAGGACCGGGCCCTTTTTATTCAATTTTTTTTCTAATTTTTTAAACAATGTTTTAGAAAGTTCTAGAAACAATAGAAAAGTACCCTGTAGGGGGGTGGGGGGTACGGATAAATTACGGTGTTACAGATTTTTAACCATCTGAAGTCTCTTTTACGTCACTTTATATTAATCAGATGTTTCGTCATTGTGTATAAAGCCGTATAAATTTATGTACCATTTTATATCTGCATTTGTGTATCGCCTTTGGCTGTTTAGATATATCCTTGTAATGCATATGGTGTATTGCTGTCATTTGATATGTATGGTGCATATTTTGTAGCAATTATTATGTCATAATTGTTGTTTGTGTCATTTAGTGAGGACATCTTGTGTGTACCACACTTGGATTCTTATTCCATGATTATAGTGGTAAAAATGCTTAATTGTTTTTTTTAATTTTTATACAATGTCTTTTTGCTTAATTCACTAAATTTTGGGCAGTGTAAGTTTTAAAGTAAAATGGAGTTGAGAGGGGAGGGGAAATGAAAATGATAGTAAGTATAAGTGAATACCGGTAATTAGTGGGCAATAATAAACATGATTTTTGTCGCTACATATATGTACATATTTTATACTTGGAGTTTACCCATTGCCCTATGTATTTATCTTTTCTATTTAATTCCAAAACGATATATTTTGCAGGAAAATCATGCTGACAATATTTGAAGTTTCTTTCCATCTCTCTTTTTTTTTTTTGGGGGGGGGGGGGGTAAATATTGATCTGGAATAAGAAAATTGATGGTTTGTTATAGCCCTTGAACAGTAATGTCAAGAGGAATTATACAATAGTTAAACACAGACTGGTGGGTTGTAAAATTTGTCTTCCTTAATTTTTTCTTTTTATACATTTTCTCCATAAGCTGCTGTAGTATAGAATATATTCACATGTATCACAATACTGACCTAGTGAGGTCAGCAAAACAATTCCATAGTTATATTTTAATTGAACTTTACAACATTGCAGCCATTTGGAACCACCATTCTCTCGTCGGTTTGATATGGCCATAATATTTAGAAAAAGGTCAATACTTATCATTAAACATAGAGACAATTGGCTTGTTTAACAATGACAGAAAAATAATTTTATACTATTACTCATAGGAGGAGTGTTTCGACCGGTACTTAAATATTACCTTCTATATTTAGAATAGTGATTAACACTGTCAGTACATACCTTACTATTTAAATATTTCAGCGCCTAAACGCTTTCTTTGAATTTTGTCCTAGCACATCTCAATATGGGGCTTTTTCAAGGGGTGAAAGTAATAGAATTTTTATTAATAATAAATACTATTATTATATTAATAATAAATAATGTGTTTTAGGGGATAGTATTGTTGAGGGTTTTCCAAAGCCTTAAATTCTATGCATTTTATCTATATCGTCTTGTAGGCTCATACAAGGTGTTTCATGTAAGGAATTATTAAAAATGATAATAACAATATGTAAATACTTTTGTGTTGTAGATAAGAGGCAGACATTTCTTTAACCCTTGGCCAAATTGTTCATTTGCTAAATTTGCCCAATTGTTGATTTGTTAAATTTGCCAAATTGTTGATATGTTAAAAATTTAATCTACTGTTCTATTAGTGTAAATTACATAATTTGGTGAATAACATTTAAATTCCAATTCAGATTTCTCTTTTAAACACATATATGTATTCAGACCTTTGTGACTATTTACATTAAATTTACCCAAGCGAGCGTGAAATTAAAGACACCACCAATACACTAAGGTCAGCCTCTTACTTAGACCTACTTCTAGAAATAGACTCAGGAAAACTACAAACTAGGCTCTACGACAAGCGTGATGACTTCAACTTTCCAATTGTCAACTTCCGTTCATCAACAATGACATTCCAGCAGCTCTAGCGTATGGTGCGTACATTTCACAACTTATACGTTATTCTATATCCTGCGATCTTTATTCCGATTTCCTAGACCGATCACTGCTGTTGACGGCTAAACTGCTCAAACAAGGGTTTGTTGTACCTAGGTTAATGTTCTCTCCAGAAGTTCTATGGTCGGCACCACGACTTAATTGATCGTTATGGGAAATCAGTGTCTAAATACGATCTGACATTTTCGCTGGTTGTGTCATAGTCAAAGGTAGTGTTTCCTATTCCTGGATTTGACTTTTCCCTAGACAAGACAATGAGTAACTCGACGGTTGTCTAATTAGAGGCAGGCGCTGCTTACTCGTCCGGAGCACCTGGGTGCACTCATGGTTTTTATTGTCTCGCCTGCGACGAAAGTCGCTGGAGGCGAGACATATGTATGGGAATCCGGCGGCGGCGGCGGCGGCGGCGTAAACACTTGACATCTTGTTTCATATATTTGTAAGCCCAAGCCCTAGGTCCATCAAATTTGGTCCAGAGGTAGCTTATAATGAGTACTTGCCAGTCAGTCACCTGTCACGTGACCTTGACCTCAATTTCACGGTCCAGCGACTACGTTAAAGTTTTTGGGTTACGACAGTTCCTCTGTAACTACGCATGGTAGGATGACAATATTTGGTGTATAGGTTGCTGATGACTAGTACATGACTGTCTGGTAGGCGTCACCTGACCTTGACCTCAATTTCACGGTCCAGCGACTACGTTAAAGTTTTTGGGTTACGACAGTTCCTCTGTAACTACGCGTGGTAGGATGACAATATTTGGAGTGTAGGTTGCTGATGACTAGTACATGACTGTCTGGTAGGTGTCACCTGACCTTGACCTCAATTTCACGGTCCAGCGACTACGTTAAAGTTTTTGGGTTACGACAGTTCCTCTGTAACTACGCATGGTAGGATGACAATATTTGGTGTATAGGTTGCTGATGACTAGTACATGACTGTCTGGTAGGTGTCACCTGACCTTGACCTCAATTTCACGGTCCAGCGACTACGTTAAAGTTTTGGGGTTACGACAGTTCCTCTGTAACCATGCATGGTAGGATGACAATATTTGGTATACAGGTTGCTGATGACTAGTACTTGACTGTCTGGTAGGTGTCACCTGACCTTGACCTCAATTTCACGGTCCAGTGACTACGTTAAAGTTTTTGGGTTACGACAGTTCCTCTGTAACTACCCATGGTAGGATGGCAATATTTGGTGTATAGGTTGCTGATGACTAGTACTTGACTGTATGGTTGGTGTCACCTGACCTTGACCTCAATTTTACGGTCCAGCGACTACGTTAAAGTTTTTGGGTTGCGATAGTTTGTCTGTAACTACGCATGGTAGGATGACAATATTTGTATATAGGTTGCTGATGAATAGTACATGACTGCCTGGTAGGTTCCACCTGACCTTGACCTCAATTTCACGGTCCAGCGACTACGTTAAAGTTTTTGGGTTACGGCTGTTCCCCTGTAACTATGCATAGTATGGTGACAATATTTGGTATACAGGCCGCTGCTGATATTTAATGCTATTTACGTAATGCTTTTGACGAAATTTATTTTCGTTACTGATGCGGAATGCAGGCGAGACGTTTTTCTGTGTCCACACTTGTTGGGTTTGGGTTACTCTCTTCCTGTGTTTTATGTTTTTGGTTTTTGTGTTGTGTTTGTCTATATCCGGATTTGTTACTGTCCCTTGGCTTTTGGCTCTTGTTGTTCGGTCGGTTTTCTTTGCTACTTTCTTTTGTATCATTTATCAGCAATTTAATACCCTAGTAAACCCCGTGTTTTATCTTATTACGTAAACACTATTACCTGGAAATTGTTTACCAGGTTATTCAATTTCTTACATGTTTTAGTACATTTTTATATGTAATACAGGTACATATTAAATAGTGGTTATTAATATGAAACCGTCAAGTAGGGAACAACATCTTACATACAACTGCAACAGTCTCCTTAAATATCTAAAACTATTTTAAATACCGTATTTAAAATACTTGAATATAAATGTTTAGACACAAGGATTTATCTGGTCTAAAAAATAACTTTAAATATCCCATAAATGAAATTGAGTGCTAGTGTATAAAAGGCAGCCATTGGAACAGATAACAAATCCTCTAATTGCTTACTTGTTAGAATTACATATCTTATAAGGCTGTCCTAGTAAAGAATGGTTCACAGATACCAATTTACAGCAGGTTTGAATGTAGTTAACTGCTGATGTAATAGTTGAGACTGTTATTCAGGTGCAAGTGTTTTCTGTCTATGTGTAACTGTTTTATTTCTCAGACAATAGAAAACAAGCTAAATGACATATTGTCGAAAAAACAGTAATTGAGCTCGTCAATGAACCAGTAAACACTCAAATGGTCAGTGGCTCTCTCAAAATCTACAAATACTTGAAGAAATTGAAATGGTATGAAGAAGAACTATATTGCAAAATGTTTAGATTGAGTTGCATAAGTGCAACAAAATAAGACAGTTATAATCAACCTTGAGTTAAAAGTCTTGCAATTTCTATAAAAGGTTTCAATGTATTTTATCAATTGTTTTCTTATATTGATGCAATATGACTGGCTGAAAATAGGTATTGAACAGTAATATTCAAATAATAACATGTGGTTATGCATCCTTCTCAACTATCTTGTAACAACATGTTAACAATATTACTGATACAAGTAAAGTTAGAGCATGCTGACTTAGTTAATTGAGATGTTTTGCAGCACAAGTATTGCTACTGTCAACTAATAATAATGTATTTAGAGAATTTAAAATGTAGGCTTTACATTTTAATAAGTTTTTGTGGTCGTTTTCAATAACATAATTTTTCTAATACCATGTTACGTTTGTTCATAATAAAGACTGAAATGCTAAGTTTATAATTGTTTCAATTTTTTGGGGGTTAATAATAATTCTCTGCAGTAGTAGTATCTCAATACTCCCAGGATTGGGATACTGATTTGCACATTACACCAAAATAAATGGGTGAAATAAATTTGGCTGAAGGAATGTAAACCATTACTTGTAGCTTACATATTGAAGCATTCAAGTGTGGAAACTGTGTTAATTGTTAATGTTCCAGTTGAGATTGAGTCATTTAATTTGGCATTTGAAGACGGAAAAGGAGCATGTATGTATTAGGTGATGTTTTCAAACATTAGTGAACACAATATCTTATCAAAACTTTTTTATATTTTGCAGATTGGCAGAATAATAAAAGATATACTACACTGCATAAACGAATAAAAACCATGAAGGTCCTTGTTGTGTTGACCATACTGTTCTCAGCACGAGTGCACTGTCAGAGTGAGTTTAATAACAATACAACAAAACTTTTTCATTAATTGTTGCAGTCTGACAGTTGTGAGGCTTCTATTTTTGAAAAATGCAATCCTCAAAACTGTCAGACTGCAACAATTAATGAAAAACAACACAAAAGTATACCTTTATCACAAATATCACTAATACAAATTTGCCCGATGTAGAAAAAAACAAGAGTCACTTATATTCTAAAATTGCATGCACCATACACAAAAACAATAATCAAACAGAATAAAATGGTTTTCCTACTTTTGAAAATACAACTATCTATAATCATGCCCTGCTTATGTCATCGTCCCCATCGTAAATAACCACTGTGCTAAATCAGCGTATTTTAGATCCAAATTGCCTCATGCAAATGGCTTGCTGATCCTCAAATTTCAACAAGGACCATAATTTTGCAGAAAGTTGTAATTGATTCCTCAAAAAGGACAGATTAAGCTTTGAAAATCATGCCAGCATGCTTGAACATGCTTTTGTATATAATAATTGATACTTTACACATAATCACATTCATTCCTAATTTTGATGTTGGACTGAGATATTTCTGTGAAAAGGGTACTTATTTCTAATTAGAGTCGTCTTGGTCATACCAGGCGAAACATGAATATATTTTAAATGGTAAACCACGATCAGAGTGTGTGCCATAGAAAGTCCGTATACAGGCAAGCATGTCTTGATGGACTGTGTTGACGTGTCCCAACGTTTTTAAACTGTGGATTCTTATTTTTATTTGTTTACAACTGTCGCTGGCGACAACATTCTACCATTTTTAAAAGAAATTAATTTGTATAATAAAATATAATCTAATACAATAACTATGCTGTTATTTCATATTTTTTTATTTTAATCACGTTATTTTTATGTGTATATACCCTCATACTATTGTGTGAGATTACATCTTTACTATATTTCGACAGGGATGTTTCTATGTTTGTTCCTAATTTGTGAACGTTATCATTTTAATAAATTGTTCACGTTCTGAATATAGCTGAAATATTGCTTGCTGGACGTTAAACATCAATCAATTATTTCTAATTAGGATATTGGTCCTAACGGGACATAATCTTATTTGTGGAGTGAATTTCCAGAATTTTCAAAACATGGCAGCATGAACAAATAGACCCAATTTTCTCGTTTGCTTTTGCTTTTCACTGCTATTGCTTAAGAGTTGGACAAATTAAAAGGTATAATATTACGGTAGAGCTAGAATGTTTTTTCCATGTCAATGTCTTTATAGTAGAAGCACTTCTTAAAGTGTGTAATGTGGTACAATATGACCACAAATTTCTAGATAAACTTAAATACCCCATATATGAAATTTCAAGTGAAAGTTAGATTTTTAAAATAAAAAATGTAGTATCATCCGTTCGGTTACTATTTCATCAATTAGGCCATCCAATAGGATAATGACCTATTGAGAGGTACAGAATCGTATATAAATTATTAGCAAATTTCAGACAGTATACAGAAAAGTGATAGGAATAGGTGCCTGTGATCTGTAACTGGCAGCTGACCCGTACGTTTTTTTACATAAACTCCATAATATTGTAACATATGTAACCATCCCAAAATTCCAGTAATGACATAAACATACTACTTATCATATATACATAACTTGCAAATTGTGGAAATATAGGATCTTACATTGTGCACCAATGTTAGATCCTATATTTCCACAATTTGCAAGTGGATTATCGGATTTCTCCAATCGAGATAGTTAAATTATGGAATTTTAAGTCCGAGCCTTGGCGAGGACTTAAATTTCCATAATTTAACTATCGAGATTGGAGAAATCCAATTATCCAAGAGTACTATTGTAAGATTCTGTTTCTCTAATTTTAAAAAGTAGTAAATTTGCGAAAAGAAGTACAAATTCTCCCAACCTCAATTTTACGTTCATGACTTGAATACGCAGTAAATGGAAGGTGTTTTGTTTATGACGTCATGAGTTCTTATTGTGACGTTATTTTTTTAACCAATCAACTGCTGAGAACAATTCACTAGTGACGAGAAATATTTTTTCCACACCGGTCAAGCGGTTGGAATATTACGTCAAAATTAGAGAAGCTGCATTTCTAAATTAGGAAGACTTGTACACTTGCAAATTTCTGTGAAAACTGTTCATCGTATAAATATATACTATAAAGATAATACTATTATCAACATGTTTTCTTTGGTTGGGTGGAAAAAGCTGAATGTTCCTGGGAAGAAAACATTTTATGGTAAGAAAAAAAGGACAAAAGAAGACACTATATTAGTTATATAGTCGGTTACAGGGGGCATACAGAAATTTATGGAGTGCATGAACATTTTTTGGATCAGTCAAGGCACTTGCCAAACCCATATATGATTATTTTGTCATGAACTCCATTATTTGCATATCCCTTCCTCTCAATAACTGACTATATAATAAATGTATCCTCAAATATATTGCATTACCTTTAGTTCTGTTATTACAAACACAATTTTTTCTTGCTATGAAAGACAAACTTGGGGGAGGCCATAATGTTTATGTGTTTGTCAACAAAACGAATTATTCCTAGAAGGACTTTAATTAGTCACATGGAGACAGAAACAAAAACAATTTCAGGGTTGGTAGAAAATCATGTGATTTCTCAATTTTTAAGATACATGTACAATCATTGTAAAAGGCACACTGTAGCCAATAAGAAAAAGACTATTTTTAAGCGGGTCTGGATAATAATTACATTGCCAATATTTTATCACCCCCATGCAGTAATAGTTATGTATAAATAATTGAAAGCTATACTAAGTTACAGTATGTTATTAGTGCCCTACTTAGTGTTGGACGCCTTACAGTGATCAGTCTATCCATCCAAAGCTAATCGTGTCCAATATCTTTTGATATTTGGTATGTGGGTACATAATATCAAGGGGACATGTCACATACCATGGTTGATAACCTTTGACCTTAGGTCAGCAGGGCCCACAGAGATGGATGCCATCTCACTAATATTGAGTTGTTATATTTTCAACAGTTGACAGTGCACCACAGATTACCAGTCAATTTCAGAGTGAATACTATATGGTGGAAGGCAATGAGGAACCATTAGGTTTAAATTGTGAAGCCACTGGAACAAGACCAATCATGTAAGATATTACTGTTTATGTCCTAGAAACAATTTCAAATTATTATAGCAGATGGGGGAATACTGTTTTGGTGTGTGTGTGTGTATGTCTGTCTGTAGCCATTTTTCATTACATTTTCCTCAGCAGTGATAAAGTATACAATACGGAAATTTCGCTTTGAATGATCATGCCATATTGTGGTATTTATTTTTAGACCTCTCTGAAATTACAAATCGGGCATCAGGGATCATTAGCACACAGTAATACTTGTTTAATTTTGGATGCAAAACATATTATGACTGGTTTAAAAATTGTCTGCATACATTAATGTACATAATTGAGGCAAATGTAAAGCAAGGGGTTACAAATAGGAAAATGATTCATTCTAAAATTCGGGTCCTCGATGGCAGAGTGGTTAAGGTAGTTCGTCACTATTGATCATGTAGTCTAGTCTGTCAACACTGAGGTTGCATGTTCAAGTCTCGCTGCTGGCAGTGTGCACTCGATTCCAATCTTAATTGACAATGATTGCCAGTTTTCCTACAGACGGTTGGGGGTTTTTTCCAGGTATTCCATCTTCCTTCCCCCAAAAAACCCAGATGCCATAAAATAGCTGAAAAGTTGCTGAAAGTGGCATTAACAACATGTTTAAACATAAGAACAAACATTCTTAAACTCTTCATTACCTCTTTGTCTTTTGAATAAAGTACTAATCATAATATATGTTCATTTCATTTGAAATAAACTCGGTGATAAACTTGATTTTTTGTAAAACACTTTCCGGGTTTCAGTTTGCACTGTATGGCTTTTTTCATGCCCCCGCGAGGACATGTTGGGGGCATTAAGTTTTACTCATGTCCGTCCGTCCGTCGTCTGTACGTACGTATGTTCGTCAGTACGAATTTACGTCAAGCTTTTCTCAGAAACCGTACATGAGAACAATTTGAAATTTGGCAGGGTTGTTCAGTATCACAAGTTGTATGTCCTAAGCGACATTCAGACCTGTCGGACAACTACTTCGTGTTGGGGACTTCATTTGTACGTCCGAATGTCCGTCCAGCTTTTCATAGAAACTGTACATTAAAACAATTTGAAATTTGGCAGGGTGGTTCAGTAACACAAGTTGTACGTCTTGAGCGACTTTCAGACGTGTCGGACATTTACTTCATGTTTGAGACTTCATTTAGCGGGGGGCATCTGTGTCCCATGGACACATTCTTCGATTTTTTCTTCATAAACTGAAAAATAATTAGAATTAATTCATGATTGACTTCTAAAACAGGTATGAATGGAGGAAAGATGGGGTCAAAGTTGTATTCAGCCAGTTTGTTACAGTGGAGGAGAATACAGGAGCTCTGTCAATAATTCGCTCACAACTCACTGACTTTGGAAAATACCAGTGTTTTGCTAAAAATGCACTTGGAACAGCAGTGGCAGCAGCATTTGATGTCAAAAGAGGATGTAAGTGAATACTTGTAATCTACTATAATATCAATAGTGGTAACTGTTAAGACCACCCCTAAGTGGTAATATCTCAGATATGTTTTATGAATAATGCATGTGATAAAAAATTTTTGAATGTTGACAGTTAAGTCTGTTAATTCAAGTACACATTTCATTCCTGAAATGATTCTGTATTTATACAGCTGTCGGTAATGGCTGCCAGTTCATGCTGAGCAATCGGAGTTAAAATGACTCAACTTGGTCATGTACAGTGTTCTCCAAGCGTCGTTTCAGCATCTTGACACTGAGATGTTATCGAAATCGCGGAGATGCTATCTGTCTCTGCCAAGATGCTATAATTTTTAACATCAGTAATTTGCGCCATTGTTTAAAAACACTCAGCCAATTATAACAACAACGGGAAAAATCATTTCTAATAAATTTAATATCAGAGCTAATAAAGAAATTAAATAGGTGTTAATTGCCCGTTTGATGATAACTCTTTAGGTTTCTGATCCTAAGCTGACACTTATGACATTTACAAAACTGAAAACCATGTTATCAACACGTGATCCAAGCTAAAATCGCTTTAGAAGAGCTTTGAAATGTCGAAAATCCACATCGATAAATATATATATATACTATAATACCGATGTTTTGAACAGAGACATTGATTTACCCTTACCGAACACAAGATAAACAGGGACATTATCAAAAGCGAAATCGAAGTCTTTCTGTTATTTCCCGTAAGTCGCCCGATGGTTCACATAAGATACTTGTAAATCTGGCCCAAATGATTCACCCAGACTATCAATTTATCAGTATATGTGTAATTCCAATACAAAACGGGCAAAAATAATATGCAAAAGTAACATATTTTCAAACGATTTACGTTTTTCAAATGTGTTACGCGCCATTTGTTTATTTACCGGAGGTGAACAACCAAGAAAAGTAATGTACAACGGCCCATTATGGCCCTGTTTGGCTGCCAGGGAGAAGTGACTTCTCCCAACTTTTGTAGAGTGTGGTGACCCCTGAATTGCTACTACAGAGTTGTTACAATTGGTTTTGTGTGATGATCCAAGATATAATGTTTGGAAGAATATATGTAAAGAAATGTAAAACTACTAAGCAGAAATTTTACTATTATGTTAATGCATACAATCAAAATAATATACATCCAACATAGATGGATCAAAGTGCCAGAACTTTTAGCAGTCTCGTCAATAGAAGTGGCTGGGTATATTAAATTAAAATGTTCCTGCTATTACAGTTATAAGAGAGTTCTCTGATAAGCAGCCTGTAGAATTAAAAGCCAATGCCTACGCATATATGAAAATTCCATGTACTGGTAAACCCAAATGCGAGCCCCACCAGGACTGTAGAATTGAATGGAAAAGGGGAACAGGAACAACTGATACAATTAAAGAATCCAAACGCATAGCAGTTGATACAAATGGTAATTATGAATGAAATTATTAAGGACATATCCTACTTTTCAATCTCCATATGATATGTTCTGAGTATTTTATCTTCTTAACTTTTCTTGTGATAAAATCTTTAAATAAGCCTAAAATAAAATTAGTGGTTACACACCATATGACCATATGAAAAAGTTATGACATTATCCTTATTATTGGTTTTGCAGTTACAGTAGTCCCCATCATATACGATTTCCACACCAGTAAATACCTGCTTTATCTGGCCAAAGTCTTTGTGTATCCAACTTTAAATTACATTTTGCGAATGCCCATCCCTCAAATGCTACTATCGACCACATATTTTGGACGCAACAACGTAAAATTCCCCTCACAAATGACCACTGATGGGATGTTTATCCAGGAAGTCTCAAATAGAACGAGATTTGCGTTTTTAATAGTAAACCAGTTCGGAACTAGTTCAACAACTGGTAAACAAAATGTCGAAATAATGTAACAGAAAGATGTTTACATGTAGGATTAAAAAATAAAGGTGATAATATTAAAAAGATCTGGAAAGCCAGTATGATAGTCACAATGTTGGTATGACAGAAATAATCTTGTTTATTTTATAAAAAAATAAGACTGAAATTGTTCAGGAAGGATAGATTGGCACCAATGAAAATCACTGATGCCTTTAACTGGCTAAATGCCACATTCTTTGATTTTCAGCAATATCATGACATTTTATTTCATTGACTACTTATTACCATTTTGAGTACTACCAAGTAAAGTCGGGACATACAAAATTCTGTGTTTATCCGTCCGTCGATGAATCCCACCTCAAGTTACCTTTGCATTGCAGCTTTTTTTTTAATGAAAATGACAATGAGGATGACTAACATCTTCATGAAACTAATGGTATACAGGTACAACATGATGACAAATTCCGGATGGCTGCGACCAATACTTCAAACTTGTGTGAACCTAGAAAAAGAAGTGTTTATATTATGTTCATGCAGCCGTATTTTTTACTGAAATTCCATTAGAATATCCACTGGTATTTGGATGAAATTCAGGCCGAATTGCCCAGTGAAATTGCAGTTAAATTCCAGTTGTATTCCACTGGAATTCCAGTATAAATTTTCATTGGGAATTTCACTGTAATTTCCAATTGTATTCCAATGGAAATTCACGCCAAATTGCCCAGTGGAATACAATAAAATTCCAGATGAATTCCACTAATTCTGTAGGGTTGAGCCAAATATTTCACACTGGAGTGAACTTTTTAAAAGTGGGCGTTTACCAATATGTGCCAAGCAAGAAATCAGTGTCACAGAGACAATTTGTTTTTGTTTTCTAAGTACAGGCACTGCAAATACTTGATCTTTTGTATAGTACCAACATATTTTATTTCTTTCCACAGTAACCACCTTCGTACAAAATTATGAATGGCCATCCTGGGGGATGGGACAGTATTTTCTGGATCAGCCTTGATGTATTTCTCTTGCCAGCTGACACTGATAAAAATCATACTTTGCTTATTTGCTGCAAAACGTAGTATTTAACATAACACACAGATGAGAGTTCTTGCTTATTACTGACAAATTATCAATTAATATTTAGGAATAACATACAGTAAGACATGTTTGTTTTTTCTCCAGGTGATTTGCATTTTCTGTTTGTGGAAGTAAATGATGAATCCACAACAACAAAACCGATTGCATGTGGAATGAACCATGAACCAGTTAAAGCTTTTTATAAAGGCAGAGATGTTACCTTCAGAGTTACACCAGGTACATTTGCAGATAATTTACAAATACATACAAATACATGTATTCAATGATTTTCTTTTCTTGAATTTGACTGTTTCCCCCGAAGAAAATATCCCAAATTTTGTATAAATATTTCCAGATTAAGGAAAAGAAATCCCTTCCAAAAACTGTAAGAGCAGCCGATGCCTATATTATTTATGGCTCGCTTTGGAGGGAAACTCACTGTTCAATTTTATTTCCATTTTAATAAGAAATCCTCATATTTTTGTCACTGCGTCATGTTTCTTGTTTTTATGCACCATTAACAAAAGGAAATAATCAAAACATTGTAAGCTGATTCCAGTTGGACTTTTAAAAGACAAGGTAGGATAACCTACTGTCACTGGCCCCCTATTTGCGCATAAAATGAAATGATTACAATCTATACATCATAATAATGGTAGATTATTCTTTTTTACAGAAAATTAATGTAACCTTCTTTTCATATCATGTAAAGTTATTATATGCCTCCTACTAAAATATGCCATTTGTAGGGCATATGAAAGTCTGTATGTTTTCATTATTTCAAACATCATTTTAAATATGAGTAGACTCATAAACCACCAAGATATTTATCTGTGTTATTTGCGGCAAAGACAATTTTGATCTCCACGATAGTGGATGGAGGCGAATCATATGGGAATCCGACGGCGGCATCAACACGGACATTTTGCTTTATATCTTTGTAAGCCTAAGCCATAGGTCCACCAAATTTGGTCCAATTAGCTTATGATGGGTACTTGCCAGTGAGTCAACTGACCTTGACCTAAGTTTCACGGTCCACCGACTATGTTAAAGTTTTTGTATTAGGGCATTTCTTCTGTAACCATAAATGGTAGGATGACAATATTTGGTACACAGGTTGCTGCTGAAGTGTACATGAACGTCTGGTAGTTGTCACTTGACCTTGACCTAAACTTCATCGTCCAGCAACTACATTGAATGTAGTAGGGCAGTTCCTATGCTACCATGCATGGTAGGATGTCAATATTTGATATAGGTTGCTTATTATTAGTACATGAGTGTCTGGTAGGTATCACCTGACCATGACCTCAATTTCACAGTCCAGTGACTACATTAACGTTTTTGGATTAGGTCCGTTTCTCTGTAACCATGCATTATATATTAAAAGTGATAACAATTTAATGCTATTTACGTAATGCTTATGACAATTTTTTCGTTACTGATACGGAATGCAGGCGAGACATTTTTCTGTGTCCATACTTGTATAGTATGGTGATTGTCAGTCTGGCTGGCAGGAAAAGTGGATACCTATTAAAGATATTTAACTCTTTAACTCTTTCCAGTTTAATGTAAACACAGCTTAGAACGTTATACTGCAAGTTGAGTTACATCCTCACAAGTCAGGGGTTCTGTGTCCACAAAACCTGACAAACTTAGTTCCCGTGCTAGAAATCATTATTTTGATTGGCTACATCATACCTGAATGTAGCCAACCAAAAGCTCGCTTGGCATGTTTAGGGGATATCCCGATGTCGATTGTAAATAAACCAAACGGATGTGTTGCATGAACCATGTGAAAATCAGTGTATTTTGTACAGTAGTGTTACTAGTTTGTTATTACCACTGTTATTAAGTACTTTCGTTACGTTTTCTTCCCATTCAAGAATGAGTAAGAGTGACAACTGCCAAACACATACTTCTTTCAATCAATTTCATTAGTTGATATTTTTGAGGTTTGACGTCATATGAAACACGAAACACCGTCATTTGTATCGTTGCATAATCTACTGGACTTGTATATTATTTTTTGTTTATGCTGTATCGTGATGTTTGTCGATCCGATACTTAATAAGTTCACTGGATGGTATTTACTTTTAATTAGACTTTTTATATAATATTTTGAACTACATGTATTGTGTATTTACACGATCCCATTGGACTTGTATTATTCCATCTCCAAATGAAAAAATACTGTAAGCATTTAGAGTTAAACGCCACTGATGAGCTTAACGTAGACGAAACGCGCGTCTGGCGTAATGAATTGGTCACCTTGGCAATTTTGATTACATGTTGTTGGAATATTTGAGCATGGCACGTTCGCGGGTGGAGGAAGAAGTGAAACCAACAAATTTGTTCTTCCTCCATTTAAATATCCAAACCATGATATTGCTGAGATTGAATTAAATCCTATCATTATCAAATCACTCAATTTAGTTTTATATTCTAAGTTGATAACTGTTGGTAATGGTATGCTATAAGAATGCTGCTATAAGGGAGGTAATCCTGTATTCGGATGACAACTAATGTATATTTCGTTTCTTTTCCAGTTACCAATCCTAATCAGTTTTCACCAAGTCCAGTGTTTGCTCAAGATGTAAAAGGGTTATTGGGCGGGACAGCAAAACTTCAGTGTGTCTTTGCTGGATAGTAAGTTTGCTACACCCCTAGATTGTTTTATAGTTAAATTTTTTGCTGAAAAAAATATTTGACACAATCTTCACATATATTATAACGCCCATGAAGGAAGCCTTGAGATATAGAAAAAGGACTGGTTGTGAGGTCCACGTTTAATACTATGCTTCTGTTGTTTACATGTCATAAATCGTTCTTGACTTTTTTTACATTATAAGTGTTTTCTTTCTAAGGGACCTAATGTGTTTTACAATGTTAGTATGCATTCTTGACATACAATTGGGCCTAAAATAAAATTATGTTTGTTTGGCCTTCCCGACCGATCCGAAAAAATGGACCGGAATGAAAATTTGTTATTCAGGTTTCAAACAACGATTGTCTGTTGTGATGCGTTGTTTTATTTCCCTACAGATATTTACACTAACAGTCACCTAAGGCACCTAAAATTATTGCATAGTAAAGTTTTGCATCGTCCAGGTCAGGTGGAGATACAGTTTGTGATGATTTGGTTAGGGCCACCCATATCCGTTTCCACAAAAATCTCCCTGTCATTCTGAACAGGAGTGTTATGACGCCTCCCATATTTGCAACAAATCTTAATATTTTTGTTTCTGTGCAATGTTTATCATGTTTACTTTGTACATAAAGCATAGAATGAAAATAATACCAAAAACAGTTCAAAGCGAAGAAAATATGAAAATTTCCGGAGCGGATATGAACTCGGTCCCAGAGATAGCAAATACGATGCTGCTTTTGTTAAAATGAATATTGCAATTTTTTAAACATATTACAAATTAGGACTTCGGCATTGACTTTCAAAAAACTAACTTTAAATCTCTTTAATACTTTTTAGTGCATTTTATGTTAAATACATAATATTATTTGTTTCACAATGATGTTTTGTTTACTTCTATAGTTCTACTTCATTTGTAATTCTATCCTATCATTTTATTGAACAGTTTTAATTTATGTGAGTGCATTCTTTTTCACAATAAAAAAGTATTAAAAAGCATGCCCATCTAACTTTTACACTGGTTCCCAAAATTTTCAAAGTTAGGAGATAGGTATAAGTGTATAACCCTGCAGTGGTGTTAGGTATTAAGTTATAGCATCTATATCTAAACATGCAATATCAAAACAATAGAAGCACTTTAATACCGGTGAAATATACAAACATGCAGAAGTACACACATGTATAATACATGTAAACTGATTAATGTTCTGAAGTAGGCAAGATATGTATAAGTTTCATGAATAAAATAAAATTGTTTGCCTACCTACCCTAAACAATTGAAGACCAGATCAACTAAATATTTTCAACGTTTTATTTTATTCAGCCCAGTTCCCGACATAACGTGGTATAGACCAGATGGGTCTTCGATAATAGTAGATGGTGTTCAATATTTGTATGTAGATGACCAAATAAGACGTGATCTGTTCATCAGACAACTGTCGGAAAAGGACGAGGGAACATACAGGTGTGATGCTAATAGCATAGCTGGAAAGAAATCCGTCACTGTGTTGCTGAATGTTACTTGTAAGTTGTCGCTTATGTAGATGCTACATATCATGAAAGGGGGCCTCCGTGGCCAAGTGTTTTGTATACTATTGATCAAATGGTCTGTCAACACTGAGGTTTGGGGTTCTAGTCTCAATTTCGGGCAATGTGCACTGAACTCCACAATCTTAATTAACAAGGATTCAGTTTTCCTACCGAAAGTGAGAGGTTTTTTCGGGTACTCTGGCTTCCTTCCCCAATAAAAACAGGATACCATGATATAGCTGAAAAATTGCTGAAAATGATGTTAAGCATCATTCAGAAAAACAAACAAAATATGAAACTTGTCTTGGATATAGTTGAAGTAATGCCTGCTGGATTTTTAACATCTGTCAACTAATCTACTTTGAAAATTAGAAAAATTGTTGGAATTTTAAAAAAAATGTGTTAGGTGCCTTGATTGCCAATTAGTTACGGTAATTAGTCATACTATTGAACACTTACATATTAATGCTGAGGTTGCGAGTTTGATTCTGGCTTAGTTTAGGTTATGCTTTACTTGAACCGTTAATGTAAAAAAAGATACAAAAAGTAGTCAGTACATTTTATGCTAGAAAAGGTTGCTGGTGAAATGTATTAGGGTGTCTGTTTCCTCATCATCAATCACTGTGGACATCTATTAGTTTAGACTAATCCGTTATGTATGAAACCGTGTGAGTTATTTTAGAATAGATTTAGTCGTGCAAACATTTAAATTTGTTTGTCATATTAAGGGCTTAGAGTGAACATTCCAGTAAGCATTTAATTTAAACATTTACCTGGTTTGACACATATTTTGTATAACTTAATAATTGAAAGCATTTATGTTATTAATTGATATAAAACCTATATTTTTAGCCAAGCCAAGATTCTCGAGCCAAGAAGGCAGACTGGAGAGTCAAGTTGTTCCTGCTGGTCATAATGCCAGATTTATGTGTAAATTTGAGTCTTTAACAGGTGAAAAACGACCAACAGCACCCGCTTGGAGTAAAAATGGTGTACCCATACCAGAAAATCAGAGTATGTACTAGAAAGGAATTGTTGAGTCTCAGTTTGTATTGATTTCATGACTTCTTTCCAAACCATTTATCAGTTTATGTATTTACTTTCAACACTTCATGCTGGTTCTGCATATTACTGAAATATTGCTCAACCTGATAGCAAACATTAAATTCAAAATCATCATGTAGGGTATTATACCACACTTGCACCTTGTCCATCTGTCCGTTCGTCTGTCCATCCGGTGCTAACTTTTGTTACAGATTTCTCGGCTTCTTCTAAAAGGATTGATTTCAAATTTGGTGCACAGCTTTCGCATAATGAGTTATACTGTGCATTCCTTTTCCAGGTAAGTCAGTTATCTACTTTCTGTTTTTCGAGCCGAAAAATGATCGAGTGGGGGTATACTTAGCACGACTTAGTGCTGGTCCATTTTGTTATATCTGTGACGGATCTAGCTGCTGATCTTTTTAGCATTATTCTTAAAAACTTTTATAAAAGAGGTGCTGGGTTTTATGATTTTAGTTTTCTAAAATGATCATTTTTAATATTTCAAAAGTGATAAGGAAGGAAGGAATTTCAATTTCTTAGTAGTTTAGAAGCAGGAAAGAAGTGACAAGTGCCTCGTTTAAAGTAGTTTGCAAGCTTTTTGTTCCTTTAAATGTTATTGAGTCTTTGTCTAGATCTGGATTTTATCACTGTCCTGTGGTGTTTGGCTGGATTTCACGGAGTAAAAATCCGGGTTATAAAATGGTGAATGTCTGGCGGGTGATGGGCGTGCGGGCGCGGAAAAAAATTTCGTAACAGTTTTCTCAGCAACTACTAATCACAGCCTCTTGATATTTAGCATTTAGCATCAGCATGGCCTCCCATAACGTGGGATTCGATTTCAGGTCTAGTACTCAAATAGTTCCTGTTAACCGACTTAATTTGTAACGAAATCCGGCCATCTTTGTCTTTGATGGATTTTTTATTCTTGTATTCAGTTGTCTTTCAGTTTACTTAATGCTAAGTTAAGCTAAAATATAATGTTTTTAGATAATACATCAAACACGTTTTGTCATTCGGTTTTTTAAGCATGTAGTGTTTAATCAAATGTTAATTATAATTCACTTAAAATTGTGTATGTTCTATTTCCCTCAAGGATAACTATTACCCAGTCATAGTGTTTTTTCAATACATTTCCCATGAATTTCAATATTTATAGATAAAGGCATGGGCTATTGAAATGTATTGGAATAAAATTTATAAATTACATGGTATTTGGCATGGTTTTCATAATTGCAGATAAAGGCATGGCCTGTTGAAATTTAAATTTGAAGTGTACTGATCACTTTCATTGTTTTAGATACTGTAATTTTTTATTTATCTTATTTCGAAATTAATTCAGTATGATAAACAGTTATTAAGCATCATCTCTTTATATAGCAATTATATTTGTCTTTCAACAAAGGTATGTGGTTACACTAGAAAAGAGTGTTTTAACACAAGTAGAATTGCTATATCCCTGGTTCCCATATTTCTTATGTGTTTAGTTGGCTCAAGTTCTAGCCAGAAATACCAGCTGAATGCAGACCACACAGAACTGACAATAAAAAATGTTACAAAAGGCGACTCATGTAGCATCATGTGTGAATCCGGAAATGTCATCTATGATGATAATTTGATGGACAAATTTGTGAAGACTTATGCCGGCGCAGCATTAAGCGTTATAGGTTTGTAGTCTGTTTTTTAAGATTGCAAGAAATTATTTTCACGTCATAATATTTTCAAATGTAGAGGGTTAAAATTACAAAAAATGACTGCCTCAAAAGATTTTCTTGGTTGGTTTCAAAATAGTGCTTTAATCAAAATTAAGGCATCTTGTGAGAATCTTTCTTTACTGATGATTATCGGGAATAAGGGACCAACACTTCATATCAGCCACATCCCCAGAGATGTTTAAAAACTTAATTGCATTGTCCCTGCAGTCTTGTAATGGCCTATGTGTCTATTTCCTGTACAAAGTTCTTACTGTTGCATACTTTACATGTTATTAGAAATAAAAAAAACAGGGTAGTTGATTCTACAAAATTAATTGGCCTTGCTTATTAGAGCCCTGCCACTTAGTGGTGGATGCCTGGTAGTGATCAGTCTGTCCGTAGGAAACCAATCATGTCCGGGCTATAACTTTTTATATTTTGAGGTAGGCTTTAGATATTTGGTATTTGGGTAGATAATATCAAGATGATGTGCCCCACTCTATGGTTGGTAGCCTGAATGTCAGCAGGCCCACAAAGATGGATACCATCTCGCTGATATCTATTTTTATCCATTTCAAACATCCTTTGTTTTACCATGCGGTTATTTTATAGGTTTTTTTAACATCATATTTATTTTATATTTTAGACCCTATTAAAATTACTGGCGTTACACCAAAGTATATTGAGATCGATGACACGACATCTTTCTCCATGGGATTCACTGCCACAACAGATCCTAGAATAACTCCACTCTTCTACAAGTGGACTTTTACAAGGCCTGATAATGTGACAACTATGACTCTTGAAGAGACTTCCGCAAAACCCTGGATCAGATTCTTCAACAACAAGAACAACCTTACAATAGTCACAGAGAAGGTTAACAAGAATTCATTAGAAGACAAAGTAGGAGAAGTTGTTGGAATTTACAGAGTCGATATCTCTCATCAGTATGAATCGGTCACCTTAGAGTTTGTAGTCACTACTAACATAGAAGTTGCTACAAGTAAGTGCTGTTGTATAACAGCTACAATAAAATTTGGCTAAATATTGCTTCTTCTATTCCATTCATGAAATATTTATTGATTATTACATGGCATTTTCCATGTCGGCCTTGTTATCAGCCCAAGACACCCGTATCAAGGCTGAGAGCTTGCTCGAGGGCTAATACCAGGCTTGATCACATATTTGATATCCACATTTTATTCGAAAATAAAGCAGTTTAAAACAGTTTAATATTTAAACATATCTAATAAAACACACACAAAAAAAATTCAAAAATCTAAACAGTTCAATATCATAGACATAGGTTTTAGAAGAAAGCAAGTATTTATCAAAAATGTATAACTCAGTTTCTTTTCGTTTGGGATTTTCATTTTTCATACTATCAACAAATGTAGAAGTTTTTTCTACAAAGATAGCAACAAACCTGTCATCCGTCAGTTAGTTGAAGTTCGTCTGCTATGTGGACATATAAGCGGAAGTGCAAAATTAAAACAGAAACTAAAACCGATATCAGCCTACCGGGCTTATAGTAATATTAGACCCGAAGGCTAATATCGGCCTACCACTTCCGGAGATATCAAATATGCACAAATGTTTATATCTCTACTAAATATGTGATAATGTAAATAACAGGATGGAAGGATAGTTCAGACTTGCTTTTACTGTTACAACATGTTTTTTAGCTACCTGTGGACACTGTGTCAAAATTTTATAAATACCTAGTAATGAAGGCAATAAAATGCTGTAAAGGATGTTTGTATGTTTACAAAGCTTTTTTTACAGAGGCACCCATTGTAGAGTCAGCTGGGTTTGACTTGTGGATAATTGGTTTGATGCTTGGGGTAATTGTATTACTAATCGTTGTATTCTTCATCATATGTACACTGTACAGAAACAGAGGTGAGGAATATCCAGGTAAGTTACCTCTCTTTCTATTGTGCTTAGTATATGTCTTGTTTAGAACAAGGCCAGACAATGTCTACTTTAATTTCTCACATAGTTGAGATGAGGGGAAAACAAGTTCCTGACTTCTTTTGGAGTGACTTAAACTTCAAATTAAAATTCAGCTGTTAAATCAAAAACTGTTCATCTGCTATGCAGTGAACATTCTTATCTATTTGCACCTAGTAAAAAATTGATAATATCTTGTTTGAAACACCCATACATTTGTCTTTCAGTTGATAAGAAGGAAGTAGCTGCAGGTCATGACCCTGAAAAAGAGCTGAAGGACAGTGGATTTGCAGATTTATCAAGAGCGTATGTATATTATTTGTTTAGAATTTATCAGTGTATAAACTTGTTAGATGCAATTTGGAAACTTAATAAATCAAACATACACATGGTTTCCTTAAGCTTAAAGATTTTCTCAAGAATAATCGACTTGAATATTGAGATATATTTAAACCGTAGAATATAACTGAAACAAATTTTTATTTTACTGTTTTACCCTTGTCTCTCCGTTCGTAACAAATATTTCTGTCACAGTTTTCTAAGCAACTATAGGATGCAGAAGCATGATATTTTGCATATTGCTTTATCTAGAGTCCAATATGGTGTATACCAATTTTACGCTCCTTGGTCATCTACTTCCTGTGTACCGAATACTGAGATTTTTACACATAGTCGACATACATGCAAAATTTCCGTCACAGTTTTCTAAGCAACTATAAGATGCAAAAGACTGATATTTTGCAAATTGCTTTTTCTTATAGTCCCATATGGTGTAAAGTGATTTTATGGGGTATCACTAGTGGGCATTAGCTCACAGATTTACATCGTTTTTTCCATTTATAGGCAGTAAAACATGCTTAAGACAAATAGGTTACTGCGGAACCAATAATGTGCACGAATGGGCTAGTTGTTTATATTGAACTTTGAAATGTATAAAAAAAAGTTGTAAATACAGCTATCCAATTAAAATTTATTTTTAATTTTAATTTAAACTTTTAAGACAAGATATATTTTGTTTTGATCTCATTTTATTTCGTCACAAATAACACTAATGTCGCAACATATGCATTTAGAATGTCAACTGCCCTATGACAATAAATTGAATAAGAATTGTCATTAACTACAACAAAATTTTTAACAAAAATGAGGAGATAACTCAATTGCATTCAATGTAAAGAAGACAGTTCTGACTTAAGTCTGTATTTGTTTATTAATACATCTAAATACCTGTTATAAGCATTGGTAAATAATGATAACTGCCTACTTAGTAATGATGACTGTTTTTACAGTGACGGGGAGAGAACCCCATATGACAAAGTTTCACTGACAGACGACGTAAAACCATTGGAAAGCGACGAGGACAGCATGATGGGAGATTATGATGATGATGCAGATATGACAAAGTTCAATGAAGATGGTTCATTCATCGGCGTGTATATGAACAAAAAAGGTCAAGATCAGAGACCTAATCATGAGCCAACACAGTCAACTGTATAATTGTTGGTTATAGTTGTAAACATTGGTATTAGAACAATAGCCATACATTTTTTAAAAGTAGACTGGGTATTTACATTGAAAACACCAAGGGCTTTTGATGAAAAATATTTTGATAATTTCGTAAAGAAAGGTATTACCTTCCCTAAACAGAAAATCTGGTTTGAAGGAAATTATTTATAACGAGCTATTGGTAATATCTTTCTATCTGATAATCGTATCTAATATTTTTTGTTTAATCTCGAAGATGCAAGTGGTCGTATTGCAGGTGCCATATAACAGATTGGTATTTAATGCACACATATTGTTTATTTGTAACTTGGCTGCAAATTAAGTGCTGAATTTATTTAATAGTGACTTTATTTTTATCTTTTATTTTGCAAGTTATTAAGCTGTATTTATTGGCTTGATTTGGTTTTATTTAAAGAGTCGGAAGGCTTGGAAAATGATAGAGGGCATTATGAAAAAAAGTCTTCTAATACTCCTGCAGTTTCTATCTGGCATAGCTTTTTATGCATTTATGAACAAGTATTTGCTTTAGTTTTCATTCTAATAACCAACACAGATATGAGACAATCGACTGTGGAAGCCCTATTCTCATTACGTTATTTGCTTTAGTGGCTTCTTCAGCTTATTTCAATGTGTACATTGGGCTAGAATGGAAATTTATATTTTATTTTATTTATGGTGGCGGTTAAATGTGTAAATTCTGTTTGAAAAGAAATGTCTTATGTTTGACGTATAAAGAAAGTTTTGATTGAATCGGTTTTAGTAGAGTTAATTTAATTTGTTTCATTGAACAAATGCTCAAGATGATATACATCTAAAATTATTCTTTTATTCATTACATTGTCTCACAAAAAAGTCCCACACTGAAGGATCAGTTTTAAAGTAGTGTTTACATCCTATTTTAAAACTCTATCCTACATTTTATCTATAATGAATTACAAGGTATGGCTCTATTTCATCTAGATCTCATATTTTATGTTTTATAATCTTTGTTTCCAATCAATGTACTCTAGACTGTTCTACAAAACTGTAATGGTGACCTAGGAAGGCACAACCGAAATTAGTCATCTACTTAAAATTTTGTCATGTTCCACAATGACAATATATAAACTTGCATGCATCTGTCTAAGATTGTACAGTTCATAATTTTTAATGTACTGGTGACGAAAACACTTTACCAGTAACACTCTGTGATTGTAAAATGCCTAGACCGATATATACCTAACTGCCTTTCCCGAGGTGTATTCATGCTTTACTAGAACATGCCTAAATAACAATAGTTGTGAACAAAAAATCACAACGTCAATCATCTGTATATACCAATGATTCTGTTAATTGTGTCATGATTGTTTGTGTCCTTCACATCAATAATGTAGTGTGATATATTGGTATCTTATATAGGATTGCTCCATGGTTAACATTGCTATCCCAGAGATGGAGAGTTTGGAGATGAGAAGATGAAGATTTGGTAATTTCACAGCAAGCTTAGTAACAAATCATGTATAATCCTTATACCTCTACCCTTTTAACAATACCAGGTACATTGTAGTGTAGATACAAATTCAGATGCACTATCTTTTTAGAAATGTTTCTCATTTTTGAAGATATCGAAACCTCAAAGGAAGATAATTTAAATTCAAATAAATTAATGATGGAAAATGTACATGTATTTTTGTATTTAGTTTCTAACGATCTGTACCTCGTTTGTTCCTAAATCTTTCAATGTAGCTGAAGTAACATGGTGAATTGCCTTAAAGTATAGAATGTATTGCTAGACTTGTGTGGGTAATGAAACTAGATATCCAAGGCTACACATAAAAATATATATACAGAGTTATCTTTCTTAAATGTAGATTTACCTCCCTTGGAGTTTAATTTATTTCTAGAAATAAACCAGACTTGTTTGGATTGAGGCCCATTAAGAAAACATTTTAATTTTATTTTCAATTTTTTCCTTAGCTATTGTAAATGTAAGGGGTTTATTGCTTCCATTCAGAAATCAAGGGAAGCTAAATCTTGTTAATAAGAGAATGGCACCATGGCTCTGAAAAATAAAAATGGTCCGAGATGAAAGACCATGAATGTCAACTTCACAATGCACAATGCTATGAATTCACACAAAGTAGTAATTCGCTACGGAATGGAATAAATAATTACTGAGTGTCTATAATATAAGGTTGTAGGTGGACAAAGGGCTGCTGCTACTGTACAAACGTAGTGTAAGAGAAAAAGAATGGTGTTATATGTGATTAAAGAATGCTTTGCATGTTTAATTCAATAAGCTTACTAAATCAGTTAATACATTGTTACAAATATTACTGAATGTTTTACACAATTCCATAATGGCTTACATTCGTAAAAGGTGTTCCAATTATTCCATTGCTTGACACTCTTCAGTGATACAATTTAATAAGAAACAGTCTGTACTTTATTATATAATGTGTTATAATTGCAATTTTTAACATGTATTTATTCTGTTTTATATGTATTCCATGTATGTATCAGCTATTCAAAACAATTTGTGTACTGTTGGTCATAAACGTTGCATGGTTTTGTTGACATATCCATGTTTATAGGTTCGTTTGGAGCATTATTTTATTTTTTATAAGCAAGACATACAAACCTGATGCTATTAATGTTCAATAATTTAACTACATGTTCAATTCAAGTCTTAGACATGCAAGTCAAGTTTTCAAATTCCTATACGTGTTGTGAAGCAAGTCTTTTTGTTACTCACCATTTCATATTCAAATTAATTTTACTTGTTATACTTGAAATATTTTGATTTGGTTGTGCTTGATTATTCACAGTTTTTGTTCGACTACTGAGGCTGAATTTTCTTCAGGGTCAGAGTTGGATTGAAGCACGATAGGAATGAAAAGTTTTTAATTTGCTTATATAATAAAACACTGCTTGCATGACCTGATTGGCTTCTCTGCCGTTTCATTGATTTATTGTTAACAGGCATTTACACATTAATAATTATATACAAGTATGTATTCAGGTGTTTAATTTAATGGTACACTTGAGATCCTGGGAAATGTCAGAAAAAGTGGGACTTTAAGCTTGAAGAATATTCAGCCTTGGATGAAGACAAGATTCATAGAAAAAAGGGTTGTGATTATAAGACGTGTATATTTCTTTTTTGTGTATTGACAAAATTGTCATAGTTTTTCCATACAGATTATACCACAATTTGCCAGCTACACATGAAGCCTAACTGTTGCGTTTATTTTCTGTTATAAGCCTGTTTAAAACAAATACAAATAAGACCTATAGTCCTTGTGGACTCGTGTCCAGAAAATATGGCAACTCAAACAAGATCTTCTTTATCTCTTTATTAACATCATCATATCAAATTCCTATGTCTATTCTTAACGATGCAGCCAGAAAACCAATGTACATTATGTTGAGAAGATCATTAAACAAATTGAAAAAATGCAATTCAACGCTTTCTGTATAAATTGTTGAATCCTTTAAGCCATTATTTTATGGCCTGACCCAATGTTTGTTTATTGTTTATATGTTTTAATTTTAATTTTTGTTTTTTTCTTTTTAACAAAACAAATAAATATGTAGCTTGATGCAAGGACTTTTGCAGAAAAATGTATCATTGTGACTTTGAAGGCACTTGCATATATTTTTGTTCGGGGGGGGGGGGGGTGTAGAAGCAGATTCTTTACCATGTGTTGACCCACAAAATGTGCCTTCAAACACCTCTGTGAACATATTTTTGGAACAGCTCAGACTTCAGTCATATCAATCGAATTACAATCTACTTATAATGTAGATATGTATATTCCTTTAGTGTCAAGCAAGTTTAACAGATAAATATTCAACTTATATCCATGTTATTATCTCTGTTCGGTTTTTGTTTTTTTTAATTGGTGCAAACTTAAGAGTCGGTATTGAATATTAAATAAATTCTTTGTTTTCATGACGATAGAATCTCTGATATCATAGATCCGATTGAAAACTCATATTAAAAATCAAGATAGCCTTCTATGCTATTTACAAAATTAATAGCCACCTTTCATAGTTAATTTGTAGTAAATATTGAAATATGTTGTATCTAGATGTATGAATTGTTTTTAAATTGTGCTGTATTAATTAATATTTGTAGGGTCATACATCACATATTAGCCCTGCAATGAAGTTGTATTTTGATGTATTTGCCCTGAGTGTATTTGTAGTACTTGTAATGTTTTCTTTTAATGAAAGGTGGTCATAAGACTTTATAAAAGTCTTAAATTTACATTTGACCTTTATTTGTATTGTTAGGATTTTCAAGATGTCAGGTCAGTGCAATTTTTTATTGCTGAGGCAAAGTATTGTTATATTTTTATACAAAATAGTTCTTTGCTGTCCTTGGGCTGACCACTGTCACTATGACAAATAGTGCCTTAATCTGCTGTCTAGCCTAATCTGGTATTGTTTATGCAGCACTAATGATTGCCATATCTGTTGCATTAGTGCCCAGTCAGTTTGTTATTTGTTGTATCTGACTTGCCAGGTCAGCTGTATGATTGGCTATCAGTAAGGGTTGTCGTGGCAGTATCATTCAGGTCAGACTGGCAGATTTGCTAGGTCAGTCATGTGAAGGTGTCTCTAGTTGCTATGACAACAGTGCCCTAACCAGTGACTTTTGCTGGTTTGCTAGGTCAGTCAGGTGACTAGAGAGGTTGTGGTTACTGTGGCAACAGTGCCCTAATCAGTTCTTATTTACTTTGTAAACCGGATGGTTTTGTCACATTGAACTTTATTTGTCATAGCTTTACAGAACTGTTTCTAGAGAATTAAATTTTACAACAATGTGGCACGAAATGGGGGTAGACCGTTGGTAAGCCAATTGTTTTTAGAAGAGGTAATTTTAGAAAGACCAGTAGTTCTAGACCAAGTACTCCAGTTTTTTCTAGAAATATTAACTGGACACTTTTTATAGTTCACAAATTGCTTTTTGGCATAAAATTTTATTCAAACAAACACATTTTGTGGATTTAAATTCCTTAGTTGACTAGTTTTGAAAAAAGTCTTAGTTCTGATTGTGTACATTTTGTGCTTAACCATGTTTCTACCCTCATGGGTCTTAATCTTCTGCTTTACAGTAACTTCCTGATTTGCTAGGTCAGTCATGTGACCAGAGTCTTTGGGTCAAGGACAGGCAGATATTGTTTATATATATATATTTTGAAGTAGATTTTTATAAAAAAAAAGTTTTTTTCCTTTTTGAATAAAAAAAAGACATTTCAGGACACTAAGAACTTAAAAAAGACCAAAACAGGATGTGGATTAGATTTCCTTTCCGTCTTGTTCTAAAGTGTACTTGGACCTTGTCTCTCCAAGTACCCAATATCAAGTGTGAACTTCAAAGAAAAACATTTATGTTGGTTTTACCTACTAATATTGGCATTCTTCGGAAGTACAAAAATGCTAAAAAAAGTATGGGAAATTTTTTTGTTTATCTCTGATGAAAATGATAGTGGTGAGATTGGGTTTCTGGTGAGATAAAGTTGTAAAAATTTGTAAAGACGATGGTTTGTGATAGTTATTTTTAATGAATGTTGTATTTTACACGTAGGTTGACTGGACCAATTATATACAATCTGTGGATCTATCACAATTGTATTATCAAACTATTCTTCTGGTTTGTCTTGTTAAAATAATACAGTAATAAACGAAAACGTTTAAATTATATACCTTTGTTATTATTTACAGAACTGGTGTGGGCCTCGGTGGGAGTAGTTCGTCTATTATTGACCACTTGGTCTGTCAACATTAAGTTGCAGGGTTTGAGTCTCACAGCAGGTAGGGTGCGCTCAATTCAATCATAATTGACAAGGATTGCCAGTTTTCCTACCGAAGTTGTCAAACTTTAAAAGCTTTATCTTGACCTATGATATTGTGATTTTTTTAGGTAAATGTCAATGATGTCTATAGTAGTAAAGATCCCATCATCTCTACTTAACGAGTGACCATGATACACTATCAACTTACAATACAAACTGGAAATAACACCTATAAGGAGTGGTCAAAACCCTTTTCTAGTTTGCAATAAAGTGTGGTGATCCAGTTCTGAATAATTCGACCCCATTTAAACAATTTTCATTGCAGTATCTTTTACAGTTTCAAATTTAATCTGCACACGAGGTTTTCAGTGCCAGGGGGAGATACCTCTGTGAACAAAAAGAGTTCTCTGTGCCAGAATGAACAGTGAATGCGTAAAGCCGCTTCTTTATAGTAGAAAATGTCTTTACGTGTCTAAACAAATTAAGGTAACAAAAGAAAATTTGGTGAAAAATAGAAATAAGAAACTAACTAATAAAAGTAAAGCTTTCCAATCGGCAAAGTGAAAACGAAATCAAAAAATACATTTGATGGTAGTCGAGTGGCTAATCTAGCTAAAACTTGTGCGGTACGAATAAACAACAATGTCCGGTCCGTTATTCTAAATTTGAGGTCCAATATGAGGAGTGTGACACGCAAACTGCAGGTATGTACCAAGCATTGCTTGTGGTATTTAGATGACTGACTGTCTTCTTTTTTCTTTTTCGTTGCATTCAGTATTTCTAGTTAAGTTCATTTTTTAATGTCCCACTGCCTTCTTTTATTTTGTACCTATTTGCAACTTGCTTTCATCCTAAATGACTAAATGAAGCTGAAATATTGCTGGAAAGATCTTTATACATTACCCAGTCAATTAATCGGCAGCTTTCCGATTTCATTTCGAGCAAGAACAATAAAAGCAAGAACCGACCGAGCAACTTCAAGCTGAAAGTCAAGATCCGGATTCAGATAAAGATAGGTGACACTCGATAGAAATAAAACATTTGTTTATTTGTTCGTTTGAATGTTATTTAACGCCACTTTAAGCAAAAAAAGAGGGCTTGGTGGCCGAGTAGTTAAGGTACTATTTATCACGTAGACTGTCAACACTGAGATTGCGAGTTCGAGTCACACTGTGGGCAGGGTGTGTTCGATTTAAACCTTAATGTTAAGGAATGCCAGTTTTTCTACCTAAGGTCGTGGTTTTTCTCCGAGTACTTCAGCTCCCTCCCAGTAAAAAGCTTGACGCCTTGATATGATCTGATATAGCTACAAAAATTGCTGAAAGTGTATCGCATTAAACACCAATCAAAAGAAAGAAAACAAATCAATATACGACCTTCAAGATAACATAAAATTACTTTCTAAAAGGTCAAAAGGTCATGCAATGCACTTGGTCAGCGATGGTTTTGTCTTAAAATTAAAATGTGTACTGAAAGTCGTTTAATTTCTTGAAATCGCATATTTGCATATTAATCGTCGACTGTTTAACGTTTAATAACTCCCAAGTTAACTGATGCGATATAAATGTGTACAACCGAATCGGGCAAAAATACAAAAATGTGAATCCGGCTTACCTTGATTCGATAAACCAGGTGAGTAATCCTACGTATTTTGTATTGTGTACTTTATTATTTTAAAGTGTTGTTCTAACAAGTAACTTTTTAATCTATAACCTTAATTTTAATGTCAAAGTGATTTGTTTTTATTTTGCGCAATTAATGGCTCATAAATTTGTATATACTTTAAATTGAGACATATGAAGCTTTTCGTTATGGATGGTGTAAAAAGTTTTCAAAGTATATGTCCATTGTATGTAAAACATGATTTAACATAGACTTTGGATGAGGGTAAGTAAAACATAGATGAGTATACAAGCTATGCATTTAACACAGCACTGTTAGAATTCGATTGTTATAATATTGTAAACTCTTATATATTTGTTACCCTTTATTTTGTGCATAACTTTGTAAACATTTCTCCTGTGTGCTTCATAATAAATTATATCTAGTTTATTTAGCGAAAGATAAATTAGTCGTTTTAAATTTGCATAAAGTGCATAATTGTAACTATCTCTATCTTATTTTTAAACTAATGAAAAACATATAAACTATTTAAATTTTTAATGTATGAAAATCGTTAAAATATTGTCAAGGTAGGCCATTATTAAACGTTTACTCATTCATGGACCATAAAGTATTGAAACCGTCTGTTGAACAAGAATTATTTGATTTCGCATAACAATGTACATTTCACAAATTAACCATCGCTTAAAGATGAAAGAACGTGCAATACACCCAATGATTTATGGCAACATTTTATGCATGCAATAGTTGTCTCTTACGTGGGAGGTACACATTATGTAACAATTGTTGATTCGAAAGATTGTTTTATTTTGTTTGAATGTGGTTTGTAAACTTCTTGAACCATCTTTTTTTACTTCACCTTAAAATCCAGTTTTTACTGGGGGAGGAAACCAGTGTATTCCATGACTATTGAAAGACGTTTAACTTTTATGATTTAACAAATTTAGGACGAGCAGTTCGAGGATACTTTGGTCAACTAACGGTAAAATATGACCGCAGATTATGAGGCCCCGGTCCAATATGGAATCGTTCGATTAAACGGTGTTTGACGACACATAACAATTTTCAGCTGTATCATGACGTTCAGTTTTTCTTTTTTTCCGGAGTCCTTGTCGATTCAGGTTAAAGTCATTCACATCCTGTCCGCATTAGCTCGATCTCGCAAACTCATTGTTGACTCGCCAGTAATCAACAATTAATGACTTCAACACTTTGCAATTTAAATCGCTAGCAGCTGTAAAGTAGCAAAGATATCATTCTCTTAAAATGGCTGTCAAGCTTTTATTAATCATCAAAACTGTAAGTTTCTAAGAAGTAAAGAATACAAGGAACCGTCTCATCAGTACAAGTAAAAATACAAGGAAGAGCGTCTAATGAAACTCAATTTTTTTATTATTAAAAATATAGATGGAAGTGCGTCTGAGAAAATTTAAAGCTTCTTATCAATAAAAGATACAAAGAGGATCGGCGGTTGAAAATTAAAAAAAAAAGCTTCTTATAGGTAAATAGTGTGTCAAAGCTTTTAATGAGTAAAGAATACAAGAAAGAGCGCCAGAAAAAAAACGAAATGCTTCTCATAGTCCAACTGTCATATCATTGGTTTCTTTTGGCGGATAGGGGTGGTCCCCTCGTTGGGTGTTGTCAAGTCATAATACCGAAAGCCTGGCCGCGAAGCGTAGTAGGTGTCATGTTTGGAGAGTGCCACACTCCTTGCACCATAAAGACACATTTCGAAAAAGAGTATGCTCATTGTAGCCTCTTCAAAGGCTGAATTTTTTGTCCCACCCTACCCAATATTTTCAAATGGCAGTCAACACTTTGTTCCTGTTGCTTCATTCGTTTTCGCATTTGGTTTTAGTTTATATTGACTAATGACTGGGCGTTAATTAAACGTTCAGTCAATCAACCTTTTAATATGAAGAAAGAGGGTGACATCGGAGCATAAAATTTAACATTTTGATCAGACAAGGCATTTTATAAATCACTGATTCCCTATTAGATATAAAGAAAGTTGATCACTTAAAAATTTGGCACCCTTAAATTGTAGCAAATTTGGCATCAATGACAAGGTAGTACAGTTGAACCAAATCAAGCAGAATGTCTTTGAATTTCTCTGTTTCATGTTAAAACATTTGGTTATGGTATATTATATTATATTTATATTTACGGCTTTTATTTTTCAGGTTTAGAAAAAAAGCAAAAAAGAGATGGAATGGAGTATTCAGTTAATAGTGATCATGACAATGGCAACCAGACTACTAAGTAACAGTGAGTACTTTTTATAAGTTGGTTTACTATAACAGAACCGAGCATTGGTGAACTCTGGTCTAAGATTGTTTTAAAAAATTAACAACTCACGTAACTGTTTGAACTGCTTCTTCCATTTTCTACCATAAATGACCCTTTGTGCTCCGTAGGTCCTAATTATTGTTGCTTGATTTGACTACTAGTATTTTATAATTTGTCGAATTTTTCGTTAGTAACAATCGGAATAGGTTATCCGATTTGAATTTTCGATCATTAATTTAGACGTTTGTTGTAGTGAACACTTCGAAATAAGGGTGGGGAGCTTCAATGTATTTATAAAATTTGGCTTTCATAGCATTCTATACAACCTTGTCATCGTACAATATATATATTGTAAGTGTTGTAGTTAAATATGTATAAAACTTAATGTCAGGTTCTCCGACCTTACTTCTAATTATTCTGATTGTATAATCATTTTTACGTAATTTGTCATTAGATACGATTTTCTTCTTGTGATTTCTGCCCGATAGCGTAAATGCCTTGTCGTATTACTCAGAATATATAAATAAGCGGTGTGTTGGTAGGTTTCGTTATTATCTAGATGTCATGTTTCAAAATCTGTCCTTAGAGCGTGTCCGAACGACCTTCGGCCTTCTCTGCAAACTGTTTTATGATTTGACGTTTCGAGTTATTTTCGTAAAATTTTATAATAGAACGTTAAAGTCGTCGCTCCTCAAACTTGCATATAGTTCTAGGGTTTATTTATTCCCAAACATCATGTTATTTTCAAATTTTGTTCCATATAATTTATCCATTGATTGGGCATGCGCAGTGACACAATCTTAGCAGACTCAAATATTATGCTTATTATGTTAGAAATTAAAAAAACCGCAAACTACCTAAAATATCATGGGAACAACGATCGACCCTCGAACAGCTTGAGGTTATTTCCGCCAAAAGTCGAGTGACGACAAGACCGATTACGTTAGCAGGATAAAAGCAACTTACACTGGCTATATTGTAAATATATTAAGTAATACCCCGTTGGCAATTGTCTATCTACAGTTCAATTTAGTCAAGGCTAAGTAAGCATTTTATTACTTTATTATTTTCTTGTCACTTAACTGTGTCTTTTACCTAAGGGTAACGAAGAGAACAAATCGTAAAATTTGATACTATCAACTGACGCATACATGTAGATGCTAATGTTAACTAAGTTAATTGTGAAGCATCAGCTAGGGATGTCTCGTTTACTAGGGTTGGATAATTTTACAGTAGAATACTCTTTGCACCGAGTACACACACGTGTAATAATTTAAATAAAACAAAGATAAAAGTTTGTTCTAAAAGCCCAAAAATCTAGATTTACAGAAAAGACATTTTATACCTGGATTGTATGAAAAACCTTATTTAACATTATTTCGCTATCACTCACCGATTGCCACATGTCTGTACAGCTCAAAGTTTCCCAGGGCGTTCTCGGGAGGCTGATAAATAGGACGCCTTCTCCATTATGGTTTGTGATGGGTTTGCCAGGGACTAGCAGCGAAGCATAAAAGGTGCCGTGTTTTGAGTCCGTTGTAGATTTTAAATGTCCCTTTCTAAATATCAAAATAAATGAGTCTTATCGTAGCTGCTACAAAAGACTTATTTCTCCGTGCACATAAAGCTTTCCACACTTTTAAAGTGTAAATAAAAATTGTTTACTAATTGGTATATCAATCAATCAATCAATCAATCAATCAATCAATCAATCAATCAATCAATCAATCAATCAATCAATCAATCAATCAATCAATAAATCAATCAATCAATCACCAATCAATTAATCAATCACATCTTATCTGATTTAGCAATTGTAAAGTTATTGCTGATTTATGGTATTTAGACCTTATCGCTAATTTATACTATTCAGACCTTATTGCTGTTAAATTGTATTTAAACCTTATCGCCAATTTAGGCTATTCAGACCTTTCGCTGATTTATCCTATTTAGACCTTGTCGCAGATTTAGGTTACCTGAATCTTATCGTGTTTTTAGGGTATTTGATTCTATCTCCAATTTGGCTATTCAAGATTAAGCTGTTCAGACCTTATTGCTGATTTAGAATATTTGACCCTTATCGCAAATATGGGGATTTTGGACCTTATAGCAGATTTGGGGATTTAAGACCTTATCGCAGATTTGGGAATTTTTAAATCACAGTTATAATTAATACCTCGAAACGTCGATACATTGTTGCCAGTTTCCATGCGTATGATCCAAGATCGAACAATAAGCTATGACGTCAATTTCATTCACACTTTGCTTATTTTCTGGCGATTTACTGCTTTTACTAGGTTCTGTTAATTAAGGAACTACTTTTACAATTTTATCAGGAAATATATGTTTTGTAAAATGTGTAAATCAAAAACAATTGGCGGTAAAAATACTGTTGTTCCCTTTTACTTGTCCATTCAGACTTTTTGTATTATATATCTAGCACAATGTCTACGGATAAAATGGTATTACGTTCAAACATAGTATTCAAATTTCGACCGGTATTAATTAATTTACCTACAGTGTACGCCCATAAAGAAGGTTTGATTAAATGGTTTGACCAAACGCTGGATGGCACACTTGACCTGCCTCAATTACAAAAACCTTTTAAAAACAAGTTAACAACTCATATTTTTTGTTTCAGCTAACGTTCCTCCATATATAACAAGTCCTTTCGCTTCGGAGTATTATTTAACAGAGGGAGGGTCTAATACCTTTCATTGTGCTGCTACTGGATACCCTCAACCGAGGTAAATATATCAGATAGTTCTAATACCTTTCATCGTGCTGCTACTGGATACCCTCAACCGAGGTTAGTATATCAGTCAGTTCAAAAACATTGCAGTGCAGTGTTTCGAAGAAACCACAGTCAGAATAAGTTTATCAGTCAGTTTTATAACATTTCAGTCTAGTGTTTCGAAATATCCACAGCCAGAAAATGAACATAAGTCAGTTCTATAACATTGCAGTGTAGTGTTTCGAGCTATCCACAGCCAAAAGAGTATATCAGTAATTTCTAAAAATTGCAGTGTTTCGAGGTATTTACAGTTAAAATACAGGTGTAAGTACATATGTATATCAGTCAGTTCTAAAACGTATTATAAATAAAAACCGAAAGTGCTAAGCGCCCAGCATAATATAACGTCGCCAGTAGAATAGGGCGAGGCTTACACAACCAGCCACTGAATGATCACCAATTCGTGCGAAACTTGTTGACAACCATTAGTGTACCTGTGGGAGTCAGCCAACAATTTATTATTAGTTTGTTAAAATTGAACCTCCTTCGACATAACATAATTTTACTTCTGAATCTTCAGTTGCAATTAAATTGTTATTATTTTCAGTATTATTATTAATTCATTCATTTTTGCACATATGCAAATCTCATATACACAATGTAATTCAGGAGTTTGCCTTAACTGATATGTCATTCATTTTAAGGAGACAGATTTATAAGTACTGTAGAATATCCGCTCTGTAGCCTGTTTCCGAATCCATGTAAAAATACTGTGTATATGAATAGAAATAAAATATGTTTAAACTAACTGAAACATAGTGCTTCAGGGTATCCACTACTAACGTATGTATATGAGAAGTTCTAAAACTTTTCATTGCAGTGCTGAAATGCATGTATCCAAAGTCAAATTAAGTATTTCATGGAGTTCTGAAGCCTATCTGATTATCCACTGCTTCCTTAGGCACATAAGAGATCTGTAACACCTGTCAGTACTGCGCTTCTTGTTATCCACAGTCATTGTTAAGTACACAAAAGAGCGGTGAATCTTTCCGTGCAGTGCTTATGGTTGTCCTAAGCCATGGATACGTACAGCATACAACTCTCCTTCCGGTGCCGTGCTTCTATTTATCCACAGTCATAGTTAATTACACCAGATAACTGGCAATACGTCCCGCGCCGTGCTTCTTCTTATTCATAGTGATGGTTAAGTACACCAGACTGTAAATACTTCCGGTGCCTTGCATCTGTTTATCCACAGTCATTGTATGTACAATAGACAATTGTAAATACTTCCGGTGAAGTGCCTCTGTTTATCCACAGTCATTGTATGTACAATAGACAATTGTAAATACTTCCGGTGAAGTGCCTCTGTTTATCTACAGTCATGGCTTAGTACACTACACAGTTGCAAATACTTCCGGTGAAGTGCCTCTGGTTATCCACAGTCCATGGTTAAGTACACTACAGAGTTGTAAATACTTCCGGTGAAGTGCCTCTGGTTGTCCACAGTCATGGTTAAGTACACTACACAGTTGTAAATACTTCCGGTGCAGTGCTTCTAGTTATCCACAGTCATGGTTTAGTACACTACACAGCTATAAATACTTCCGGTGAAGTGCCTCTGGTTATCAACATATCCACAGTCATGCCTAAGTACACTACACAGTTGTAAATACTTCCGGTGCAGTGCTTCTTGTTATCCACAGTCATGGTTAAGTACACTACACAGTTGTAAATACTTCCGGTGCAGTGTTTCTAGTTATCCACAGTCATGGTTTAGTACACTACACAGCTATAAATACTTGCGATGAAGTGCCTCTGGTAATCCACAGTCATGGTTAAGTACACTACAGAGTTGTAAAAACTTTCGGTGCAGTGCTTCTAGTTATCCACAGTCATGGTTAAGTACACAACACAGTTGTAAATACTTCCGGTGAAGTGCCTCTGGTTATCCACAGTCATGGTTTAGTACACTACACAGTTGTAAATACTTCCGGTGAAGTGCCTCTGGTTATCCACAGTCATGGTTTAGTACATTACACAGTCGTAAATACTTCTGTTGCAGTGCTTCTGGTTATCCACAGTCATGGTTAAGTACATTACACAGTTGTAAATACTTCCGGTGCATTGCTTCTGGTAATCCACAGTCATGGTTTAGTACACTACAGAGTTGTAAATACTTCCGGTGCAGTGCTTCTAGTTATCCACAGTCATGGTTAAGTACACTACACAGTTGTAAATACTTCCGGTGCAGTGGTTCTGGTTATCCACAGTCATGGTTTAGTACACTACAGAGTTGTAAATACTTCCGGTGCAGTGCTTCTAGTTATCCACAGTCATGGTTAAGTACACTACACAGTTGTAAATACTTCCGGTGCAGTGCTTCTGGTTATCCACAGTCATGGTTAAGTACATTACACAGTTATAAATACTTCCGGTGCAGTGCTTCTGGTTATCCACAGTCATGGTTAAGTACACTACACAGTTGTAAATACTTCCGGTGCAGTGCTTCTAGTTATCCACAGTCATGGTTAAGTACACTACACAGTTGTAAATACTTCTGTTGCAGTGCTTCTGGTTATAAACAGTCATGGTTAAGTACACTACACAGCTATAAATACTTCCGGTGAAGTGCGTCTGTTTATCCACAGTCATTGTATGTACGATAGACAATTGTAAATACTTCCGGTGAAGTGCCTCTGTTTATCCACAGTCATGGCTTAGTACACTACACAGTTGCAAATACTTCCGGTGAAGTGCCTCTGTTTATCCACAGTCATGGCTTAGTACACTACACAGTTGCAAATACTTCCGGTGAAGTGCCTCTGGTTATCCACAGTCATGGTTAAGTACACTACACAGTTGTAAATACTTCCGGTGCAGTGCTTCTAGTTATCCACAGTCATGGTTAAGTACACTACACAGTTGTAAATACTTCCGGTGCAGTGCTTCTAGTTATCCACAGTCATGGTTTAGTACACTACACAGCTATAAATACTTCCGGTGAAGTGCCTCTGGTTATCCACATATCCACAGTCATGCTTAAATACACTACACAGTTGTAAATACTTCCGATGCAGTGCTTCTAGTTATCCACAGTCATGGTTAAGTACACTACACAGTTGTAAATACTTCCAGTGCAGTGCTTCTAGTTATCCACAGTCATGGTTTAGTACACTACACAGCTATAAATACTTCCGGTGAAGTGCCTCTGGTAATCCACAGTCATGGTTAAGTACACAACAGAGTTGTAAATACTTCCGGTGCAGTGCTTCTAGTTATCCACAGTCATGGTTAAGTACACTACACAGTTGTAAAGACTTCCGGTGAAGTGCCTCTGGTAATCCACAGTCGTGGTTAAGTACATTACACAGTTGTAAATACTTCTGGTGAAGTGCCTCTGGTTATCCACAGTTATGGTTTAGTACACTACACAGTCGTAAATACTTCTGTTGCAGTGCTTCTGGTTATCCACAGTCATGGTTAAGTACATTACACAGTTGTAAAAACTTCCGGTGCAGTGCTTCTGGTAATCCACAGTCATGGTTTAGTACACTACAGAGTTGTAAATACTTCCGGTGCAGTGCTTCTAGTTATCCACAGTCATGGTTAAGTACACTACACAGTTGTAAATACTTCTGGTGCAGTGCTTCTGGTTATACACAGTCATGGTTTAGTACACTACAGAGTTGTAAATACTTCCGGTGCAGTGCTTCTAGTTATCCACAGTCATGGTTAAGTACACTACACAGTTGTAAATACTTCCGGTGCAGTGCTTCTGGTTATCCACAGTCATGGTTAAGTACATTACACAGTTGTAAATACTTTCGGTGCAGTGCTTCTGGTTATCCACAGTCATGGTTAAGTACACTACACAGTTGTAAATACTTCCGGTGCAGTGCTTCTAGTTATCCACATTCATGGTTAAGTACACTACACAGTTGTAAATACTTCCGGTGCAGTGCTTCTGGTTATCCCCAGTCATGGTTAAGTACACTACACAGTTGTAAATACTTCCGGTGCAGTGCTTCTGGTTATCCACAGTCATGGTTAAGTACACTACACAGTTGTAAATACTTCCGGTGCAGTGCTTCTGGTTATCCCCAATCATGGTTAAGTACACTACACAGTTGTAAATACTTCTGGTGCAGTGCTTCTGGTTATCCACAGTCATGGTTAAGTACACTACACAGTTGTAAATACTTCCGGTGCAGTGCTTCTAGTTATCCACAGTCATGGTTAAGTACACTACACAGTTGTAAATACTTCCGGTGCAGTGCTTCTAGTTTTCCACAGTCATGGTTAAGTACATTACACAGTTGTAAATACTTCCGGTGCAGTGCTTCTAGTTATCCACAGTCATGGTTTATTACACTACACAGCTATAAATACTTCTGGTGAAGTGCCTCTGTTAATCCACAGTCATGGTTAAGTACACTACAGAGTTGTAAACACTTCCGGTGAAGTGCCTCTGGTAATCCACAGTCGTGGTTAAGTACACTACACAGTTGTAAATACTTCCGGTGCAGTGCTTCTAGTTATCCACATTCATGGTTAAGTACATTACACAGTTGTAAATACTTTCGGTGCAGTGCTTCTGGTTATCCACAGTCATGGTTAAGTACACTACACAGTTGTAAATACTTCCGGTGCAGTGCTTCTAGTTATCCACATTCATGGTTAAGTACACTACACAGTTGTAAATACTTCCGGTGCAGTGCTTCTGGTTATCCCCAGTCATGGTTAAGTACACTACACAGTTGTAAATACTTCCGGTGCAGTGCTTCTGGTTATCCACAGTCATGGTTAAGTACACTACACAGTTGTAAATACTTCCGGTGCAGTGCTTCTGGTTATCCCCAGTCATGGTTAAGTACACTACACAGTTGTAAATACTTCTGGTGCAGTGCTTCTGGTTATCCACAGTCATGGTTTAGTACACTACAGAGTTGTAAATACTTCCGGTGCAGTGCTTCTAGTTATCCACAGTCATGGTTAAGTACACTACACAGTTGTAAATACTTCCGGTGCAGTGCTTCTAGTTATCCACAGTCATGGTTAAGTACATTACACAGTTGTAAATACTTCCGGTGAAGTGCCTCTGGTCATCCACAGTCATGGTTTAGTACACTACAGAGTTGTAAATACTTCCGTTGCAGTGCTTCTGGTAATCCACAGTCATGGTTAAGTACATTACACAGTTGTAAATACTTCCGGTGAAGTGCCTCTGGTTATCCACAGTCATGGTTTAGTACACTACACAGTTGTAAATACTTCCGGTGCAGTGCTTCTGGTAATCCACAGTCGTGGTTAAGTACATTACACAGTTGTAAATACTTCCGGTGAAGTGCCTCTGCTTATCCACAGTCATGGTTTAGTACACTACACAGTTGTAAATACTTCCGGTGAAGTGCCTCTGGTAATCCACAGTCATGGTTAAGTACACTATAGAGTTGTAAATACTTCCGGTGAAGTGCCTCTGTTTATCCACAGTCATGGTTTAGTACACTACACAGTTATAAATACTTCCGGTGAAGTGCCATTGGTTATCCACACTCATGGTTTAGTACACTACACAGTCGTAAATACTTCCGGTGAAGTGCTTCTGGTTATCCAGCCATGTTAAGTACACTAGACAGTTGTAAATACTTCCGGTGAAGTGCCGCTGGTTATCGACATCCTACTAAGGGACCGACCATTTAACTTGCAGGGGGAGGGGGGCTTTGTTTTTTCTTGAAAAATATTTTGAAAATGATTTTTGATGAAAAAAATACTTTGGAAGCAGAGGGTAAGAAAAAAAATATTCTGAAGAAGGATTTCTGTTATATAAAATAATGCTAATCATGAAAAAAATATTCTGTCACGACGCCTTGCAAAAATAAATATTTTGTCCGCGGAAAAAAATTTCTGACCAAAACAAAAAACCAAGGCCCTACCCCCCCCCCCCTTTCAAGTTAAATGGTCTGTCCCTAATAAGACAATTTACTAATGCCTTCGTGGCCTTGAGTTGATAAGGTAGTGTGTCACTTACTTCTGATTACGTCCCTGTAAACACTGAGCTTGCGGGTTAGAGTATTGCTGTGGGCTTGGTTTACTCTGCTCCAATTTTAATTGACAAATATTGTCAGTTTTTTCTGCCGAAGCGTGGGCTACCTCTCCCAATACAATGTAGATGCCATTTTAAATATGAAAAATTGTTGAATGTGAAGTAAAATCAAATTCCAACATACAAAAAACTTATTTGCAAAAACTCTGATTGGCACTTATTAAAGTTAATAACCCTAACTCCTTTATGATTAAAGTTCTCACCATCTGATAACTACATTGCATGTATCGTAATTTCGTTCATATAGAAGTTGCTATCGTTTTATAAGCTTTAGTTTGGTTTTTTTCAGTTAGTTTCGCGTATTAAACGAGTTTCAATTCTGTGCTTGATGCAGACAAGCAATTCTTTCTACCCCCGATCCAATACTTTGCACGGCATGACGCTGTGTATATTTATATAGAGAATGTCGAGTAAGTAATATGACATAATACGAAATACGAAATATTTATTTGTTGTAACACATTTACAGTAAATGTTTATAACACAAACAATACACATAGTACATAGATATATATGAATATTAAACTAATATTATAATAAACTCATAGACTACTGACTATAACCAGATATATGTGTAAACTTGGGGCGACAGTGTCAAGCATTCGCAGGCATTAGTTACAATTTGTAATACATGTAATAATATTTATATATTAAAAAAAAAAAAAAAAAAAAAAAAAAAAAAAAAAATTGGATGATAGTATGGTGGATTAACTAGATTCCTGACATTTATTTATATAGTCAATTACTTACTGCTTTCAGTATTATTTTAGAGTTGCTATTTAGAATATTAATTATATTATTTTCATTTTCATATGACATAATATGAAAATTTATTTTCATAGTAATGATTTCTTTCAGATTCGAATGGTTAAAAGATGGCGTTAAAGTGCAAAACAGTCAGCATATTACAGTCGATGAGATCACAGGGACACTTTCAATAATCCACGCACAAAGACAGCCAGTTTCAGATTATGGAACATACCAGTGTTTAGCTTCAAATAAAGTTGGAAAAGCTGCATCTGTAGAGTTTCAGTTAAAGCGAGCTTGTAAGTAATAATACTGATTTCATATAATTTGTATCTTACTTTAAAAGCGGACACATTTACTGACGCGTTAGATTTCTCCATAAAATATTGCCCCAAGTATATTTATATAAAACTAACCGTGTAAATTACAACCTACATTTTTCCGAAGGACAAAATGTGTCGAACATGTATATAAAAGTTGGCAACTATCCAGGAGCACAAAGTTTTAGATAGGTCTGTCAGCATGTCCATATTTTACCATAAACAGGTTATTTTCAGTGTCAAATTATTGTCATCTGTATTAGGTTATTGGGCGTCATTATTTCTGTGGATAAAATAAAATATTTTATCCCCGTATCAGTAGTATTCCTGGAATTTGATTGGTCAGTTACAAGTCTTTACAAAACCAAAGTACCCGGGTCGTTGCTAAGTCATATACCCGGGTGTTACTAAGCGTTCGTTGCACAAAAGTACCTAAGATGCGTTTATTTCATAAATTGCAATTGGTTTATGTCATATATAGGATGATGAAATCCTTCACAAAAGATCCAAATGTGTTTTATTTTTAACAGAAAAAGAAACTAAAGATATGCAGTTTGACAAACATCGACGTCACACTATTATGACGTCTCTGAAAGACATTCATCGCCAAAATGTATTTCTTAAACATCTGTTTGAATCCAACAAAAAACTTGTTTTTTTTTTTGTTTTTTTTACAGAATTGTAGGGTTCTAGCAGCTACCAAGGTAGTACCCTACACCATGTAAAAAAGCCTAATTTTTATCAAATTTTAATCAAACTTTCTTTGATAATGATGAAAACGTTACTTTAACGTCCGCCATTTCGTTCACAAAGTACCTAAAAATCCATCATTTCAAACAAAAACCGGGGATAAATACGTTATGCACGTTCATATCCGTAGATATGGAGATTTTATCACCTGCAGCACCCCTGTACACCCTTCGGCTTCGCCTCAGGGCGTACTTGGGGCCTTTCAGGTGTTTTGTTTGTTTGTTTGAATGGTGTTTTAACGCCACTTTCAGCAATTTTTCAGCTATTTCATGGCGTCCAGTTTTTATTGGGGGAGGAAGCCGGATTACCCGGAGAGAACCCCCGACCTACTTCAGGTGTTAAAATCTCCATATTTACGGATATGAACGTATATAACTTATAATATTCAGTCAAAATTTGATGCATACTTCCCCAATTTGAAGAATACTAATTACATGTAGCCAGGATTCGTAACCTATTTGTGAAAAACAAATTATGGACGACAACTCATGCAATCGTCACATTTTGGTCAATAAATGTTTCTTCGTGTGATCTCTTATTCAAGGGCGTGGCAACAGGGGGGGGGGGGGGTTGCAATAAAAAAAAACCCTATACCAAAAAAAATTATGTTACCGAGAATCTAAATATTTAAAACACAAATATAATTAGTAATTGATCAATGAAATTAAACTCATAAAAATAGTTCAGAAAGCGCCAGAAGTGCTAAACATTGTTCCATTTTTTCAAAAATATTTTTTAAGGGACAACTCCCCCTAACCCCCGCTGCCGAGGACTGCAGACGGTCATGTCCTCAATTCCCAAAGAAAGCCAGATATGACTTTCAAAACAAAATGACAATTATTAGAAATAAAAGGTATCTAAAGGTAATAAACTTTATTTCTTATGAACCTGTTAAATGGAGCATATATAAATAACAATAACTTAATCAGAATTCTACGGAAGCGTATTAGGGCAACCACTGATTTTTTTTCTATTTGTCAATTTTTTTCTCGGAATTATCGACTTTATTCTCGGAATTATCGACTTTTATCTCGGAATTATCGACTTTAATCTCGGAATTTTCGACTTCTATATTTAACTCCCCTTTCTGTTTTCATCCCTATCTGTACCTCTTAAAACCTTATAGACTCATTTAATTTGTGAATATTTCAAATTAGGTTTGAAATACAAAGAGATTGTGAGCTGTTTGGAATTGCTTCATGGATATAAATGTATACACATTTCAACAGAATTGGGCTATCCGCGGGAAACATAGACCACAGACCCCAGGTGCTACATGTCCGTTTTTCTTAGTTCTTGCTGTTTAAAGCCATATTTAAGAAGGGGTTAAACAGTGAAAATATAGGTTAGACATTAGTGTATAAGCTTTTTAAGAAGCACAGAGAGGGATGAAAACAGAAAGGGGAGTGAAATATAGAAGTCGGAATTTCCGAGATTAAAGTCGGAAATTCCGAGAATAAAGTCGATAATTCCGAGAAAAAAGTTTGTTTTTTTTATTCGTTTGATGTGCATTCATCGTGGAGTAGACATCAATAATATAACTAAATATACACCTCGCCATAAGTTAAGCAATACCTACAATTTGTTTTTAATAATTTCAAAAATCTGAATAATTATTAACTTTGTGTTGTTTTTGTACGAAAGCCATCATTTGAGCACAAGAAAGTTACTTTAATTAACTCCTCATGTAAATCTTTGAATAGCAAAACCAGTTTGTCATACGGTAGTCAAGCACGCCTAAAAGCCTGGTTTTCCTTAACGATTCAGTGTTCATCTCCTGGTCTTTTTCGACTTCATCTTTACATTTTTACAATGCCATGACGGAAATTAAGTAAAGCTAAGAAGTGGCAGATCGTTGGAATGCGGACAGAGCTTTCGTCAGATAGCACAACACTTTGGCTTTAACTTTAGTATTGTATCCCGGCTACTGAAACTTCATCGAGATGATGGAAGTATCCAGGAACGTCCTAGGTCAGGTCGACAACCAAAAAGATCTGAAATGGAGGATAGAGCACTTGTTCCTGTAGCCAAATACCAACCGTTTGCCACTACAAGATATCTTCGTGACGATTGGAATATTGCATCCAGAGTCGCCGTTCGAACAGTTAACAGGCGCCTAAGCAATACAAGGTTGAGAGCTCGTCGTTCCTTGAAACGTCCACTGTTGACACAGAGACATCGCCAAGCATGTTAAGAGTGGTCACGATATCACCGCCATTGGAATATTCGAAGCTGACGACGAGTTCTGGACCGACGAAAGCAAATTCTTTGTTCGTCATATTGATGGGCGCATGCGCGTTTGGAGACAACGATGCAATGCTTACAACCAAAATATCTAGCCACTAAACGTTCGGCGGTGGTGGTGTTACAGTAGAGGGAGGCTTTTCATACGACTGTAAACTGAATCTGTATGTGGTTGATGGGACCATGACTGGGCAGAAATATCGAAATGACGTCATTAACGCTATTATTGTGCCACATTTTGACAATCATGCACTTGTTAACAGACCCATCTTAATGGAAGACAACGCAGACCTCACCGAGCTGCAATTGTACGTAATGTTATCCAAAGTGACGCTATTGAACATCTTCCATGGCCATCCATGTCACCAGATATGAATCCAATTGAACATTTGTTGGATATCTTTGGCCGTAAAATCAAGAGCAGAGCACCTGCTTGTCAAAATGTCCAAGAACTACGTGTTGCCATTCAAAATGAATGGCAGAATTTACCACATGCTACACTTCGTCGTTTAGCCAACAGCAGGAGGAGGAAATTAATGAACTGTACCGTAAGCGTTGTGGTTACACGACTTACCGAGTATTTTTGCGTTTAACACATTTCAAAGTGACTTTTCTTTCACTGACCGTTGACCTGTGATGATGTGTTTACTAAAAGTTCATGAAATTGTAGTATGCAATCAAACTTATTTTTTTGACTAATGAAAGTTATATTTGCACTGTTTTTGATATCTTTGATTTGAACATTTTTTCATCCAACAATAAATAAAGCGACTGTAAACATGTTGTTTGTATGTTTCATTTGTCATTAATGTTTAATAAATTGTCATTTCTTTAAAAAATGTTAAATTATATAAAATCTTAAATGAATCCCTGGAATATAATAGGGTGTTGCTTAACTTGTGGCGAGGTGTAAATATAAATAGAACTTTTTGTAATTAAGTTTTGTTTAGTTTCGTCGAACTGTACCTCAGAATTGTTCTTGTGACGATTTTTTTTTTATCTCGGAACAGAGAACATAACTGGTTCTAAGATAAAAACCTCTGCCACGCGTCATCATCATTTGCTGTATGACATTTACTCATCTGCTTGTGATGTTTTGCAAACAAAGACCGATTTAAAAAAAATACACGAGATATTTTTAATTTCTATATCGTTTATTTATACACTTTTGATAGGTTTTTAAATAAATAATAATGCGATTGTTCTCGAGGCGTATCCGCCATGAGAGATCATGCGTCAACCTATGGTGTGCAGAGGTGGTTGTGGTTGGAGTAAGATACCCATAATCCTTTACTTTGAGACTGAATAAAAATACTCCAATAATAATTATGCCATTGTCGATTAAAAAAAGAAGCGTATGTTGTCCCGTCACACTCATTAGCCCTTGCTGTAGAGGTGCTTATAATGCATTACGGGTTATATATAAATTTGTATTTATTGTGCATTAAACGTAAGTTTTTCACTTACAAACGTCGATAAAAAGGAAATAAACATCGAGAAAGCAAAGAGGATACTTGACGTAATCCACACAATGTCGACGTCATAATTTTGTTTATTATAGTTTAAATGTGTAAACAGCAGATTTTGTGTCTGTTTAGAGAAATAAATTGATTCCAGGATTTGCAATCTGTCGATTAAATGGATATACTTTTCTGTTTATGTGTAGTTTATTTATTTAGTTCTGTTTACATACATGATCTATAACATGTCGAGTTAAGCATATATTATACATTGTTTTCTTTCTTCAAACATAACTTAAAATTCCGTGGTCTGTGATCTGTGTTTTGTTTCTGCTTACAGACATAACTAAATTCCAGGATCTACAACCAATCGAGTTAAAGGATATTCACGAAACCGATTATGTTCGAATTCCATGTACTGGAAAACCCGAATGTCAACCTCTCCAAGACTGTAAGATTGAATGGAAACGGGGTGTAGGAACAGCCTCAAATATCCAGGAATCAGATCGCATTGCTATTGATAACGAAGGTAGCTGATTTACTTTTACACTACTTAGGGTCTTACAATTTTAACTGACATGGCGTGATTGGAGAAAAACAGTTTGTGTTTACTTAGGCACAGTGCGAAACTGCACATACATTGCATAAAACTACACTTCTGTAGGTATCCGTAAATATATTCCTCTTACAAAGAGGAGGCTCACCTACTGAGTGGTTAAGGTAGTCATCAAGGTAGGCCACGTGCCTGTCAACACCAAAGTTCCAGGTTCAAGTCTCATTGCGGGCAGGATGGGCTCGTCTCCACACTTATTTGATAAGGTTTGCCAGTTCTTCCTCTCTACGGTCGGGGTTTTCTCTGTGAACTCTGGCCTATTCTTCCAGTAAAAACTGAAAACCTGAAAAATTGCTGAAAATGGCTTTTGAACCCTATACAAACAAACAAATAATAAATAAAATGCATATTTACATTACTTAAAATTTCATCTCAAATCGCGTCAAATTCACATTGCAGATTTTCTGAAAAGAATTAATATTGATGTATAACTTTCTCACATTGCCATTTTAATTTTTTTATTTCTTGCAATTAAACAGAATAAGCATTCATTCAGGCTCAAACTTGTTAAATTTCCAGGTAGCTGATATGTCAGTATTAAAGTTTAGAATAAGTTGAGGGAATCCTGACATTCGCGATGTTATGAAACCATGCAGTGATAAATATGATCAGTTTCCTGAAATAGGTGTTAACAGATTTGCTTATGAATAAGATATGCTGACGGGTACATCTCATGACTAAATCACGCATTATCTTGTTATTCTAAAGTCGAAATTTCTTGTTCTTTGAAATATTGCTGTTAGATAACTAACGTTGAATGACAACATTGTATGTTCAAACAACTTTTTTTTCAATTCTACGCTTCGCCATTTAGGGAGATTGTTCATAACGTGCTACTCTGGGATTCGTAGAAATGTTACAAAATTGTTACTGTTCTAATATTCCGGAAAGTACAGCAAACATGAAAATCTTAACTTACGTAAACTTCTTACCAACGTTTCAACATAATGTTCTGCAAAATGTCATAAGAACATCTACACACTGCAAATAGAAAAACATTAGTATAAAAACAACAGGATAATTATTCAAGGATCGATGGTATTTCCTGTCAACAATAAAGTGTTATTCTATGGGTTTGGGAGCCGACTGTCCACCAGCAGAGGCATAGACTAAGTGTTGTAAACAAAAGTAGTTAAAGTAGTTAAAAGGTTATAAGAAAAATAGCAAAGAAAACCGACCGAACAACAAGAGCCAAAAAGTCAAGGGACAGTTAGAAATCCGGAAATAGACAAACGCAACACAAAAACCTAAAAGAGACAAAAACAGAGAGCAACCCGACCCCATTAAAAACCACCGGTGCACTCTTGTGGTCCGGATGAGTAAGCAGGGCCTGCCTTCAATCCTCTAATTGTACGCCCGTCGAGTAGACTCATTGTCATGCCGAGGGAAACGCACATCCACTAATCCTGAAAACCTGATTTTCCATAACGATCAATTAAGTGATGGTGAAGACTATAAAACATCAACCTATAGTACAACAAACCTAGAAAATCGGTATACCGATCGCAAAGTCAAGAATAACGTACAAGTTGTGAAATGTACACAAACACGCTGGAGATAATGGAATGTATGAGTGGCTGTTCATGTCATAATTGCGTTATTTGTATCGCGTTACTTTTCCATCGCATTACTTTTAAAAAGTATCGCGATATTTCAACTTCTATCCCGTTACTTCTTCAAACTATCGCGATACTTATTAAGCGGCGGATAAAATGTTTGTGTTTAGAATGATTAATTTTATCCAATAGGTACTCTACATTTTCTCTCTGTGACGAAGTCGGACCAGTCCACCTACACAGAACCTATTGCCTGCGGAATGAATCACGAGCCCTCAAAAGCCTTTTTCAAAGGAAGAAATGTGATTATGACAGTTTTAACAGGTATATGTACGAATAACCATAAGGAAAAAGCTTACCTTTAGATTAAACAATTATTACAATCGCAAATCTTAAAGTGCCGAGTTGCAAAGCTTTAATAAGAGGGGAATAGTTTACAATTTTGTTAACAAGATAGTTCGGGTATATCACGGTTATCAACATTAAATAGGTGCACAACGTCATCAATATTTGTGCAAACTTTCGGGAAACTGGGTCGACAAACGTAGGAGCACATGAGAAAAGGTGCCAGCCTCTCAAACATTATTATGTCGGGGAAAATACATAAATATTAGAATAGTTGATTAGATACAATTAGTAGTGTAAAATTATGTAAAACTGAACAATCAAGTATATCGAATACAAAACTTATATAGGCATGCAATCTTGCTTTGAAATGCCAGTAATCAGTATTAAAAAGTGTAGAAGGATTTGTTTACAGAAATAAACGCCAACTTGTCTAATATTTGCTGAAAAATTACATATTTCTCAAATCTAGAAAAATAGCAGAACTACTTTGAACAATTTCAAAATAACGTGTGTAAAACTTCATTCATTAGTAGTTGATTACACAAAATTGGTGGCGTCTAAAAAATAAACAAAAATCCAGAACAATGCATTCGGTTGTGGCAGGTGCATTATTTAGATAGAAAAAAACAAATATAAAAATTTCATTAACAATAACATAAAAGCAGGGGCATATCTTTAATAGGTAAAGTGTCAGAAAGTTTGGTTGAAAACTGTAAGATGAGTTGATTACACAAACATGTGTCTTTTTCTCGACCAGCTCGACTTTCCATACCACAAAGCAGGTGCCACCACCACCCCGGCAAATACGAGACAATGGACATTCCTGAAGTGCTTTGAGTTCACACCAGTTGAAAAACGCGTATATACATGTAAAATCAACTTTAAAACGTCGACGTCATAGATGTTTTCAATTATTTTAACGGCGTCATAATCAGCGTTTTGTCATAAATTACCTCTCGGTGACGTTCGGAGAAAACATATCTGTGTGCCCTAATGAATTATTTCTTAATTATACACTAATTTGACCTAGCGTCAAAATTTACATCGGCAATAACATATAAGGTTAGAGACTCAAGATCCATAAAAATATCGCCACAAAGAGCATGCTAAGGTTTACGTTTATATGACCATATATACGTGACGTCACCATTGTTTTTGTACGAGTTTAATTGCTAAAAAAAGTGTTTATACATTGCCATCGGGCGCGAAGTCAGAATGTTAACTGGTCGTTTTTGAAATAACAAGGTTTTTGAATTGCTGTTAGGTATTCTGAGCTTTGAGATGAAATTATAACAAACAAAAAAGCAAGCAAACAAACAATAAGAATAACCACAAAAAAAAGTGTGAAACGGGTCGCATTTGATTTTTCATAGTGTTTGTTCATAAATCTATGACGGACAATCAATAATTTATTTTTATTTTGACAGTTGGCTTTTTAATGAATTTCCCGGAAAAAGTTCAAAAGGGAAACGTTAAGGCTTTGAAATAGATAAGGAAGGAAATCTTACAGAAACATTAAAAATATATTTACCAAAACACCTTGAATATATACTTTAACCCCTTCCCTTTCACACCGGTACCAGATACCGCTACAACGTCAGCTGTAACCCAAATAAAATAGACGTCTTTAATGCCACGGGTATAAACAAGGTATCAAATAAAAGCTCTGAATCTCAGCTTTCTATTTATGTAAAAAGATTATTTATTTGTTGTGTGGTTTGTCCATAGTTTTAATTAGAACACAATGAATGCTACCTGAATTTTCGCCACCGTTACGGTAAAATGCGCAAAACCAAACGTTGCAAATAAACTTTAATTACTCCCGTAGTCGACATTTAATTGCCATGTAATTTAGTAAATATTTTGGCTATAGCTTTGTCAATCCATTGATATCAAAAACAATATCCAGAGTTCACTACAGTTGTAGAAATCTTTTGTGAATTGCGGCGAGAAGACTTTCGGACATCGACATCAAGAAAATTTTCAGTGTAATTTTAGGAATGTGAAAAATTATATATTTTATATTATAGGAACTCCTAAGCTATACAAGCCACATGTCATTTTTAACGCTGACGCTAAAGGCTTACTGAATGGTGAGGTAAAACTGCAGTGTGTGTTCACTGGAAAGTGAGTGAATTTGTTGTCAAAATATGTAATTTTCATCAAGCGGTAGTGACACTGTAAATCAGGGGCCGTGTCAACGTCAGAATCCTAAGAGATACCTTACGATAATACTTCGCATGGTCTTAGGATATGTCCTAAGTCTGATTTGAGGCGTTCAACGAAGGTATCTTGTGATAGTCCTAACTAGCACTATCTTTAGACCATCCTAAGACGATCTGTAATAAATAAGTATATATGAAAGTAAAACTATACGTACAATTTAAATGATTTTAAAATATTCATTTAAATTTCCATATTCTAAGTAAAAGTTATGTAGGATTTTTTTGTTTGTCTCTCAAATGTTGCCGCAGTGATAAATAAACACTCTGTCAACCGGAAAACGTTCAATATCATTTTATACATTTTAAGATATAACATACTTTTTGTAATTGCATTTAATTTTAGTCCTTTACCAAATATTGAATGGTACAGACCAGATGGAACCATAATATCGGCTGATAACCAAAAATACACTTTTAAAGACGAGAAGACGAGAAGAAACCTGGTTATAAAATATCTGACAGAAGAGGACGAAGGGATGTACAGATGTGACGCTGATAATGATGTTGGGAAAACACAAGCAAATCTCTTCCTGAACGTAACATGTATGTTTGTGTTAAAAATTTTAATTTAGATTGAAAAATACTAAAACATGACTGTAAACATTTGATAATGAGTTCTTGGCTTTATTCTGAACTAGCATACTAGTTTTCCTGCCGTAAATGAACATTTAGGATTATTGCTTTTAATACGAACTGTACATTATGATATATTGCTGATAGTCTAAAAATTAAAACAAACAAATAGTCAATAAGGACTTTATTTAACATTTTTTTCTTAGGTATTCGAAGGCTACTTCATTTGAGACCAAGACGTCAGATTCGAAGTTACAAACAAAAAACTTATGTATGATTTATGACACAAATACGGACTCACGTGTCTTTTAATTACATTTAAGTAGTTAGTCATCTACTATTGATCACGTGATTGTCAACACCGAGTCTCTTTGCAGGGTGTGCTCGACTTATCTTTATTGACATGGTCTGTCAGTTTTTTTTTCTTCCCCAAAAGCCAAAAGTCGGGGTTTTTTATCGGGTATTCGACTTAACCCCCCACCCCACCCCCCACACACACAAATCCTGGACACAAAATATACCGAACAAATTGCTGAACTCGGCGTTGAACACCATTTGAACAAACAAACAATGAATTTATTACACGTTACGATGATTTTTCAGCCAAACCAAGATTTCCACCTTATGGTCCAAGGTTAGAAAATGTGGTTGTTCCTCGAGGGCATGACGCAACCTTTACATGTAAAATGGAATCATTGAAAGGTGAACGAAAACCAACAGCGCCTGCGTGGAGTAAAAATGGCGAACATTTAGTTGAAGAACAAAGTATGTATATTTTTTATTAGGTTAACTAGGTCTTATATTTCTCAAAAATTACAAAATTGTCATATATGTAAGCTGAACTAGTCTTGCACTGTATTATCACAGTGGTTCCTGTTTTGTAATAATGTATGTTAGCAAGGTGTAGATGTCGTTAGCCGGAATCGGTATAAAGTTTTGGATTGTTGATGAAAAGAAAGATTTACAACATCTTAATAGTTTGGATTTTAAATATTTTAGGGGTTAGAGCGCCGCTGATAAATCATGATTAGACGAAACGCTTGTCTTTCAGTAACCGAGTATATCTATCAGTGGCCGTGCATGTCACAATTGTGATATTTATATCTGCTTGCTTATTTATTGCGATATTTGTTGAAAGCATCGCGATACTTATTAAAAGCACTGTGATACTTGTTAAAAGCATCGCGATACTTTTAAAAAGAGATACCCTCGGGACTATTAGACAACAGAGCTAATGGCGTCATTTGATAAATATGGGTTAAACCTCACGTCGACCATACGTATATATTATATATAATTAATATATGATTGGTAAATGAACTACTTTCTAACGGCTAATCGATTGTGGATTTTACGCAATAGAATTAACGCAGCATCGCCGATACATTTACAGTTTGTAACTTTGAATATTTTTTCAAGTAGTCGAAATCAAGAAAATTAGTTGTGTCAATTCTATTAGTCACACTGTCCTACTGTCTGCTGTTTATTTTTGACTATGGATTAAACTATATAAGGCTGAAAAATGTAAAGGTTCAAATTCTGTAGGTCGTAAGGATAACGTCAACTACTGCAACTTGAAGAATGTTTAATGGATTTAACTTTTAAAATATTCTCAAATTGACAGGCCGACTGTGTTTGCGCGATGTTGTTGCAGATGACTCTGATTATCAACAATGATAGGGGTCATTCAATCAAAAGTGGAGTAAAATTTCATATTATATTAGAAATATTTTTCCTTATTTTTAGTTGGGGGTGGTTCATCTCAGAAATATCAGCTGAGTGACGACAGAACAGTTTTGACAATAAAAAATGTCCAGAATCCTGAAGATTCCTGTACTGTTATGTGTGAATCAGGAAATGTGATCATTGATGATAATTTGAATGACAAATTTGTGAAAACATATGCCGGCGCTACTTTGAGAGTTATAGGTAATTTAAAATAAACAGTTAAATGTATTGTTATAAATAACAGTTTCGGAAACATGTACAAAGAGGGGCATTCCGGGTGTTGAACTTCCATCATTTCTGAAAAAATGTATAGAAACGTTCTCTTTCCTCATCCGCCATTACAGGTAGGCGCAAGAGCCTGTATAAATATATCACATGTAGCGATTTTTTACTAAATGTGACAGTCATATAATACGTATAGTCTCAAGGCTAGGCATATTGAACTAATGCAATTCAATAAATATTACAACACAATATTGGTGACCGAAGTGTCCAAGTAGTTTAAGTAGTAATCTACTTTTGATCACGTGTCTGTCGTATCTGAGGATGCGGGTTCGTGTCTCATTGCGCAAAGGGAGCGCTCAATTTCAGTTTTTATTAACCAGAAAAGCCACTTATACTACCGAAGATCTGGGGGTGTTCTTCGGGTACTATTGCTTCCTACCTGCCATGAAATAGCTAAAATATTTGTACAATAAAATTTTTTAAATTAAAAAAAATTGCGAAAGTGGCGTTAAACACAATTACAAAAACAAGCAATAACACAGTATTTGTGCCTTTTTTAAATGTACAAGATAACGTATAAGTTAAAATATAATTGCATGTAAAAGTGTGTTTGAAATATTTGATGTACATAAAATAAAAAAACAGATTTTTTTTTCAATTTTGTGTTTTCATTTGTTGCACTTTATTGTGAATATAAATTCCTCCTTTGAAACGTGTTATATTAGAGTATAGGGGTAATTTGTTTTCTGAAACGAGTGCCTGTGTTTGAAACGAGCCACTTGTACACGATATTTAAATCCCGCTTTGTACAGTTTTCACTCGATTGTTTTCCTTTGTTGGTCTATGAATTCTTTAATTTTACTTTTATCTGCAATCCATTTTACTTACATTAGTTCAGTGTCAAGCGGTTCTGCTAATTTTCCCCTCGAGAGCACATCATGTATGTCATTTTCGGCCATGTTTGTTTACCAAACAACAGTAAAAGATAAAAGCCGATGTTCCTTTTCCTGGAATTTGCATAAAAGACCGAGATTCGGTGTAAAATATGAGAATATATTGCACTTTATTGCTATATGAAATACAATTGGGAAAAATATTACTATATAATAAAATTCCATATTGCATCATAGTTATGATCATTAACTTTAACAAAAAAGGTCTTTTGGGAAATGTTTTGTTAAAATACTGTTTTAATAAATGCTATCTCATAAACTCCTTAACAAACATTTTTTATAGAACCAGTCGGGATAACAGTCTTAACAGCAACGGAAATAGAAATCAGCGAACCCGAACCTTTTTCTATGGCGTTCTTAGCTTCAAAAGATGAATCAGTTCCTGCATTATTTCTAAACTGGAATTTTACAATGAGTGACAACACGACCTTTTTCAATGACAATCAGCTATTTAAACAACCTTGGGTACATTTTTCCCCAAACAGGAACAATTTAACGATAGTGCCAGAGAAATACGATACTGAAGATGATGACGATAAAGTCCGGTCCGTTGCTGGAATTTACAGAGTTCACATATTTCATCAATATGAGGATGTCTATATTGAATTCAATGTCACAGCAGACATTGAAACAATTATCATCAGTAAGTAAACACAGTGTATCTTGTAAGCAAATAGTTTGCATCGACATATTGATTGATTACTTGAATTTATTAAAAAATATGCATCACAGGCAATACAAAATATTCAAAGATACGCAACGATATAAAGTTTTTCTTTTTACCGTTGTCATTGTAAAGACATTATCATAATTTACAAAATGTGTACTTTAGCATTATATTTTATATTCCAGTTGACAAAAGTAGCTACTGATTACAGAGAGCAAAGTAATTGAAATTTCGTCTCTATATTATATAATATTTGTAACATGAATCCTTTGTTCTTTTTTACGAATAAACAAGAGACGACGAGTAGGAATGCTCTAAATTAAAACACTTGTATAATATTGCATGAAAGGTCCCGTGTGCCTGTTAAACTCAAGGGAAAAACAGCCATGCAATAACCAACTACAATTAGATCCGATAATGCACAGTAAAACTCCGCCTTAATTAAGTCAAATTTTATTGATTTTCACTGCAAAAGGATAGCACGAGTTTCCAATATTAGCTTTTCATTTGATTAGTCGAATAGCGGTCGCACCATAATAAACACCGCCCTCTTTATTTATAACCAATTATTAATGGGCGGGATCTAGGATTCATGTTACAAATCATTTATAGCACCGCCTTCCTCGTTAGACAAATACACCTTCTCACGCTAAAGCGTTCGAAGGTGTATCTGTCTAACTCAGAAGACTGTGCTATAAATATAACATATATAGTTGGTTGGGAATAATTTTGATTTGATTTACATGTACTCAATGTAATTGTTACATTAGACATCTGTAACTCAAAATATATTTTTTTTACAGCGGAGCCTTTAGTAGAATCTGCTGGATTTGACTTGTGGATAATTGGTTTGATACTTGGATTAATTGTATTACTTATCATTATATTTTTCATCATATGTACACTGTACAGAAACAGAGGTGGAGAATATCCAGGTGAGTTGCCGCCCTTTATATTACACAAAGGCAAGCATTTTGACTGGTGGATAGTTAGTTTAATGCTAAGAGTGATCGTATTACTTATTGACGTATCCTCATTACAAGTACACTGAACAGGAAGTAGATAATGTCCAGGTGAGTTGCCTCTCTTTATCTCCACGCAAAGGATTCTGGGTATCCTCTGCCACACCATTGGTTCACATTGTGAGAGATATCTCTCATAGGGGATAAGCTTCGCGTTCATATGCAGTAATTTCAATGTAAAATTGTATCAAACGTGTATAAGTCGACTATATAAAATAAATTAGATCTCGTGTATTATTTTACGAACATCATTCTTTGTTTACAAACATTACCGGCAGACGACAAATGTAGTCCCGCAGTAAATGGGGGATGACGTGTGGCAGAGGTTGTATCTGGGGACCAGTTATGTTCTCTGTGCAGGAGAGTGAGTTGCTTCATGTACTGGCCTTATTGTTTTTTATTTCATCGTACAAAAATTCACAGAACAAGGGTATAAATATCTACACGAATTCTTTCTCTTGATATGCGATGCATTGAAATAACTTCATTTAATAGTTGTAATAATTAGAGCACCTCCTAAATTAATTCAGAAAATACCACGTTATAATTTGATGTATGGGTTTAATAAATAAATAAAATATACTGCCCTTAACTTCAAAAATTATTAAAACTTTAAGGTTTATGTATTCGCAAGGAGAAAACAGCCATAGCTGGATTTATTATTAAAGATAAAAAAGGAAGTTTGATGATACAAGCTGTACAACATCTTAATTATTTGGATTTTAAATATATTTAGGGTTTAACTGCCACTAATGGGTCTTATCAAATAACACTAGTGAGTAATAGGTGTATCCAATAATCTTATCATCTCAATCATGATCATGATTTCATTAATAAATGCATTACTTTTCAGTTGATAAAAAGGAGGTGGATGCAGGTCATGACCCTCAACAGGAGCTGAAAGACGGCGGATTGCATGATTTGTCTAGAGCGTAAGAACGTTTAAATTCGTTTTTATTATATATATTTCATATACAGGCGTGATGAACTGAATAAAATTACTAATCCCAAAAAAAAATTATTAAAAAAACCCAGAAAGGACAAGTTTGAGGACATCAACGGCTTGCTTAGAACAGACATGTATAGCTTTATATGGAGAATTGAAACAGTTACAGGAACTGTAACATATTTTAGTATCGTCAATCACAATTTAATTATGAGCATTGGGCTTAGAACGGTGACATGAAAACATCACATGGCGCTTAAAAATGATTGAAGAAACTATAAGGAAACATAATTTAGTTTCAGCATCTTTCATTTGCCAATAGACAAAGTTATAGGTCTGCGCGTCTCAAAGACACTGGTAATGTAATATGACTGATAACTAATTCTACGTCAGTAAACCTGAATGAAAATATGACAAGTATTTAAATTCCCTTAAATCAGATTCTTGTTTACCGAAAACCGTAGCATAATGCTCTTATCCTTCTAGAAAAGCCATTGTTAGACTGCTTTTTATGATTTTTAAGTTCATTTTGTGTTCTTAAGTGAGTAAATTTTTTTGTCTGTTATTCGAATTGGTATCGATTGCTAAATTTTGTAAATGTCGTAATTTGTCTTTAGGTTTAATTATTAAAAATATGTAGTAAATTATCTAAGAAGAAATTCTTGATTTTTTTATAGCGATGAAAAGAGACCATTTGACAGCGTTTCATTGACAGATGAAAAGCCACTAATAGATAGTGACGACGACAGTGCGGTAGAAGATTATGATGATGACGATGAAATGACAAAATTCAATGAGGATGGCTCATTTATCGGCAAATATATGAGCAAAAAGGACAGAGGACGTCATAATATATACGATAATGATCAGTCATACGTTTAAACACTAGCCTTTATATTAGCTACTTAAGTTTGCTTGACAAAACGACCCTATTTGTATTGTTTGAACTAACAAGAATTTACAGGAATTGTGATGTTGGCCTGTATATACATTCCATTTCTTGTTAACGTTTTTAACTTTATGCTATGCCAGAACTATTTACATGAATAAATCCATTTGCACAAAAGTTAGCAATAGGCTGTATGACGTTGATCTAACAAATCTTAGCCGAATTTTAGCCGTTAGTTGTTATTCTATTATTATATATTAATAATTTTGTTAATAAATATATTTACTTTTATTCTGTTTTGGTTGGTAAATCTTTGGTTCATTTATACTGAAACCTACTCATTTAAATAACATATTATACATGCAAGGACACTGTTCAAAAGACAAAGCACAAATTCAAGTCTATAAGACCGGCAAACTAGAGAACCAAAAAGCCAAATTAAAGCTACCTAACAATTGGCTGATTAGGTACAGGTACATTATGCATTTATTTTTAAATTGTGGGCTTTATTTTATACCAAACCACCCTCTTCCACTCCTGTAGTGTGTGAGTTATAGTGGGAAGAAGAAAATGTTCGGAATCATACACCATTAGTCAGTATTATGTGTATCCAATTATTATCGCAGCACATTCACAATAACAAAAATTGTAAAACATTTTGAAGGCACGGAGGAGACTTTTTTTCTGTTACCTTGGCTTATAAGTCTATTTCGCAAAAATTAGTGACATTTGCAAAAATCGTTATACTCACTTCCAACTAATGCATACCTAATCAATTGCGAAATATAGACACCGTCAACAGGAGAAGCTAAAATACTGCTGCACAAATGAAAAAAAAAATTATAATTTTGAAATTATATCGCCTCGTGTGGCGTGAAATCGTTTGCTGATATGAATATTGTCGTCATATTCGGGTCAAAAAATGATGCAAATGAAGCTGTTTCTGTGGTGTCTTGAATATCCAGTTCTAAAGGATATATTAACGGAGCGACTTAACAAATTGGCGATTTGTGAAGGACTTAATCAAAATATCTAGAAATAAAATTGTAGGACCTAGCTTCTGCTATATTCTTGTCTTTATTAAGACGTTAACAATATTTAGCGTCATAAGAATGCAGGAACAAATTAACAAGTAGTCCTTGACATTATAATATATTTCACGCAGTACAGTATAAAACGCTATGTGCACGTAAGTAAGAGATCTGTAATAACCAGTTTTTCGGTAAATTTGCAGACAACTTCATTTTACCCACCGTTTCGTTTTGGAGATTATTTGGCTATAGTAAGCTGTGTTCAGTACGAACTACTGTCACAATGCTGCATTGGAGACGAAAGTGTACTTCCTTGTGTAAGCAGGATGCAGCAAGGCTAACAGCATCTTCATGTTTACATTTAAAACAGGAATTGTAATGAATTTATTGTTCGCAAATCAAATGATGGAAACGTTGCACCACACATCATTCCACGATCAGTATATACTTGCAAGCAATTTTGTCCTCGGCCTTCATCACCATTTGGCTCACTATGCGTCCAGTTCTGGTAGTCCTGATAAGAATACGTTGTTGCCGTCATCCAATAGCCCTCCTAATACAGATAGTAGCGCCAATGAAGAAATTCGGACATTCTGGACAAACAAGAACATTAGTCACTAAAGAACGTGTTGTCTTATAAAATCTCAAAAGTACAGTCTGTTTTTTAATGTCAACAAGTTACTATGCCTGGCCGATGTAATTATAGTGAAAGGATTTACTTACTATCATTAAGAGAAAATCTTTTGACATACTGTGAAATATGAATCTTTTAAAAATGATTGATATTTAATTAAACAGTTATCACAAAATGAAGTTAATTTCTACTTAATTAATACTGTTAATTTATTTTATTTTCATATAATTTTATAATGATATAATACATAATAATGATATAATACAGTTTATATTTAACAGAACGAACGAATAATGAGAGGAGGTTTAAAGGACACCATTAAAATGTGTCTTTTTTGGGGTAACATTTTATCATTAACTGCATATGGTATTTCCTATCTAGATTTTCTTGATACAGGGTGTTTGCTCACCAAAACTCTGACGACATAACATAGAAACAAATATTATCAGAGCGCTTGATCTAGCTCCAACCAAGTTGCTAATGTAAGAAAAATAGCAAAGAAAACCGACCGAACAACAAGAGCCAAAAGTCAAGTGACAGTTACAAATCTGGAAATAGACAAACGCAAAACAAAAACTAGAAACACAAAAAAAATAAAGAGAGTAACCCGAACCCAATAAAAACCATTGCTGCACTCAGGTGCTCCAACGAGTAAGCAGCGCCTGCCGCTAATTAGACACCCGTTGAGTTAATCATTGTCTTGTATAGGCAAAAGTAAAATCTAGGAATAGGAAAGACTACCTATGACTCAGCGAAAATGTCAGACCGTATTTTAGACACTGATTTTCCATAACGATCAATTAAGTCATGGCTACGACCATAGAACTTCTGGAGAGATAACATCAACCTAGGTACAACAAACCCTTGTTTGAGTAGTTTAGCAGTCAACTGCAGTGATCGGTCTGGAAAATCGGAATAACGTATAAGTTATGAAATGTACACACCATACGCTGGAGCTGTTGGAACTTTGATGTCGATGAGCGGGAAGTTGACAATTGGAAAGTTCCAATCATCACGTTTGTCGTAGAGTCTAGTTTGTAGTTTTGTAACTATCGTTTTAGCTAGGCTTTTGACAGTTTAAAAGTCGCTGTCATATAGTATTTAAAAGGACAATTTACAATTGAATATATGGGCAAATTTTCAGCAAAATGAACTCCCTGATGAATGTTGGGATTGTATTGTACTTTTAGCCATTTAGTAAAATTAAATATTTCTGTATTTAAGAATATTTCGTTTATAATGTTATGATTAACGTGAAATGGCATTGTCTTTATTTAAATATCCTAAAAAGCCCCAGATCGGGCGTAAATGGCATCAAAACGTAGCTGTAGAGAAAATCTACCTTTGTATCGGCTACAATGAGTGTAATTTTTTTCGAAATTTCCCGCTACTGTATTTTATCAGACTTTCCGTATTGTAATCAGTCGTTGTATAGCTCAGATTGTGGTCTCATTTGTAAGACGTATTGTAATCAGTCGTTGTATAGCTCAGATTGTGGTCTCATTTGTAAGACGTATTGTAATCAGTCGTTGTATAGCTCAGATTGTGGTCTCATTTGCAAGACGTATTGTAATCAGTCGTTGTATAGCTCAGATTGTGGTCTCATTTGTAAGACGTATTGTAATCAGTCGTTGTATAGCTCAGATTGTGGTCTCATTTGCAAGACGTATTGTAATCAGTCGTTGTATAGCTCAGATTATGGTCTCATTTGTAAGACGTATTGTAATCAGTCGTTGTATAGCTCAGATTGTGGTCTCATTTGTAAGACGTATTGTAATCAGTCGTTGTATAGCTCAGATTGTGGTCTCATTTGTAAGACGTATTGTAATCAGTCGTTGTATAGCTCAGATTGTGGTCTCATTTGTAAGACGTATTGTAATCAGTCGTTGTATAGCTCAGATTGTGGTCTCATTTGTAAGACGTATTGTAATCAGTCGTTGTATAGCTCAGATTGTGGTCTCATTTGTAAGACGTATTGTAATCAGTCGTTGTATAGCTCAGATTGTGGTCTCATTTGTAAGACGTATTGTAATCAGTCGTTGTATAGCTCAGATTGTGGTCTCATTTGTAAGACGTATTGTAATCAGTCGTTGTATAGCTCAGATTGTGGTCTCATTTGTAAGACGTATTGTAATCAGTCGTTGTATAGCTCAGATTGTGGTCTCATTTCTAAGACGTATTGTAATCAGTCGTTGTATAGCTCAGATTGTGGTCTCATTTCTAAGACGTATTGTAATCAGTCTTTGCATATCGAAAAACGTGTCGTATTTTTTGTTTCATTTAAATATATTTTCACTCTTAAGGGAGCTTTTAAGATTGGTGTCTCTTTCTCACTCTCGTCCCCCAATCCCTCACCACACGTCTCCACGCAACAAAAATATTTACATACGATAATATGTATTCTTCCGATTTCTGGTACAGATGAGCTCACGCGCACACATCTGTACTTGCTGCGTCATCCAATAAACGCCAGAAACAAGAACGTTGTTATGAAAGCATAAAACGTTCTTGTTTGACGTTCTAGTTTTCGGCGTTCTGATTGGATGTCAGAGACAATGGAGTCTAAAACAATTGAGAGTCTATATTGTTTTGTTTGTTTGAATATTGTTTAACGCCACAATTTATATTATGGCGTCCAGTTTTTATTGGTGGAGGAAGTCGGAGTACCCGGAGGAAACCCCCGACCTTCGGTCGGAAACTGGCAATCCTTGTCAATTAAGATTGGAGTCGAGTACACCCTTCCCACAGTGAGACTCGAACCCGCAAGCTCAGTGTTGACAGACCACGTGATCAATAGTAGAACAACTACCTTAACCACTCGGCCACCGAGGCCCCAGGAGAGTCTATAGGATATAGCGATGGGATAGAAATTTTTATGTCTTTTGGCTCGTTCCGCTGCGCTCCACTCGCGAAAAGACATACAATTTCTATCACTCGTTAAAGATCAACAGGTCTTTTCCAAAAAACGTATGGAAGAACCTATTATTCTTTTACTAATTGACTTCTTAGTATCATTTGCGCTTCAACAAAAAATTCTTTTTCGTTGTCGAGATGAACCAACATACCACATAATATTTTGCCCATTCTATACAGTGTTTTAAGAATAAGAAAAGCCATCAGTTTAAACTATAGAATACCATATACCGATAAGACTAAAATCACCACAAAGTGAATAAGCACTTTATTTAAACGATATCCGTTATTTGTGAATGGTAAGAACTTTAAACCAAACATCTTTATATACTATTAGTAAATATATCCTTTGTTCATTAAACGCAAGTTAAAGTATGTATTTTATATATACTTCATTTCAATTATTTCTGTAATTAAGAATTATAATCAATAGGACGTTTTACTGGTGTGCATGAAGAGGATGCTTTCAGCTGGAAAAGTCCAAATATAATAAAAAAAATCCGTAATAATTTACATTCAGTCACCACTTTGTAGTTATACGAATTTTTAATGGGAAATAAGCGTGATTAACGCTAGATTGTAAACAAACAGTGAATTGCAACTTGAAAACAAATATCCGTAAAAATGAACGGGTCGGCACACTTATGAATCTCCCCGTGGAATTACACATTTCTTGAATGATTCAAGTGATCAAACTTACGATATCTATGATACGAGTAATAAAGATTGAACCCAATAATGAAGTACAGTCTAAAGAGATATACAGATAAAAACCTACCAGTTTAAAAATGCAATTTTAATTAGTGTAAACTCTTACAAAAGATATTTAACAGCTTAACATTTTCTCAAAGTAGAACTATGAACGTTTGCGGACAAGCGAATTCAAATTCTTATTGTAATTTCATGAAATGGATTCTCTTGTTCACGGGTACGTTTCTCTTGGTTGCAGGACACAACGCTGAATTTTGGATTTTTACCGCAGAAATTTGTGCACATTTTGATACACAAGCGGAATGTGTAAGCGAGATTTCTGTTATTTTGCCAGTCTGGCCTTTTTTACCGTTGTATAGACCCTTTAGTTCAAATCTTTCATTGTTTCTCTTTTAGAAATGGATTTGTTAAATGGTAGAATTTCGTATTTGTCATAAGATTTGTCGCTTTCACATTCTAAACCTGTTACAATTTCAATTCTGAATCGACAGAGATTGTATAGCATTATCGACATTAATCTTTATAATCCATGTAAACTTCATCAATAGATTGGGAGCCATTTTTCCTTTGTCTACAGAAAAGCTTAACCCTACGAGAGGTTATGTAGTTTGTCTAAAAAAAATTGCAATGGATTTTTTGTTTTCGATGTGCTATTCGGTTTTTCTCTATAACATGTACGAGAAAGACCAATTTAATTGTTTAATTATCAACGGGTGTGAAGTTAGCAGTGGGTTCGATATTCGATATTAATAAATACACTTTATCAAATACAAGATAAAAAGATGTATAGTATTGCTATACATACTACCTAGGGGAATTTTATACATCTGGAAAGGTTTGGTATGTAAGGGAACCCAACAGCGTCAAATTTGAATATCGAACTGGTAAATAATCATTTACATGTGAATATGCACGTGCATGCCGAGAAATAACCTCCAAGTTTTTTACTCAAAGCTGTCCTGCTGTGGTCATCAGTGTTAATTAATATGCATAAGGCTTATCTGTACCAAACTATATGTGTTCGTTACGCCACGAGGCAATACATTTTCTGTCTTTTACCCCGTTGTAATTTTTTATGAGTTAATTTTGAAAGTTAAAGAAAGGTCATGTACGAACACATTTAGCACGAGGTATCGTGCTTTATACGATAGCGACTTACAAATACGAAAACTTGGTAAACGGACTGTTATTTCTCGCCAGTGATTGTATACCACTTGTCATTTTTAATAGAAAACTGGCTATAAACGGAAAAAGAACACACCCCCACCGAGAATGTCAACTAGCATATACTTTGAGCTTACCTCCCTTTCCATTGATGTCTTTCTTTTTTCTTTTTTTCTGTTTTAACGGTATATTTTGTATTTCAGTGTGTTTTCTAAACTGCCAGGAATGACAAACTTTGATTTTATTAAAAACCAGAATAATTGTTGATATGATGTCATGTGACTTGCCTTTATATTACCGCGGAGATAGGTTTATATTTTCTTTTCTAGGGAGACCGTCGTCGGTTATGGACGTTTTTTGATCGAAGCACGATCGTGAATAATAATAAGTGTTAATTAAGGGCGTCGCGGATGACTGTAGTCATTATTTGACAACGTAACGTTTCAAAAATTTCTCAACAACAACAAAATTACGTCGGAAATTGTTGTTAGTTTCGTATCGTCTTTAAGTGGCAATGCACTGTGGAATGGTAGTTTTTTCTTCAGTCCGAGTCAATACAACCCTTTCATCCTCTTTCAATCTTCATGAAACTTGGCAAAACAGTTGGCATTATATAGCTTTTGATGCTGGCAAAAGGAATTTAAGGCATCTGGACGGGTTCGGTATGTAAGGGAGCCCAACAGCATCAAATTTGAATATCGAAATGGTAAAAAATCACTTAAGTGCGAATATGCGAACCTCGGGACCACCCCTTCATCCTCTTTCAATCTTGATTAAACTTGGCAAAACAGTTGGCATTTTATAGCTTTAGACGCTTTAAAAAGTCATTTAAGGGATCTGGACCGGTTCGGTATGTAAGGGAGCCCAACAGTATCAAATTCGAATATCGAAGTGGTAAAAAAATCACTGCTGGTAACTCGTGTTTCCTGATAAAAAGTATAATTCATATTTATGCAAAACACTATATAGAAGTTGTATGTGGCTTTGATTTATTACATTAATAATTTATCATATTTGATTGTTGATATCTCATGTACATGTATAATAAAAGTTTATTATTGCGAGTCTTTAATTATAATTTGTATTAAGTATTTAAATTACTGAACGCCTTCTTTTTACATGGTTATAGAAACATGATATTTTTGTCAATATTTTTCTATTTATATATTTTACCAATGAAACAAAATATGCTTTATTTTAAAATAATTTAATTATATGTATCCGTCAATAAACTATATGCATATAATTAAATGAAGAAGTCTAGAATGCACTGATCGTACTTATCTCTGATGGTTGCCAAAGTAATGCCGGGTTCGTTAAGTCGTGTCGTCACCAATCAATAAAAATGTTGCGCTTACGGTTATAAGTACAGTAGATAGTTAGTGAGAGTTCTACGATGGCATTCATTAGGATTTTAGGTATTAACTAAAATAATGTTATTATTGGGTGTCAGATTTTCATAACGATGTTTCGGAGCACATCATTGTTTTACCTAATAAGTATTCCGAACAATAAAAAGTAGCTCGATTTTCAATCGATTTTTTAATTTATTTAGGCAGCTTTCTATGAATTACTTTTGTTTAATACAAGTTTACGAATTAGCATACTATAGTTACCTGCAAATAATGATCTTAATCTTAGACTCATGAATATAATGTCAATTTTGCGTGCAGTAAAGTTCGAATAAAGTATTCTTGATATTGTAAAGCCGCGTATAGACTACCAGGTAAATGCTTTTCACTCGATGTCATATTCTGCAGCTGAAGCAACATTCGCTGTAACCGCGTCGGGGCTGCAGTAGTAACGCGAACTTTATAACCATTAACGCATTGGTGAAAGTGCTTATTACAGAACAACATGGCGAACATTTCTTTTGCGATCTGAATTGATTTCACTAGCGTTAAGCTATTTAGACGCGAATGCAATTGGCTATTGCGGCACCTAACTCAACTTATCGACCAGTAATATTACTGGTTTCTTTGACTCGTTTCAAAACAAACATTTTCTGTGTGATTGCGTAATTATTTCATTAACATTCGAAAGACCTGTTCTTGTGCATATGTCTCGGAGAACTGCATGTCCTTAATCATTAATTTATTTCCGCCTGAGCTCGTAATCTGAGAAAGGTTTGGCGCAAACTTAGCCAGGTTATTTAGCATACCAGCAATGTACAAGTTTTTACCATTTTTCAAAGGTTGTCGTAAATTGTTCTCTTAACGCTGTAATTAGTACCAAGAACCCAGAATATATTAATATTAACCAGAAAACACAGAAATGATAATTTAAGTACACATGCGTATTGAAATTCTGTTCAATAAAAATTTATGGAGGTTTTAGATGGTGTACTCAGTTTCATCGCGTTTTTTTTTTTTGTCTACACAAAACTCCCCTACGAAAAGATTTAACATCGTTCAAAACAGTTTCTGCTCAAGTTTTGTATCGATTGATAATTGTGTCCTCTTGTTGATGGTTACATTAAAGAATAATGGATTCTCACATCCGGTTTTTGGGCAAACAAGGTGATCTTCCACGAGTGATAGAAATGTCTTTCAGCGAGTGGAGCGCAGCGCAACAAGCAAACAATATATAAAATTTCTATCACAAATGGCAGACACGCGGGCTTACTGAAATGTTTTAATTTATAAAAATAAATATAAATTATAATTTATAATGACAATTAAACCTTTTTTTAGCTCACTTCATCCAAAGGGTCAGTGTGAGCTTTTCTCATCACTTAGCGTCTGTCGTCGTCGTCGTTGTCGATGTCGTCGTCGGCCGTAAACTTTTCACATTTCAATCTTCTTCTATAAAACCAGTTGGCCAATTGAAACCAAACTTGGCAGGAATTTTTATTTGGTAGATTTTATCAAAGTTTGAGTTTTTGGTGCTGATCAAATATGAAAAAACATGGCTTTCTGGGCCAATAATGCAGTGTTCTGATTGGCTTAATTTAACAAATCTTCTCATAAACCGCTTGGCAGGCTGATTTGAGATACTGAAGAAATGTACCTTAGATGGTCCTCTACAAAGTAAGTTTATTGTGCCGATCAAAAATCCAAGATGGCCACCATCGCAGGACATAGTTTAACATAGGATCCTATGGGAAAAACATCCAAACAACTTCTTATCCGAAACGTTTCCACACAATTAAACCAAATTATGCAGAAGTGAATCTTAGATAGTAATCTTATTATTTTATGTTTGTTGAGCCGATAGGAAATGCTACATGGCTGACAGACCTGCAAATGCGTTCTAATTGGCGGAAATTTCAACATACGTTTCCTCACAAACAGCTTGGCAGAAGAATATGTGATATTGTATGGTCCTCTACTAATTCTGAGTTTTTTGTTTCGATCCAAAATACAAGATTGCTGCAACCATGGAATATCACTCAACGTATTAACCTATGAAAAAACATAAAACGGCTTCTTCTCAGAAACTATCCTACAAATTGATTGGAAATTCAACATGGCAACATTCATAGAAACAGCATCTTCCTATAAACTCTAGCATTTAATATCAAAATGTGCAAGAAAAGTCATGTCTCCTAAAAAAATTGTAAGTCAGGTGTGCAATTTATGCTCTTAAGAGCCTCTAGTTTAATGTACACGTAATTTTAAATGGTAAACATGTAGTTTCTCTTCTTCAGATTTGGCAAATTGCCACATTATAAAAATAACACCATAAAGTCCCATACATCGTGAATTGCCTCGAAATTTTCCGACGGAAAGTTCGTTGTTTACTCAACCGTCTATCGGTATCGAAAACAAAGGAACTAGTTTGATGGTCTAGCTAGGCAAAACATAAAGGTTAAGCCATGGCGCGCTTGGATACTGCTAACAGAAAATCATCATCGGGCGATTACAAGCTGAAGTCCCACAAAGTGGGGTTGTACGGACCCAGAATGTAAACCAGAGTACCATTTCCAGACTATGGGCCAGATTCCAACAGACCGGTATGACTAATGACCGTCAAAGAAGTTGTTTACCAAGCAAAACTACAGCACGTCAAGATCGATACACCTGGGCATTCTATTTACGGAATCGAATAGTCACAGCAACAACAACTGCAATCGAGATACCTGGATTGCGATGAATTGGCTTCCAGACTATCAGAAAAACGGCACCGACAACATGGAAATAGACCAGCAGTTTGGGCAGAGTTACATCGACGGGAAGTAGTCAGATGGAGCAACAGTTTGAGGGTCTGGACATTCCAGAACTGGCGCAAAATCTGGTTTAGTGACGATTGATTGATTGTTGTTTTACGTCCAGCAAGCAATATTTCAGCTTTATTCAGGACGTGAAAATTAGAAAGTTAACCAATTAAACCATTTACAGAATATAAAATTAATTCTAAAACGTGATGTCATACAATAATATGAGCATATATATACAGATCAAAAAGAAAACTAAAACAGTAAAGGTATACAATATCACAATAATCACAATATCACAACACCTTCAACCACATCTTCCAAATGTTGCTGTACAAAATAATATGTTTTAAACACTGTAAAAGTGTGTCGCTAGCGACATTTGTAAATAGATTACAATAGGTAGTGTTTCCTATTCCTGGATTTGACTTTTCCCTAGACATGACAATGAGTAACTCGACGGTGTCCAATTAGAGCCAAGCCCTGCTTACTCGTCCGGAGCACCTGAGTGCACCCATGGTTTTTATTGGGTTCGGGTTACTCTCTTTCTGTGTTTTATGTTTTTGGTTGTTGTGTTGTGTTTGTCTATATCCGGATTTGTAACTGTCCCTTGGCTTTTGGCTCTTGTTGTTCGGTCGGTTTTCTTTGCTATTTTCTTACAGAATAAAAACGTCCCCGAATGTGTGCCACGTCAAGACATGCTTGACGGTATATGGACAGTTGCATGGCACACACTCGGGTCTTGGTTAATTGTTTTAAATGTAATTATGTGTCCTCCTAGTATGGCCAAGACGACACCTGGTTAAAACCTCTTGGTCTCAACGACCTCTAAGATTTAAAATTATGTGTGTGCAGAAGTGGTTGGATCTCCTGAAGTTTATTATGAACTTCCAGATAACAACCTCTCTGGTATTTATTAAAATATATTTTAGAATAAAGGATTTGAAATCAGCAAAAGGTAGTTTACAATTAATGATGTCATTATTCAAGACATGTTTATCTTCCCTGCCCACGAATGTGTTTCCATGGATTCACACATGACTTGGAATCCAGAACACAACCTCTTTACCTAAAGTTGTCAGCGATTTATAAATTTAAATTATTTTAAAATAAATGGATTTTTTAATTTTAGAATTTTCAATTGCTTGAAAGCATGACAAAGAATCAGAGAAGATAATAAATCTACTTTCATCTGACCATCTGACGAAGCGCACTTATTACAGAAGAAGCGGAAGGAAGACGGCGAGTTTCAACATGCTATACAAAAACAGCGACCGATGCAACTTTGTCGCCGTCCTTCGATCTGTCTGTATAAATTGCAGAATGGTCAAAATACAAAGATTTTCGAGTCGCTGTACCCGATACTGAAGCGTTATGGTAGGGCACGTGTTTACCGCCGACGAAATGAATGATTCGCGCAGTCACGTGTTCAGGAAATGGATAGATTCGGCGGAGGTTGGGTGGCGATCTCAGATAACAGAAAATCAGATCTTGTGTACGTACCAAACAACTAAACGACACAGCGGTACAGGGGCGGACATCTTCAACCACATCTTCCAATTATCGACCACCAGAGGGAGTTATTCCAGCAGGACAATGGTAGGCCGCACACACCTCAACTACCCAGAGACTTTCTTGAGCGTAATAACATTAATGTGTTGCCATGGCCTTCAAAATCGCCGGATTTGAATACCATCGAACATCTATGGGACCTACTTCACAAACGTTTGCGTCAGCGCAAACCACCACCGTAGACTCTTGATCACCTTTTTGTAATTGTAAATGTCGCTTAATAAAATAAGCAAACACCCACTATGCGTTTCCTTTTTTTTTGAAGGCAGTGTCGTATCAATTTTGCTACCATGAAAATCGAGCTACTTTTTATTGTTCGGAATACTTATTCGGAAAACAACGATGTGCTCCGAAACATCAAAATTAAAATATGTCACCCAATATTAACCATATCGCGGAACAATCTACAGTACTTATACCCGAATATTTATATAAGGAAACACGAGTTGTAAGCATAGTTCGATTTATACTTTCGATATTCAAATTTGATGCTGTTGGGCTCCCTTACATACCGAACCCGTCCAGATGCCTTAAAATCCTTTTGACAGCATCTAAAGCTATATAATGCCAACTGTTTTGCCAAGTTTCATGAAGATTGAAAGAGGATGAAGGGGTGGTCCCGAGGTTCGCATATTCGCACTTAAATGATTTTTTGCCATATCGATATTCAAATTTGATGCTGTTGGGCTCCCTTACATACCGAACCCGTCCAGATGCCTTAAATTCCTTTTGAGAGCATCAAAAACTATATAATACCAACTGTTTTGCCAAGTTTCATGAAGATTGAAAGAGGATGAAGGGGTGGTCCCGAGGTTCGCATATTCGCACTTAAGTGATTTTTTACCATTTCGATATTCAAATTTGATGCTGTTGGGCTCCCTTTCATACCGAACCCGTCCAGATGCCTTAAATTCCTTTTGAGAGCATCTAAAGCTATATAATGCCAACTGTTTTGCCAAGTTTCATGAAGATTGAAAGAGGATGAAGGGGTGGTCCCGAGGTTCGCATATTCGCACTTAAGTAATTTTTTACCATTTCGAAATTCAAATTTGATGCTGTTGGGCTCCCTTACATACCAAACCCGTCCAGATGCCTTAAATTCCTTTTGACAGCATCTAAAGCTATATAATGCCAACTGTTTTGCCAAGTTTCATGAAGATTGAAAGAGGATGAAGGGGTGGTCCCGAGGTTCGCATATTCGCACTTAAGTGATTTTTTACCATTTCGATATTCAAATTTGATGCTGTTGGGCTCCCTTACATACCGAACCCGTCCAGATGCCTTAAATTCCTTTTGACAGCATCTAAAGCTATATAATGCCAACTGTTTTGCCAAGTTTCGTGAAGATTGAAAGAGGATGAAGGGGTGGTCCCGAGGTTCGCATATTCACACTTAAGTGATTTGTTTACCATTTTGATATTCGAATTTGATGCTGTTGGGCTCCTTTACATACTGAACCCGTCCAGATGCCTTAAATTCTTTTCGACAGCAAGAAAAACCTATATAATGCCAACTGTTTTGCCAAGTTTAATGAAGATTGAAAGAGGATGAAGGGGTGGTCCCGAGGTTCGCATATTCGCACTTGTGATTTTTTTTACCATTTCGATATTCAAATTTGATGCTGTTGTGCTCTCTTACATACCGAACCCGTCCAGATGCCCTAAATTCCTTTTGACAGCATCTACCGCTATATATTGCCAACTGTTTTGTCAAGTTTCATGAAGATTGAAAGAGGATGAAGGGGTGGTCCCGAGGTTCGCACTTAGTGATTTTTTACCATTTCGATATTCAAATTTGATGCTGTTGGGCTCCCTTACATACCGAACCCGTCCAGAAGCCTTAAATTCCTTGTGACAGCATCTAAAGCTGTATATTGCCAACTGTTTTGTCAAGTTTCATGAAGATTGAAAGAGGATGAAGGGGTGGTCCCGAGGTTCGCATATTCGCACTCAAGTGATTTGTTTACCATTTTGATATTCGAATTTGATGCTGTTGGGCTCCTTTACATACTGAACCCGTCCAGATGCCTTAAATTGCTTTCGACAGCATAAAAAGCTATATAATGCCAACTGTTTTGCCAAGTTTAAAGAAGATTGAAAGAGGATGAAGGGGTGGTCCCGAGGTTCGCATATTCGCACTTGTGATTTTTTTTACCATTTCGATATTCAAATTTGATGCTGTTGTGCTCTCTTACATACCGAACCCGTCCAGATGCCCTAAATTCCTTTTGACAGCATCTACCGCTATATATTGCCAACTGTTTTGTCAAGTTTCATGAAGATTGAAAGAGGATGAAGGGGTGGTCCCGAGGTTCGCACTTAGTGATTTTTTACCATTTCGATATTCAATTTTGATGCTGTTGGGCTCCCTTACATACCGAACCCGTCCAGATGCCTTAAATTCCTTGTGACAGCATCTAAAGCTGTATATTGCCAACTGTTTTGTCAAGTTTCATGAAGATTGAAAGAGGATGAAGGGGTGGTCCCGAGGTTCGCACTTAGTGATTTTTTACCATTTCGATATTCAAATTTGATGCTGTTGGGCTCCCTTACATACCGAACCCGTCCAGATGCCTTAAATTCCTTTTGTCAGCATCTAAAGCTATATATTGCCAACTGTTATGCCAAGTTTCATGAAGATTGAAAGAGGATGAAGGGGTGGTCCCGAGGTTCGCACTTCAGTGATTTTTTACCATTCCGATATTCAAATTTGATGCTGTTGGGCTCCCTTACATACCGAACCCCGTCTAGATGCCTTAAATTCCTTTTGACAGTTGTTGTTTGTATGTATAGCAATGTTATACATCTTTTTTTCTTTTATTTGATAATGTGTATTTATTAATATCGAATATCGAACCCACTGCTAGCAGCGAGTTCGATATTCGAATGTCGAATATCGAATATCGAACCCACTGCTAACTTCACACCCGTTAATTATCAACATAGTTTAATCGTCGCCAATGTAGTGTTGTCTGGAAGTGGCAATAAATAACGTTTCTTCTCCTATTTTATACAACGGTTTTGTATATGACTTAATAATTGTATAAACTTAGTAAATATATGTTCAGTTCTTAAACTCCGAAAAGTGACACCTAGTTAATACAACTGTAAAATATGTTATGAAACTATAATTTAATTAACGGTCTAGGTACAGCGCTAGCTGCTAAGGAGTTAAAAGGTGTCAAACAAAAGTTAATGTATACATGCAAAACATTTTGTAACATCTATATATGATATGTAATGCTTACTATTTACATTACGTGTGTCTTTTATCAATATCGTAGATTTCTATTGGTTCCAACCGTTATAGATGACGTAGAATCAGTCTTTGCATTTCTCAATAAAACCGGTAGAAATAAAGAGCGCGCGTTTCGATGACGACGACCACAATAAACAAACAACGCGGTGTAATTCAAATCAACAAAAGCATATTGTGCACGATGAATTTATCAGGATACGACATTTAAAATGTACTTCGATCAACGCTTTCATACGTCAATGAACTTCAACCGAATGCATTCAATTCCTAAATAATTCTTTTCAACAGATAATACATGTTGTTGTTTGATAATGATTTTAAACAAAAACAACATATCTTCTGTTATTTGAGTTATATTGCAATCACCTATAACGAAAGTTTTTGAAAATATAGGTTGTTAATGCGTTTTAAATAAATATCTTTTCATTGAAACTTACATTTTTTTCAGTGTATACATTCTTAAGTAGTAAAAATGGAATGTCATATTTTTACCTTAATCACTAATTTCTGTTGTAATAAGTTTTTGCGGGGGCTTTGATAGTTGAGAGAACTAAGGATCTGCCTTTGATCGCTGGTGGGTGAACATTGAGGCTTCGAGCTCGGTCCCAACTTTAGACAGGGTGTGTAAAATCTAATTCAACCCAACAAACAAAAATGTGAGTGTTTGTTTAATGGAGCAATGTATCCGTAAATTAATAACAAGTGGTTAAATATCGTTAATATGCTTACAATATTCTTAAATTTATTATATGTTTTAAATAAATATATATATAAACAAAACAATATGTTAATCGTATGTAATGCAACGAAAAGTACACACGCATAACATAACAGATTTGTAACAAAAAAAATTGGAACTTAATTGCTACAAAAACTTTTTATTTAGCAATACACATTTATGTTCTATTAATACGCAACTGTTCATATGACTTTTTGCATTAATGTTAACGCATTTATTATTGGTTTGTCATGTCGTAATGCGGATTCGATGTTTTGCCAATGAAATGGAAGCTGTTGATAACCATGTTTACATTTTATAACAATAAATAGTTTTACATACATGTACAATTAATTTAAAACTGTACAAACAATTTAAGGCCAGTACACTTGTGTTTCCTTTATTATTACATGTATATTAAATATTATAAGATTAAATTTAATTTAAAAGTATATTACAATATATTACAATATTATTGATGGGTACGGATGCACTTTTACCTAAAGTATGTAAATTTGAAATATTTATGTATGTAACATATGGCAGAAATAAAAGTACAACGTGTGCCACATTGTCTGTATACAACCCCCCCCCCCCCCCCCCCACACACACACACTACATTCATGTGTTCTGTAACATGTACTTCAAATGAGACAGCTATAAACAATCCCAGCTCCCACGGTTTATCCAGATTTTTAAACATGAGGGAGGGGCGCAATTTTTCAGCCATGGTGTAGAAAGAGCAGTGAACAGTTGAAGCTCCTAAAATTTAATTCCAAGGCGATTCTAACTTTAATCGATATACCTGCTGGAACAGGACCACAATTAATGACCTTTGCAACTCATTGTCCATGAATGTATTTGCCTATAAAATAAAGCATTTCTTTGTAATTTTTTTCTTTGGCATTTTTCTTGTTTTGGTTCTACTTTTTGGGGCTTATTGGAAAGAAGGAATTTTGGAAAAAATTTCAATTAACATTTGATGAAATATCATGGATTAGGAGTACTAAATTTGGACTAGTGGAATAATTGTTTTTGGAGTCTCTCGGACTTCATCACTGAAGATATGGATGCTTCCAGAGCTTTAAAAACTTAGAAATGGTCAATTTGTCTAAATTTTGGATATAGTACGTTCAGACCACCAAATGGCATTCCAGAAAAATCGGTGGAATTTTAAGTTATAATTAAAGAGGAAAAAAGAGGTCTTATATATTTTCTTGACCTTTTCACAATAAATAGCCTATTTATAGCTAGAACACATTCTCGTATATATCTGTAATTCATAATATTATGAAACGATTACATGTGCTATGCGATATAAACATGTCGAGGTCATTTCCTATTTTTAGTAACCATTTATATTTTTATACTATGTTAACTAATAATTGTCTTATTTTGTAAACAAACAGACTGAATATGTATCGTTTTTCATATTTAAGAAAAAGAATCATTATGTCACTTATTTTCGCATGAATGACCAACTGCATATGCTTTGTAATTAAATCAAGATAAATCAATAAAGGTAAACAAATTGTTACTTAAAAGTCTGAATGCACAACATAGTGTTGACCTAAATTCTATATTTTATTTTCTGTTTCATTTTCGCATCTGTTGTCATGTGCATTACTACGTACTTTCACTTTAATTCCCAAATTTCTGAAAAGTTGCTCTGAACATGCTGAATTAGAAAATAGGTCGTATAAATTGTTTGGTCTGTCATTTCATTAAAAGTGTATATTTTTTCATTACACACTATGAATCAGAATAATTTCAGAAATAAACATCAACTTTCATTTTCATTTTTTGGAATGCATGTTTGGATTTGGTTCGATTACTAACTAAACCAGTGTATGAAAATTTTTAGAAATCGATTTCTGGAAATCCCCTTTTTTATTTTATTTATACATATATAGCCTTGAAATGTCAGACTACGGTAATACAACTGTAAGAAATATAGAAGAATGGAGAATTATATTTATTCCATAAGCATTTCTGGCGTTTTGTGTCTTTTACTGTTCATTGCATTGATTGCCATACAGCGTTCTAAACAGGGGAAAAGAAAGCTTTCCGCGGATTTAGAAAGAAAGGGAGGTGTGTTTGCTATTCAAGCAGAAAGTAAAAATGCATCCCATACAGATGCAGAAGAACCAGAAAAGCTGAAGAAAGATGAAGCCGCTATTAAACCGCTCAGTGTGAACTACCACTTCACGCGGAAATGCAACTACAGTTGTGGTTTCTGTTTTCATACGGCAAAAACATCGTTCGTTCTACCAATGGATCAAGCAAAGCGAGGTCTACGACTGCTGAAAGAGAAGGGCAAGTATCTTAATGTTTTTTCTCAGAATAAAAGATCTTTATATAAATATCTATACTATTTTAATTTGGCGGTTATTTAAAAGTAAGTTAACTTGGTATATTGTATGAGGAAGTATATGTAAAATTCTACAATCTGTGGGGTTATCATCCCCAAACTGACTCCAATATCATGTCGAGGCGATTGACGATAACGCAGCTGTTATCAACTTAAGTTGTACAAGATATACAGTATTACAGTCTAATTTAAATATGTTTTATTTGTATAACGTACGAGGAACAAAGCATATAAATTTACAACATCAGATAAATATATGAAATACTGCCAACAGATGAATGAAATTGAACCAAGAGCTGTGTTGCTTTTACGTGGTGTTTAAATTTACTGATACAACGCTTTTAAACGAACAAACACTGACAAGTTTGTTTGTTTGTATGTATCTTTGAATGAGATTTTACACCACTTTTAGCAATATTTCAGCCATTACATGATATCTATGTTTGGTGGGGCTGGAGATCACAAAGAACGGCCTAATGGGTGCGTCCAACCTTTGGTAAGAAACATAACAATACTTGATAATTTATGTTAGCCCCACAAACAGTCTGCTCAAAGTGAAGCTCAAACTCGTAACATTAGTGTTGACACGTCGGCAATCAAATGTAGATAACTAGCCACCTTAACAACTTGACAACCAATTCCTCGCCTTGACAACCAATTCCTCTCCTTGTCCACAATTCATCACCTTGACAACCAATTCCTCGCAAACACTGACGATTTGTAACATCAAAAAATAATGTAAACAATAAATTTTTTAACTTTACACATACGACTGTCACAGATACATATACTGTTAAAAATATCAATGCAAAGATATTTACGTTACATTAACAACCTACATTTTGACAACCTTTTATTTCAGACATTTAAAAATAACTCAATAACATGTGATATGTCTGTTTAAATTCTTTATAACATGTTTATTTGTACATATGATATAAACGTGTTACCTGGGGTCATTTAACATGTATCCAATAATAGTAAACAAAATATATATTGACGAACTAATAATATTAATAGACACTGCATATGGATATAGCTTTTCTAATTGAAAAAAATGTGAAAATCTTTAATAAACTTCAACAAAATGAAAATAGAATTTAAATGTGTGTTTTGCCTTGTTATAACCTTGGTTTTAATAACAGCCCTATTAAACAATAAGATTAAACCGAACAAGGAACATGTTTCGTATTTTGCATATCTGTTCGTTTTCTGCGAGAATAATGACATCGTCAGCTTATTTTTTTTTGTTTCTTTGAATTCCGTTTATGCCACTTTAGGTAATTTTTACGCTTTATCGTTACGTGCAGTTTCGTTTTTGGGCAAGAAGCCGGAGTTCCACGACCGTTAGAAAACTTGCAATCCTTGACAGTTTATGCAAATGTGTGTTTATCCTGCTTTATGAAAAAATATATATACGACATTGCCAGATTATATAGTTTATACCAAAATCTATCTTGTTCCCCATAAACGTAAAATTTCAGTACTTAAAAACTACCATAACAGAAGATTTAAATGTGAACAGAAAAGCAACATCGAAGGATTAAAAACAAACCTATTATATTATATAGACAAAATATATGTTCCGCTGATTTCGGGTTGGGATGAACGAGTTGAGTTCACGCATTCATCTCAACTCGTTGTGACATAAAATAATAACGCCTAATCGCCTAAACAAGAACGTTGCTATGGTAAAAAAAAATGGCACACTTTTTATTTAACGTTTTTGTTTCTGAATTATAAAAATTAATATTTTGTGGAAACTTTGACAGTTAATGACGTAGAAAAAACATTTAATTATTGAAATTACAAAAAAAAAATAAAAATAAATAGGTCTTTGCCAGATTCCTGTAATAAATTAATTCTGGATGCTGGGCCATTTTTAGGCGGAATAGACTATTTCTGTGGTCCTGAGTAAAACAATACATGGTTGTCAAGGACTTTTGTGGCCATTGCTAGTGACAAAATGCCACTTCCGGTTGTAAAATGACATATTTCAGTAAGGTACATCATCCAGATTTTAAAAAAAAAACACTATATGGTTGCTAAGGACTTTTTGAAAAGATTACCTTGATGCTATGGTATAACCTTGATGCTATGGTATAACCTTGATGCGTAACCTTTGAAAATGGGCTCAAATTGAAGGTCATGACTTGGTGATCATATTAAACCTATATGTTTACTTTATTATTTCTAACTGTTTTCAAGTTGTATGCAAAAAACTGATTAACCGAAATAAGTCATGGGTTCTAACTCGAAAACGGTTCATCGCTCAGTTTTGGACCAAATGTATCAAATGAGGGTCTTGATGAGAGGAGTATTTTGCTTATTATTGTCTTCTTCTATCTTTTATAGTTTTTGAGTTGTAATGATAACAAGAGAAGAGGCCTAAGGTCGAGGTAACTTCTGAACTTTGACTGAGATTTTCTTTAAGGACATGTCACAGGGCAACAAGTGGTGAAGATCTTTCCTGATTTTGAATTACGATTTGTGAATTATTGTCACAAGCGGACGCCTTGAAACATTCAAGGGAAACCGCTCGCCTCCGCTAGTCAGAAATTTTTTGTCAAATTATGTCATAAAGTTGTCTAAAAAAGTTCATTAACAATTCTCACTTTTTAGTTGTCTTGTATCTGTTATGTTTCCAGAGATTACGCGAAAACAAGGTTTTCGGTGTTTTGGCAGATAACTCTGTAAAGAAATATGTTTCGGTTTCACAAGGGGACTTCTAAATAGTCTTTCAGTGGCCAAAGCTTGTCGTGAAAGACCAAAATTATATGTCGCGTAGTTTTTAAACTGTTTGGTTTTGAAAGTTGGCGGGAAAAAAAGAAAAAAAGATAGGGGTTATTGTTCAAGAACAATTAGAAAGGTCTTTCCCGGATTCCTGTAAGAAAGCTTCATCTGTTGTTTTGAACTGGTTGCTGGTCCATTTTTTAGGCGGAGTAGGCTTTTCTATGAATGTGGTTGTCAAGGACTTTTGTGGCTGTTGCTAGGGACAAAATGGCACTTCCGGTTGAAAAATGACATATTTCAGTGGGACCGCGGTGGCCGAGTGGTTAAGATAGTTCGTCTACTATTGATCACTTGGTCTGTCAACACTGAGACTGCGGGTTCGTTCTCACTGCAGGCAGGGTGTACTCGCCCCCAATCTTAATTCACAAGGATTGCCAGTTTTCCTACCGCAGGTTCTCTCCGGGTACTCCGGCTTCCTCCCCCAATAAAAACTAGACGCCACGATATAGCTGAAAAATTGCTGAAAGTGGCGTTAAAACACCATTCAAACAAACAAACATATTTCAGTAAGGTACATAATCCTGATTTAAAAAATATATGATTGCTAAGGACTTTTTGTAATGGGTACCTTGTTGCTATGGTATGAACTTGGCCCAGAACCTTTGAAATGGGGCTCAAATTAAAGGCCTTGACTTGATGATCATATTAAACCTATATGTTTACTATATCATCTTTAACCGTTTTCAAGTTGTATGCAAACAAATGATCAAACGAAATGAATCAAGAGCTCGAACTTTAATGCGGTTCATCGCACATTTTTGGACCAAATGTATCAAATGACGGTCTTGATGAGAGGAGTATTTTCCCATTTAGTTTCTTCTTCTATCCTGTATAGTTTTTGAGTTGTAATGATAACAAGATTAGAGGCTTAAGGTCGATGTCATTTCTGAACTTTGACATTGAAATTTTCTTTAAGGACATGTCACAGTACGACAAATGGTGAAGACCTTTCATGATTTCGACTTACGGTTTGTGAGTTTTTGTGATAAGCGGATTCCTTGAAGCATTCAAAGGATACCGCTCTCTTCCGTTAGTCAGAAATTTGTAGCCAAGTTATGTCATTAAGTTGTCTCAAAAGTTCCTTAACATTTGTCACTTTTCATTTTTCTTGTATCTGTTATGGTTTCAGAGATTACGCGATAACAAAGGTTTTCGGTGTTGGGCAGATAACTCTGTAAAGAAAAACGTTCCGATTTCACAGGGTGAATTCCGAATAGACTTTCAGTGCCCAAAACTTGTCGCGAAAGACCAAAAGATATGTCGTGTACTTTTTAAACTGTTTGGTTTTGAAAGTTGGCGGAAACAAAAATAATAATCGAAGCAAGAACAATAAGGTCCTCTCACCTGAAAGTGGGAAAGACCTCAAAAAGAAAACCAATCAAAGCAAAAACAATAAGTTCTTCCCACTGGAAGTGAGAAAGACCTTAAAAAGAGAGTTGACACTATTTTATTGACACTCAAGTATGTTTAAAAAAATCAATTACGAGTTAATTAAAATAAATTACTCAATATCATACAATATAGATATAAAGCAAATGTTAGATTGAATTGTGTTTAACTCCACTTTAATCAAATTTTCAGTCCAGTTTTTTTTATTGGGGAGGAAGCCGGAGCACCTGATGAATAATTCCGGCCTTCGGTAAGAGGTAGGAAACTGTCATTCCTCATCAATTAAGATTATGTACACGAAGTGAGACTCGAACTCGCAACCTCAATGTTGAACAGTCAGATGATCAATAGTAGATGTCTCAGCTTTACCGCTCACCTATCGAGTCACCTAAAGAAGTTTAAAAAAAAATACAGAAAAGATGAAAAGAAATCTTTATGGCAGGGTTGAATAATATATAAAGATCTGTTTTTTTTATAAATAGGTATGGAAAAAATAAACTTTTCCGGTGGGGAACCATTTATCGTCAAACGTGGAGACTTTGTAGGGGAACTGTGTAAATTTTGCAAAGAGGATTTGGAATTGCCTAGTGTGTCGATTGTCAGCAACGGAAGTTTAATTACAGAAAAATGGTTTGAAAAATATGGTACGTGCACTTAATGACTATGTCGGAAAACTGTTTTTTTATTTTATTATTTTTTTTTCAACAGAGGTAAATGGTTTGAAAACATGTTAAATTGGGCCAATGATCCAACTGGACAAATGTATTTTATTGCATAGATATAGGTAAAGTGTTTTGGGTTTTTCCTTTGCATTTAGTATGTACTTAAAAATGCACCAACATTGCATGGTGATATTCTAATAATCTGTTTTGTTTTTCACGGAATTAATATTAATAAATTAAGGTATAAGCATAAAGCAACTAAAGCTAGTGTCGTGCGGGATAATTTTGTATTCTATACCCTTATATTATGTACAGGAGACTACTTGGACATTTTGGCTATTTCTTGTGACAGCTTTGACCCAGAGGTCAATGAGAAAATTGGTCGTCAGCAAGGAAAGAAAAATCATCTACAATCCATACGACAAGTTCGGCAATGGTGTTACACATACAAAGTATGTATTGATGATTATTAATACTTTTATCAATGATGGCATCAGTACAAAATTAATTTTAAAATATTTGGATGGTTATGTCTGTCTGTGTGTCTGTCTGTTTGTTAGTTTGATATTGTTTTTTAATTGTGTTAAGTGTTTAATTCAATATTTCATTAATTTTATGTCATGGCGTCTGTTTTTATATTTGGAGAGGAAGCCTGAGTGCCCGATGACAACAATGGACCGTAGTCAAGAACACTTATTTTCCTACGGATTGTGAGGATTTTTTTTGTTTCATTTAAGTTGAATTATAGCAACCATTTTAGTTTTAGGAGTTGCACAGTGTGATCAAGCAACTATACAAACTGCCAAACTGAATCCGTTCACTTTAAAATATTAACCATTGTTATTTGTGAAAGTGAATGCATGTACTTGATCGGTAATTTAGTTAAATATAAGTCGAAAATAATATATTTATGTGAAATGTTAAGTTCGGCAACCAAGTTGGTCTGAATACGTTCAAATTTAGCATTAATTGTATTTGCGGCAATAATGTGATAAGAAACAACATATTTGACATAATTACAGTTTAAGTTATATAATAAATTTTAAATTATGCGAAGTGTATCAACATACACAGTTCGGAGAATACCACACGTTTAATATTTTATCGCTATTTGGCAATATTTTCCTTTGATCTTTGTGTGCGATATTATTCCATCTCAATCTACTAGCTTGAGATGGGCCCATCTATCCTCGCTGTCAAGACGTTGTTAAGTAACACTGTGACGTCACAATGTTACAAACCAGCGATACACAGATTATTTACGTTTTATGAAACTCGATGCATTTTCTCGTCATCTCCACGCAGGGCTGTCGCCCTTCGATGAGATATGAACGAGAAAACGCAAAACGTAAATAACCTATAATTAAACGTGTTACAAATGTATACTCGGTCTATGTTAATCAGGGTAAATTTTCGACATTCCTAATTTTCTCTGTGCAAGTCCTTGTCGAAGTCATTTAATGTCACGAAGCAAAACATAATTCTAATGCAACGTTAAATCTAATGTCAATTTTGATTTTACAATGTTCATTATTTATTGACATAAATTCCACGATAGATGTCGTCAGACGTAGAAATGAGAAATCCTGAACGTAGGCCATAGTGGGTAACATGTTTAGAGCGCATGCCACCCCCTTTCACGATAAGGACTCTCTTGAAAAATGTAGGCACATTTTAATCAAAACAAAGAAACAAAACTTTTCGTTTTAGCATTCCATACTTTTCCATGGGCAGTATTAGTTAACTTTTTCTTGTACTGAATATAGCAGGAAGTCTGCAATCAATTAATAAATCAATCAATCAATCAGATCTGTATTTCTTTGTTAGGATATGACATTTAATACAAGTTTTATTATTTGACGTATGACTAGTGTATACATGTTTTGTTAAGGTGGCGTTTAAGATCAATACAGTTGTAAACACCTACAACAAGGACGAAGACATGACGGAACCAATCAAAGAATTAAATCCTTGTAGATGGAAGGTATGATTTAGTATTAAGGAATCATTGCCCTGCCTCTTCACTTCAATAACCACTGTGTCAATAACACAAATGTGTCAATGAAATTTTGAAAGACTTACGTATATTTTGAGGGTTGTTTTCAATTGTTGGTTAGATTATTGAATAAAGACAAATTTGGGACGGTTTACGCTAATAAACCGAGACGCGGTTTATCTACAACACAATTATAGAGTATTTAAAATAATTGGAAATAAGCTTTTTCATAGCTTTATGGGTTATCCTAGTTAATTCAAGTGCCAAATATGTATTTATTATATGTGTATGATTTTAGTTTGGGTATATTTTTAAAACGTATGATTTGTACGATTGTATGTCTGTACATGTATACTTGATTTTGCCTAAATAAACATTATTATTATTATTATTATTATTATTATTATTATTATTATTATTATTATTATTATTATTATTAAAATGCGCGCGCGTAAGCGACGAGGTCAACTACAGGACTTTTACTTGTATAATATATTTTTATGATATTTACAGAAACTAAAGTTATATTAGTTATTGATTCTGAGCTTTCTTGACACGTCGGGAGCATTTTATTTATTCTCTTCACTGGGCGTGCGTCTCCGTTGGCCATAAATTATTCTCATTTCAGTCTTCTCCTCCCCACACAAATATGACATCACGGCCAATATAAGATCACCTCGGTTATTTCCGCCTATGGTCAGAAAGTAACGGAAATGGCCGAGAGATGTTCCGGTTGAGATTGTCTCAGCCAGTTAAGGTCATTCTACATCTTTTGTCATGTTATTTGTTTCAAACTTGAAACCCCAAATGTAAGCAAAAAGTACTTACTGTAGTGCATAATGTACTTACTTAGTGCTTTTATAATTTAATGGAATTTACTTTGTAATGCTTATAGGATAATTAATTGGGCGGAGTGAATATCCGAAATATGATCACAAGTGCCGCATAACGCATTTGATTAAACGAGTGCGCGGAACTTTTGGAGTAAAATTTTGATGCTTAATCCTAAATTTTATGAACGGCGGATGAATATCTGTATAGTACAAAACCAACTGCAATTTTGGCGGGAAAAAACCCGAGAGTGAAAATAAACGATAATTTTCACATGGGATTTACTGTGATTTCTGTCACTCGGAAAATTCGATATTTCATCTCTATCTATATAATAATTAGTATTATTACACAATGTACAGTGGGTTTTTTTGCACTGTTTTTAGACGGTCTAAATTGTCTAAGTAGTCGGGCAGAACTGTCAGACATATCTGACGGACTACTTAAAAGTATAAATTGCCCTATAGATTTCTCCATATTGTCTTGCATTTGTTACAGTACTGTTGTACTCATAAATCACTTTACCCATTGGAATGCAACTTGTTGGAAATTTTCATTTATGTGTACTTTACAAATTGTTTGCTGATTCAGTATTCAATGCTGCTGCCTGGGTTACGATTGTCAAAAAATTCTGACAAACCACGATTGTATTTTGTATTGCATTGTTATCATATAAAAATGTACATCAGTTGGTCCTTTATCAACTGTGAATTTTTGGTACTGATCCTAAAATCAAGATGGCCACAACAGTGCAACATAGAACCCCAGAGGCAATAAGAAAAACAGCTGATTTTCAGACAATATTTCACGTGTTTAAATCAAATTATGCAGAACTGATATCAGGGTAGTTTTCTGCCATTTTACTAATTTGTATTGATTGAAAATGCAATGTAGCTGCTAGATTGGCTGACATTAAACAGAATTTTGCTCTGAAAATCTGAGTGGCAAACTGAATTGTGACATTGTAGAAATGTATATACCTGAAATTGTTCTCTAAAAATGTTAAGATTTTGGCGCAGATCCTAAATCCAAGATGTCCACCACCATGTAAAATATGCCCAGAAATTATGTAGAACAAATTATGCAGAAATAGTGCCAGAGCGGTACTCTATTATTTACAAGTTTTGGTGCTAAATGAAAACTTTAGGAGCATAAAAGAAAAGTTTTTAAAACATTAGTGCATTACAGGCGTTCCATGTGTAGAAATAGTATTATTCGACAAGTGTAATTATGAATATAGCTTAACTTATCGGATTTTTTACAATTTTCAATTAAAAAGAATTAACAAAACATTTGCTTTATGTACAATGTACCGGAATTGCGTGCTACATGCAAGGAAACATTACCAGTTGTTAAAACTGAACTTTGATTAGTATATGTTTGCACATGCATGGATCAACATCCTGGATACAAAATTGAAACTAGGTACCCTAAGGATGATTGTGACCATGTTTCGAAAAAATTTAATTGGATAGGCCAAGTCAGAGGAGAAGATTGTTTAAAATGTTAATAACGGACAGACACAAATGACATACACCTAGTGGATACGTAATGACAAAATGTAGAGGGGAGAGAAATATGCTTTATAAACATAAAGAAAAAATAACTAACTGCATAGTAGCATAGTAAAACCTCTGATCATTTTGGATGCAATTTATCTCTTTACTGGAGTTTTATGTAAATAATTTTAGTCTCTATCAATTAAATCAACGAATTGGCACTTATGAAATGATTTTCAGATACACTTGTGTAAATTTGTACTAGTTCTGTCTCCCTCTTTTTCTTACTTTTTCCTGTCTCTCTCCCCTTTCTCCTTTCTCCCGCCCTGTTGCTCCTTTCTCCCTCCCATTCGCTTCTTTCTCCCTTCCATTCGCTTCTTTCTCCCTCCCATTTCCTCCGTTCCCCCTGGCCCTCTCTCCCTGTCTCCCACTACCCTGTCCACCCCTCATTAAGAAGCCCTACCCTCTAACTGATAAGATTTGTGTAAGATTTTTGATATCCTTACACGTACAGAATAATCTTAATATTTATTTTTAGGTCATTTCTGATTGGCCGACTGCTATCTTCATTTTTTATGAACTAATCTAATGTACATGTTGCGACAAAATAAATAAAATAAAAGGCTTGAAAATGAACATGATTCTTAAATGGGTTGTATGATTTGAAGTAAAAGCTGTTACTAGTAATTTACTCTGACGGTTATTATTTTTTCCAGGTGTTTCAGTGTTTACTAATTGGCGGGGAAAATGCTGGAACGAACGCTATAAGGCAGGCGGAATCGTTTGTCGTTACGGACGATGACTTCAACACCTTTTTACACAGACACAAGTCTTTGTCCTGCCTGGTACCAGAGTCAAACAATTTTGTAAGTGTTAGATTCATACAAGTCGGGCGCACATCATATTAAGTGAAATTAAAATGATGTTTGTTTTAGTGGTGTTAATGTCACTGTCAGCAACTTGTCAATTATACCATGAGGTCTAGGTTTTAATAGGGAGAAGCCGGAGTACCAGGAGCAACCCCGAACTGCGAAGGAATAATTTAAAAAAAAATGAACTGCACCCTACACACTCTTCCGTATAAGCGTTTTTTTCGCATAGGGAAACTTTAGTTAGCGTTTTTGTTGAAAACCGTGCTAGTTTATTTTTGCATAACGTAATTTTTGCTAATGAGAATAAATAACTATTGTTTTTCCTAATATTTCGCGTGTTTTTATTTTCGCTTTCAAACTTTTACCGCGAATATTGCGAGCATTAATTCTAATGTAATTCTTGATGTATCGTCAATTCTGATCGGACATTATGAATAATTTCGTGGCAACTATTCCACGATTAATGCCGTCAGAATTTAACACAAGCGCAGACGTTATTTCCGGCAAATAAAAACCCATTTTAGCAATCTAATTAAAATTAAATCTTTCACAAGCTCGCCCTTTTTGTTTTTGTCGTTGTGAAGATCTAACAACATCCCATTACAGGTCATCTCAGATTGAACTTTTGATATAAATATTATCCAATGAAAAATTTGGGTATCCACAAAAAATTAACTAATCAAACTTAAGCTCTTATCTTAACTTTGGGTTTACTGATGAAAAAGATACAATAATACTAGAGAGATTCCGAATAATGACAGAGGATTCCCCAACATTAAAGGTTGAGGAACACAGTTTTTGATTGGTTAAAACAGAAGTTCAACCTGAGATGACCTGTAATGTGATGTTGTTAGATATTCACAGCGACAATAACAAAAGGGGGAGCTTGTGAAAGATTTAATTTTAATTAGATTGCCCATTTTAGCCAGTTATTTTTGCCTTTTATCGCGTAGCATAAGAATGGAGATAATCGTTATGTATTTGAAGATTTTTCGGCATCGGGTGGTGATTTGATGTTCGTAAATATCCGTTTACTTGCTCAGCCTACGCGCGTCGCCAGTAAACTCAACTTCCGACAAATCAAATCACCAATTGATGCCGGCTAATCTTCAAATCACCACGCACAATTTAAACCACTGATGCGGTATTACTGCACAATTATAACACCATTTTCATGAATTATTTGACAATTTACAACTAGAAAATAAACCATGCAATGTAAGAATATCTAATAAGTAATTTATTATACACTATTTTTGGTATGAATCAAAATTGTGACGGCGCTAGCTCGACATTTTTAACTTGGGTTATCTCTCTTTTGATGTTTTCTGTAAAAAAAAAATGTACGTTAGCCTCGACCCAGCAAGGACTCAGGTGCCGTCACTTTGTCTTTTGAGAAATCAAGTCGAGTGATAATGTTTGTTGGTTTTATTTGTTTAACGCCACTTTCAGCAATTTTTTAGCTGTGTATAGTGGATTACCCGGAAAAACCCCGAGCATTAGTAGGAAAACTGGTAAGATTAGAGTCTACTCTGCCCGCACGAAGACTCCAACAAGTCGAGTATTCGCAGTGCTAATAGTCAAGACGTAAAACACAGATAATTAGGCGGCACTACCGGTAGTGTCTGTTTTAAAGTAGAAAATCAGGCCAGTCACGTGATTATCTTAGGAAAGCGCTAACCGTGCATACATTTTCGTTATGAAGCGTTACAGCACTTTATTGAAAATGTGCTTCGGTCAACGCTTTAATATGTCAATGAAACGTTCAAAAATCAAACAATTTTGCTAATTTTTTTTCTATTGAATTATTAAGTTTGCGTAGATACAGTTACATTAAATCAAGACTAGTTTAAAGGCCTCAGTCATTACTATTTCGCACTTTATTACCACATAGGAGAATTGTACTGGATAGGATTGATTTACTTGATAGACTAATACTTCTAGGTTCTATATTCTAGATTAATGATCGTATTGGATCACATGATTTCAGCCACACTGACTATATTAATAAAACACAGTAAAACAAGTAGAAAGAACTTATGGTTACGTAAAATTATGTCTGCTAAGAATAACCTGTAAAATAATTAGCATATAATTATGATTTTTACAGTAACGCTACAGAAAAAAGCTTATTTAAAAACTCAAGCCCCTTAGCATATTGCCAAAAAGGTTTGAACATGTGAATTTAATTTTTTTTATATTGTTTTCTCGTTACTGGACTTGGATCTTGTTGCTTACATTTCTTACTTCTGACTAAAATGAAATACAATACTAATTTCCTATCAATGCAAACATGAAAATATCTTATGTTCTTGTCCAAATAAATCAACATGTCTTTAACATTTCAGATGAGAAATTCGTATCTTATTCTGGACGAATACGTAAGTAAATAAACTGTAATATTCTGTGTAATAACAAGTGGTTTTTTTCTTTCTCTTTTCCTTTTTTTTTAATAGTCCAATGTTGTAAAAAAGTAAGCAATAATTGTGCATGTTACTGGCGATCTTTCAATAGCGTGAAGGAAGATGATACATTCACTTCTTTCTAAAAATATTTTTAAAATATTGCTATCAATGTGCGTATTACTGGTGATCTTTCACTAACATAAAAGTAGATGTTACATTAACCTCCACGACCGTTGTATATGTCGTGTTTTAAGACACTTAACCCAGCACCCACCCCCCTACACACACACACACACACACACACTCACACACACACACACACACAAAGCATTAGATGAGCTCTACTTCTATATTTAAAGATTATGTTTTCTTGTATTTTATTGCAGTAATAAGTTAAGCTGTTGTTTGATTAGTTTTAGAGAACAAAATATTTCTTTCATACAATAACAACTTAGTCTTTTCTGTTAAATCTTTGTCTTGACGGGAAGTTACGTACCTGGTCACTTATTTAACTTACTGATTGATTAATTGGAAGTTCAGTTACATTTAAACGACACAGATCATCATTATATTAACAGCAGAGATTTTTGTACCGTAAGAGAAGGCGATATTTAGATCTTTAAGATAACCTTCATGCAACATTTTAAAATTAAACTTTGGTTTCTTTTTCAAAGATGCGTTTTTTGGACTGCACAAAAGGCAACAAGGATCCTTCAAGATCTGTTCTAGACGTTGGTGTAGACAACGCTTTATTATTCAGCGGATTTGATGAAAAAATGTTCTTTAAGCGTGGCGGGAAATATGTGTGGAGTAAAGCAGATTTGCGTCTGGACTGGTGATTTATTCTTTACAGCTCCTAAAAACTACATATTATATTATGTTTGACAATATTCGGACAAAATAATGCTTAGATACCTCACATTTTAAAAATACGAAAACATATTTCAATATTTGTTTTGCCTACCTCTGTATGTTCCAAATATGCTCTTTAATCTTTTAGAAAACAAAGCATTTACATTTCAGCTCATAGAAATTCAGATCATACGAGCGAGTAACTTTTAAATGAAAATAATAGTTACTTTTAAGTTACTCAAAAACTATAAACAAACGTAGATTTTTTTGGTTGAATATTCGTCTTTTTTCATAGTGCTAGCATTCGTTTTAAACTATGCGACTTTCGTTTCACGTGATATACAAGTATGAACATGACCTTCATTGAATAGGCATGTACAAGAACAACCGTTAAAACGGAATTTCTTACTAGATAAAAAATGTACTTCCGTTTTTAATTTCAGTCATAAAGATTATTTATCATTGAATGATATTCTAAATGTATTTATAATTTACTTCGATGTCCACGTTATATCATTTTCTCAGCTTTAACATGTTTAAAATGTTATCAAATGTATTTTACTATAAATCATGTTCCTATATTCTGTTTATGTAAATAGTTAACAGTATGTAGCTGTATAATTCACGATAGGTATACTAAGAATATTGTCCCGATTTCCATTTTTCTCTCTTTGCTCATCATCGGCAGGTCTCCAGATTTTTTAGCTCACCTGGCCCAAAAGTCCATGGGAATGAGCTAATGCCATCGCTTGGGGTCCGGTGTCTATCGTCCTTCGTCTGTCCTAAGTATCCGTAAGCAGATGAAATGTCAATTAGATAGAAACTCTTTTGTAATTTAAAGAATTTATGATTTTCCTCCTATGAAATAAATGTCTATTGTTTTGTAGCTTCGTAAAAATTAGCCATGAGCAATCATATTTTCTGATTGGCTGACATGTTAAAAGTGTTCTCATTAAATAAATAAGGCCAAAGGTTTGTGTTAACTGGTACACATGATGTATTTTTCTAACTTATTATGGGTAAAAACATGGCCACACTTGATAATTTTTCTTTCTGTTTGGCTGACATTTAACAAATCTTCTCCTCTAAAAGTACAAGTTCAATTGATTTGAAGTTTGGCACAGTGGATTTATTTTAGGTCCTCAACAAATTTTCCTTATTTGATTTTGATCAGTCTAAGAACATGGGCACAATGGTCTACCCTTGTTTCTAATAAGGTAAATTAAAAAAAATCTCTGAAAGTATAAGTTTATAAGTTTGTAAATTGGTACACTTGATATTTGTCGCGTCTTCATTTAGGCATGATTTAGCCTAAGTTTGGTCGTCCTTTATCGAACATTGTTTCTTATCGTCTGAAATTTACGTTTCACCGGAAACTACAAGCCATGACTGCAGGACTGTAAAATGAAAGATCCTTATAGGTTTATTTAAATTTTACTCATTTTTCGCTAACTGAACTTTTAAGCCAGAATGAACAATTTTTGTTTTATTGACACTTTTTTAACCAGGTAAGTGATACGGGTTCTCTGTAGTTTCTACTTTAACCAATTAATTATAATAAACCCATTTTGGAAAAAATTAGTGGGACTAGATTCAGTGTATTTGATTCATAATTGCATCGTAAGCAATGAAATACAATCTTCTTTATCGCTTGATGTCAAACAACCATTCAATCAATCAACCAGTACGTCACGCACTTGCTTGTTTGCTTGCGTTTTTTTGTGTGTGTAGCAGCCCCCCATTATATCGTGCACGTGTTTTTGCTATGCAACACTAAATACAAGATAATTATAGACATTTTACTACACATTTAACAGTAAATTTTCAGGATATAAGAATTTTTTAGCACACTCGAAGTAATCAAATACGGCTATTCCGTTCAAACAGACAGCGAACGGGTGATTCACGGTCATTCAAAAAGACTGTATGTTTTACGGAACGATGTTGAAATTTTATGCAGAAAATTCAATTTCCTTTTAGGTTGTAACCACGGCTATGAGAGATATCATTTTAATAACAACCACTAAAGAAACTGCCAAAAAATCAGGATTACTCATTACTCGAAATTTTGTAATTTTAATTACATGTAAATTAGGTTTTACTCAATACGTTATTTTGCTGTCGGTTTTCCCATTTTCAAGACTAGAAACCCTACATATGTTCTATGGCAGTCATCACGACAAGTTATCTTTATGTCAAATGAGATCAGACATTTTCGCCGAGTTATAGGTTGTGTTTCTTCTTATTGAATTTGACTTGTCCTGTCCATGACGAGGGGTAAGTCAAGTCCACTGCTTACTTTGCCCGGGACCTCACTGCACCAATGTAGATTGTTTTAATAAGGTTTAGGTGTTGTTTGTTTTCTGGGTGTTTTTTTCTTAGTATTATATTGCATTGTCTCTTTGTTTCGATTCTTGTTAATTGTTCGATTTTCTTGCCTCAATTTTGTTAAAGAAAAAAAAATTATCGTACATTACAAAGAGAATATGCACAAATTAATATTGTCATGTATCATTTGATGCATATTTTTTTTTTGATGCAGTTAAAAAATCATTGGTGATTACCAAGATCTCACATATAAGCCTGACTGATTCCTAAAAATACCAAACTGTAATAATTACTATTTAAGGGCAGTACAGCTGTAGCCGATCAATGAATACATTTATATCTGTGTCTGCGAATAATTACCTCTACTTTAAAAGAGGAGTATATGGTAGGAAATTATCAAAACTTCATTTGGCAGCTTAATATTATACTGCTTTTATTTAGATAAATGAAATTTTTTGTGTTGATTTGAATTTGGATTATTTTTGTTTGTTTCTATATGAAGTTGGTTGTCTTTATTGTTATTTTTATAAATAAATAAGTTATTAACATATGTTTGTTTGTTTGAATGTCATTTAACACCGCTTTCATTACTTCGTTTTTGTTTTATTCTGTTTTAATTAAGATTTGAAAGCAGAAATTCATGTTTAAAAAAATCCACCTTCGACAGGAAAATTAGCAAAAGAGGCAAGCTCAAAATACTCAAAATCAGACTCGAACACACAACTTTAACGTTGACTCGGAGGTTATCAATAGTAGATAACTAACTAAATTAATATTTCGGGCACCAGTGCTTCGTTATTTGTATACTTGTTTTTTCTACAATGAAAATTTGTAGCCACGAAAATAAATGAATCTACAGTTAACGAAAAATGATTCTACTGTAGAGAAAAGAACACACGTGGGAACAATTCCATTAAAACGAGAGGGTGGACATTAAAAAGATATTAGTAAAAATATATATCAAAACCCAGCCAAAGAGATACCAAATATTAATAATATGTTTCAGAATGCATATAAAGCCACTAGTAAATAAATACTCAACAGCCACGATTAACACTTATTGGGATGTACAATTCCCTAATTTTCGGAATACAAGAGTTACTTCCCATTTTCAAGAGTTGTCTTTCATAACAGCAGGTATTGAACAGAGAGGGAAAAATTACGTTATTATTTTTTATTAAATATTGTCTGTGGACTGACACTTCCAGTACACCTAAAAAAAACGCAAAAAAAATAGTTTTTCACATCATAATTTATTTTACCGGACGCTTTTCTATATGTGAATAAAAAAATACTGTAGAAAAACTACTTTTTACCCAGAGTAGGTACTATAAATAACCTACTCTAAAGAACAGATAACTCTGATTAATGGGAGATAAATCTTGTTTACCGCAAGTATGGAATAAAATCCCTTGTACCGAACACAAAGCTACAAAACAGAGATTCCCTAACCATGGGTGTAAATGTGTAAATATCCCGATAGCCGCAGTGATATAGTAAACATTGTAACATAAATATAGGCGCAGACTTATTCGAACATCGCACATTTCATGATTCATGAGTTACTTCCAGCACACTAACAGTGCTTTTGAATTCCATTGGTCACGTGAAATCTTTCTTTTATCGACATGTCATACAAATCTCACACGATTATCAATGATAAAACAGTTTCAAAGGTTGAAAAAATATGTCTGAAATGTTTGTTGTTATGTTTAACAAAACAATATAAGTTGTTATCGATATGAAATTAATTTTTCATTCGTTCATGGTAGAATGAAAAATTAATTTTATATCAATAATAAAATAAAAGAAAGACGTCACGTGACCACTAAAATTTTAGTGCTCTTCTTTAATATTTCTTCGAATAAAATTCACTTCGTATTGGTACCATCATAATAACTTACGGACGAAAATATCAGTATAACCATTAGTCAGATTTGATCACGTGATACTGAATGCTACTACTTTTACTCGCTCTTCTTTAATATTTCTTCGAATAAAATTCACTTCGTAATGGTACCACCATATGACTTCTGGGCGAAAATATCAGTATAACCATTAGTCAGATTTGATCACGTGATATTGAATGCTACTACTTGTGCTCGCTACTAAGAGAACAATAGTATATCACTAATGCTCACAGCCCGAGTCAAAGCTAGATTATCATATAAAAATATTACACTGAACTCGGACATTAGTAACCAAATTTCCGTTGGGTCAAAGGTCAATATTCCCATTATGACAGCGTTACAACTATGTTAAATGATTTACAATGGCAGACTTTGGAATCCAGAAGATCAACTGCTAGACTTTGTATGTTTTTTAAAAATTGTTTATGGTTTTGTTGAAATCCCAGTCCCGCCCTACTTTGTACAACCATTGAAAAGAACTAGATATATGCACCCCCTCACATATAGACAGATTCATACTAAGACAAATACATATAAATACTCATTTTTCCCGCAAACTGTTGTTTTATGGAATCAGTTACCTACCACCGTCGTTCTGCAGCCTGATCCTGATCATTTCAGACAGGCATTAAATAAACTAAACACTGCCTAGATAGCAAAATTCTATTTTTATCCTGTTTTTAACTTGTTGTCAATTCCAATACTAAATCAAAAATCAAATTTCCCTGACTTTTTATTCACCAACAATAGTCCCTAGATGGCTTCTTGTCCCCTTTCATTTTTATCTTTTATTTTCTGCACTGACGCGCACCTGCTAGTAATACCCGAAAGGGGAGTCAAGCAGTATTAATAGATAGATAGATAGCATCTAACAGCATGTCATCCAACTCAATGTGGTGAATAACTAAGCATCACAATTTATAGCCAGGAGTGACTCAGTCAGCATGATAATCATGATGCATAAGTATGAATACCAATCTTCGTTGCCTTGGATTTAAAAACTTATAGCAATGTGTTAGAACTAATATTACTAATACTGTCAAAGTGTTTGCTTACCCTCAGCGGGATTCGAACTCACACCTTTTTGACACTGTGCATCCACTTGCCATCAATATACCCCCGCTTCGAAGAAGAGGTGTATACTCTTTTACCCATGTCCGTTCGTTTGTCTGTCCATTCGTCCGTTACACAAATTAATTTCGCAGTTTTCTAAGTAACTTTATAGGAGGCAGAAGCCTGATATTTTATATATTGCTTTATCCTAGTACCATATGGTGTAAAGCGGTTTTATGCTCCTTGGTCATCTACTTCCTGTTTACCGAATACTTAGATTTTTAGACATAGTTGACATACATGCAAAATTTCTGTCACAGTTTTCTAACCAACTATAGGCTACAGAAGCCTGATATTTAGATATTTCTGTATCGTATAGTACCATATGGTGTATATAGATTTTATGCTCCTTGATCATCTACTTCCTGTTTACCGAATACTTATGAAAGTCATATTTGTGAACGCGGGGTATCACTAGTGAGCATTAGCTCACAGATTTATTATGTACAGCGTCTAGATCACTCGGTAAAATCCCTATATAAAAACAAGTGTGGCTCACAAAGGGATACCCACCGCTTCGCTTCAAGTCCAATTATCTCCCCTGAATAATATCCGACAGCGACGAAAATTCTTCATGTACATCTACATATGATGTATTTCCTTCATGTAAAGTTTCATCAAAATCTGTCAAGTGGTTTAGGAGGAGTTGCGCTTACGAGGTCCCTCACTGAATACTATATGTTAAAAGTTCAAGTCCAATTGTCTCCCCTGAATAATATCCGACAGCGACGAAAATTCTTCTTGCACATCTACATATGATGTACTTCCTTCATGTAAAGTTTCACCAAAATGTGTCAAGCGGTTTAGGAGGAGTTGCGCTTACGAGGTCCCGCACTGGATACAATATTTTAAAAGTCTAAGTCCAATTATCTCCCCTGAATAATATCCGACAGCAACAAATAATTCTTCATGCACATCTACATATGATGTACTTCCTTCATGTAAAGTTTTATCAAAATCTGTCAAGCGATTTAGGAGGATGTGGACAGAAGGACAGACAGACAGACGAACAGACAGACAGACAGACAGACAGACAGACAGACAGACAGACAGACAGACAGACAGACAGACAGACAGACAGACAGACAGACAGACAGACAGACAGACAGAGGACAGACAGACAGACAGACAGGGTGATTCCTATATACCCCCAAACTAGTTTGCGGGGGTATAATAATAACTTTGTTAACCGAGTTGAAGCGTAGAGATAGACAGAGTACATGTGTACTAGCGTGTTACCGTCCATGGAATTTTTCGTAACCAATACGTATTAATCTGACAATTATCTAACAGCATTTTTTTGTAATTTATTATATAGGATGACAAAGTTACTTGTCATACAGTCACAGTAAGTAAATTAAATACATCCGTCTAAGTATTGTGAAAAGGATATACTATATCTATCAAGCGTATTTATGAAGCATCAGAAATACAGGGTTTGTTTTCAGCCATTTTCAGCCAGTTTTTATTGAGGGAGAGAACCGGAGTACCTGATGAGTCTAGCACACCCTTCCCCTGTGAGACTCGAACACACAATCTCAGTGTTGAAATACAACGTGATCAATAGTAACCGCTCTACCTTAACCATTCGGCTACCGAGGCTTCTAAGATTGTGTAAATAGACGTAATGTTTTTATGGAATCCTCCCCCCCCCCCCGCAAACGATGTAATTACAATCTGACTTGTTACAAGTCATGCCATGGGTAAACATAATTAACACGTTCTTCATGGACAAAAAAACCACTTCAATGCAAGGGAAATAACTCTTATATTTTGGATTCTATTTTTTATTAGAAGAAACCTGTACTGGATTAAAAGTCACCCAAGCCAGTCGATGATTTACAAATTTAAGTCGTTAATGTTAATAAATATAAGATGGATATTTTTGTAACGTTAGTGCTTTTTGGTCATCTATTTTAAATTAGCATGAAATAAATAAATTGCCGGTTATATATATACATTTATAAGACCATGAATATATGGTTATATTTATTGTGGCCAACACATCCATACGGTGCTAAACAGACTACACGCCTGGTTTTCCCCACAAGGTGGCGTACATAGACTGATAAATTCTGTAAACATAATTTTTAAAATAATTGATATTAAATTTAATATATTGCATTATCAATTATGTTCCTAGAGTAGTTCCAAAATCTGTTATTATTACACAATGATGCAGTTAAATATGTGAAGATAAACAATTCATGTACTAAGAAATCCAGTAAAATAATATTGCCAACCCCGATCTTCAGCAGGATAACTGGTTATTCTGGAAAAATAGGATTGGGAGTTGAGCACACCTTGACCGCAGTAAATCTTAGAGTTTACACCATTGTGATCAATAGTAGATAACTTAACAAGTCGATTACGGAGACCATCCCTGCCTAAACGCCCTAAATGTGTTATTATGTAAACTAAACATTCAAAATATTACTGTGACAAAATATTTTGTACCAGATTTACTGTGTATTGTATGATATTTTAATTTTTTTATGTAGAATGTAGCCGGATGCATGCGTGCACCATGACTTCCGAATCATGGCGTTACTAACATGTAAAATTGGTTGTCTGATACATTTCGCTACAAGTCCAACAACAACGCTATTGTTCCGTGTTTCGTTGAACCTTGATTCAAATATTGTTTCTTGCTGATGTAATATAATTTTCTGAGCACAATAGTAAAAAAATTCTTTAAATCTACATAAGTTAAAATACTTACCCCCCTTTTGTCCTTTGTCTCCTTTTTCGCCTTTTGCTCCTTCCGGTCCGACAGCACCAGTCGCTCCTTTTTCTCCTGTAATTATATATACTAAAATTTAATATTAAACAATTCTCTGCACAAAAAATGATTCATCGTTAGTTCCGTTTAACTGGTAAATGGTAGTAAAATTCCCATTTTTTCAGTTTGATTAATTTTTTTACCTTTTTTTCAGTTTATTCAGTGATAATATAATTGTCAAAATTACTGCTAAACAATTAGGAGAACGTCTTAAGTGTTAAGTTTTATTTTCAAGGTGTAGATTGATTTAGCCGGATATACAACTTTTTAGAATTTGGGTAACAAAAGCTCTTGAATATCTCATTTCTTTGGCCTTACATTAATTTCGTTTCTTAACCATTTTTGTGGGTGCAGCGAATTTTATAGATGATGGTGTCATGATTTATAAATATACCCGTCTACACTTATTTAAATTGATACAGAACAAGAAGTAGAGAAAATACGAAAATTACAGACTAATATTAATAAAACGCCTGATCCAAATGACCCTTCATTCTTTTGTAAATCTTATTGTTAACCCCATGCATTTCTTTTCACCAATTTAATAACTGAATTGTATTTGAAATTTTGTCAAGTTGGTAAACTTTTTCGAAAATTGTACTCTTGAAAATATTTCAATATACTCAATGACTGACGGTTGATACCAGTAGTCTTATAGAGTACTTACGAAAACACAATTTTTAATAATTGACTATTTGTGAAGACGCAAACATTTTGATTAAATATTTAAATATTTAAAACCACATATAACACCATTTTTTAAAAAAAAGACATTTTTTATAACAGTTTAAATTTTTTTCTGCTGAAAACTTTCATTTAATTTTTTAGAGTAAAAAGACAACTGACCTGTCTCCCCTTTTTCTCCTTTAATTCCTTCAGGACCGATAACTCCTTTGGAACCGTTTACTCCTGGTTCACCCTTCGGCCCCTCAGTTCCCTTGTTGCCTTGAGGCCCTAAAATAACAAATCAGTTCTGTAAAATCTAACAAAATTAAATTAGAAAAAAAGATTTTAATTCTGAAACTATTCAAGGTGTTTTATGACCCACAAATACGTTCTAATACGGCTTTGTTCAATGTCTTCCTATGTTCAATCTTGTTGACAGAGAGACCAATTTTTTTGGCTTTTTTCAAAACATGATGCCAATTGTATAATAAAGCTGGGACCATACTGGGATGGTTCCCAGTCCTCGATCCAAATAGCAGCCCAGCGCGTCCCCAGGTGGCAGATAGGGGAGAACCCACGTTGGGGGTTGTCAGGTCATAATTCGGAAAGCCGGGCCGAGGACCATAGTGGGTAACGTGTTTGGAGAGTGCCACGCTCCTTGCATGATAAAGTCCCCTTTTGTAGATTTCGAAAAAGAGTAGGCTCATTGTAGCCGCTACAAAAGGCTAAATTCTCCGACCCTACCCAATACTCCGTACTTTTCCAGTGGCAGTCAAAATTTTGTTCCCCGTGTCCTAGCCCAACCCTTTTTTCATTGATTTATTGTTTGTTAACTTGTTCCCGGACTTAATATAGCTGAAATTCTGCTTGCTGGACGTAAAGCAAACATACAATCAATCAATCAATGTATAATAAAAACCTCATTTTTTGAATGAAAATATAAATTTTAACAGTTTTATTATATTTAAAGATATAATTTAGTAATAAGTGTTGTTCTTTATGATGTAAGAATTCAGTAGTGAAAATTATTACTTACCTGTCATTCCCTTTTCACCTATCGAACCAGTTGGTCCTGCATCTCCTTTTGAACCATTTAGTCCAGGCAAACCTATCGGTCCAATGTCTCCTGCCATTCCTTTCTCACCTGTTGCACCTACAGGTCCTGTATCACCTTTGAGTCCCTGTGGACCTTGCATGCCTTCAGGTCCAACATCTCCTTGTGCGCCTTTTATCCCAGGTAATCCTTCATCTCCTTTGGTTCCATTGCTACCTATCGGACCCTCGGATCCTATGTCACCTTTTATTCCCTTCATTCCATCGGTGCCATTGTTTCCAGGTTCTCCTTTCATTCCTGTAGCGCCTTGTTCACCAGCATCTCCTTTAATTCCAGGTGGTCCGATTAAACCATCAAGACCATTTTCTCCCTTTTGCCCCTTTTCTCCTTGAAGTCCCATGTCACCTTTCGTTCCCTTTGATCCACCTTGTCCATCATTTCCTGGCATACCTTTTATTCCAACAGGACCAGATGGCCCCTCGTCTCCTTTTTCTCCATTTGAGCCCTTTTCACCAGTGTCACCTTTAATTCCTGTCAGTCCTTGGGGTCCAACATCACCGATATTTCCCTTTGGACCAGTTAAACCTTGAATACCAGGTTCTCCTTTTATTCCCTGAATTCCCTGCAAACCTTCGTCTCCTTTCGTTCCATTGATTCCTTCGATACCTTGAGGACCTTCATCTCCTTTCATTCCTTTTTAAACCCATTAAACCTTGAGGCCCGTCCTCCCCTTTTATTCCTTTTTGACCTGGAGGTCCCATCAGTCCAGAATCACCTTTGACTCCCTTTAAACCAGTGGGGCCAGTAGATCCAATATCACCTTTCATCCCCTTTGGACCAGTTGCACCTTCAATACCTGTGTTACCTTTAATCCCCTTTGGCCCTACTACACCTTGAAGTCCTTTGTTGCCTTTTATACCTTGTATGCCTTGTTGTCCAATGTTTCCTTTTTCACCCTTAGATCCCATTTCACCCTTTGGACCCGGCACACCTATACCATCTTTCCCTGGAATACCAGGCGGACCCGGAACAGGAAACTCTATCGAAATTTATAGTTTAATGCTTAAGCACTTTTCACGTTTACAATGATATTGTAAAGTATTTGTAAGCTTTACTCTATGCGTCCAGTTCTTATTAGGGAGGAAGCCGGACTACACGAAAACAACCCCTAACTTTCGTCAATCCTTGTCAATTAAGATTGGAATCGAGCGCACGCTGCCCGCAGTGATACTCGAACCGGCAATGTCATTGTTTACCGACGTGATCAACAGTGGACGAATTGCCTTGGCCAACGAGGGTCATTAAAATATTTGTATTCTATCACATAATATGTGCGCAGTAAACAATTCTACAAAACAGTGTTTAAAGCATACATTTAAGCAAACAAACGTCGGCATGATTATAAATAAATCTTTCAAAGATGTAACGGTATAAAGTGGACACAGTATCAAAAGTACAGCACAGTCGAATCATATGTAATTAATAAATGTAACATTTAGAAAACCACAAAAATATAACTTTCACTTACCGATAATCTTATAAATAATATTATCTGAAAGAGTAAAAAGAAATAATTTTCAATAAATAAAAATCATAATTAGAAACTAGAAAAATAGAGTCTACATTTCAACAACTCACAAGAATTCATTACTTTTTAAATACCAAATTGTTTAGTACTCTTGATGATGAAAAAAAGATCAACCAAAAATTGAAATCATAGGTAAAGGACAAAACCAAGATGAAGACACATGACATACAGAAAAAGAAACAAAAAATAAAAGTGTGCGAATCAGATCCTCATTAAAAATATGAATGCACTTAGGCACTCAGGCGAGGAGGAAATGTCTGCTTATACGTAGACACCCGTCTTGTTAACTATCGCCATTTCTGGGAAAAGCTCTGGAAGAGGAATGTCGTACGAAAAATGTCCGATTGTATTATGCATATACAGGTTTTGTATCCATGAGCCATGTCTAGACTTGGGGATCTTTGAACGTCCTACACCGCAAACCTTATGCCCTTGGTCGGACGGATTAACTAAGTCATAGTTACGTCCATAAAAATCATCACACAGACAAGAAATTGTTCGCAATTGTTCCAGTGGAAATCAGAATATTCCGTTTGATTTATAAGAGAACTAAATGTGTATTCGGTCTTGATTCATTCGTTTCAGATACAAAACACCAGTTCTAACAGACAAACGTTTTTCGCATAACATGGTAAATGAATTATACATGTTATCTAATCAACATTTGAAACAAGTTACAAGTTACTGAAAAAAATCTAACCTTGAGGATACTGGGCTGGCATTGACGGGTCATGATATATAGGATATTGCTTAGTCATTGACGGATCGTGGAAAACATTATAACCTGAATGTCTTTTGCTTCGTTTGTTCCCCTGCAGCGAAAAAAACGTTAATAAACATTAACTATGATTTTAGCATTCTTGATATGCTTAGAGAGTTTTACATAGATATTCAATATCTAGCATGTGAGCTTGTTTTTAATACATTTAAATTTTCTTAACTGAAAAGGTTCGAGACATTTTAAAATATAGTCTATTATATTTTGTTGTATGGTTAATTTATAATTTCATCTATATTAAAATAAGAAATTTAAAAGAGAACTTTTCATTATATATCGAAAGTATACTGCACGAAATGAAATATATGAAAACAATCATTAACATAGGTGAATTTTAAAAATTAAATTAATTTAAAAAATGTAATAAGTACATCATATTATATAAACCGATGCATATTTTTTTCTTACCTGGTCAGGATTTATGTTCATTTGTCTGAAAGCAACATCTGCAAGAGACGATCTATACACTGTACTTATTAGGATATAAGTTTTTAAGCGTTATGATCAATATTGACCGCATAATAAAATAGTAACAACTTGCCACCAATCGATTTAACCACTACTAAGTATTTTTTATGAAAAAGAATTTCCATTTCCACCAATAGCATTTCATATATGGTTAAACAAGCACAACAGTACACGATTAATATGTACAAACAAATAACCTGTCGTGTGCGTTAATTAATAGACGAGCACAGCTCGCAGCGGGCAGCAAAGCGAAGACCGATGAGCCCCACGGCAAAAATGTCAATTTTTTTTGCAGTCACTATTTATAATCGCTTTTTAAAAGAAGTGATAATCATATGACATTCATGTGTCGTCACCATTTCATAGAAAGAGGTAGCGTGACCACTGCAATTTACAGGCACTGTTATGAAAGCACATATATATAAATAATTTAATGTCCTATTGCAATTAAACTAATATTGGGTTAACAAAAATTTACTTGCAATCTGTTTGCGTTCTTGATTTGGTTAACAAAATTAGGTTGCGTGATACTACTACCTCATAGAATCACGTCCCAGCTAAATACATTATCATGCAGGACGATGTTGTACTACATAGAAATTTGTACAAAATAATTTGTCGAACATCTTTATTATAATTTACGAAGATTCCTCATTCTGTACATTAATTTCTTCCTGCTAATTTAAAAAGCTGTACATTTTAACAATAACTATCTACATGCATGAATAAATTATATGTTGCATGATATCACCATTTGACTTCTGTGTAAAGGTTTTTAAACTTTTCTTTATTTATATGACTATGATGTGCAACAGTTTAGATAGATGCAGCAGTGGTAGTTAGAAATCAAAACTATGACTAACAATCTCTACCTTACACCGTAACACAATTATAGCACATCTGCGACATATTCCTTATAAACTGCCCACTTTTTGGTCTAAATTATCAAAAATACTACGAAAATTCAGTCTTGCACGCTGCACACGTATTTTTAACCATTGTGAACTGAAATTTAAATTTTAATTTGAAAAGTAAATTAGATTGAAATGTTTGTTTATTCCGAAAACGGCAGACGATACATTAACACAACTAAAAAATCTCAAAATGAAAACGATTATCTATGTTTCTAGTTTATTAACCTATATCAGTGTATTAATGAATTATATATATTATAACATGTGAAATCAGGTGAATTCTGACTTAAAGTCAATGCCGATGTAATTTGGTGGAGGTGTTTTTGCTTGACAAATAAAAACTGCCTACCGGATAAGGTCGCCCTTATGCTCCTTTAGTAGATCCCAAAAATTACCTTTTGAAATCAACGATTATTTCTTAATAATATTCAGCGTTGTAAATTTCGTGTTTTTTTTAATTTTAAAGATATGTATCCTCTGTTTCGGAGACTCAGTACTTCTTTTTCAATTTAAACATGTTAAATTGCATTGTTTAAGGAATATAGATAATGTTGGGTATAATTACGACAAAAGACAATAATGACACATTAAACACATTATCATTAAGCAAATATCATAATATCAATATGTTTTCAAACATTTAACTCTTTATTGAATATGAACATCGACATAAATGTACTATGTGATTAGCGACCAAGGATTTAGCGCATCATAATATGCTCATAATAGAACACCTATATTTTAATATTGCAATGTTATCGCCTGATAAATTTTTGCACGATATGAACTGTTACATGTTAAATGGATTAAACAAACACACTTAAATTAATCACACATATACATAAACAATAAATCACAAACTCTTAACAACAATTAATAGTATTATCAATGGCGATTATGTCAAAATTGAAATGGTTTCATCTAAATGGTTTTTCCATCTAGATGAATTTCAAAAGCATCTAGATGGGTTTAGAAAGTATCCAGATGCGTATCACAAGCATCTAGATGTGTGTTAACAGTATCTAGATGAACCTAATGTCCATATAGATGTATTTATGTGCATCTAGATGAAACTCTATAGAAAACCATCTAGATGCTTTTCAAAACCATGTAGATCTTTTCAAACGTATTAAGATGCATTTCAAAACTAGATGAAAACAAATCATGTATCTAGATGATAATGTATTATATCTACATGCCTTTAACACGCATCTAGATGCTTTACAATGCCATCTAGATGCTTATGAAATTCATCTAGATGGAAAAACCATCTAGATGAAACCATCTCAATTTTGACATGAATCGCCACTGATAAAAGACATCACGGTAATTAAAGAAGATCCAAAGAGTCTGTTTGTCTTTTGAATCTTATTTTATTATTGTATAAGTTTTGTTGTTGTTACATTGAATTTATATTGATAAAATAAAATAAATAATAAAAATATAGCCTCTGTCATGTCTCTTTTTACTGCATTTTTATCATCTTTACATTAACGCTATATCTGGTTAATGTTTACAGTTGTCTAAAATTTTAATAAATTATATGTTTTATCTGTTAGTTTACAAAACATCTTACACAATTCTGAAACTCTACAAGAATATACATACCCGGTTTCCTACCCAGAAAATTAGAATGAACTTGTATTACAGTTAACAATCCAACAATTGACATGAACATATCAGAGACAATTATGTTTTACAACAGAAAAGTTTCTCTGACCTCCACTATCTTACATTGTTTTGTTACACTTCTAGCTAACATGTGATCTAAATAAACTGATCTTTTTAATGCTGAAACAAATTGTTTTGCTGAATTATTTGTCTTTGAAGCAATTCGTCAGATGTTTAATTATAATTTAAACAATACTCAATTGCAAATCAATTCCTTTGGTAGGTTAAGTACGAGTGTAAAATAATAGCTTGCATAAAATATTTCTTTTTGTGAAATACTATGCTTCAATAGACATATGCTATGAACACAGAATGTTACTATTATCGCTTAATGTTTGAGTAAGTTCTTGAAAATCAGCTGTAATGGTACTAAAATATAAATAGATATTACAGTAAAATATAATTATTATTGCGTGAGTTGTTAAAAGGAATGATATTTTCGCTATTATATATATATGATACCAGATGGTTACCGAAGGTAACGCAATCATTTCGCCATCATGGTTTTATGAAGGTTGCTTTATATTTGGTTATTTTAACTACTTCAAAAGTTTCTACACAATTATAAACCTGTGTAGGAGCAAAATATTATATGATTATACCGAAATAACATTCGTTTCATAAATATAGCTGTGCGTTGATATTTCTTTAGTTCGTAAAAAATATATTGCCCTATAGAAACCACAAGTGTGTTTTAAACATGCTGTATTTTTTATTAAATTAAATGATTTCATTGATCCTATTATATATCACATCGTATTTTAAAAGGTATCCCCATCTACCAACGAAACAGGTATGATTCGTCCGTTTGACTCAGACGCCATCGTTTTTTTTCTGATATTAGTAATAAGCCCCTTTAATAATAGTCAAGCGCATAAGCGCTTCCGGGTGGACAGAAAACTTTACTGTTTTTACTGTTACTTATATTAAATATTTTCTCTTACGCATTTTGTGATGTTATTTTAATAAACAGCCAAATATAATATTTAAATGATATTAAAAATACACAAAAAATAAATAACGTGACGTAAATAAGAAACGCGTAGCTTAGATACGGCTTGTTTACATAAGCAACAAGTATGGCGACGCGGGAGTATTTGAAGAAACTAAACATCAAGATTCTAAGACAACTGGCCGAAGATAACAAGATCGATACCAAAAATAAGAGAAAAGATGATATTATAAGTATTCTTCTTGAGACCCAAGTAACAGTATCGTCACTAACACCCTTACGGGCATCTTCTGGTCTGGAACATAATGTAAGCCCAAATGAGAATTTACCACCATTTAATGTTGTTGAATACAGTCTACTCATGTCCACCGATCTCCTTCCTACACTGTCGTTTACTGCAGTCTACGACTTCATGATTAGCAGAACCAGAAATGATGGGAAATGTGTCCAAAATTTTAAGTACTGGACAAGTCTGTGAGACATTTCGAGGCAGGTGATATTCAGGAGATGGCATTAGCAAAAGTAAGTCGGACTATATACTCAATATTTTTATGTTTTTTACATTTTATAACTGTATGTAAGGAGGTGTGATAAACTGCTACCCCAGGCAGGTAAAGACAAAGTGAAAATATGAATAAGGTCATTGATTTTTTTAATGGGGGATATTGTGGCAGATTCATTAGGGTTTTTATGAAAGCTGCACATTTACTGAGTTGTAAGGTGAAGTAAAATCTTTTATTGGTATATTGTATACCTCATAAAAAATGTTTGATTCTGATACCATTACTTCACCCTGTAGATTAAAAGAATTAGTTACTGACATCCTGTTGTAAAGTTTTGAATTTTTTTTCCAATGTTGATGTTAATAATTAAATTTGGATTTTTAGATTGATGAAACCACTAAATATATCAAGGCCTACTGTTTAGCATCTATGAAGAAGCAGAGGTATCAGGTCTTCATATGTGTGACAGACAATAATGGAATTTTTTCTGTTGACTTTGCCTACTGCCAGTGTCCAATTGGGTATTTATTTATTTATACAAGTTATAGTGAAAGTTGCTAATTTCTGTGGTAAATTTATGATTTTGTGATCAATTTAAAAAGTAGTTTAATAGCCACTATATTATTGTACACATTCTCTTGTACAATTACAACACATTTTTGCCACATCAATTTCAAATTTGTTCTGTGAAAAGGTCTTTTTACTATTTTGTTTCATATCTTGTAATGTTTATTATTGTTCTGCATACATCTGTTCACAAATTTCAAACATAACCATTAAAAGGAACACATTTTATAATATTAGGTCTTATACTCATAGGTTAGCTCAGGGTTGTAGTCACATATGGGGATTGCTATTTGCTGTGTGTAATTTGAAGAGACGGGGACTAAGTAATGTGGAAGCAGAAAGTTGTACATCAACCTTGTGTGTGTGGAAGGTACCTAGAAAGATTAATAAGAAACCCAAACCATTAAGTTTGCTAAACCTTTCCAAGCCTAAGGTTTCTATGGATGGACCCTCATACAGCAACAGAAGTGTAGGAGGAATAGCTAATTTTGATCCTAGGCACTCTGAGGACAGAAGCAATAATCTTGAGAGGTCACTATCTGAGCTTACAAAACTTAAACGATTTTTCTCACAAACAGGTAAGTGAAAAACAAATAAATAATATTTATATCAAAACAAAAAACTTATGCAAAGTGACCAGTCTCCCAGTGATTCCAACTTTCCACGTCCTTAGAGTCAGACACAGTTTGACCAGGTTTTGTTTCACTTATTTGAATAGTGTTATGTGCAACATTCAGCAATTTTTCTGTCATATTGTGGCAACTGGTTTTTATTGGAGGAGGAAGTTTTAGTACATGATAAAACCCACAATTTTGGTAAGAAATCTGGCAATATTTAACCACTCCACCACTGAACCCCACTGAACAAATATGTAATGACCACATTAGGTACATCAAAAAATAAATTTATAGAGCAAGCAATAAACATGACACTTGGCACATGTTTATTATATTGCTGAATAATTTTATTTTTTAGGAATGTCTTGTTTGTGGAACATTCCAGACCATACCCCAGAAGTATATTAAGAAGTGGAGCTACACACTGATGTTGATCCCATGTTTTTCAAGATGGAAAAGATGCTATTTACTGAGAACAACTGTAAGTTTCCAGTAAAGAAAATAAGGAGTAATGAAAAATCACTACAGGTTTTTGTTAAATGTCTTCACTATTATAATAAAATTAATGAACACAACTATGAAACTGGCACTGGATCTGAAAATAAAAACACCCAGTCATTAAAATATATAATCAGTAGTTATTATTTCAAACAATTACCCAGTAAAACTGCATTCTTGGAATTTTTTCTTGGAACAATGTTGTACAATGTACACAAAAGTACATTTCAATCCAAGAAGAGCATATGTGTAAATGAGCATCGATCCCTTGCCAAAAAGGGATAAAACCAACAAAGTGTGAAACTTAGGTGGTATATGTTCTTTCTTTTTCAAACAGTACCACCTTTAGAAATTGATGAAGACTTGGTAACCTACATTGAGCAGCAAACAAGACAGCAGAGGTTATCGGATATGTGGAAGAAGCTTCATGTGGGGAGACTTACAAGCTCTTTGTTTGCTGAGTCTTTAAATGCAAAGGAAAAACCAAAGTCATTAATAAGAACTATCACTGAAGGATCTAGTCTTGACAGGCCAGTAAAGAGTTTATTGCCCTCTCCTAATGCATCATGAAAAGTTATTATTTTTTATGCATAATTTTATGGCAATTTACTAGTATTTTTCATCAATACATCAAAACTGATAAATACAGGGTAGATAATTCACTATTTTCATGCATGTTACAAACTCATAATTAAAAAAAAAAATCTTCGCATTTTAAATATTACATTGTGACAAATTAAACTTTATTCATTAATTAGACTGTTATCACTTTTTAAATTGATATAGACTACATTTAGTTAAAATAAGATTTAAATCGAAAATTTAGTCTAGAATTTTACTATATAAACTATATATGACTAACTGATTTTTTTGTATCTTTATTTTTAGGTATGCAAATCTTCCTGATGCTGTACAGTGTGGAGTTGATAATGAGAGTAAAGCCAGGGATGAGTATGTACAACTTATAAAGATTTTAAATCATGGTATTTTAGTTGAACCCACTGGCCGCACTCTTTGTTCAACACATTCATTTCTGGGAGCATCCAGTGATGGAAAAGTGACAGATGAAAATTGTACAGGCTTATTAGAAATTAAATGTCCATTCTCAGTAGATGGATTGCTTGTTAATAAGATGGAGGTGCCTGATATATTGTGTTTAAATAGCAAATCATTTTGCCTTGAAGCTACCGAGAATGGCCCATCACTGAAGAAAACGCACAAGTACTATGCACAAGTGCAAGGGGAGATGGCAGTTATGGGAATGCCATGGTGTGATTTTGTTGTGTGGACTGCTGCACCAAAAAACAATATTTGTGTGGACCGAATATATTTTGACCCTGTATTTGTTTCTCTTATGATGCCAAAACTTGTTAAATTTTATCTTGATCATATTTTCCCAATATTTTATAAGTAATTATCAATCTTTATTTTATTCCATAAAAAATATATAACAAACATTTACTTGTAATGTTTATTTACAAAACTGGTATTTTATTAATTCCTTATGTTCAACTTGATTCAGAGTTATGATTGTCCTTTTTTTAGATAGAATGTCAAAAAAAAAAGATTTTAAATGTTCAATGTTATTTTGCATAGTAGACAATTTTTTAATTTAAGGGCTAAATTTTAAAAATGATATAAAAGTACAAATTAATAGTAAATTTTTACCTGTTGTAGTTCAGTTGATTTTTTTTAATCTTCAACCAGTGGAGGCTCTAGATTGGTCAACCAGCAACAAACTTGGAATATTTTTGCAGCCAGAGGAGCTAGTGAGAGGGGCATAATTCCATCTAATATGTGAAAGTTCTTCACTCTTCCAATTTTTCTCTATACATGAATTTGCAAGGCCAAGGATGCTATTTCTTGCATATGGCATACCTCTTTAGTAGTGAATGGATTGCTGCTGCCATGAAATGGTGGAATATTTAGCGTACAGCGGTGTCTTTAAGATCTGCAATCATAAACCCTTTGTTGGGGTCTACACTATCCCCCTCTTCTAGCATTTGTAATAAACCTGACTATTGTTTAAGCTGAAGGTCTGACACAAACAGGTAAGTTAAAAACAATTACTCATAACAACTGATAATTTTATTGCACATTAAATAAATAAATAAATAAATAAATAAATGAATAAATGAATGAATGAATGAAACATATAATAAATACAACTTCTGTATTGTTCAGAGTTCATCACCTGACAGGTAACAATAATTAATTTAAATATTAACTTTAAGCATCCCATTCTGTATAAATGCATAATTCTTTTAAAGCACATTTCCCTTTTCCCTGCCATATAATATTTTCAACTAGTTTTATAAATGGCAAATATGATTACTTTCCAGTGGCAATCTCAAAATAATTAATAAAACACTAGGATTTTGAATTGCCCACAAATTATTGTCCCATTTTACCTTTGTTAGAATTTATCTGCCATAGTATGCCACATTAATCCACAACAAAAAGGAAATAGACATTGTCAATGATTAGAAACAATAAGTGATCATAAAATATTAGACTGTGTTTATATTTATTTCTCTGTTCCACAAGGGATTGATAGGTTTGAGGTACCATAACAACAGAGGTCTAGGAGATGTGCTATGGTATCTCAATCCTAGCAGCAATCCAAAGTGCAACTATGTTTTTATACAGATTAATCCAATTATAATACATCAGCCATATCAAAGACCTAAAGCTTACACATTACACATCATGTACAATAATGTAATGTACAATGTAATATTAATACTACATTGAACAAAGACTTGTCAATCAAATTTACATGTATTGTTTTATTACAGGTATACCAGACTACCTGAAGCTGTACAGTTATTGCATTCAATACTGAATTGGTTTGAACACTAAGGAAACACAAATTAATATAGTTATATCAGTAATTTATCAAGTTATTGGCTAAAAATTGATGAATAAAAACTGTTTTATGTGTGAGCTGAACATTACTTTTCTGTATTATGTGACAAGCTTTCCTGTTCCTAGATAGGCAGTTAACTGGTGGTGTATCATGACCAGTTTAAGTGGCTGAAAAATTGCTTTTAAAATTTTCACTTAAACATCAATCAATCAATCAATCAATCAATCAATCAGTCAATCCATCCATCAAACAATCAATCAATTACTATAAGTTTATTAATAATATAATAAATCCATCAATCAATCACAAGTGGAACATCCAAATTAGTTAACCAACAACATACTTGAAATATCTGTGTTGCTAGTGGTGCAATAGACAAAGGTAGAACACCGTCTAACAAGTGAAAATTCTCTACTCTACCAATACTTCTCTCGACATGAATCCTTAGTTGTGCAATTTCCCGCGTTTGGTAGACTTCTTCCGTGGAAAACAAGTCAGAGATAGTAAAGCCCGTGTCTGCCATAACACTATCACCGGGTTCCAAGAGATCCAAAGGTCCACATTCTTCTGTAAACTGCCTATCAGAAACTTTGCCTCCCCAAGCTTCAGATAAAAATGAAATAACACCACACAGGGTAATTCCTACCAAAAACTTAAGTGTGTTGTGATGTTTATAATCAGAAAAAGTTTAACTCTGATTGACTAAACTGGTTGATCTTTGAATATAAATTTCTGTACAATCAATAATAACTCTTGTAGATTTATATTTGGACTTAAATTATAAAGGCATAGTTCTATCAATAATATCTCTAGCAGGAAAAGGATTTAAAAGTTTAAGTTCCAAGTGTAGTAAATTTATCCAAGTTGTAAAATACATAGAAAAAGAGGCAACTGAAATATTAAATCTATCAGCTAAATCCTGAACAAATAAACCAAGCTTCAACCTCATTAGCACTGCAAGTAGCTGATCCACAGGGTGAAGTTTGGAACTATACATTTTGATTCTGTGTGATGAAGAGTTCGCTTCGCCTTTCCAGTAGGTCATCCTGGTGCTCTTGCTGGACAAGTAGCTAAAAATGGGGTAAATGTACACAAGTCAACATTTTTATTTTATATTGAAAGGTATGATTCTAAATTTATCATTAGCATATTAACTTAATAAGGACTAAGTTAAAGAAAAGTTTAGTTGTATTACACTCAGAATTTATTTGTCAGAAATATGATGTCAGATCTTCCTTTCTAAAAGATCACCTAGGCTACAATTAAAACTTACTATTGGTTTCTCATGCCCAACAGACAAAAATGTTTCATTCTTAATAAGTATATCTTATATTATAGTGCTCCAGTATAAAAAAAGTAAAAATAATATTTATTAAAGATTAAGCCAAATGCTTTATTTACATGTAGTTTGATTAATTTTTAGTTTTTAGATTTTATTTGCAATGGCCAATGTTATGAAAAGTATCATAATTTTTTGTAACATACTAAATTACTTACTCATATAACCAAAGGAAAATACTAAATGTGGTGAGTCCAGTGTAAAATTTAGTCAAAGCATCATTGACTTTCATCTTGTCAACTCCCCATCGATATCTTTTGAGTTCTTCTTTGGCTTCTTCGAGTTCTCTTTTAAGCTGTATATTTTCTAGTTGTAATGGATCAGCATCACACTGTGTACCAATGAAATGTACATTTTTTTCATTCAGTTGTGCATGTCAGAAATTACATTCATATAAGCCTGAAAATATTAATACAGATATGTTGTGTCTTTTTCTATAAGCTGGCATGCAGTTCATGCTTTAAACTTAAAAAATATATTTCTGGCAGGGTTGCATGAAGTGCAAACTCAGGTTATAATATTGTGAAGTTGGACAGGCAGAAATGTCTAGATGGGCTGCTGTACATTAGGGTATTTATTTTGTGTAAACAACTACTCAAAATACAGTTTTCAACCCAGATCTCTGAAACTTTATAGAAAGGTTGCATATGTATTGATGTTGTGCACATGCTATTATGGAAATGTTTGAGGATTTTTTTCCTACTTTTCCTTACTTGGAAACAGGCATTTTTCAGAACATTTGCAGAAAACGGTACCTAATTTGTGTATCAGCTCCTGCTAAATTTTTTACACAGACCCACACCTTCCTCCAACAAATTGTAAACATTTAACAATTTAGGCACTTGCTTTGCAACCTGGCCATTTCAGACTTTTGTGATTTTTAAAATAGTAACTGTTTATGTATAATTTATTTCTTACTTGAAATTTACTACCTGGATGATGAAAGTTTATACATTACAACCATAAATAACAGTGAAATATGTAATAAATAGCCAAACATACTACCTGAATTAACAAGCTAAACTTCAGTGTCTGTGTCATCAGGAAGAGAACACTGATTTGGTGAACCAGTGTGCTCCTCAGCACAGTTAGAATGGGCAAATAAAAAAAATTTCTTTGCATTCTTTTCTGCTACTTCTATTTCTGTTGCCCATGCAATACTGTCCTTTAAAAAAGTAAACTGCCAGTAAAAATATGTATTATACTGTGTAAACATTATAATTGATAAATCAGTCATGGTTGATTTCCATGCTTATAGGTGCAGCATTATATTTTTTTCTGAAATCTATGATAATTACAGTATATCTGTTAAATTAAAAAATCCAGTATCTGAGTTTTGTTAGGTTTACCAATATATTGCCTGCTTTTCAGTATTTATCTTGTAACCAATGTGATCGAAATGTAGAAATCAGGAACACCATATTTCCTAATTTTTTTACCCTTGTATGAGAAATGATATCCACTACCCTGCCTTTAAAACTGAGTGAGAAATCTTCATTACAGGATGCAATAAAATTGTCTGCTGGCGCCCACCATTGATTAATAATATTAATATCTTACCTTTAATTGCTTTCGCCCGACCAGCCTATCTTCTCTTGACACCTGTGCTGGAGTCTGCACTTTTGTTTTATACGAAAACATCGTGTGTGCATAATTAGCATCTACTGGGTCATCACTATGCCACCCGTCCACGAAATGAACTGAGCAAATTTTAGTGTGTGCATTTGGGGTAAAATCTGCCCTGTTTATCGCTTTCACCCACGCTGTCCGTTTTCTTTTAGTTTGTGGAAAGCGAAAGAAACTTATTTTTTTATCTTTTGCAATCTGATTAGCCTTGTTGTGGCACTGAAACACACAACAGCTTTTCACCATGATTGTCTTGTATACACGCTATTGTCTTGGTGATACACCCGGAAGCGTTTGTGCGCAAGCGCGATAAACTGTTCCGCAGTTACGTTAAAAGGGCTTATTTGTTAGACACTTGGGCCGTTGTTGTCTGAGACACTTTAATTTGATTTTACAATTATGCGAATCTTATACATGTATTGTGTAATGCACATGGGAATCGTGTACAAGTTATGACTGCGTCAAGATAAATTCACATTTTCGTCTGTTTTATATCACAACAGCAATCGCAACTATTTTGCATGCTTCAAAGTATAATTTGTGCAACATCCGAAAACACTAACCTCAAAGATGATCCACCGTTCGTTAAATTAACATAAGTATCCCAAGTCTATTAAACTCATAAACAGTTTTCATATAGCCAGCTATTCTTTCTGCTTTCTTTGTTATTAAATTGTATTGATTATGTTCGCATGCGTTTTTGAATCCTCATACTAGATGTGGGCACATTATGATATTGATGATACTAGACTGCTTTTACATTCAAGATGTTACTTTAGTCGACTCTTTTGAACACATTTTCATCCAATTTAAAGCCTTAACCCGTATAATTTATTTGACATACCAAAAATATTATAGATATATTTAATGTAACGTAGATAATAACAAAGGCCGAACAATTAGGAAACTGTCAGATACGAACAACACACAAATCAAAGTCCAAAACATCAAAAAGCATCTACAACAAACAACAAAAATGAAGCAACCGAAAAAATTGTCCCGATTTGGTACAGGCATTTAAAAAAAGGTGGGTAAAACTATATTTCAAAACCTCACCGAAATGCTCATTAATCCACAATAGCTAAAAATTGTACTTCAAGGTTGCCTTCAAAACTTAACTGATTATTGAATTATGAAATAAATATAAAATAAATATGAATATGAATATATATTGTTTTTTATTTTGGTTTGCATAAGTAGATTTTTTATGGTAAGAAATTACATAACATGAACACATAAATATACATGTTTTTTAAGTTCCAAACAACGTTAAATCGCATGCTTTACATAAAAATTGGTTCTAGAATCTTTTTTTAATTTGATGTCCGTTAAGTTTTCTATCTTTGATTTTTACGGTTATAAATAAGTTTAATTGATGTTTAAACTGTTTATTACAACATTAGTAATATCAAATTCAGAATTAAGTAATGTGAGATATACACACATCAAAATTAATAAAATACAGAAATACAGTGATCTTATTAAAACACGAGACATACAACGTGTTCTTACCATCAAAGATTATCGACTGAATTGAATATTACGTATTGGCTTGTATAGGTAAATCAAATATAAGGTGCGACAGTAATTATCGTGAAATAATTTTCAAGAAATAGTTTCCGCCCGAACAATTTTCATTGACAGTTATTTGCACTTTCTGTTACGCATAATTCTTTTTGATTGCTAAAGTTTAGATTTTTCGGTATTAAAACGTCACTACAAGCATTGAATTTACGTGTATAAACATTCATTCAAATGATGTAACCTATCAGTTAAAATATACTAGTCACTGCAAATTCAAAATATTCACCGGCAATGCTGATATTTATCTAGTTAAGATGTTTGAACAAAATTAAAATAGAATAAGAATAAAACCGGTAAGACTTTATACTTGTCTTGCTACTCCTTTCTTAAGACTTTGTGTTAAAATATTTTAATAAAATCATTGATTCTGTCTGATTCAGTCAACAGCCAAGCTTTTTACCTCGCACAATGTAAACCTGTTTGATATTGAACTTTACATTCACAATATTGCAGTCAAATACAGTTAGTTTTTTCCACGTGGGTATTCGGTACGAAACAGTTGTGAATGATAAGGGTACATTATTTTACCCTTGTGTTGTAGTCTCTTATACATAAATACCTTATTTATACCCAATACATGTATATTGTTTAGTTGGTAGATAATGTTGGTTGGTTTTCTTTACACATGTGAATACAATATTTAATAGCTTTATAAACATTCCATCCAAAGTATAACCAGCCAATTATTTCAACTACATTTTTGATAATTTTAAAAGTCACCCAGATTGCTAGTACAATTAAAACTAATTTGACTAAAGTTACAAGAAGAAAGGTAAGGAAAGTTTGAATACAATCAGATATGTTTAATAAAATTGTTGCAACAGCTTGAATAAACACATTTTGACTACCGGCATAAAATATTAGTAGAACTGTCACATTCACAACCATCACGGCAAATATGGAACCACAACAACCTAGAAAAAAAAGATTGGAAAGCATACATTTTCAAGGATTATATATTTTCAATAGGTTAATAAGATGAAACACGCCAAAATATGTAAGTGGATGATAATGTTCCTTTACGTATATGTTTTAATTCTCAATGGACAAATGGAGTAGAGAGTTTCTCAGCTTTATAACACTGCTTGTTCGCATTGTATTCGTTTCATAATTTACCTTGTGTTTTTTTCGTAGAATTCAGTTTTTCACCTATATATGCTGTATAATACTCTAGTTCTTCTTGTTGTACTAAAAAGACATACCATTAAAGATGATGAAATTAATTAACAAATAGACAATAACAAAATTTGTGGGATCATCCACAGTCACAGATAAGATTACAAATTACACGACAAAATGGGAAGATATGTAGCCACGCTGGGAGTACAAACAAAGCTTTTGGCATCCTATATGAGACTTTACCAAGTTTTCACTTAACAAGAAAGCGATGAATATCAAGTGCAAATTGTGATTGCGTGTGTAGTATATTACAGACTGTACCTCTTAAAATTGTTTAGCGAAATTTAAATCAATTTTAAAAATCAAAATGCTCTAAATGCAAATAAGACGTAGTGTCTATCTAAAATAATTATTGGAGCCATTGAAATTTATCATTTAGTTATTATTCTCTTCTCGGCTTTTCTGTCAATATTTATGTTGAAAATTATGAAATAATGTGTTACCCAAGTGTATTCTTGTGGACAGATAAAACATCATTATGAATTTGCGGTCACACAGTCATACGTGTTGTAAAATTTAATCATCCCACTGTTTTGCATGGTTCATTAAATGTTTACTGACGAATAAGATTAAAGCTATTCAATGAAATGTTGCATAATGTATAAAGATCATGAGAGATGGCAAAGTAATATAATGTCAATACGCCAGCCGCTTTTTGCATAACGAATTAAAACAGGAGTCAAAACAGAAACACATTTTCTTTTGACAAAATGCGAATCTTAACCAAAATCTGCCAAAAAACACAAATAATATATATATAATTTTAACAAATGAAACAATAATTAGAAAATATTAATTAATACAATTACTATATGCCAAAACGTAAGTTTAAACAGAAAAACTACTCGATTAAAAAGGTTATGTCAATGTTTTAATTACAGTCATCTTACATTTTAATGTCCACCTTAGCGCTTCATTATCTTTTACCAGTTGCTCGTTTTGTCCTGAAAAAGTTATATGCACAATTAGAAAACAAGAATAATACACACAAAGCTGTATCTCTACCATTAATATTAGTTAATAGTTATGGCTTATGAAATTAGCAATAAGGATCTTGTGTTAAGTTTATAATGTCTGTCTTCAATTCTAATTCGAACTCAAAATCGTAATTGCATTTTATAGGAAATTTGTTTAACCTTGTGAAGAGATCTGTTGTCTTCTAATTTTCTCTAACAGGTGTTGTTTTTCTGCTGAAAAACAAGACAACAAAAGTTAAAACGCACTAGAAAAGCATGTATTTAAATAAGAGTCAAATATTTCACATCTAAAACCAGGAGCCACGAATTAAGAATTTACTTTAAGCTTTGACATTGTCATGTAAATAATTCTTTTTGTACATAAAAGTACATTATTATTTTTCGTAAGTATAAGATGGAGGAACACGAATAGACTTTCATTATATCATTAATTGCCCTACAAAACTCGTAATTAAGTTACTTCCCTTTTATTGATTTTGTACTTTAAATCTTGAAAATTGTTAGAACTACATTAAGATCTACAAACACGATATCAGGGTCAAAATTTATTCGAATACCAGTTTAAGAGTTGTTTCCACTTAACTGTGTTGTTTTATCAAATTTTTTTGAAAATCTACAAAACCATTAAAAGATTTTTTTTCACATTAATTGATGTCCATACCGGTTTAACCCGAGCACATAATGTTTTATGTCAATGTTCTAACCGGTAGTTTTTGCCCACATATGTTTTCCATGTTACCAGATTTTGTTTCGTTTTTGGTGATTTGTTTTTTACATCCTCTTTAAGTGTTCCTAAGCTAATTACTCAAAAACCGCTGATGGATTGCTTTGACATTTAAAAAGTTTTAGGATGTTCTCCACTAAATAGGTGCAAATTTGACAGCGGACAAACCAACATGGTCAACATGGCTTAAAATATAACAGAGCGTTCAAGATACTTAGCCTTCAGTTCAAAACATGTAACAGAATAAGAAAAGCGAAGTCTCGGCATCAAAAGTTTTACAAAAAGATGTAGGAGTTATTGCTCCTATTCCTCAAAATTGTCGATGTGCTGGACGACATCATTTAAAGTTTATGCCTCTTAAAACATTCCAAATAAGGATTTTTGCATAACAGGTCGACACCTTCTTATACAAAAAAACTAGATAAATAAGAATTGCATAATTGTTCAATTGGTTTCCTGTTCAGGTCGGCAATATAGGTTCATAGGAATCTCTAGTCTTTGTATATTTGTGTCTGTATTGTCCTTCAATATAAAAGTACCTTGGCATGTAGCTGTCATCTGCTTTTTATCTTCTAATTCACTAAGAAGAGACCTCAAACGGTCTTTTCGTTCGGATAAACTAGTGTTGCATATATTTAATGATTTTTCTAGTTGCTTATTAGTTTCTGAAAAGTAAATGAATTCTTCTTTTACTACGGTTTTTTCTCAGATTAAGTCACAGGCTCACAAAAAAAGAAACTTGTAACAAAGTACTTGATTTGTGATAAAAACTGCAAGGAATATTGCAGATACAGTACTTGAGATTGAAGACGCAACACTTTTATCAATCCGTCAGCGATCCGTCAGCGTTCCAAAATCCGTCACCAATCAGTTATCAATCAGTCAGATCAGTCAAATCGTTCCCAATCCGTCAGATCGTTCCCAATCCATCCATCCGTCAACAGATGGATTTGGAACGATTTGACTGATCTGACGGATTGATTTGGACTGATCGCTCCAATCCGTCCATTCAACTTCCGGTTAGTAAAATTAATATTTCGAAATGTGAAAATTCGTTTCACTTGCAAATATTAGAAGTATAAAAATGTAAACTGTTATGTCCTCATTAATGGATCGTTTTATCTAATAATAAGGCTAAAACTGGTCTAAAGTTTATAATAAAAAAATGGAAATTCCCCCAATCTATTACTAATGCATCTGTGACGAAATATAAACATTACACAGTGTAACAAAATATTTAAAACAAAGTAAATTTAAAAACGCACACACACAATGACTTTAAAAAAGCATCTCGCGTGCCAATGCGCACGTCCGTATTTTGAAAGCGGAAAACGTCTAGTCTAAAGTTATAAATGATAAATTGAAATCCCCCCCCCCCAGAAAAAAATCTATCACTAATGCATCTTTGACGGCATATAAACATCACGTAGTGTCATTTTATTAAAACAATAATTAAAAAAAGAAATGAAAAAAAACCACACACACAATAAATTCAAAAATTATTTGACCTCGCATGCCAAGGCGTACATCTCGTATTTGTCTTCGAAAAGTTGTACAGCGGAAAAAGCGAGAAACACGAAAAACGTGAAGGCGAAATCGTAACATTTTTTCACTTCGCCTTTTCGCGTTAGCATCATATGTATGTTTGAAGTGTGTTTAACACTATTTTTCAAAACTTATATTAGTTTATATAATATGACGTAGATTGTTTATTGGGAAGAGCTGGAGTACCCAACGAAACAGCAAGTTTCGACAGGAAAACTGGTGCTCTTTGCAAATTTATAGGGATGTGTTGAGCACACCATCTCGCTGTAAGGATCAAACAGACAACTTGGTGATCAATAATAGGTTACTGCTACCTTAACCTCCGAGGTCGTGGTTTTTTTTATTGTAAACGCTTAAAAAGATCATTTGTCGTGATTTGATCAGTTTTTTTCTTTGCCACAGTTCCTATGAATTCCGGTGCATAAGACTGAATGAGATTTACGACAAAAGCGAAAACATCTATTTATATATTTTTATTAACTACCCCATAGTGTCACATGAATTTACACAGAATTAAATTAAGAATAAACTTATGTGCCACAGTTCCTAAAAATAATACTGTATAATACTGAATAAGATTCACGACAAAAGCGAAAACATCTATTTATATATTTTATTTACTATATATCTCATTGTGTCACATGAATTTACAGAGAATTAAATCTCAAATAAAGAATAAAGGGCCTCGTTTCCCGAAGGTCAAGGTAGTTCGTCTACTATTGATCACGTGCTCTGTCAACACAGAGATTGTGGGTTCGATTCTCACTGCAGGCAGGGTGTATTCGACTCCAATCTTAATTGACAAGGATTGCCAGTTTTCCTACCGCAGGTCGGGGGTTTTCCCCGGGTACTCCGGCTTCCTCCCCCAATAAAAACACCATTCAAATAAACAAACAAACAAATAAGGAATAAACTACTGTGCCACAATTCCTAAGAATTCCGGTGTATAATACTGAATACGATTTACGACAATAGCGAAAACATTTATTTATATATTAAATTCACTATCTCGATCATTGTGTCACATTAATTTACACAGAATTAAATCTCAAATAAAGATTTAACTACTAACCGCGTTTGTATATCGAAGCTTATGAGTTAAAAATGCGAACATGTAAGCGTAATACGAAAATCAATTCTGCTTTCGTATTTTAGCCGTCGCAATTTGTTAATTTTACGATTTCTTTTAAAGTCATTCCACAGTTAATGATATATAAGTATAAATGGTTTCCTTTAAATTCGAAAGTATTTGAAATTAGTTGATAGGTTTAACAGAGCTGTCCAGCGCGTCCTCAGCTGGCGGACATGGAATGTTCTCCCGTTTTGTTTGTTTTTTTTTTTGGGGGGGTGGTTCAGGTCATATTAAAATTGCCGTGAACCATAGTGACATGTTCAGAGAGTGTCACGCTCCTTGCACGAAAATAAAGTAAATCTTACTCCCCAACCCATACCACTTTTTTTTCAAAATTGCCCTTTTGTCCATATTTCTCTAATTGATTGAAGGAGCCGAGTGGTGATGTTAGTTCATCAACTATTGATCACGTGGTCTGTCAACACTGAGGTTTCGGGTTCGAATCTCACTGCAGGCAGGGTGCACTCGACTTAATTGAAAGGGAGCCAGTTTTCCTACTGGAGGACGGGTATTTCATCCGGGTTCTCCGGCTTCCTTCTCAAATAAAAACAGGACGCCATGATATAGCTGAAAAATTGCTGAAAGTTGATTAAACAATATTTAAACAAGCAAACAAATCTAATTGATTTATATTTAACTTCTTCTCGTCATGAATAAAGCTGAAATACTCTCGCTGAAAGAAAAGCAAACAATCACCAAAATACAAAAAGTTATTGTTTAAATTGAATGATACTCTTTTAAAGGGCAAGTTTTGAAATGGTTCTGTTTCATCGATATTACACTGTAATGGCAATGTTAAGACCTAAACAATTTATAACGTTTTGTTTAAAAAAATTACTATTTCGTACTGAAACACGTGTCTATCTGTAACACATTTTTACGCTTAACTTCAGTTTTCGCAGACAATTCTCCCCGGCGTTATTGGGGCCTAGGTGGCTGATTGGTTAGTCATCTACTAGTCGTCACATGCCTGTTAACAGGTTGCGGATTTTCGAACGACTGCAGATAGGGTGCCCCCGACTCCACTTAAATTGACAAAAGAGTGTCGGTTTTTTACCTGTACTCCGGCTTTCTCCCACCCCACCCCCAATAAAAAAAAATGGACGCCATGAAACAAATGGTACAATCCAGCTTAATTGTATGCATACTTTTTTAAACAAATTTTATTGCCTGTCCAATAAAACTTGCGACAAGAATCGCTGTATATTTTACAATACAACTTTTTGTTTAGTAAACAATGCGTTTTGATTGACAATGATTGTTTAACAGTTGAACAATTGTTATACACAACAGTTTTACAATTGTATTAAAATGTTGTAGACTAAATAAAAACACGCAGGCATACATTTAAGTAACTAATAATGATGTCAAAAAGAGGCCACGTTCTTTCCTAAATGTGAAATAAATCTGTTACTGATTGGGGGAGTCGGGTCGGCTTAATATATGACAAAAATATACATATAACAGGTCGCAAAAAATAAAACAGGCCGAAATCACGAGTCGCGGGAATAAAAAAAGAGAATCAATAATGGATTACGAAAAAAACATTTACCTCTTCGTTCAAACTTAACAAATCTTTGTTAAAGTAATTAGTTCAGTTTTCTTTCGTGGGAAATTAACAATGCAGATATTAATATCTTCTTGTGTAGTATGTTTTATGTTTAATGTCTAATTTGTCATTATATACCAAAGGTTGAAAAAATTTTAAAATCTGTATAGTTTTTGTGTCTGGTTTTACAAAAAATTATAATTTCAAAAGATTCTAATCATTCCAATATGTGAATTGTAATGATGCGAATTTATACCAAGCCAGTCCTATAGAGCTAAAAACGTAACTTTGTTGTTAGAACAGTTAAATTATAAGTAATCATATAAATTGTATTGTGAAGTGTAGCTGTAAGACTGTATCAGATTCCAAACAAAAAAATACCCCACAAATTATTAAAATGTCATCTTTCACTCACTTATATTATGCTGCAGGCTTTTAGAAATAAATATACAAGTACCTTGAAATGTAGATGCCTTTTGCCTGTGTTTTTTCACTTCCTTTAGAAGATACCTCACACGGTCTTCCTTTTGATTCAAACTTGTGTTATATGCTGTCACCGAGGTTTCTAGTTGCCGTGCTTTTTCTTCTAATTCATTTAACTGGTCTTTGAGTATATTATTTTCGGCAAATACTTTTTCTTCAGTAGGTTGATTAAATAGAAAATGAAAAATAAAACTATAGCCAAAAAGGTAATTATTTAAACCCCGGGGAGATTAGTTTCAAGTGGGCGCAAAATGATTTATGTCCCTGTTTTAAGCCATTAATTTATGCCAGCATGTGTTTCCATGATTTTAGATCATGTTTGTTTATTTATTGTTTACATCTTCAGTAAATACATACTACATCTAATCGCCTTGACTACAATTTTGTAAACTTGCAAAGCCGAAAAACGCACTAAAACAATGTTTTAACGTAATTATTTGCAACGTTTCTCTTATAGTTATACTTATACTATCGACCTTGTGTTGTTTTTTTTCGTTGGACACCAGATTTTACTAAAAATTTATTATGTATCACAGACCAGTATAATGTCAATACAAACAAGTTCTGGTTTATTTGAACTCGTTTCCGTTTTTAATCGGATTCATATTGATTGTTAGATGTTTTTGAGTATTTCGTTAAATATTAATGAATATCAGTTTACATTGTTTGTTTGTTCAGTGGTGACTAACACTACTTTTTTGGCTATGCCGTGGTGTCTAGTTTTTATAGGAGAAGAAGACAGGAGTACCCCAAAACCCCAAGACCGTTGTTAATATATATCGAAATACTGTTGACAAGAAATATTACCTTTCAAATCATCTGTCTTGATGTAAACCAAAACAACGTTCGTTATGAATTCCCTGCATTCCGGACAATTATAGCTGCCTTCACATTTCTTCTGCCATTCTGTTATGCATTTTTGGCAATAAACATGACCACATGGAACACAGCAAACAGGGATTTTGGAATCTTCAACGCATATTGAACAGGTTGACATGGTTCTTAATTGGTAAAGGCAAAATTACATTATAATTGTAGACTTAAACGTCTAACCATGCATTAATATTGCCATGCTACTCTAACATACAGTATGTTATTAATACAAAGCAAAAATATTACATCTGTATATTGCTTAAAGAAAAATGTACTTTTTATATGTCAGCAGATCATTTAAATTCACTTGCAAATGCTATTCAGCATCTTATTTTCTTTTTGAAGGCCAAGTGTGTTAACCACACTGTAAATATGGTGGAACATCAAGATAACATGTTTAAGTCTTAATGTGTTTAGAATTATATAAACGTTCAATTATAAACATATTTAGGATTTTAAACATGTTAAGAGTTTCGCACGTTTAGGCTTAGAACGCATAATTTTCATTTTTCGTTGACGTTTAATGTTCTTCCTAGACATGTTTAGCTTGAGAACATAATGAATTACACACGTATGCCGTTTTGTAGATTTATAGGTAAACATTCTTATATTAATTTTACTCAGAAGGTTAAAATGTGATGTTGTATCTGTAGACAGAATAGATTGACCTACGTTTGAAATATCTCATTCATGAAGAGATGGGACAGGTCCCAATCCCTCGCTTTGTGTTGCGACTTTACGTGCCGCCATTGTTTTAAACCCACTACCGACTGTAGGCCAAGTTCTTTTCCGTATCCAGGAACCTCAATCTAATTAAAATTAAACACCCAGTGACAAAAAAGGGGGAGCAAGTGATTTATCATATTAGTCCAGCCATAACAAAATACACGTCAACAATTTTAATTTGTACACTGTTATATAAATCAGGGATTATTATGACTGTATGAATATGATGTCATGCCTGAAAGTTAAAAATTGCTCGATCCTGAAAAAAGTGTCAAGTTATCGCTTCGACAAATGGCGCAATAGTTTCTTTGTTTGAAAGTATCCGACAAAATGGACGTTACTTAAAGAATTACAGACAAAATCCGTGATGACCTCACATGAAATAATCTAGCTTAATGTAGAGTATTACTTCAACACCTCAGCTAATTCTGCCTTAGAAGGTTTGTATTATAAAATAAATGCTGTCTACGTGTCACTAAACCCAAATATATCATGTTGTTATTCGTGATAACTGCCTAAGGCCATTACAGTAGACGAAATGAAGGTACTGGTGGTACAATACCACATAACACACCAATAAAGCCCATTAAAATAAATTTCAATGTAACCACTATTTACCCAATAAATAACATCTTTATTTATAAATGCCGACCTTGCATGGAATGGGCCTTGGTCTTCATTTCTTAAGACACATGCCAAGGCGTGAATATTGAAGAAATGTAATACTTTGAGATTTCCGAAGACAGAGGCAGAAGGATATGTATGACTGTACCTGCACACTGAATTGAACTCCTTAATATGTCAATATGCCGCCCTAAACTTGTTTGGTTTGACATTTTGTTGACTGCGGAACCATAGCTCTTTATAGGTCCTTGACATTTTTGTATTTGGCAGATCATGTTCCGTGAGATAAAAATGTTAAAGGACCTAAAAAGATACGGTTTCGCAGCTAACATGTGGTATACTAGTAAGTACATGTACATGTAAGTTTGACTATTGTAAACAATTTGTCCATGCCCAGACATCACCCTCATAAATTTACATACAACTGTAGTAGTGCACACACAGGTTTGATTTCAAGACAATAATGCAATATACAATGAATAAACTTGTATATGTGTGACAAGAATAGCATCGTATTACAAAACATTCACTACACACAATCGGACCAGCATGGTTGATCGATGTTTACGTCCAGCAAGCAATATTTCACCTGTATTGAGGACGTTTTTAACTTCATAATGAACACGTGTAAGTGACTTTATTATTAAACTATTTTCGTGCTAGTTATAAAATTTTAGACAAAGAATACATCAATCGGGCACATGTTTAATGTGAATAACTGTAAAATTTTACAATTTTGCACGATTTGCTACTTTTACAGACCAGTGTTTGTGCTAAATAAATTGATCGGAAGAAAATATGTGTGTTTGTTTGAATGCTGTTTTATGACACTTTCAGCTATATCATGACGTCCAGTGTTATTGGCGAGGAAGCCCGAGTACCCAGAGAAATCCTCCGACCTGCAAAAATATGTTATGATGTATTTTGTTAAATAATGTGCAGCTTTACATGGTTAGAATGTTGGTGTAATTAAAGGACATGCTGTAAACCAATACTGTTTGCGTTAAGAAGATATTCTCAAACAAATTTTCAATGAAAAAATAAATTGTTACAGTACATTCTGACATCAATTTAAGGCAGTGATAAGTTTTTATACATTTCTCATAAACTTTTACAGGCTGAGGACAAAGAATTGGGGGATGAGCATGAAGACATTTTGAACATGATGAAGCAAATGATGGAGGCAAGAAAAGGATGTTCCATTACATTAATTACAGAAGTGCCAGTAGGTTCTTTTTTGTTTTCATTTGTAACAATATTTCCCCTCTTTAGTCTCTCTCCCAACGTTAAATTTATTTTTCCAAAGGATTAGTGGAAAAATTGCAATTTTGTTCTCATTGGGAAAAGTGTTGGTCTATCTTATCAGTCAATGAACACACCTAATATTTACTCCTCAATTAGTTGAGATTCACTTGATTCTTGGTACAGTGCTGTAATATATGCTACATGACATATAATTATTAGGACCCCGCCACTTAGTGGCGGACGCCCTATACTGATCAGTCTGTCTATCCGTGCGAAACTTATCGCGTCTGGGCTATAACGTTTTTATCTTTTGAGGTAGGCTTTTGATATTTGGTATAATGGGTAGATAATACCAAAGCAATGGTACAATTTTGCACGATTTGCTACTTTTACAGACCAGTGTTATTGATCGGAAGAAAATATGTGTGTTTGTTTGAATGCTGTTTTATGACACTTTCAGCTATATCATGACGTCCAGTGTTATTGGCGAGGAAGCCCGAGTACCCAGAGAAATCCTCCGACCTGCAAAAACATGTTATGATGTATTTTGTTAAATAATGTGCAGCTTTACATGGTTAGAATGTTGGTGTAATTAAAGGACATGCTGTAAACCAATACTGTTTGCGTTAAGAAGATATTCTCAAACAAATTTTCAATGAAAAAATAAATTGTTACAGTACATTCTGACATCAATTTAAGGCAGTGATAAGTTTTTATACATTTCTCATAAACTTTTACAGGCTGAGGACAAAGAATTGGGGGATGAGCATGAAGACATTTTGAACATGATGAAGCAAATGATGGAGGCAAGAAAAGGATGTTCCATTACATTAATTACAGAAGTGCCAGTAGGTTCTTTTTTGTTTTCATTTGTAACAATATTTCCCCTCTTTAGTCTCTCTCCCAACGTTAAATTTATTTTTCCAAAGGATTAGTGGAAAAATTGCAATTTTGTTCTCATTGGGAAAAGTGTTGGTCTATCTTATCAGTCAATGAACACACCTAATATTTACTCCTCAATTAGTTGAGATTCACTTGATTCTTGGTACAGTGCTGTAATATATGCTACATGACATATAATTATTAGGACCCCGCCACTTAGTGGCGGACGCCCTATACTGATCAGTCTGTCTATCCGTGCGAAACTTATCGCGTCTGGGCTATAACGTTTTTATCTTTTGAGGTAGGCTTTTGATATTTGGTATAATGGGTAGATAATACCAAAGCAATGTGTTGCAAACAATGGTTGATGACCTTTGACCTTGAATTTGACCTCAAGGTCGGTGGGCCCACATACCATCACACTGGTATCTAGTTTGTATTCTTTTTTCTGTAAATATCGTTAATATTTTGCTGAAGCCTAAAATCAAAGTTTCTGATAAACGTTTCCTAAAATCAAGTTGCTGATAAAAGTTTGCTTTCACAACCCACAAACATGCGTATGAATGCACTTAAAAGGTAGGCCGGTAAATTGGGCATGTGCTAATAAGATATAACATTACAAAAGTAAACATTTTGACTAAATGAGGTTATCTCTGTATAAACATCAATCATCAGACAGATAACCTGATTTGACCACTTAATGTCGAAAACAATATTATTTATATTATCCAAAAGCAAACAAACATTATGGTTATTGTGACCATTTGTAAGATTTTTACTAATTTAATGGCACACGTTGTTTTGGATTATTTCTGATGTTTATGCTGTGCAATTAACGTTTTTGCGTCTGGGGGAAAATGTATATCGAAAAATAATTCAACTTATCGAGGTTTGAGACGAGTTCATTAAACAACTTGTATTTCAAAACGAGGTAAATAGGCCAGGTTAATGGTTTCTGGATGGACCTTAGGGTGTAATGTCCATATAAAGCATGTAGTATATAGAAAAATCAACAAAAGAAAAATGATGTTTAACACCATTTGCACCAATATTTTTTGCTATATCAAAGTCCAGATTTCTCTTTTGTTATTTTTGTTTTGGGAAAGGGGGGGGGGGGCGCGTGGGGAAGCGGGGGTGATGAATACCCAAAGAAAACCACGACTGTTAGGAAAACTGGTAATCCTTGTCAATTAATATTTTAGTACACCATGCCGGCAGTGCCCCTCAAACCTCAGTCAGGTAAGAGCAAGCGTATGTCATAAGTGCAACGTTCTCTTAAATAACTAACAGAAGCTTTGTTTAAATTAACGGGAAATGCTTAACAGTTACTTATACTTACAGTAAATCATTGATTTGTTTGCTAAAAACAGTTTGTGTTCTTTATAAATGTAATTGTTCAAATACAATGTATAAATACTTTAAATCTTCTTTCATTTAATCCTAAATAAACAGTGATATCGTTGAAACAAGATATGTGTACTGCATACATGTCAGGTTTTATATAGCAGGTCTTTATGGACAGGTATTTGTTGGTTTGTGTGTATCATATTGCTTGTTTCATGCAACAGTAAATTGTGTCATGTTGTACAACTTGTGATATTTTGTCAACATAAAGTTTACCTTTATTCTTGAATCTGTGTTTTAGCAATAATTCACCTATATTCTTGTAGAGAAATAGTAAATTCTATATAAACGTAAAATATAATGAACCAATTGGCAAACGATATTATTTATATTTTTCACGTTCTAAAAAGTCAGAACCGAGGCAACGTTTTGCTCATCATTTTGACGTTTATTCTCCGCAAATGAAGGAGAAAATAACAATTTTTCACTCCCACTGTTTGCTACTTTAAAAAAAAACAAACATAATATAATAATAATATTTCTTTGAAAGTTTAAGACCTGAAAACTAAAACAACAACAGTGCTCACAGGAAAGATGCAGGATATATGAATATATATTTGATTTAATTTAATTTTCAAATACCTTTCACAATTCACTCTGTAAAATAGATAATGTATCAACGCTTATCGCATTCATGAAAACTAGAGAGTCATTAAGTTAAAAAATATGCAATAAATTTTCAACACAACAATAAAACTATTTTAACTATATGCATTCGTCAAATATTAACAAACATGACTTAATTTAAATTACTTACAGGATGGATCATATTAGTCTGATCAAAAGTACGTGAATCGATCGTGTTATCATTTGTAATATAAAAAATCGAAATTTCAGTTAATCGGAATCGTCCGCAATCGTACATTAATGAGACGAAGTAAAAATGGGAATCGGAAAAAAGCGCAGAAGCAACGTAAAACTGTAATTATACAATAACACTCAAAAAGAGGTGTAACACATGTTTAAGAATTTTTCGCGAGAAACGCAGTTTTGTTAAAGATTTTAATCGCAATTTATTAAATAAAGATATAATTGATTTAGCACACTATTTTAACAATATTCTCCTTCTTTAACTGTTCCACCTCGTACTCTGGTGTCATAGTAATCTTTTTGTTGGCATATGGCTTTGTCTGCTGCTGCTGTTGCTAACTCTTGGGCCTGTGTGATCCTTTCCTTCAGCTCATGTTTATATCTTTTTGATTTTCACTTAATCCCCGTGCTGCATCACCTAGTAATCTTCGATTTCGTCCAAACATTAAGGTATATGGCGCTTGTCCTGTACTATCATTTCTGGTGCAGTTATTTGCAAACACTAGTGCGTTGACATATTTTTTCAAGTTGGCTTTCTTACTGGCTTCCATAGAACCATTCAGTATCCCATGGTATTGTAACTTGCCATTCCTTACACTATTCTTCTATAATTTTTCGGGTATACCATAATGAATAATAAAGTTGTTTTAGGCTTTTGCTGTTGCTCTGGCAAGCTGGTTCTTAGTTGGAATGGCCATGGCAAATCTTGTGAGTGGTCAGTAATTACAAGCATGTGTTGGTAACCCCATAAATGGTTCAAGGGTAAGGAAGTCCATGCACACTAATTCCATTGGTGATGATGTAATATTTTCAAGAGTTGCATGCTGGTCTGTTGGTGACTTTCCTCTTTTACAACGACCACACTCATCTATCCATGTTTCTATGTTTTATTCATTCCTGGCCAAACAAATCTGTCTGTAACTAAAGATGTTGTTCTATCCGGTCCAGAGTGGCCCATGTCATTATGCAACGTTTCTAGTACAGTTGGTACATGTTCCATTGGTGAAACTAGTTGGCATTGTTCTTCCTCGTTCAATATTGATATCCGGTGTAGAACTCCACTTATGAACTTCAAGTGATTGAACTGCATTAAAAGTAGGTTTTGGTCCGATATCCTTTATTGGTGGTTTGGTATTGTTCCAGATGTATTCAAGGATATAGTTTACATGTATATCTGGGTATAAGGACTGTGCTTTCCTCCTGTCAACGATGTCACCAATCCCACTACTTTTTGGGTCATGATTCTCTAGTATAACTTCTTATGATAAGGTGAGACTGTCTACATATGACTGCTGTACGGATGCATTACAAATATCCTGGATAGATTCATTAGAAATTGGTATGCGACTGAATCGGCATTTGTTCTTCGATGTCTGTATTTTTTGTCGGAATTAAATGCTGCTAATGTTGCAAGCCAACAGTGTCTAATGGATTCTAGTTTTGAAGAAGTCAAAACGTAGGTAGCCGGGTTGTTGTCGGTATAAACTATGAAATTATATCCATAGAGATAGTCTTTAAACTTGTCAAAAACTGTCCATTTCAATGGCAGAAACTCTCTTTTGTGTGGTGGATAGTTGCGTTCTGCTTAATTCAGTCCTCTACCAGCTTAACTTATGATTCTTTTTATTCCTTCTTGTTTTTTATATAAAACAGTTCCTAAAGCATCTGCAATAGCATCTGCTTAGAGTTCATATGGTAAACCACTGTCTGCATATTCCAATATAGGTGCACTTACAAGATGTTTTTCAGTGTTAGGAATGCCTGTTGCTGTTTTGCAGTCCATCTCCACTCATTAACAGGTCTGGATTTATTTGTATTCGTTTGGTCTTCAATATAAAGAAGGGCATAACTGTATGCTTACTATGTCGATTAAATTGTCCGTAATCCACACAAATCCTCATTTAGCCATTTTTCTTTAGAATAATTACAATGTTGGATGCGAATGATGAGCGTAATGGTCGTCTTACTCCAGTGTCTAGTAATTCTCTTAGGTGTGATCTTTACTTCATCATACATATATGACTGTATTCTACGGTAACGCTATTTAAATATTGTTTCGTCTAACAAGTAAAGTCGATGTTTGACTTTATCTGTATGTCTTAAATCTTTGTCACCTTTACTGAATATATCAGAATATTCTAAAACAACATTTTTACCTTCCCCAAGCTGTTTCTCTGTAAGATCGCTTTCAGTTATATCTACCTCTTCTAGAAGCTTGGTATTATCTTCTGTAATTTGGTTTGCTTGGGTCTCGATGGTTACATGCTGGACTTCGCAGATTATTGCTTTAGATGGTAATGATATTTATCCTTCAATCAGTACATTTACTGTCCAATAAAGGTAGCCGAAAAAATGTTTGCTTTATTCGGCAGTGCCGAATAAAATCTCCTGGTACCCTTTACCTCACTTCTTACCTCTTACAAAAGCTGTTTTATATGTCACTGAATAAATGTAGACTTGATAAGTTGTTTATATATGTATTCACTTCCGGGTTCTGTGACCTTGACCTGTGTATATGTTTGTGTGAGGGTGTGTTACAATTGTGTGTGTGTATATTTGGATGGGGTGGTATTCCGAGACTAATTAAAAGTTAAACGACCTCATTACAAAACCACTTGAAAACAAGCAATATATATTACAAAATGAACACTTCAACTTTAGTTAATTATTTTAAAGTCTTCTACGAATATTTATCTTTTATTTCAAAGGTAACATTCACCTATTGACGACTTTCCAAGTTCAATAAATGCCACTTAGTGTCCAATTTCGGTACTAAAATCTGCGGCTACAGCCGCAGTTTTTCTTGTTGAAAACTTTGAAATGGACAATTGTCTTCCATAGATTTTCACGCTTCAGGTTAATGACAGGTCTCAGTATCTGAGTGAGGATGTTATCAAAATCCCCAGCTGTGTATAAATGATTGTTAATTAATTAACCTTTGTTTATTACCCCCTTTACCTGAGGAAGAACTCCAGCTAATTAATATATTGATGAAACAAGCCTGATCAGTGACATTCGTCTTCTAATATGTAAACTCCTCTGTTGCCTATGGTTATAGTAACATCTACCAATGAGGTTACGTAGATGATAACTTAATTAGCATAGACAAAAAATACAAAAACAATGCAAAATGTTTATTTCAATATCAGAGTTTTTGAGAGAAATTAACCGTAGTTTTTAAACGGAAATAAAAAGGGGAGATACATCATGTAAAACTGGAAATGAGTCAATTACTGTAATAGAAGAATTTATGTGTCTCATATAGTTTATGTGATATTTTAAAATATTTACTACTCTAAATATTATATGGTAACATTAAATAAATAAATAAATAAATTATTAACATCAAATAATATAAAGCTAACCTTTTCAATCCATAAAATCAAAATTTCCAACACTGTAGTGTCTTCGCTGGCTATCCAAGATATACCGGATGTTGATATCGTTACGGCTGAGTGCACTCACTAAAATAAGGATTATCTGATCCCTGGTGAATGTTCGATTTCTAAACTCACAATATCATGGTGGGCGCCATTTATAACAAGGTGAAATAAGTCACAACAAAGTAATTCCATCAGATAATGTTTTATGAGTGGAAAATAGTTTGTAAAATGGAAAAATGGAAAAAATATCCTTAACAGATCATTAAACACAAAATAAAAGTATTCCAAGAACGACAACTACAAGTACAATATTGAACTCATAGACAACTATGTTAAAATCGAGGTTGACAATATTATAGTGATTAAACCTAATTTCCTTATTCCATTATTAAAACAAAATATGTTGTTGTATGCTAATAGTTTGATCTGTACCTCATATTTTATACTAGCCATATAAATATTGATATAATGCAAAGTAATCAATTTACATAAGTGAAGTATCAATAATATTTACAACAATTAAATAAGCACAAAAAATGCAAACGCTGCTAAGCACAACTAAAGCTATAAGCAGTTAAACAAAGCATTAATAAGCATAAATAAAAATACACATGTACATCACAATCCTTACTTCACATGAGGTGCAAGAATCCACGAATATAATAATTATACATGTATTATCTTGCTGTATCATGGCACAACCCGAATAAGATATAAGACTAATAACTCTTGCTGTCTGCAAACGTTAACAGCTTTACATATACAACACACAGAATTATAAAACTTGTTTTTATTTTGATATTTTACTCATTATAGCATTTTAATGGCTTTTTTATTTTAACAGATCTGATTATTATTTTTCATGCTATAAGTTATTTGTTATAACATTTAATCCTGTTATCAATTTTACATGTCTTGTCAATCATTTAATTAGTCATTTATGTGTATGTACCAAAATGTTAAATAAGTAACAGTTGAAATTATAAGAAAGATATTGTAAGCAGGAATAAATACCCTTTTAAACAGAAATGGAAATCAGCAGAATGCAATAACGGATACAACATTCTAGTCATTCAAACATGTACAGATAGATTTTCCAGAACCGACTTAAGAAACAATAGATTTTCGCTCCAAAACTAATCATGGGATTTAACAGACCAATCAACACACAATGACCTCTACTGACTAATAATACAGGTTTAAGCCAATACTAATTAATATATAAATAAACTAAATATTTGTATATATGTTAATTTGTTTCTCTCCTTTGTAATATATAAAATAACCATACATATAGAACTAGAAATATTGTATTTACTTTCTACGAAATCAGATTTAATACAGTAAAACTATTCATATACTAATTATAAAATTAGTATACAGTTATTTCATATGTGATTTGGGAACAGTCAAACTGTTGGTCCGAGGTGGAGGGGATAGTGTTTTGAACTGTTGCCCGAGGCCGTAGGCCAAGGGCAACAGTTCAAAAAACTATTCCCGACACCGAAGGACAACTGTTTGACTGTTCCAAAATCACATATAAAATAACTGTTTTATTACCTGATCAATTACTGTTTTAACAGTACTTTGCAGAAGAAAAAAAGGAAAAAGAAAATTTTGCTATTTTCAACTGACAAATTGTACTTTGCTTAAATACTTCAACACAGTTTATTTATGCAGAAATAGTCATGGGGTTCTTTCCAAACAACGAGAATAAAGTCATTTTGTTTCTTTACTGTTCCTCGTGAAATTAGCGGGGAAAAAATGACGTCAGAGTATTGTGAACAGTCGAAACTATTGACCGGTCAACAGATCACGAACGTGGACGTTTTTAGAATTTCAGAAAACAGTAAAAAATACCGAATTTCGTTTATATAAGGTATCAGGTAATAATATAAAATATGACACTTCCATATAAACACCATTAAAAATAACAATCAAATACAATAATTAGTCATAACACCTTATTTTCTATCTGATGGTTTTCGTGCAAAAATGCTAAGTTAGATACTGACTTTTTAAATTTGATTGATTGATTTTATTTTGTATTGGTTTTAGTTAAACGAATAAAAACTTTAAATCTACATTTGCTTCAACCAATATTAATTTCTGTAATTTCGTGTACTTGTTTTCCTGTCCATTATTGGGCAAAACGTTGTTGACATTTGATATAATTTCTGTCATTTAAACATGAGAAACTACTTGAAATGAGCCTAACCACTTAATGGTACTACAACGACTTCCGAGTGGAAAAGATGTTATCTTATCACAAAGTTCATTTAGGTTTTCATCATTTACAGATATTGAAACTTATATGCTTTAACGTTGTGGTGATTTTTGTATGCATGGAAAGGTTGCTAAAAGATATAAATAGTACATTTAAAAAAACTTAGCATAAAATCATTAGAACACTGATTACTAACAAGCACAAGAAAAGTGACGACACGCGGGTTAAAGGGAAGACTCCCTTATCCAACTGAAAGCTGAAGCTCCGGAATAGTAATCAATTAAAAAATTATCGAATAAACTATTTGTTAAAAGTGAGCATTTAAAACAGTTATATGTGCAATTATGTGATGATTTTAATTTATTGAGTACGTTGATTTTCTTAAAATTAAATTACGTGCAATAAATAAAGTTTAGTAATGTTCGGTAAATTTAACTGTGTTGAATAAATATCAAGGAAATGAAACGTGTCGTGCCTCTACAAAGTCTACATAATATCGAAGTGACTCGAAAAAAAACTACGTTGAGATTGTATTTGCAATTTTAATTTGAAAGAAGATTAGCTTAAATTAGCTTAAATAGTATCGTTCTGATGTCAATACATTTTTTATAATCATATCAGAATATTGCCAATTTTGATAACATTTAACATAACCGATGAGTTATGTATAGATGATATAAGCAGATTAAAATTGGTGTGACGGATATTATAGGTTAGCACTATGTACTTATAATTAGTTTTGTTACTTTGTATGAATTATATATTACGGCAATTTTAGTATTCCTTTGCCAGATTGGACATTTCTTTTCAATAACGCCAAATATATAAACTTTTGAAATCGTCATATATATAAAGACATATTTGTTTGCCTTTATTAAATCTGCTACTCGCTTAAGAGCGGAGGGTACCATCTAATAATGATATCAACTGCTTGCTATGAAAGCTTTTAACAAACAGTGTTTTATTTTGTGGAATCGCATTTGCTTTACTTTAATACATCTGCGATGGCGAGCTTTTGTCAACATTTTTCATTATCGACTATGCTCAAAAGTGTAATGCAAATAGCTTGTGAATTTATTTACAACTAAATTATACTAAACAAATGACACAGTGCCCGGCGAGGAATATGTAGTAAGTCTCAATGGAATCTTGCATTTGAGCAAGCGCCACAACAAAATACAAAATACGTGTTCGATCATAACTAGATTCAAGGGGAATAACTTAGACTCGAGGAAACTAGGTAACCAGTTTGTTATTTTGCGTATGGGCCAACTCGCAGCCACACAGATAAATTGCTAATTGTTTTTGCTACACAATTACCAGTATGAAAAGTGAATTACTTTTGAATATATGTATACTACTAATTTTACATCAGAATATATACTCACGGTTTAATAATTAGTCGCTATGCGGTTATTTTGTGGATAGATGTTGTATAATGGATTTGATTAATGTCACATTTAAATAAAAGTATATAAAAGTGAATACCATACAAGTTTTCATACAAAACTCGCATGAAAAAGTTGGCCTAAACGGCTGTAAGGATATTAATATTTTCAGTCCTTGGATGGAAATATTTCAAATATATTGGGAGTTATGCACTAAGGCCCTTCTATTTAATGTCAATTTGTCTGTTAATTAATGTGTATCAATATATACATTACATCATTATATTTAATGAATTTTTTATATAAATATTTTATGAACGTGTTATGTAAACAATGTAAATGTAATTTAAACAAGCGTTCTGTTCCATTGAATAAAAGAAGTATCAAGTGTTCCCTTCGCAAGAAGATTGTTGTGGACAACTAAACATATCGACGTTTTTAGACAAGAGTTGAACGTTATCTTGCCCAATATCGTGGAAAGGGGCTAAAATTAGCGTCGAACCGCAATTCTAACAAACAAACAATCAAAACTTGCGTACTAGTTAATCATTATACTATATACCTAGTGTTTTTTCAGATTTTCTTCCCAACATGTGATATCAGATAATGAATTTGTATTGGCTTGATTGATTGCTATTTTGATGACTGTTGGTTTTTTTTCAGGTTTTTACAAACCATATATAAACGAATAGTCAAACTAATATATCTCTACATTTTAACAAGGATTATTTTTTGTTTTTGTTTTCGTGTGGTTGCTTCCCTTTGATTTTGACACGAATCTTGTCAGAAAACACTTGAAATAATTCTAACCACTTATTAGTAATAAATTCACTTGTGAGTAGAAAATACCTAATCTGATCATACTTCATCTGGCGTTCAACAACAAAACCCATATAAAAGTCCAAACTTTAAACTGATATTCTGGAACAATAATTGAATGTTAGTGGGTGAAAGAAATGATTTGCAATGAAAAAAGCTAAAACGTTTTTGTTTGCAATTGTTGTAATACTTTTAAATCTTTTTTTGTGTGGTAGATTATTTTCACGACATCATCAATGTTCGGAAAGCCAAATAACTTTTTTAAAAGTAAAAAAAAACAAAGTTAAAGAGATGTGAGCTGCAATAAAAAAACTCAATAACGTTGCAATTATTGCTAGAAAGAAACTTACTAAATGTTAACTATATATGCTACTAGTTTTACATTTTTGTATAGTGTCTTGTGGAAAATCTAGTATTTTTGAAGTTAGAATTTCAGTCTTGAAATCGTATCCAAATCGTGGTCCATTTTTCAATTTTGAGTAAGTGCAGTAGTAGTAGTTAGATATCCATAAGGGTAATTATCAATCATTGGTGTCCAATAGTTCACGGAATGTAAGGGAGCAATAGAGATACGTACTTCCCGTATGAGCAACATTAAAAATTTGAAAAAAAATCTGTAAAGCCTTTTGTATGTTGAAGAAAACCATACAAATCAGGAGCGGATGCCGAAAATTGGGCTAGGGTGACGAAATTCGGCAAGGGGTCTGAGAACGCTCAAGTTTCCCGCTGGTCCTTGGCATCGCCCTGGTGGGGGACTATGGGAACAAAGCCCCAGAAGCTGGTGAGATTGAGAGGGTGTTGATGACTACAAATTTAACATTTTAGGACTTTCTAGCGTATGTTATTACAAACCAAAAACTTCAATATTTACAAAATGTTTATCATTTTCAGAGTCCGAAGTGGAATATCGAAATGATCCAGAGGGAGAAACATATTGTATTCTTTTGAGAGAAGTGCAATACTGTTCTCAAATGTAGATTTACTAGAAATAATTTATAGAAAAAAAGCAATTGCCTGCATTGTGTTTTCCTTATAATTATTAATAATTGTACAAAATTTCATGAAATCTGAATTATGTTTTCTGAGTCTAAGAGAAATCAGCTTTATGTCTGATTTATGCGTTAAATTAGCACTATGGAAAACCCGATGCATGACGGACAGAAAAATGGACACATGGACGGACGAATAGACAGACTAAAAAGTAGTTGAAGAGCCCTGAAAAGTTGATTAAAAGTTTGCCCTCTTTCTTTTCACAAATTAAAAACCGTCTATGCGACCTTGCTGCAATCTTCTGTATTTTGTTGATGCCACGTTTTTTCATAACAAGGAATTCTAATATAATCGCACAAAGAATGAAATATTGACAAAATATACATCACTCAGAATCAGTGTTACAAACTGACCATCCCAAACATTGATAACACAATAAGAGTGAATTGTGTAAACGAAGGTTCTAGTAACTAGCTGTGCCGATGACAAATAAAATAATTTTAATTTGTTACAATGTAATTATTGTTTATTTAAAAAACAAGAAAATCAACTATTCTAAATGTTGACGTATTTTGGTTATTGTTTTTGCGTGACAAATGAAAACTACTTACCGCGTATGGTCCAGCTTACCCTCCTTTTGTAGATCAAAAAATGTGTAAATTGAATTTAACAATTATTTTTCACGGTTATTTAGCGTTTTGAAATGCGGCGGATTTTTCATTGTGATAGAGAAATTTTCTATAGTAAAGTTTGACCTAAATTACAACGGAAGTGTAAGTTTGGAAGAGTCCATTGTCGTCTGTTCGAAATCCTTCGGGTACTATCGTCTGCAGTTAAGGCGGTTTGTCCGAATACCACTGAACGTTACGAAAGCAGACGATCTTTTTGAAAACAACGCGAGGCCCCAGTAGAAACTCAAATGGCTGACTTCCTATATAAAATCCCCGAAGCAAATGTCAAGGACGATTTGGAACTTGTCAACAACAAAAGCATAATATAAAGTATGGACGTGTTATCGTGTAAAAATGTTTTAAATTGGATTTTAACACTACAAAGGTACAATATGGAATAATAAACAAAAATGCAAGCAAAACACTGAGCGCAACGGGGTGTAACTTTTAGTATAAAATCTTTTGTTGTGACACGATAAATTATTACAATAGTTATATGATAAATTTATTATCTGCTTCTTTTTAACAAACTCTCGCTCGCTCTTTCGTATCTTTCCTCCTTTTTTCGCTCACTCTCTCTCTTTTCTCCTTTTTAGGGGGCAAATATCCCTTTCGCTCCCCCTCTGAATCAGCCACTTCAAATATTAAGGACCGACAAGATCAACGTTAAGTGACACTTATGGCAGTTGATATTATAATTAAAGAATAAGTTGATGCCAATAAAAATTCTAATGTACTCGGTAAAACTGTTCTATAGCAAGCAAATGATTTTATTTCATTTTGTTATTAGCTACGATAGAATTATCAACATTGACTATACTATAAACAATTCCAAGACTGGCAATTTATGCAGAAGCTTAGATCATATTCCAGTCAACTTATTTATATGATGTATAACCATAAAAAATATTTCAGTTAAAGATAATACAATTGAATATGTTATGATTGCAAAGTTTTAATTTAACATGATATTCGAGTGTGTTGTCATATTACAAGAAACTTGAACTTTCATTGTTAGTGTAGTAAAGTAAAGCTTATGCAAACAATTATAAATAATAATAACTTACATAGAAGTTAAAAAATATCCAGTGATATGTTTATGGAATGACAAAATCTTATGTGTTAACGTTAAAACCAAAAACACAAATGTCAAAACATATTTACGTGCTTCGTTGCTATGTCAATGTTAGGGGTATGCCCTTTTATTTTAAATTGCACTATTTGCATTCCCCTTTTTCTAAACAATGATGCAATAAAGCAAGTGGTAAAAGTTGTTTCGTATTTTCATCGGCGCGTATGAAGAGTCAACATCACTAGTTTTTTTTTAATTTCTGGAAGCAATTGATACAAAAACAACTAACATCATTCAGGTATAAAGAACATAAATGTTTCCAAAACAAACATCGCATTTAGAAACTTAGAAAAACACGATTCACCATTTAAGAAGATATTAAGAGCTATTTTTGTCGATACAGTACATTGTAGAAGAAATAGTATTTATTGATAAATATCGCCAGTGACCACACGAGGAACACAAAAAGGCAACATTTTGAAATAAGTGTCAGAAAAGATGCCAATTTTATCAAAATTGCTACACCAGACACCCGTGTTTTAATTGAATGAAAATAAGAATTGCACATGATTTGATGTAATAAAATCAATTTCGCAGCGTTAAGATTTTTCGATAAGAAACATTTTTTTAAAATTATTTATCATTAAAACCATTTTTATGTTTATTTGTAAATGAGCAAGAAGGAGGAGTAGAGTTATTTGATCGTAATGTAAAGGCTTATTTAATAAAAGAAAACAACATGTAATGTTATATGTTCAACATGTAAAATTTTTAGTTGCCTTGTCACCAGGAAGATTACGACATAATCTTTGTTATAAGTGATACTTAGTTTCATTGCACTTTGTTTATCCATTTATCAAAATTAAAAAGGTCTTCTTGTATATAAATATAGACTGGACTAGTCACAAGTACACAATTGGATATCATTTGTAATGTTATTAGTATAAATGTCAATCTATAATAACACAACATACTCAAGGGACTTGTAGTGAGTCTAGATACTTGTTGTTGTTAAAAACCTACTTATGTCGTGAACGTAAGAACATCACGTCAGTGGAAACAGATAACGACGCATCTGGAATACAGAAACTATTTTACAAATATAGTAATTGTAGAACTTGCCTATTGATATCTGACTAAAATGAGAATCTGTAAGCACCAAAACCACTTTCCCAAATACCTGTAATATTGGGACACAAAAGTCCTTGAATTCGTATGGCGTGTCGATCTCAACCAATCACATAATTAATTCCTTGTGAGGTTCAAAGTATAAGTGAATTGTAGAGTTTCAATTATTCAAACTCACTGTGATAAACACGATGCGAAAATAATATTAAATATTAATATTTAAGATTATTTGAAAAAAAGGATCATGTCTTTTATATATTAGTATTTGTAGTTAAATGATAAAGCTAACATACACACTGTTATAATTTTTAAAGCATCTATTAAAATTAGAGGTAACTAGAATTCATGTGGATTCTGTTGTCAATTAAAAACCTAATCAGCAAACACAAAAGTCAGAATCAGGGTATATGTACTAAGACTTTCTCTTATTAATACAGAAATAGAAAAAATAGAAAAATTGTTAATATATGCTTGGAAGAAACGAAAACTCACAATTTGTGGAAGAATTTTAATAATTAAAACTCTGATTAGTACTATATTTATTTTTGTTGGTACGTTGAGTCTTATTCCAGAAGTAGTTCTTAAAGAAATTGAAAATCAATGTTTTAAATTCATGGGAGAATAAACCTGATAAGGTTAAAAGAAGTGTCATTATCGGTTTATACGAAAAAGGGGGACTTAAGATGATAGATATACGACGTTATTTTATTTCTTTAAGGGCTTTGTGGGTTAAAAGATTTATAAATTGGAAAATACAAAACTGGAAAGCTATTCCCTTAAAATATTTCGGACCATTTGGTAAAGATTGGTTAATATTTAGAACCAATATTGACATTCGAAGTTCAAAAGAAATATTGAAAGATATCCCTGAATTCTACAGAGACATAGCTTGATGTTGGGTTCTTACTGGGGGAGGCCAAGTGCAAGAACCACGTAATTTTTTGAGTATAAGGAAATATATTATTTGGGGTAATAAATTAATCAGATATAAAAATCAATCTATTGCTTTTGACAACTGGATAAAAAGTGGCATTATACAAGAATAAATTATAATTAAAAAACTAAAGAGAAAAAGTAACAGTATAACCGAAGTAAAGATGCTAAAAGACTCAATACCTAATGAGTGGAAAAATATTTTGAAAAAAGGCGAATCGATAAAAAGCATGGTTAATATTGACCGAAAAAGATATGTTTGGAGATGTTTACCAATAGATTTATGTAAGGTTACACACAATATGTTCTATATGTCTAATAAAATCGAATAAAAATGCAACTTTTCGTAAATATGAGCAGGACGTTTCTTTTTTAGAAATCTTATCTGCAAATGCAAATTAAGATACTGATAAAAACAGGTCAATGTCTCTCAAGGACTACAGGAGAAACCGTAAGTATATACTGATAAATGGTTAATTTGTGCACGTGATATGGGGAATCTATCACTAAGGCATTGTTGACAAGAACAACGAATTTAATGTACAAATTGAGGACTACACACAGGGTTTTACTTTAATTGTTCATTTTCTTTAACCTACAATATGGTTATTATCAATATTTTTAACAAGTAACAAATGAACTGAAATGTTTATGAAGGTTTGAAATGTACTATTTACAGAATGGAATGTTTTTATTATATCTTTAAATTGTCACTGTATTATTGAGAACCTCATTACCATTGACATTTGCATTACATAGGTCAACTATCTATTTAGTATCTCATTTTTATCCACTTGTCTACCACCAGTACACTCATAATGCAGACCGCATAGATTACACAGAAAAAGATGTTAATATGACGTCTTTCTAATCAGAAAGCATCAAGCTATCAATGGATGCGGAATCAAGCAACATAAGATCTAATGATTTGGATCCTTCCCTAAAGGACAAAATTTGCGCTGAAAGTTGTGGATCAGGCAGCAATGCTCCACATACTGCAGCATACAAAACACAAAGCAATCACATTACTGAATCTAAACACTGTTCAACGGATTATCTTGTTCACAATTTTGACAATGAAATTTTTATCGGTAATGATAATCATAGTAGTGACACCAAAACACAAACAGACTGTGGATCTAACGACAAAGTAAAAGATTTTGAAAGGAAAGAACGCCTATATAAGATCTGTATTGGACTATTCGCTGTCATAACAGTGGCGCTATTATCGGCATTTTTGGTAACTTTTCTAACAGGTATGTATTATTAAAAATCAACCGGATGATTTCGCAACTTTTATTTTCGTAATTATAGTACTGAACTTTATGATCTTGCTAATCGTTTTTATAGTATTGTAATGTGTGTTAATTATTACTAGACTAAAAACACACTTATAAAGTACTAAAACATAACAATTAATTTGAGAGTTATTTTTTACCCAGTGGTCTGAAACTTAGTATACATTGTTCTTTCGATCTGTACTCTATGCTAAGTTGGTCGACTCTAACGTTCGCTGATACTAATTTATGATTTTCCTTTGGCAGTTGGGGGTTAGTACCCCACAATACAAACTGGTTGGAATGAAAAATGCTCAAAATGGCAGAAAGCTCTGTTCGAACAAACACATTTATTTGCAAGTGTTTGTAATTCAACACTGTAGTACTGCTAATGTAAAAAAAGATTCCCTCATGAACGTGTCATATTGTCGTCTTATTTACTTGTGCTCTCTAACCTCGTCTACACATCTGCAATAAGTTGGTACATTTATAGTGGTTTATTTACAGTGTTTATAACAAGAATTCCAACAACAACAAACCGTTAATATGTGTATACATAAATGTATATGTCTTTGTAAAAAGCTTTACGTTGGGCTTTCGATTTAAAAATACGTGCCACTTGTAACTATATCTTAAGAAAACGGTATTTTTGTATATTTTAGGAAGTAAAATATACGAGAAGAAACACTCATATGGTGGTAAGTGATACATGCAGAATATTTTCCAAACTATTTTAATATTAAGTAATAAAAGGAAATTTCACGGAAAATATACTAATGACGATTCAATTTTATCACTAAACGAGATCCAAAGGCCTTCTGTATAGTGAAATCAAAGTTATTTCTGTATAAGGGTATTAATTTGTTAATTGAAAGAAACAGAACGTCTTTTTTGCGACTGTATTAAACAATTGCCATTTTAGTACTGAACACACACACTTTTAAAATACTGTATATATATATATATATATAGAGAGAGAGAGAGAGAGAGAGAGAGAGAGAGAGAGAGAGAGAGAGAGAGAGAGAGAGAGAGAGAGAGAGAGAGAGAGAGAGAGAGAGAGAGAGAGAGAGAGAGAGCTGTTGTGCTGGAAAACGCAATAATGGGCAATGCATTCAGTCAGTGTTAACCTATAACTATTAATACTTTACTGATCATTTACAAAACAGTACGAGACCCAAATGTGGGGCAGGTGTGAATAACAGGAAAGATTTTTATATATAAACGCACTGAAACACAAGTTTAATATGTAGATTTATGTCCTACTTATACATTATTTATACAGTATTTGCCTTGTATGTTTTCTATTGTTTCTTCTATTATGTGGCGGGGGTTCTCTCCGGGTACTCCGGCTTCCTCCCCCAATAAAAACTGGACGCCATGAAATAGCTGAAAAATTGCTGAAAGTGGCGTTAAAACACCATTCAAACAAACAAACAAAATCTATTATGTGGAGAGAATACAATACTTTAAGCGGTAGTGCACAATTGAGTGCGAATGTGAGGGTGAAGGTTGGAAATATACATAGAAAATATCTATGTAAGACTTACAAACGTGTCCGATTCATCAACTAAGTCCGATTTGATTGTGACGTCAGTTTTGATAAACCAGTCAAAGAAAGTCATTCTCCATAAGCAAATTCCACAAATATGTCCGATTTGAAATTCAATATATTTGCATGTTTACACATCCTAGTATTTTTACCCTGTGACATTACGTATAGTTTCGCGGAATACAAAACGAACAAGTTTGTGATTTTTATTTATTGCGTTTTTTCATCGGGATCGTTCATGATTGAGGAATAGGGCGTGTATGTGAAACCGGACATGTTTCTGTACTGCATATATATTTTGTTTAGAACTTTTCAACAAATCGTAAGATCAATGTAATTTAAACGAATTTTGAAATATAATAAAAAGTTCTCAACAATTAATATAAAATAATTTTGATTTGAATTATTTAAAACCTTACCAGATGTTTGATTCTACTATAATTGAAAACGATTTTTCAACATTGTGGTCATTGAGTTATTAAAATATTCGTCTATTAAACTTAATTGCGAATTCATTGGTGTAAAACTTGATTTTATTTTAAATAGTTTACAATAAGGGTGGTTCGTTAGTCTATGACATATATTGGGGTTATGACAGCTTTTCCTAATGATGTCTTCCGTTTTATTTTATCGCTTTAAAAATCATAAAACTTAAAAGCAGTTTTAAAATTTTGTGTTAAAACAACTGATAACATCTAAAACTGATAAAAGAATAAACTACAATCCGTCCGTGTACGTGAGTTCTTTGTTTACCAACCCTTCCTGCATATGTCAAAATACATAAAGACTTAAATACGTGAACACAATTATTTTAAAACTGTTTGTATTTTTTTAAAGTTAAAAGTTTTTGCTTTATTTTTGTTAACGTGACAAAAAACAAAAAGAGAGTATACATGTATTTATATTGCCTTTAGACCTCATACTATTTTTATTGTGCCATTAGTGAACATAAAGATAATGCAACTGTAGTGTACAAACATAATGGTCATACCAGACATTCCCTTTAGGTTTGCTTTTCTTTTTTTTTAAACTATGCTTTAGATATTTTAACTGATAGATTTTGATTTTTGTTTGAACTTTTTTTATGGCTTATACAACGATGTAATACTGGTTACAAATGACCGAAAAATAGGGAAATTTGTTTTGATAGTGGGCTTTTGAGAAGCTATCACAGGCTTGCCGTAACTAGTACCTGAGATACCCCATGAAAAAGGTTCTACCAAACAGAAACCTTAAGCAAAAAAAACTAAGAGAAGTTTAACTTTATACCTCAAAGCAAGATGTCTCAATTAAAACAATGGGCTAACACTTAGAGGTTATTGTCAATATTTAGAAAATTATATATTCATCTTCAAGAATATACAAATATTTGTCGTTGCTAGATTTTTCAAACAATGGTTGTCCTTTAATCGTACATTCATGAATAATTGTGGTAGACCATAATTGTTCTTTGGTGGTCTTTAAAAATCATGATCCTGAGTTTATTTGTTCATTGTTGTGCAGCAAGCTCCATTAAATCGTGTATGTAAATAACTAAAATTAGGAGAATACAGTGCAGACCTTCGATCATATCCTCGGCTGAAAAATATGCAATCCTTGCAAATGCTTATCCATCAAATGTGAACCCAAAAAAATTCTAAAGATCTGTTAAAGAAAAGACGTTAGAAATTATGTCTTTTCAACCCTTTGTTATACTATTTCCCATTATAATCTAATAACAAAAACGAAAAAAGAACTTTAATTTTAAAAAATACAAACCTAAATATTCTATCCAATATCTGGTTTAGGGTCTGGACAAATCGTATTTCGCAGAAGACTATTCTGATTCTAACAAAAAGTTATGTGTTGGTTAAGTCATCAGAGTGCTTGACCTTTTGATTGATAACACATTTGTTATATTTGGTTAACTTGTCGTTCAATAGACCATCAACATTTCAATGGGTTCTAACTGATTTCCCTTTTACTGACATTTTACCTCTATAAGTATGAGGCATATTTTATACGAGGCTTCTTAAAAGTAAGAACAAATGAATGCCCTCTACATCTCCTTTAATTTCACTTTCCGCTGAATAAATGACGTGCTGAAATAATACGAAACTCAGTTGACCGCATCTAGCTCATTGAATTTGATGTAAGGACACCACAACAACAGCACATCCATTGACCTACATCTAAAAATACACAAAAGCCAGTTGAAAATCAAATATACGCCAAAAGAGATGATTTAAATTTTCGCATTGTCCATTTTTCACTTGTGTTGTGTAGCATTTCAGCATCACTTGCATATAGAGAATACATCTCCCAAATGCGCAGGTACTCAAAAGCCTGTATATTCTATCCAGATGTCCTCAAAAGAGGTTGTTTGTTGACAGAAAAGATACTTTACCAGATGTTGAGTGAAGTCATCACTAAGAAAATTTAACGGTTGCCTTCATTTCAGTCGGTTATGACCAATGACCGGATTTTAACCTGAGTGATACGACATGTGAAACGCGTAAAGCAGACGCTGATAACCCTGCAAAATAACCTGGACTTTCCCGGGTTTTAGTTGGTTTCATGTTTTGGCATATGTGTTGTGTGACTGTTTATTGTTTTTAACCATTGGTTTGGCTCTCTTTTATCTTTGTGTTTCCTGAACACTCCTCAATATCTTCGATTCGCTTTTTCTTCGCTCGATATCTGTTCAAAGTCAGCAAGCATGTCGAGAATTATTGAAATCACGTTCTTAAAGTGATGGGGTTCTTTTGTTGACTGATAATTATATAGCTACTTTTACAATTACTATTTCAGATAATCGTAGCAATAATGAAGATTTTGATACACAATCTAAAGGTAATTTTTAAATAGTAAGGATTTACAATTATTACGTGTTACAGCTGACGAACGCGCACATTTAGCAATTCTTTTAAATATAGAACACCAGCGGTTCCAAAAGATTCAACTGCACTTTCACAAGTGAACTTTTATGTTAAACTAGTAGCATAGTTTTAACTAAATATGCAATAATAGCTTTGTGAATTATTTTATTGTTCGAATTAAATTAATTCATATAGGCTATGCTTACATTTATTGCTTAAAATTGTAAAAATGTTTAAATTCTAAAGGTTTGTTTTTTCGAAGTATGTATTGGCGTATCCGGATCATGCTAAACGCTTCAGAATTTTTGTGCGAAAACATTCAAATGGGATAGGCAGATCACAGTTGAAAGACACAAATACTTGAACATTTTCATAATAATCACATAGACCAATGCAGTGTGGATCTACCTAGCTGCCAGTAGAGTACGGTGAATTATAGTGGAACTTTATATATCATATACGCATTAACGTTCGTGTAAATATACAAAAAATATTTTTGGATATAAAGACACATTTCAATGACATGGGCTGGTCGAAAAGTTTTAACTTTGAATACTCATTGATTAAACTGTGCAGGTACAATGTAATAGGTACACTGTTAAACGCATGCCATACAAAACAAGAGAGAGTGTAGACATTAAAATTAAGGAGCTTTTAGGTGCCGTTATAAGCAAACAAGCTGAAAAGCCTACAACATGGGTATCGACGCTTGCAGTTAGTTATAAAAAGACAAATTAAATACAGATGAATACAAAGCTAGTTGTAAGCCAGTCAAAAACTCTTAACAACACTAAAAAGTTTGAGAAGTTTTTGCGGACTATAAATTAGTCTTTCAATTTGAAGTCAAAATTAGGTAACCGATAACCGAATACCACAGGAAACTTATTTACAAGAAGACATATTGAACTATTATGATCAATTAAGCTATGTCGTAATATCGCTAAGAGACTAAATCAATATTCCTAGCAGATGCCTTGTATATTTGGGCGTAATTCTGTAACACAAACAATCACCTTCGAGTCGTGGGATATGCATGCGATCACAGACAACTACCAACAGAAGTTATGTTTATGCGGATCGCGAAATACTATCAGTCCAATGGTGATTCCAACACTTTAACCTTTACTTCAAACATCCACAAATCAACTTTTAGGAAAATCAAAGACCAAATACACAATTTGAACATAAGGTTACAAAACTATTCCATACCGTTCATTATAAGGTTTTCCTTTTGTGTTAATTTTATAGTGCAAGGGTTATTTGTATTGAACGCCTCCTCACCGTTCATCGTATATTATTTTGTGCATTCTGCGTAATGCACAAAATAATATACGACGTCCATCATACGTTAATTGTTGGTAGATTATACGTTCATTGTATTTTTGTTAACCGATGCTTGATTTCTCGCCATATTCACCAGGAAGCAATTATGAATTTGGGCAATCGTAGAAAACTATCGTTTTATGAAAGAATTGAAAATCAAATTAACATGAATTTCTGGTATTTAACTACATTACACACACAAACTCACTAATCAAACAAATGCACCATTAAAACTAAGCCATCGCATTAATCGAATTCTTAGCAGACGGAAAATGATGAAACTTGATTGACAATCAATATGAGATTGAAGAAATATGTGGATAAATCAAATGTAAAAAGTCTTAAAATAAGCAGCGTATAAAAAGCTCCAGTTATGAATAGAAACAAAAAGCTAGAAAATGATAGACTTAAACCGATACAGTTGCGAGTCAAAAAGAATCAGCAATATACTTTACTCAAGTTTCTTCGAAACTATTTACCAAAACGTTAATCACATTAAACAATATAATGCATATATGCAACTAACAATCATGACAATTGCACCACACGATGATAATAGACTTATTCCAAGTGCGGAGCCATAACCGCAAAGACTTGAAGCATAAAACATGGCAACGTTATAATAGCTTCGTTCTATGCAATTAATAATTCATGAGTGTTATGATAACATTTAGTATGCAGCTTTATCATTTTATTCAGGCAGTTGGCTTATTATCATGTTATCTCAATTACTAAAGTAATATTGTCTGTGAACGAAAAGTTTAATTCAAGTGGAAATATAATATTTCTACAATTGTATCAACTTTCATAAACAAACCACATCCCATATTATAGTAATGGAAGCGGGAAGTTTGGCATGCCATAAAACCAAAATTAACCTATTTTTTTCAAATACCTGTACCAAGTCAGGACTATTGCTGTGTTTGATACATTTTGGCTCATAACCGTGTTATATTTGATTATACTTGTAATAATCGCTGCGATGTCTGCTATGTGAATAACATTTAACTTATAAATAATTGTAAAAATACAAGTGAATAGATGTACACAATCAACTCGGTTGTTTAATGGGCGACGCACACATTTTTGTGATAAATTTTGTAAGTGTTGACTTAAATAGACGTTATCAACATTATTCCATTCTTTAAGTAAAGTATACAAAAGATTTTGGTTATAATAATAACTATAAATTTAAGTAAAAACACGATATTATTTAAAAGGTTTAACAAAGATGGCACTTTAAAATATTGTCGTTTGACAGTTGCATTTTCAATTTGTCAATGTATTGCAATAACATAGGTAACCAATTGTTTTTATTTAAGAGACCCCATGATCAAGCACCCATTGAAAAATTCATTGAACATGTGCTGTAAAGAATAATAGGTCTATATTCCCTTGTTCAATAGGATATTTCGGTGCACATGGTGACGGTTAATTAAATTTAATAACTTTACTATTAAATGTATGCATAATTGAATTTATATAAGTTTCAAATAAAATGAAACTAAAACAATTATATTATTGTGCATTATATAAATATTACATGTCTGACAGGGTGACAGTATAATTGTCAACTTGAGGAAATACTGTAAACCGAGGTGAAAGCCGAGGTTGACAGTATTATCGAAAGTTGACAATTTTACTGTCATCCTGTCAGACATGTAACATTTATTTTATTATACCGAAAAACTATTTAAACCATGATCAACTTTATTCAATAATGGTATTTAATTGATGTAATAATGGTAATGAAACAGCAATTTAACTAACAGTATCAAGAATTTTTGGTAGAAAAACGTTTGTTGTTAGAGATTATTGTCGTCTGTTTACAACGGAAATGTGAAAATAGATATTGCGCATGCGCGAATGGTTCAGTATAAATCCGTACCTATGGTTTCTAAAAAACTATATCTATAGTTAATAAATATAATACTGTTACATTGTTATTTTTTTCAACAGTTATAAAGAATAAATATTTTTTGTTCTGTATAGTGACGCCTTGCACAAGTTCGCCTTGTTTACATGGAGGTCGATGTATTGACCTGGATGATAGTTACGCCTGTCTGTGCAAACCAGGATATCATGGCGAACAATGTCAAGGTAGCAATCTAATTACATTTTTTACCACTTTATGTTGCATGATCATCTATAAACATAAAAAAAAACATGTTTCAAGTTATTCATTGCTTCTAATATTTAAAAGAACCAAACAATTAGACCATAAATTTATTTATATTATAATTTGTATATTCGATTAAATATTTGGTTGTCAAATAGTCAACAGAAAGGAAAGAATTTTATTCACGCGTGAGAATCTGTTGTTCAAGCATTTACTTCTTAAAATGCTGATGTGCATTTATATGTAAATCCTTCCCCAAAGCACCAACTATTGTATTTGTAAAATATAGTAACTCATAAGTCGACGTCTAGTGAACCCCAAAACAGAATACAATAAAAAAACAGTATATCCGTTTAAAAGACCCATAATTTGTTACAGAAACACCATGTTCCAGTGATCCATGTACAAACAATGGCACGTGTGTTGATAGCGGAAGTAGTTATAATTGTTCATGTGTAGATGGTTTTCGTAGTAAAAACTGTGAAGGTTAGTTAATTTTTAAAATATCCAAAAGAAAATTATTCTTAATGAATGTGTTAAAATATGATTCTAAACATGAAAAGTATGAAGTAAAACGGAAATGTAATGACCACCATTATTCATCATTTCAATAATTCTTATTTTTATATTTGAACTGTAGCATTGAGAGTGTATTCAGGATTCCATTTAGTTTCAATATTGAAACTATTTATAAAGACAGTGTCTTACCAAATTGAAATACATGTTATAGATAATTAATTAAATTAACTGGCAATTTTGCACTGATCGTACAAAGTCATTTCTGGGGTATTTTAGTGTTTGAGCGTTTCTTTAGGTATAATTTCGGGATTTCTAAATTTGCGAACACATTTATCTACAATGAAACGCCCTAAATTTAATAAAGTAAAAAAGAAGTGAGCAACAGACTGAAACAAAAACTCATCGATATAAAAGACCCTTAATTGTGTTTTTTTAATGTTGTCTGTAACCAAATAAAGATTTGCATTGTTCAATCATGCACGCATGATTAGTCTATGAACAGGAACACATGTTTTTCTTGTGAAATCAAAAAGAAATTGTACTTGTTTATGTTTTTCTAGTTTGGATTTTGCAAGCACTACCGATATTTCGTAGATTCAAATTAAAATGAAAGAATTCAAAAACATTTTGTGTTTTAGATACGCCTTGTTCCACATCGCCTTGTCTTAACGAAGGTAAATGTATAATTTCCGATGGTAACTACAGATGTGATTGTAAGGGCGGATATGGTGGGCACATATGTGAAGGTAAGACTTTTCAACACGAGTATTACATATTTATAATGAATTATTTTAAGCATAGGCTATTCATGATGATTCCAATGTTGGCTTAGATAAGAGAGGCTTGATACAGCATTTTGAACATATTCAATCTTATTTGCATCAAAAACTTTTGTTTCTGTCATGTATGACGTCATAGGTTTTAGGTTTAAAACAGTTGTTTCTAAAAAACTATATCTATAGTCAATAAATATAATACTGTTACATTGTTATTTTTTCAACAGTTATAAAGAATAAATATTTTTTGTTCTGTATAGTGACGCCTTGCACAAGTTCGCCTTGTTTACATGGAGGTCGATGTATTTACCTGGATGATAGTTACGCCTGTCTGTGCAAACCAGGATATCATGGCGAACAATGTCAAGGTAGCAATCAAATTACATTTTTTACCACTTTATGTTGCATGATCATCTGTAAACATAAAAAACATGTTTCAAGTTATTCAATGCTTCTAATATTTAAAAGAACCAAACAATTAGACCATAAATTTATTTATATTATAATTTGTATATTCGATTAAATATTTGGTTGTCAAATAGTCAACAGAAAGGAAATAATTTTATTCACGTGTGAGAATCTGTTGTTCAAGCATTTGCTTCTTAAAATGCTGATGTGCATTTACATGCAAGTCCTTCCCCAAAGCACCAACTATTGTATTTGTAAAATATAATAACTCATAAGTCGACGTCTAGTGAACCCACAAACAGAATACAATAAAAAAACCCATTATATTCGTTTAAAAGACCCATAATTTGTTACAGAAACACCATGTTCCAGTGATCCATGTACAAACAATGGCACGTGTGTTGATATCGGAAGTAGTTATAATTGTTCATGTGTAGATGGTTTTCGTAGTAAACACTGTGAAGGTTAGTTAATTTTTAAAATATCCAAAAGAAAATCATTCTTAATGAATGTGTTTAAATATGATTTTAAACATGAAAAGTATGACGTAAAACGGAAATGTAATGACCACCATTATTCATCATTTCATTAATTCTTATTTTTATATTTGAACTGTACCATTGAGAGTGTATTAAGGATTCTATTTAGTTTCAATATTGAAACTGTATTTATAAAGATAATGTCTTTCCAAATTGTTATAGATAACTAATTAAATTAACTGGCAATTTTGCACTGATCGTACAAAGTCATTTCTAGGGTATTTAAGTGTTTAAGCGTTTCTTTAGGTATAATTTCGGGATTTCTAAATTTGCGAAAACATTTATCTACAATGACACCCCTTAAATTTAATAAAGTAAAATAGTAGTGAGCAACAGACTGAAACAAAAACTCATCGATATAAAAGACCCTTAATTGTGTTAACATCTTTTATTTTAAGTTTTTTAATGTTGTCTGTAACCCACTAAAGATTTGCATTGTTCAATCATGCATGCATGATAAGTCTATGAACAGGAACACATGTTTTTCTTGTGAAATCAAAAAGAAATTGTACATGTTTATATTTTTCTAGTGTGGATTTTTGCAAGCAATACTGATATTACGTAGATTCAAATTAAAATGAAAGAAATCAAAAACATTTTGTGTTTTAGATACGCCTTGTTCCAAATCGCCTTGTCTTAACGAAGGTAAATGTATAATTTCCAATGGTAACTACACATGTGATTGTAAGGGCGGTTATGGTGGGCACATATGTGAAGGTAAGACTTTTCAACACGAGTATTACATATTCATAATGAATTCTTTAAAGCATAGGCTCTTCATGATGATTCCAATATTGGCTTAGATAAAAAAGGGGTTGGTCCGGCATTTTGAACATATTCAATCTTACTGATCAAAAACGTTTGCTACTGTCATTTAAGACATAATTGATTTTAGGTTTAAAAAGGCTTGTTTCTGAGAACCATAACTACAGCCAATTAATATAATTCTGTTACTTTGTTATCTTTTTTCACAGTTATAAAGAATAAATATTTTTACTCTGTATAGTGACGCCTTGCACAAGTTCGCCTTGTTTACATGGAGGTCGCTGTATTGAACTGGATGGTAGTTACGCCTGTCTGTGCAGACCAGAATATCACGGTGAACAGTGTCAAGGTAGTTATCTAATTACACCTTCTACCACTTTATGTTGCGTGGTCATCGGGAAACATTAACACATGTTTAAGGTTTTCCAATGCTTCTAATATTTAAAAGAACCACACAATAAGACCATAAATTATTTATTTTATATAACAATATGTGTATTCGATTAAAAACTTTGTTGTCAAACAGTCAAAAAAGGGACAATTTTATTCACGTGTGAAAATCTGTTGTTCAAGCATTTACTTCTTAAAATGCTGTCGGCATTTACATGTAACTTCTCTAAAACACCAATTATTGTATTTGTAAAATAGAATAACTAATTAAATTAATATATATAGACGTTAGGTTAACCCAACACACAAAGAACAGTATATCCGTTTACAAGGTCCATAATTTGTTATAGAAACACCATGTTCCAGTGATCCATGTACAAACAATGGCACGTGTGCTGATAGCGGAAGTAGTTATACTTGTTCATGTGTGGATGGTTTTCGTGGTAAAAACTGTGAAGGTTAGTTAATATAAAAAATATCCAAAGAAAATTATTCTTAACGAATTGGTATTTTTAAATATGATTTTAAACATGAATAGTATGAAGCACGACGGAAATGTAGCAACCACCGTAATTTATTGTTTAATTAATTAGCATGGAGAGTGGATTCATGAGTCCTTGAATTTCGATAAAAAAGCTGTGTTTATAATAAAATGTTATCCAATAGAAAATAAATGTATTTAGATAACTTATAAAATAAACTGGCAGTTTTTCACTGATCGTACAATGCCATTTCTGTGGTATTTTATTGATGTTTGAGCGTATCTATGTGTATCCTTTCCGGGTTTCTAAATTTGCGAAAACATTTATCTACAATAAAATCCCTAAAATGTAATACAGTTGAACAGACCGTTGTCATTTGCTGTTGGTTGCACTTGTCAAAAAGTATATACATGTACATAATTTCAAGGTAATGTGTTTTAGAGGAAGTGTGCAAATAGATACACATCCTAATATAAGACCATTTTTTCGTCAATTTTCAATAGTTTAAGTCGTGATTAGCTCTCTCGCTCTCTCTCTCTCTCTTTCTCTCTCTCTCTCTCTCTCTCTCTAGCAATTAAGATATGGCTTGTAACTTCTTGCACACATGATCATCGCATGAACAAAATAAATTGTCTCTGATGAGAGTAGATAGTAATTGTACTTGCTCTTGTTTATGTTTTTCGAGTTGGTATATTTGTAATCAGAACCGATTACACGCGTATGATATTGAAATGACAAGTTCAACTTTGTGTTTTAGATACGCCTTGTTCCACATCGCCTTGTCTTAACGAAGGTAAATGTATAATTTCCAATGGCAGCTACACATGTGATTGTAAGGACGGATATAGTGGACACATTTGTGACAGTAAGTCTTTTTTAAGTTTAATTTTTATTTTTTTTGCAGACAGGCTTATAGTGGTGCCAATAATTGCTTACATAAGATATGACTTTATAACATAACGCATTTAGAATATTGTCAATCGTACTGCATCAAAACAAGAAACAAGTTTGCTGATGTCATGAATGACGTCATTGGCTTTAGATTTAAAACATTTTAGTTTTTTGAGAACCATATCTTCAGTTAATGGATATAAAACTGGTTTGGCTTCTTTCTTTTTGTGGACGTTTACAGTGTGCAATTCTTGTTCTGTATAGTGACGTCTTGCACAAGTTCGCCTTGTTTTAATGGAGGTCGCTGTATTGACGTGGATGGAAGTTACTCCTGTCTATGCAATCCAGGATATAATGGCGAAACGTGTCAAGGTAGAAATCTGATTTCTATTTATACGTCTTTTCGCTAAATTAGCATCTGGAAACATAATAGGATTTCACTGCTTTTTGGAATATTTGAAATAACAACAAATAATAATATATCATTACATTTTTCATAATTTAAAAACATAAGTTTTATTTTCTTAGTTGATTTTAGCGATTAAATGCTGCGATTCCAATTGAGAATGAGAACGGCATATATATAACAAAACTATAGAAAGTATTAATGAGTTGCTGATAAACTTAATTTAATAGAAAATGTGTTGTTTCGGCATTTACTTCTTTAAATCTAAAAAATGTCGTTACAATTTAAAAAAGTTATTAGTGGTGCTCTGTAGTCAATTAAAGATATGCATTGTTACATCATACACACATGATCAGTTTATGAACACGAACAGATATTTCCCTTGTGGAAGTAGTCAGATGTTGTACCTGCTAATGTTGATGTTTTTCCAATTTGGATGTGTGCAAGCAATACTGATTTTACGTAGATTCCTTTTAAAATGAATTAATACCAAAACTATTTCGTGTTTTAGATACGCCTTGTTCCACATCGCCTTGTCTTAACGAAGGTAAATGTATAATTTCCGATAGTAACTACACATGTGATTGTCAGGACGGATACAGTGGACACATATGTGAAGGTAAGACTTTTCAAGTCGAATAATACATTAGTTGAGATTTGAATACATGCCTAAGTTTGGGCAAGGTGTGCTCTGTGTTGGGGAAATTTTGTTTCAAAACTGAATAACCATGATACCCCTATGAATAAAGTCTAGAATACGATCCTTAAAATTAAAGGAAAAAATAGTAAGACAAAGGTCCATCACTGACAAGATGGACAAGACTTATTGAATAAGATATATCAAACAAATTAACTGAAAACTTTTCAAAGCACTCCTCTGCTGAAAATTACCATTCCGATTTTCAGCGAGTCAAATTTAAATAAGAAAAATCTAAACTTGATTTTCAATCCAAAAATTTATTTGCAATAAACCATTTTTTTGGAAGAACAATTTCTATAAACAAATCAAACGATACAGCATCTGGTCCAGATGAAATACCTTATCAACTGCTTCAACCTCGTCTACAGTCTTCTTTACAATGTCTTTTAAACAGTATTTGGGAAACGGGTGACTTACCTTCTATTTGGAAAATGGCTATCTTTGTACCCACTCCAGAACTAGGTAAGGATCACTCGAAAGTGTCAAACTATCGGCCTATAGCCCTTACAAGTTGCGTCTGTAAGACCGTAGAAAGGATGATTAATGATCGCCTTGTCTGGTTTATTGAATCCAATAATCTTAAATCAAATATACAGTGTGGATTCCAACATGGACGAAGTACCGTGGACCATTTGGTATGTTTTGAAACGTTCATTCGAAACGCCTTTGCCAAAAATAAACATGTTGTTTCTATTTTTTATAAAGTTCGGGTTAATTCCACATTATCGGAACCTTTTAAACAAGAAATTGCTGTCCCGCAAGGTATTATTTTTTTATCTGTTACTATATTTAGCATTAAAATTAATAGTCTGGCTAAAGTCTTGAAAGATAATATTGACGGTTCTATCGATGTTGACGATTTCCTCATTTGTTATCGGGGAAACGTATGAATAATATTGAACGTCAACTTCAGTTATGTTTAAATAGAATAGAGAAATAGGCAATGGAAAATGGATTTAAATTCTCCACTTCCAAAACTGTTGGTATTTTTGTAACAAAATAAAAAATCATCCTGACCCCAAACTTACATTGTATAATAACCCTATTAAAATTGTGACAGAAACTACTTTTCTTGGTTGATATTCGACTACAAACTTACCTTTATTCTCCATATCAAAATGTTAAAAACTAAGTGCCTTAAAGCCCTCGATATTTTAAAAGTCGTATCCAGCACTGACAAGGTTGCGGACTGCGATACATTCCTGAGTCTACATAGATCGCTAATTTGATCGAAATTAGATTATGGTTGTTTTATTTATGGTTCAGCTCGCAAGTTATATGTCAAAATCCTTGATACCTTTCACCATCAAGGGTTGCGACTATGTCTTGGAGCTTTTAGAACCGCGCCTGTAATAGTTTATATGTGGAAGCAAAGAGCCTTCTTTGAATCAAAGACGAATTAAGCTCGTTTGCAATATGCAACAAAACTTAAGGCTTATTTTACCAATCCTGCTCATGACTGTGTTTTCAAACCTTTTTATAAACAAATTTTCGATAGTCATACAAACAAAAGTAAACATTTTTGCCTACGAATTGAATTTCATTTGTATAGATGAAATTGAAATTCCTCACAATCCTCCATGGTTAAATCCTAAACGAGTATTTATTTATGATTATCAAAAATATAAAAACTCTGACACAAAACTTTTGATCATTGAGCACCATGTTGCAGAGGTTAAATCTTTCTATCCTGATCAAAGTTCAATTTATACGGACGGATCGAAGAACGGTGATAAAGTGGCTTCAGCCGCTGTCTTCAGAGAGCGAGTTGAAACTCGCCGTCTTCCTTCTGCTTTTTCCGTATTAAGTGCAGAAGCCCAAGCCATTCTTGTTGCACTAAAAATTGGTGCTTCAGCAGTGGAGGATAAATTTCTTGTCTGCTCTGATTCCTTATCGTACCTTAATTCTATTGAAAATAACAAAGTTAAAAATCCATTTATTTAAAAAAAAATTCAAATTTACAGGTCCTTAAAAAATTTTGGGTAAAGTTGTAGTGTTTTTCTGGATTCCAAGTCATGTAGGAATCCATGGAAACACAGTCGTGGACAGGGAAGCTAGGAGTGCCTTGAATAGTGAAATCATCGACTGTAAACTACCTTTCACTGATTTTAAGTCCCTTATTTTAAAATATATTTATAATTTGCGGCAGATTGGTTGGGATCTTGAAGTAAATAATAAACTTCGTGAGATCCAGCCACTAATTCGCCATACATCTTTTAACACTTCTACATGTCGTAGAGACCAAGTTGTTTTAACAAGACGACACACAATTATATTTTAAATGGTGAACCACGTCCCGAGTGTGTGTCATGTAACAGTCCAGCAAGCATGTCTTGATGGACTGTGTTGACGTGGCCCACATTCAGAAACGTTTCTATATTCTGGATTCTTCTTATAATTCGATTACAACTGTCGCTGGCGACAGTTCTACAGTTCTTAAAGGAAATTAATTTGTACAATATAATATAATAATCTAATACTATAAATATGCTGTTATTTCATATTTTATCATTTTAATCATGTTATTTTTATTTGCATATACCCTCATACTATGGCGTGAGATTATAGTTTTACTATACTTCAACAGGGATGTTTCTAATTTTTGAGCGATATCAATTTATAAAATTGTTCACGTCCTTAATATAGCTGAAATGATGCTTACTGTAAGTTAAACGTTCATCAATCAATCGATCTTGTAAAAGTAAAAAGTAGTTGTTCAAAGCACTGTTAAAGTTTTCCGACTTGAGATATTTATAAGCAAGACAAAGTATAATGATTTCTATCGACATAAAAGTACACAAACAAATTTGTGTGTTTTAGATACGCCTTGTTCCACATCGCCTTGTCTTAATGAAGGTAAATGTATCATTTCCGATGGCAACTACACATGTTATTGTAAGGACGGATATAGTGGACACATATGTGAAGGTAAGACTTTTCAACACGTATATTACAGATTACTTATTTCAAACATAGGCTTCTTCATAGTGATTCCAATGTTTGCTTAGATAACAGAGGACCTTATACAACATTTTCGAAGACAATAAATCTTACTGCTCAATAACGTCTGCTATTTGCATGTATGAGGTCATTGGTTTTAGGTTAAAAAAGGTTTGTTTCTGAGAACCATAACTTAGTCAACCAGAATAATACTTTATTTTGGTTTTTTTTCTACAGTTAAAAACAATAAATATTTTTTGTCCTGTATAGTGACGCCTTGCACAAGTTCGCCTTGTTTAAATGGAGGTCGCTGTATTGACGTGGATAGTAGTTACGCTTGTCTGTGTAAGCCAGGATATCATGGCGAAAAGTGTCAAGGTAGCAGTCTGTTTCACTTTATGTTGAATTCAGTCTGGAAACATATTAAGATTGCAATGATCTTTGAAATTTAAAACAAAACAATATAGTTTGTTATTGCTTTTCTTTATAATTTAGTAATACGAGTTTTTATTTTCCTATTTTAGTTTAGCGATTAAATGATTAGCTTCCATTTTAAAACGTATGCGCATGTGATAAAACTACAAAAAGTAAGACAGTGGTTTCTGATAAATTTTTAATTCAATTAAAGATCTGTTGTTTTGACATTTTCTGTTTAAAGTCTAAAATTAATGTGCATTTAACTCCAGTCAAAATTTTCCTGTTACAACGGCATATCCGTTGTTTCAGTAAAAAATGTTTGTCACAGTCATTTTTTCCGTTGACTCAGTCGAAATTTGTCTGTTACAATGGCGTTCCCGTTGTATCAGTCAAAAAATGCCTGCCATAGACATTTTCTCCGTTGTATTAGACAAAATACGACTGTCACAACGACTGGTAATTATTATTGTAAATTTATTTACAGCGGTCGATTACTATTTTTTACGTGAATTTGTTTTATTAAAATGCGGGGAATTAAACAAAAAATATCTCTTTTAGGAAATTGTGCGTTACGATTACACATATTGTTCAAATAGTAATGTTAAAGATAAATGTATGTTTAAATATATTTGTGTCTAACAAATGAAGACTGCTGAAAATGTAAGTATTTGTACTGTCCTTTTATAAATTGAATTTATCAATGGTTTAATTGGACATCTGGGAAAAAAACCTCATTTAAGGTATAATAAGGATAACCATATATACATATGTACAATAATGTTTCATTAAAACACGGACAAAGTTTATAAAAAATACAGATAATAAAACGCCAATTTCTTTACTCATGTCAGAAACAGTTAGTGTCTTATTAAGTACGTCTACAAACATAAAGGTTTGACATTTTAGTCGTTATATTTTTTCTGCTATTAATTAAAATATTTTAAAAACTCTAAAAGTAATGTTTGTTTTCTTAGCTTCATCTATTGTTGTTTAAATGGATCTGGTAATTTAGTGAAGACAATAAAATTGTACATGTACAATTTAAAGAATAACAAATGTTGTTAATTAGGTTACAGGTAATATCGCCTCGCTGATCAAAGAAAATGTGTAGTAAACATTTTGCGACACCATCCGGTGTTTTCAGCCATCATCCAGAACAAGGGTTAATATTGTGTAATATAATAATGTAATAAATGCATTTATAGTTATGGATGAATGGGTAATGTCTTCTAAAATATCTGCTCAACCTCCCCCCGGTGGTAAATTTTTAACTTTCTACACACAAAACACTCAAAGTGTAGTTTTCTTATTGTCAACATTGACAAGCAATAGAGATCATTAAAATTATTCTAAAGAAATGCCCCAGAAAGACCAGAAGATCTGAATATTATATCGCATGCTACTGAATCGAGTGCGCCGTTTGCTTTTAGTCGTATGTAAAGCACGAAAGATAATAAGCAAGAGAATTAAACTACACAGGGACTTTTAGAATTACTAGCCGATCGGTATAGTTTAATTTAAAAATAGAATAATAACTTAAAAAAATTTTTTAAAAAATGTACTTTTAAGAAAGTTGTACACGTTGTTGATACAATTTTTTCTACTTACTAGTAGTATTTTTATTCATTGCGGTTTTTCATTGCATAGCAGTACCTGTTATTGGTTTGTTGAAAAAAATTATTCTGTAACATCTGTTCGTCTATATCTTCTAATTTTGCTTGGACCAAACTAGAAGGGTTCTCGGTACTCAACCCACAGAACAGCCCAGCGCGTCCCCGGGTGACGGATAGGAAGAGACCTTGTCATTGTAGTGTTTTCAGGTCATAATACGGCAAGCTTGGGTAACGTGTTTGGAGATTGCCACTCTCCTTGCACGATAAAGCCGTCTTTTGTAGATTTCGAAAAAAGTAGGCTAGTTGCAGCCGCTACAAAAGGCTTCATTCTTCGCAGTTCCCAAAACTTCATACCTTTCCAGTGGCATTCTAAATTGTGTTACTTGTGTCCCATCCCAACCCGTTTTCCGTTGATTAACTGTTTGTTAACTTGTTCTTGTCCTGAATATAGCTGAAATACTGCTCGCTGGACGTAAAGCAAACATCCAATTAATCTATCAATCTAGTTTTATCTTGGGAGGTTATAGGAGAACCTTGTGAAACCCTTTGACCTTTGGCAGTGTTCATTTAGGTCAAAGTCGAACACAGCGAGATGTTTGGCTCGAATTCAAGAGCATTGTGTACATTATAGTCTGTCTATCTATTTCGATAATACTAAGATATCATACCGTTTAGTTTGAACTCTAACACATTATTTATCCGATTTCATTACCCGCTTGGACTATTAGTTTACTAAATAAAAATCTTTAGTATATTTGAAAGGAGTAAGTTTTTATAAACTGTTTTAACACACGTCAAATAGTTGTTAAAGAAATAAAAAGACCGTGTGTACAATAATATACTTTAGTTTTTTATTTCAGTTCTGAGTATCGCTTTTCAAAATCTGAACTAGAGAATTATTGTTAATGTTGTTATTAATTACAATAACCAAATACAACACAGGTCGTGTATAGTTCTTTGAAGTGTATTGATTACTCGTGTACATATGCCCAGGGACAAGGTTCGTGGTGTACTCGAACCAGAAAAAACTAACAGAAATCCGATTTTGTAATTCCTTTATTTATATTCAATATCAAAATAATAATTATTTCGTTTTATAATGTAAAAACATATACTTTGATAGAATAAACGAAAAACCCTATCATGCACGCAGGAGAAATCATATAACTGTCTGAATATGGATTAGCCCTGGTATTGATTCGAGGTTGGCTGTATATGTTCAGAGGGGTCGAGGGCCAGTACAGCTGACCGAAAATCGATACAAGGCCAATACAGACGCCACTTCGAAATAATTTTTGTTTGATTCAACAGTCCGTATTACTAGCCAGTCTAACAAATGCAGGAAGGAGTCACGAAATAGCTTACTGATCCAGAAGACCCGAGGGGAGATCTATCGTCTAATATACTTTTCCGTATCACCCTGTGGCTTTTTATATTAGTACAGTGATCAAATATTAATCATCAATATTAATAAATTATAGCCGATTTTACGTATTATTTAATAATATATGTTCTACGATAGAAAAACGATTTACGTTTAACCATATACTAACGACGTACGAACACTAACATCGTTAACTTCTGTAAGCGCGCAAATTTACAAATAAAATCGTACAAAATGTATGGAAAGTTTTGCAAAGGAGGCGATTGCGTATTTGTTTTAGAAACCATGAACTTTAACAGTGTGTTACATAAAATTCAGTTTTCCTTTTCCGGCGACACCGAAACTGCCAAACACAATTATATTTCTGTATACTTTACTTACAACTGCTCACCGGACATGCATAGAATGATTTTTCTCGAATACATATTAACTCTAGATTCAGTTTCATTCGTTACTTGTTCTGTGGCACTTTGCCTTTCTATGGTATGATTTTAGAGTCACTTCAGAGACAATTAAAAGTAAACACATTTAAAATGTAGTGCTTGCCTGTAAAACAAAAACGGTTGAAGTTTACTTACAAGACAACCGTCTATAACTGAAAATGTATTTAGGTCCGTAGAAACACGGCAAACTACTAGTTAGTGCTCTAACAAGGAGAAAAGTACACTAACAACATCAAGGATATCAGTAATCATAACAAACAACACATAATGTCAAATAATAATGCATAGTTTTTACCAAACTAAGTTTTTTTTGTAATTTTAGAGATCACAAACAAACACGACTGCATTAACTACACAATAGAAAGTTCCGACTTGTTACATGATAAATTACACAATATTAAAACTTGATCTGGATTAACGATAAAAATCGAATGATACCGCCTAATGTTTAATACACGTAAAGTTTGATCTGTGAGGCGGGATTATCTGTGACATAATTACATGTAACCACATGTGTCCTTCTTTAAATCGGAAGCGCCCCGTGGACCTCAACAACTTTATTATGTTTACTAAATTACCTGATATTTTAAAACAAACATGATTTGATTTTTTTAATATTATATTTAAAATATCTAAACATATTTATACTAACTATAAAAGTAAAATAAAAAATAAGCGATGTCATCATATTTTGTTTAACTTTGCAGAAAATATTACTATAAAAATGTAGAAGATAATAAGATTTCTAAATAGATGTTTTTTAGTTAAATTCCAAACATTTTCATAAAATAACTTGATTTAGAAAATAAATCGACCGGTGTAACAACAATAAAAAAAATATAAATACCAGGCGTTAAAACATTTGTAATCGTAAAGTGTGCGAGAGCACAATTTCTTAATAGAGATTCTTGTTAAATTCCGAACAATGTCATAAAACAAATTGAATTAAAAATACATGTATTAATCGACCGCTGCTAATAAATTAACAATAATAATTACCAGGCGTAATCTCTAATACAATGGAAAAAATGACTGCGACAGACATTGTTTTACTGATACAACGGATACGGCGTTGTAACAAATTTAGGGTGGAGGTATTTGTAGGCATTATTGATCCATGGAGATTCTTGTTTTAAAAGAAATACAAATTCAATTTTTTATTTTAAGGTACGCCATGTTCCACATCGCCTTGTCTTAACGAAGGTAAATGTATTACATCTAATGGCAGCTACACTTGTCATTGTAAGGATGGATATAGTGGAGGCATATGTGAAAGTAAGAGTCTTTATTGCTTTTAATGATCTATTTAAAGATTTTTGCAAATCTAATCATACAAAAGGTATTTCATAATATAAAGCAGTTTCGAACATCACCAATTTTACTGCATCAAAAACTTTAACCATTGTCATTCGTTGTATATTTAAAACATTTTGTTTTTTAGAACCATAACAATAAATTAATTTCTGCCTTTGTGTTTTCGTCAAAGAACAATTATACTGTATAATTACCTTTTGGCATTGCATAGCGACGCCTTGTACAAGTTTCCCTTGTCTAAATGGAGGACGGTGTATTGACATGGATGGCTATTACACTTGTTTGTGCACGCGGGGATACAATGGCGAAAAGTGTCAAGGTACCAACTTAAACCTTTTTTCCACTTCTTGCATGATTATATACAAATATACTAAAACTCGGGTGCCGTGTAGTCAATGTAGTTAGCTATAGTATAATGACTAGCGGCCCGTCAGCATTGGGGTGTTAAACAACAGTTTAATTTCGGTCAAGGTGTTCGCGTTTTAACCTTTATTGACCAGACTTGACAGTTTTAGATCGCGAGTCCGTACCCCGACGTCACGATATATATGGAAACCATCTATACCGTGGCGTGACTTTTGTTGCTTCATACATTTACTTTCCACAACTGAATATTAATGTAGGATTCTGTGATTCAAAAACACACAGTGGTCAGAAGACTCGATAAGAAGACATTAGACAGAAATAAACATATATAAAACTGGGGGAATAATTATAACATGTTCGCAAAATAAATTTTTATTTTCCTTATTGATTTCATATCCATAAAAGGACGTCTTGTTTTCTTGTAGAAACACCCTGTTCCAATAATCCTTGTATAAACAATGGCACGTGTTACGAAAGCAATAGTAGTTACATTTGCTCATGTTTGGATGGTTTTTACGGTGACAAATGTGAAGGTTAGTACTACATCTTTGCTACTTTTTCAACATGAATCCTTTATGTTTAAAAAAGTCATTTTTAGAACAAAGTGTGTGATTATTATTTGGGTATTTATCGTTTGCATATTGTTATTTTTAATGTTGTTTGTCGTATTGAAGGAAATAACATCGTCTTAATTGTTTTCCTTTTAGAGACCGCCTGTTCAAGCTCCCCGTGTAAATTCAATGGAACATGTGCAGTGGTGGGCAATAATTTTGCTTGTTCTTGTCCAAAGGGATATTCTGGTATACAGTGTGAAGGTAAAGACATTTTATACATGTTTATGAGTAGAAGTAGAGGAACATTCTGATAAAGTCATTGTCCTCAAGCCTGTTTTAATATTTTACAAATTGTAGATATACCTTTTTCAGGTTAGTTATAGTTTTGTTGTATCAAGATTTTCCTTTTTCAAGCGTAGTGTTATCGCTTCAGGTGACACTTATTGGTAAACAAATGTTACTTACACAATAAATACACGGCTATCATAGGATGTCTGCGTGTTTTCTTAATATCAATTCGCTAGTATATTCTAGTTGATTTTTATGTTTGTTTTTTTTTTTTCAAGTGACGCCTTGCACCAGTTATCCTTGTTTACATGGTGGTCGATGTATTGACGTAGATGATAGTTACGCTTGTTTGTGCAAACCAGGATATCATGGCAAAAACTGTCGAGGTATTAACGGTTTTTTGCCTAATTTAGAAATAACATCATTTTGAAGACCCGCCTGTTCAAGCTCCCCGTGTAAAATTCATTTTGTTCCATTTAATGTTACAACTACATATGCATATGGTATTCTTGTTTTTCTTTTGCATTGCTGTCAATATTTTAAACAATTTACATTTAGTGCAAAATCACTTGATTTCATCTTATTTCTTATTTTATTGGCTGCGTGTTTTAAATACAAATAAATTTATAAAATATTGACATCTTCTGCAAAAAACTCCATCCACTTAGCAACACGGTGGAATAAAATACTGTCCAAAATTGAAACTATATCATATTAAATTGATCGATATTCATACATAAAACGATCATTTTATATATTAGAGTTCATTCAAAAGTCAAATTTGCAACGGTATAAATTATAGGATAAAACTAACACGATTACATGTCCATGTATATCAAACATCAAAAATTTTTATTTTCTAGATACTCAATGTGGATGCTCCCCATGCAAAAACAACGGCACATGTGAAGTGGTTGACTCTGGATTTCATTGCTATTGTATGAAAGGATTTTCAGGAACGCAGTGCGAAGGTATAGACTTCTGGGACTGTCTAAATTAACTGGAACTGGATTACTGCTGATGATCTCGAAGCTTTGTCAAAATTGATAATCGGGCATATTGTTAACAATTTTATTAAAATGTTTATTTGCAAATGCATCCTTTTGGCTTTTGTAAAAATAAATAAATCTAATAGAAAATACGGTAACGATTTATAAAGTAATAAAATTATTACCGTGCTTATAATGTCTTATATGCGAAACAAAACATAATCTTTAAATTAACATAAGATTAATATTTAGATGCGACATATATGTTATGTCTCAGAGAGCGTCTTCCTTACCATATTTTCCATAAAAAAACTGATACTTGCTTTTTCTTAATTAAGGACTTATTGATTTGAAATTCTTTATGACCATCGAACAATCGCCTTATGTTCTTAGAAAGGATTGCCTTTGACTTGTTACCTATTTAGCAAAGGAAAAGGGTATCAACAGGACTTGGTTGATCTTAATGCTAAATTTATCTTATAATGACGTTTTGTTTATTTTTAGAACCATAACTACAGTAAATGGATATGAAATTCTTTCTTAGTTTTTTTTTCGTTGACCTTTATAGGGTCACAATGTTTGTTCTTTACAGTGACGCCTTGCTTAAATCACGCATGATCAGTTTATGAGCACAAACTTCTGACTGTTTACTTTGTTAAAGGTAAAGTTCCACTTGCTCCTTTGTGTTTTTCGAGTTGAAATATTTATAAACATTCTGATTTTACTGTTATTTCTATTAGAATTAAGGTATTCGAGAACAACTTTGTGTTTTAGATACGCCTTGTTCCACATCGCCTTGTCTTAACGAAGGTAAATGTATAATTTCCGATGGTAACTACACATGTGATTGTAAGGACGGATATAGTGGACACATATGTGAAGGTAAGACTCTACAAGACGAATATTAGAATTTAACAATAAATTGTACAAAACATAGGCATCTTTGTGGTAATGGAAATGATGGCTTATATAAGAGAGGACTTCATACAGAATTTTTTCAACATAATCAATCAATAACATAAAAATTGTTACTTTGCTTTTTATGTTAGACACATTTATAAAGAATAAATATCTTTTGTTCCGTATAGTGACGCAGTGCACAAGTTCGCCTTGTTTGAATGGAGGTCGATGTATTGACATGGATGGTAATTACGCTTGTCTGTGCAAGCCAGGATTTAATGGCAAAGTGTGTCAAGGTATCAACCTGATTATATTTTGCACGACTTAATGGTGCTACGTAATGTTGCATGCAGATCTAAAAATCAAAAGGACACGTTTTTAGCTCACCTGGACCGAAGGTCCATGTGAGCTTTTGCTATCACTTGGCGTCCGTCGTCCGTCGTCTGTCGTCCGTCGTCCGTCGTCTGTCGTCCGTCGTAAACTTTTTCAAAAATCTTCTCCTCTGAAACCACTGGGCCAATTTTTTTCAAACTTGGCCACGATCATCCTTAGGGGTCCTAGTTTCAAGTTTGTACCCAGGGTGTTGATCAACAGACAAATATGGCCGCTGTTACTAAAAATAGAACATTGGGGTCAACACAGGTTTTTGATCATTATCTAAAAAACTATAATAGCTATAGAGAAAACCGTTACTTCAAATTGATCAGCACATTAAGGATTACAATAGTTGCTATTAGTGCGAAGTTGTGTATTGGCGTCTTGTAGGAGTTATTGCCCTTTTTTGACGATTTTTGTCAAAATTTTTGGTATTTACAATATAACCTGAAAACTATACGAGGTAGAGTGAAACTGTAAATGTCAAAAATGATCAGCAATAAAAGCCCTACAATTCACTTGATTGGTCTGAAATGTCAGATGACTCCTTATATGAGTTATTGCCCTTAAATGGTAATTTTTTATGAAATTTTCCGTTTTTGTCCTGTAACTGGAAAACTATAGCAGCTAGATTGAAACTGTAAATTGCACAAATGATCAGCAATAAAGACCCTACAATTCTTTTGATTGGTCTGAAATTGTCAGACAATTCCTTAAATAAGTTATTGCCCATAAATGACAATTTTTTATGAAATTTTCCGTTTTTGTTCTGTAACTTAAAAACTGTAACAGCTAGAGTGAAACTGTTAATAGCAAAAATGATCAGCAATACAAGCCCTACAAATTACTATTAAGTCTGAAATTGTCAGATGATTCCTTATAGGAGTTATTGCCCTTAAATTGCAATTTTTTTATGAAATTTTCCGTTTTTGTCCTGTGACTTAAAAACCATAACAGCTAGAGTGAAATAATAAATTGCAAAAATGATCAGCAAAAAAAGCCCTACAATTCATTTAATTGGTCTGAAATTGTCAGATGACTCCTTATAGGGGTTATTGCCCTTAAATGACAATTTTGTTATGAAATTTTCCATTTTTGTCCTGTAACTTGAAAACTATAGTAGCTAGATTAAAACTGTAAATTGCACAAATGATCAGCAATAGAAGCCCTACAAATGATTGCTTAGTCCAAAATTGCAAGATGACTCTTTATAGGAGTTATTGCCCTTTCATTATGAATTTGGACAAATGAACAGTTTTTTAATTATAAATTAGTCTATAACACACCTATTAGTAGAGTAAAACTGTAAATTTCTAAAGTACACTAAAGGACAATGCCTAAAAACCATTTAATTTTCAGAAATTGTCGATGGCACCTTATAGGAGTTATTGTAATTAAAAAAAATTTTGAAGAAATGTTTAGTTTTTGCACAGTAACTTAAAAGCTACAACAACTAGACTGAAACTGTTAATTTAAAAAATTTTAATATAGTTTAAGTCATTTGGATTCCAGGTGAGCGATTACAGGCTCCTGGGAGCCTCTAGTTATTGTTTTAATATTTATAAAATTAAAACATGTATATCTTTAAATAATTCTCAATACATTGTATTATCGACCTGGCATTTGTTTGAAAAAAAAAATAGTTTCCATTTTTTGAATATTTATTTTCTAGTAAAATTTGATTTTGATGTTCTGATGATCTATTTAAAACAATGGCACTTAACGAAATAGTTATAATAGTTAGCGTTAAGATGGTTTCTTTGGTAACAAATGTTATGGTTTGTAAAGTTTTTCTTATGATAAATTAATGAATATCTTAAAAAAATACAAACGTGTTTGAACGATGTTGATAAATATGATGTGCAAAAGATAGAAATATGACAACTAATATTCTGCGTTATTTCATTTTAGAAACCCCATGTTCAATCTCCCCATGTAAATTCAATGGAAGTTGTGATGTATTGGAAAATAGGTTTGTTTGTTCTTGTGCAAAAGGATATTCAGGGGCACATTGTGAAGGTAAAGTAATATAATTGGTGTAAAATAGATGCATGCAATCATAGGAGAACATTATGAAAATGTTGACAGAATTACACGTGGCCTCTATACCTACATCATTAATTGGATGTGGTTTTACGTTTAACGAATTTAGCTATATTTAGTACAAAAAAGGTTAAACACATTAAATCAACGTAAAAAGAGGTGGGCAATGGGAATACAATTTTGACTGCCATTGGAAGAATATTGAGTATAGCGTAGGAGCGGGGAATGAAGCTTTAGTAAAAGAGGGTTTCCCTCTCCGCCACCTGGGGACACGCTGGGCATCTCTATGAGTCGAGCACAGTTCATGAACACAAACAAGTGTTCCTCGAGCAAAAGTAGCTATACTTGCTACTGTTTATAGCTGTATAAGGTTGAGGTATTTATAAGCATTATGAATTCGTGAAGACTCCTGTTAAAGTAAACGAAATACAAATACAATATCTTATGTTTAGATACTCCATGTTCCACATCGCCTTGTCTTAACGAAGGTAAATGTATTATATCGAATGGCAGCTACACTTGTGATTGTAAGGATGGATATACTGGACAAATATGTGAAAGTAAGAGTCTTTATTGCTTTTAATGATCTATTTAAAGATTTTTGCGATTGTAATCATACAGAAGGTATTTCTAAATATAAAGCAGTTTCAAACTTTCAAACATCACAAATTTAACTGCTTCACAACCTTTAACCATTGTCATTGGTTGTAGTTTGAAATATTTTGTTTGTTAGAACCATAACATTAAATTAATTTCTGCCTTTGTGTTTTCGTGATAGAACAATTAAACTGTATAATTAACTTTTTGCATTGCATAGCAACGACTTGTACAAGTTCCCCTTGCCTAAATGGAGGACGATGTATTGACGTAGATGGTTATTACGTTTGTTTGTGCACGCCAGGATACAATGGAGAAAATTGTCAAGGTACCAACTTAAAACTATTTTGTTCTACGACTTGCATGATTGTATACAAATATACTAAAACTCGGGCGCCGTGTAGTCAATTTAGGTAGCCATCCTATAATAATTAGCGGGAAGTCAGTTTTGGGAATGTGAATAGCAGCCTTAGTTCGGCAAGGTGTTCTCGTTTCAAACTTTAATTGAAAGGAATTGACAGTTTGCGATCCGCAGATCGGTACTCCGTCGTCATGATATAGCTGGAAACATTCTGAACAGTGGCGTATATCACATAAAACAAATCTTTATTTTTTTATACATGTATTTAACTCAATTTAACATTATGGTTTACATGCTTGTATTGATCTGACCTTATATCATTCACTTTTTGTCTTAAAATGTGAAAAACATTCTTTGTTCATTATATAGATGTAATACTAATTTTATAATATATATGAATACCGTACTGCAATAAAATATTTAAAATTTTATCAAAAATGCTCAAAAAATAATTAAGTATTTTTTGCTGATTCAGACATTTACGGTTTAAAATTGATTATTAATAGAGGATTCTTTGCTTTAACAACACACAACAGTCAAAAGTATCGAAAACAACACATTAGACGATAATGAACATGAAAGTAAAGTAGGTGAATAAATATAACATGTTTGCAAAACAAATGGTTAATTTTGTTATTCGCTTCATATCAATAAAAGGACATCTTGTTTTCTTGTAGAAACACCCTGTTCCAATAATCCATGCATAAACAACGCCACGTGTTATGAAAGCAATGGTAGTTACATTTGCTCATGTTTGGATGGTTTCCACGGCGACAAATGTGAAGGTTTGTATAGTAGGACCTCACGGTATCGATCTATTTATTAATCCACTTATTTTCGTCAACCATAAACAACATAAATAATCAAACTTATCTCGGTTTCCTTCTTTGTTTTATCCACTGATATTACTAGTCTCTCTAGTTCGCCAATTCTGATTGTTATCATATTTTATCATGTTTTTAAAATTTAAATTTTTTCGGCCATGTTTAAAATTAAGTAGATCGATACAACCGGGTTCCTATATACTACATGTTTCTTTCTTATTCAACATGAACCCTTTTTTTTCAAACCGTTTTCAGAACAAATTGGTGATCATTATATGGTATATATCGTTTAAAGATTGTTATTTTTAGATGTTGTGTGCCTAATTGGAAGAAATAACACCGCATCGCCATACTTATTTTCATTTTAGAGACCGCCTGTTCAAGCTCCCCCTGCAAATTCAATGGATCATGTACTATGATTGACAATAGTTTTGCTTGTTCGTGTCCAACAGGATATTCTGGTGTGCATTGTGAAGGTAAAACATTAAATAAATTTTTATGAGTAAAAGTTGAGGAACATTCTAATACAATTTTTGTCTTTTTGATCTATTTTGAGCAATTTGTATATATATATACCTTTTGCGAATAAGTTATAGTTTTGATGGATCAAGAAATTTTTTAAACGCAACGTTGATTGCTTCAGGTGACAATAAATGTTCAACAATTATTACTTATACAATTCATACACGGCCATCATAGCATGTTTGCTAATTGTCTTAATATCTTTGCAACACTAAACACTAGTTTATTTTCATGTTTTTAAGTGACGCCTTGCACTAGTTATCCTTGTTTACATGGTGGTCGATGTATTGACGTAGATGATAGTTACGCTTGTTTGTGCAAACCAGGATATTACGGAAAAAACTGTCAAGGTAGTAACGTTTTATATTTTCCATTCAATTTTGTCAACTACATAAAAAAAATTTCGATTTATGTGTTTGCTTGCTTTAACAGTTTACCTTTAATACAATATCACATGCTTTTATCTTATTTAATTGACAGGGTGCTGTTTATACAAATAAATTAAATGAATGTTCTTAGTACTTTTTATTTATAAAATATAGGTTCTCCTGCACTTGGTCGCTAAAAATTCGGCCACTTCTCATCACGGCGAAAACAATACCTTTTTCGGACGTCTTTAAGGTTTTAAGTGTTTTTGTTGCCAAAATTGAAACTATATCTCATAAACCTGCATTGATAATTTACACAAAACGATCATGTCATAGTATTTTTTCTCAGAAAATGTCAAAAAGACAAAATATTAATTATATGAATAATACTATTAATACTATTTCGATATGAAACAGGAAGTCTTTATTAATTGGTTTGTAGTCAACACACATTATTTACATAGGCAAGAAATTTGAATTATACAAAGCAAAATCGACAAGTTTAAATGACAAATAACGAAGTACATATATATCAAATTACATATATTTTTATTTTGTAGATACTCACTGTGGAAGCTCTCCATGCAAAAACAACGGCACATGTGAAGTTCTGAAGTCTGGATTTAATTGCTCGTGTATCAAAGGATTTTCAGGAGCACATTGCGAAAGTATAAACTTCTTTTACAGCTTAAATGTCTTTAATTTGAGCTGGATTTCAGATGCTGAAATTTTTCTGAAGGCTCTTTGTCTGTTGTATAAATAAATAAATATAATAGAAAATACAGTGAAGAATTATGAAGTTTTTAAATTATCAGCCTGCTTGTAATGTGTTATCATAATCTTTTAAATTAACTTATGAGTAATGTGTAGATAATTTTTATACACCATATCGTCTTCTTTCTATTATTTTTCAATAATAACTAATACTTGCATTTTTCAATTAAGAATTTATTGAGTTGTTATTCTTTATGACGAGGAATCGCCAGATTTTCATAGCAAGGAAGTTGCCTTTGGCTTCTAACCTATTTAACAAAGGAAACTACGCCTACACTATCATGTTTAGAGACAAGGACTGTTTTCTATTACAAACCATCTACATGCACTCGTGTAGCTTTAATTTGTTTATATATTTTTTCTTGTTCGTAGTCTATGTTTTTATCCATCTTTTGTCAATTTTTATTAGTATTCAATTCTAAAGTCTGTCAGATTTCTTCCATTTTATCTGGTCAAAAACTAAAATTGCTTATCCTTTTGTTTTATCTTATATCTGGATAAGACTTTTACGTGTAACATGTCTTGAGAAAAGCACAGAGAAGCAGTAATTTTTCCTTATTTAGGACAGATATGTGCAACAACACAATATAATTATGTGTACAAATTGTATTGAAATCGAGATACTATTTTACACTTTTTCTCAGGAACAACAGTTTTTCGACAGAGGGTAAGTAACCTAGTATCTTTCCGTTGCTTCCAGTTGCCCATCAACAGAGAAATAATACTTTGCTCTAAATTCTATTCATGACAATAAAACATGACAGAATTATCGTTACAGATAACCTCTGTGATCAATCAGTATGTCTAAATGGAGGAAAGTGTGAGCTGAATGAAGGTGTTATTACTTGTTCCTGTTTTCCTGGGTTTACTGGTGTCCGGTGTGAAGGTAGGTAGTCATGTTGGCAAAGAACTTAGATGCAATATTTATGTTATTTGTGAATAATGCACCGTGCTATATAATGACGTAAATCAGACTATTGAATAAGCAAAAAATTTAAGGATCTGTTCAATCTTTCGGAACAACTGATATCACCAACCATTTCATTACAAGGGTTTGTGTTGTTTTTTTGTTCCTTGTTGTATTTTTGTTTTGTATTATGCCTCGGTTTCTTCGTATTTGCCTTATTGTTCTTCAGTCACACCATGTACTGTTTCCCCTTGTCTCAACAATGGCCGCTGCATAGTATCAGACGGCAGTTATGTCTGTTTATGCCCAGATGGTTTCTATGGAAACATTTGCCAAGGTGAGATATTGTAAAGTTAAACTATACATTTTCTTTATAGATTGATTAGATTAGATTGATCATTGTTATTTAATTGTTTTATAAATCTAGGTATTCTGCACATGCGTATGATAAATATATTAATAAAGACTTTATAAATATGCACTAAATATAACGTTATATTGTGTAACAAACAATATTCAATTGTTCGCATCAATAATTATATCGCAAGATTGCATAATGATTTAATTTAAAGAAATTGGACATATTCACAAAGCTCAATTTCAGAAACACCTTGTTCTAAATCTCCATGTCTTAATAATGGAACATGTAACGTGAAACCACCATGTACTAATGGAACATGTGATGTAAGAATGAACAAGTTTAGCTGCTCATGCCAACAAGGATTCTATGGCGATAATTGCGAAAGTAAGTCATGTATTCGTTTTGTCTATGGCGATGAGGTTTCGTTTTGATTTTTTCACAATTCATATTTATATAGAACTTCGCATTAAGCTGTGCATATATTAGAAATTTATCATGCTACAACTATTAAACTATTTATTGTAATAAAGCAAGAACCGAAAGTCAATGGAAGATTGCCAATCCGGATGCAGGAAAACATGCACATAGAAATCAAAAACATCAAAATGGGTAACCCGAACAAGATATTGATACTTTATCCAAATGCAGCAATAGTCAATTAAGTTTAATTAAGAACAATGTGAACAAACCAGAAAATATTTCAAAGATATCTTAGAAAGACGCGGGAAACAAAACACAACGCTGTCATAATTTATAACTTATATTACAGCCTCTGTCTGTGATAGCTTACCGTGCATTAATGGTGGTTCGTGTTTACTACTATTGGACAATTACCAGTGTTTATGTCCAGATGGGTATTCTGGAGATCAGTGTCAAGGTTGGAGAATATACACTAAATAAGTCTAGGGGTAAAACCTCATAGCTTGTTAAATGTACATATTAAATAGTAAATTATTAAATTCAGTATGCTACGTTTAGTGTTATATTTTGTTTTAGGTTCGTTCAGAAATCGTTAAATTTTTATCCGTTATATTCTCTTATTTAGATCACCACATGCGTCACATAAATTTAAATAAGGCAATCATAAAAAATGCACTTGCCATACGATCCTAGGACAAATCATACAACTCGCTGATTACGATATTTATGCACTCGTCTCTAGACTAAGAATTATTAATTTTCAAATAGTCGGTAAACTTCTCAATGAATTACACACGTCGTTAGTGTTTCTTTGACAGGAGTTTATAGACAACATTTTGATGTCTTATTTGCATGTTACTTGCAGTCACGCCATGTACACATAATCCGTGCCGCAATAATGGAAGTTGCTTTCAGCAACATAACAGCTTTGTATGTGCTTGCAAGAATGGTTATTCGGGTTACACTTGCCAAGGTATGCCGTATTCAGAATGTTCATTTAAATAACTATCGGTACTTTACAATCAAACCAAACAATAAATGCTGTAAAGAAGGAGACATGCAAACTAGCAGGTTTGCTACCAACAAACAGTAAAATAAAAAATGTGAAAATTTACAAGCATTCAACAAATACTCAATTGCTACAAAGTAGTATGATGTTCTGATATATTATGTTATAAAACGTACATTAAAACAGTTTATAATGACAAAGGTCGTTGTCTTCTAACTGGTACATCTTTTGTATGATTTGACGAATCTTCACAAGTCTAATCCAAGTATCATCATTACATGGCTTTTGTATTGGTAACGATCAAAGTACTGTTGTTTTTTCCTCGTCCAGATTTGTACTTCTTGGAGATTATGTGATAAGGCAGTCATGATATTTTCCAATCGACTACACACATGCGACTTATATTTCAAAAAACATATTTTTTCAAAAATGTAATTTATCTGATTTGCACTCTTTATTTTAGAAACTCCATGTACGAACTCCCGATGTCAACATAACGGAACATGTGTAGTAGTAGAAGATCAGTCCAGTTGTTTATGTCTAGAGGGGTATACTGGAATACATTGTGAAAGTAATTTTTGATAATTATAAAAGATAATAACATGCAGATAAATTCAAACAAAAATAACTTGATATAATGGTATGTACAGTTTCTTCTGATCCATTTGCATTACTTCACATATGGGTTTGCCATTTTAAAATTAATTTCTACCTCAAAATATATTTTAAAAGGATGAAACCTAATTTTGGTTTTTGTTAGATTGTTTTATCTGCAATTGGATTCGATTTTTGTTTCATTACATTTCGAAATCTTCAAATTGTAGCCGGGATACACAAAGTATATACGCAGGTTATTGGCATGGTTAGTTGGCGGGTGGAAAAAATATGAAACCCATTTGACCTAATAGTAAACTCCTTTTTAATAAAAAAAATAGATATAAAATTTGCACACATATGACAGTACTTCTCTGGTATTATTTTTTTTATTCAACTAAATTTCAAACAACGTTGTAAACAATTTCCTATTTGTTAAAGCCAGTTTAGACTGGGGATTCGTACAATAGTTATCCAGTGGCTTTTTCTAAAATAGTGTATTAAGTGTGTATTCTTGGATCATTTGAATCATGCATATGATTATTTTGGATTTGTTTTCATAAATGTGCATTATATTTAAATTTTTATGTACAATCAAGTTATAGTGAGGAAACCAGTTAGACAAATATATTTATATCTATATGTCTTATTTTTCTACGTTTTCAAGTTACTCCATGTGACAGTACACCTTGCATGAATGGGGGTAAGTGTGAATTGGCAGGAAAAGACTACATTTGTACATGCCCTGCGGGATACACTGGAAACAATTGTCAAGGTAAATAACGATCTGCTATCTGTGTAGAGAAATCAGAACTGTTTAATTATTTGAATCATGTACACAGTTCATTTTGCTTAAGAAAAGCACAAAAATGATTAGATATAACATATTGTAACTTGTTGTCATTATAAGCTACGATATTTGAAACTTGCCTGTAGCTTTAACATACGAGTGGACTGAAATATAAAACGGAAACGAATTAGTTCTAGTTAAAATTTGTCTGATTGAACTTAGGAGGAAATGAATTCCAGTCTGGTTTTATTAGATATTGTGATAATGTACCGTAAATAATTTTAAAATTTAGGCTTAAGGCTTAAATAATCCTGAATAATAGATGGTTATTTAATGATATAAATTTTATAGGTTTCTAAAGGTATTGAATAGGTTTACATGTAAGCAGATGTTTTAACGCTTAAGTTAACATCTGTCGTTTGTAAATTTGCGAAATTATTCTTCTTTTTTGTACAAACTATCTCTAAATCGCCGGTGAACTGTTGATGATGGTAAACCACTTCTTACATGCATACATGTCTTCCATAACTCAACCACATTATTTACAATGTCATTGTGAATAATAACACTTGGTAATAATTTGCAGAGAGACAGCTATATATAAAATTATACGGTTCTTGTCATGTTAAAACCGGGCGCCTCGGATTGGTCAAGGTAGTTCGTATACTATTGATCAGGTGGTCTGTCAACACTGAGATTGCGGGTTCGATTCTCACTGCAGGCAGGGTGTACTCGACTCCAATCTTAATTGACAAGGATTGCCAGTTTTCCTACAGCAGGTCGGGGGTTCTCTCCAGGTACTCCGGCTTCCTCCCCCCTTAAAAACTGGACGCCATGAAATAGCTGAAAAACTGTTGAAAGTGGCGTTAAAACACCATTCAAACAAACAAAAAACAATCATGTTAAAACCTTAATTACCACTGCACTGCTTAAGTTGAAAAGAACGTACTTTATTTCAGGTAATAGTAAGAAACATACAGTCTAAAGTTTGTGAACAAATCTTAGATTTTTAAATTTGTTTTCACCTTTTTTTATGACTGTTCAGTTAACTTTGTTGAGCGTGTTTCTGTTAAAGATACGTCATGCACCAGCAGCCCATGTTATAATGATGGTACATGTTTTTCTGTGAAAGGAGGATATGTATGTTCCTGTCGAGAAGGTTTCTATGGAATCCGTTGTCAAGGTAATGCACTGAGTTGTTGATATGTAATTGACGTATAAAAAATGCCTTGTCATTCTTTGCTTTGTAGTTAAAACATTGTAGCCTAATATGACAGTACCAACACATTTTGTAGATCATTTTCGTTGCAACAACGAATTTTGTCTCATTATGTATAAACATTCAGTACTGTTTTATTTATCTGTCTAAACCCTCCGTGGCTTTCATTTTTACCGTCGCCAGCAACTTTATTGGCAACTCTAGTGTACGCTTTTCAATGCATAAAAGAGGACAGTTTATAACATATACGCTTAATCTTTTAAACAATTTAGTAACATACGATTTCATTGCCTTACTAATTAGATGTAATAAATTGTTTTAGATTGTAAGCATTTAAACCTAATTTTGTTTTGAAAACTCCTCCATATATTATTTAGGTATGTTAAAATGTAGGAGTCAAGTTGCATTATCACCTTTTTATATAAAGGTTATAAAAAAAATTGGCATATCGCTATTTAAAGTATTTCCAGAAATGATATAAATACATTAAGGATCAAAACTCAGAGACTGTTAGAACTTATTATCTGTAAATAAAACTATAGACTCCAGCTTACAACGTTATTAAGATCTTTCCCCTGTCCAGGATTTATTGTTTTTCTTCGTATTATTATTATTATTTGCGCAAACGTTTTAAAATTACGAGGTATACAGAAGAACATGTTTGATTTTGATGTTTTGTGACAGTGTCGGAGTTGACACTGCAAAACCAAAAATGTTTCGTTACGGAATTATCTCCTCAAACACCGAAAGACATGTTATTAGAGAACAACTCAGAAACTATACTATATAGAGAAAACTGAAAACTTTAAAATGTTAATGACCTTTTTAGACAACTTTGTGACTTGGCTTTTGCTTAACAATTTTGATAATTCGTATCCCTTGAATGTTTTTATGTCCGTTTATCCTACAACTCACCAACCGTAAGTAGAAAACACCCAGTGTCTTCACTTAATGTCATCCTCGAAGATAATCATAAGGTAAAGTTCAGATGTGACCTCGACCTTAGAGCTTCAATCGTTTTATTACAAGTCATAAACCTTCACAAATAGAAACAGACAACGGGAAATATACTCTAAGATATTCATTTGCTATATTGGGTCACAACTTGTCCGGTCAACTGTTTTTGCATAACAGTCCTTTGCCGCATTTTTCTTACCCGTTTTTTCGCTCGCAACATGAAAACGATAAAAGTAAATATGGTAAACATGTATACTTAAAGTGAGCAGTGAAAAAAGCTGCAATTAGATCCCATAGTCAGAGGACACAGCTTAAGGTCATACCACAACAACAAGTTGACCGTTATAAAAAGTCCTGAACAACCATATATTTTTTTAAATCGGGACGATGCACTTGACTGAAATATGTTATTTTACAACCGGAAGTGGCATTATGTCCTAAACGATCAGGACCACTTTACTTTTTTAACATTAAATTAGAAAACAACAGTTCAAACAGAGTTATCAATATTGTTCGTGTTGCTGATCAATAAATATTTTTGTTTTCTGTTTTCTATCGATGTTGAATAATATTTTTGAAACATGACATGTTATCAACATTGGTTTTAAACTATATAACTAAAAAGGTCAGAAATGTTCCTTTTTACAAGCATAATAAAACAATATTCGGCGCCAAAAAGAAATACTCAACAGAAACTCGCACTACTGAGTAAGCCTCACACATATGTATTTTATATTTTCTGAGAATGTATGAAATATAAAATGACATTGTCTACGCCTGTCATTATTTCTGTTTAGCAATTTACTTATTATGCACATAAAGATAATATCTTTATCTCTATCTATTTATCATACATATTTTTGCAGTAACACCGTGCACAAGTAGTCCGTGTCTCAATAACGGAAGCTGCTTATTACAAGGCAACAATTTTAACTGCAGCTGTCAAAGTGGCTATTCCGGTTATAATTGCCAGGGTAAGATCTTTAAAAAATGTCGCGTGTTTAGAAAGTACATGTAATTACATGTGTCGTTAAAAAACTACACTAGCGATAACTGCTTTTATTTACAACCTATCATTTTTTTAAATATGTGATTGTTTCAAAATAAATATAAGATCTGCGTTAACTCAATTTGAAAGTAAGACTATAAAATGAAACGTTTTCTCCTATAATTCTCATTATTTTAGCTACTACATGTGACAGCTCCCCTTGTATGAACGGTGGACAATGCATAGTGTCTGGAAATACGTATTTGTGTACATGTCGTACTGGATATACTGGTAGCAGGTGTCAGGGTAAAACAAATTTTAAGTACTTGTCTTTTACATTTTCAAAAATGGTTTCTGGTTTTTTTAAACTGTTTGATTATTAATGGGTCTCTGGGCCGCCAGATAACAATTGTACATGATATAATCCACAATTAGTATAACAATTAAGAGTCCATCGTGTTTGAGATAAAACGACAAAACGCACACAGATATTACATGCAACAAAAAAAAAAAACAAAAGAAAACAAAACAGAAAACAAAAAATACAGTTAAGAACATTTAAATGTTATCTAAAATAATAATGTTTTATTATTCAAGTTGCTCCTTGTGACAGCTCTCCTTGCATAAACGGTGGACAATGTACAGTTTCAGAAATTGGTTATTTATGTACCTGTGCAGCTGGGTTTAATGGAACTCGATGTCAAGGTAATGCATATGTGAGACCTAGATATTAGTAGGTACTCAGTTTGACTTGTAATTTGTGGACCAAAAGGTTTAATATATTACGTTGACACAAGGTCGCAATCAAGCAATATTTTTGGTAATGGTAAACCCATGGTCGTTGATAGCACATTTAATTTTATAGATGTCATTTGTTCTATGTATGTTTGATCAATTGTTTACTCTTTTGCGTATTCTGTTAAAGAATCATCATGCAACAGCAACCCATGTAATAATGGCGGTACATGTTATTCCGTAAGAGGAGGATATATATGTTCCTGCCGAGATGGCTACTCTGGAAACCGTTGCCAAGGTAATTTGACCTTATTGGATGTCTTTTCATCATATTGTTAGTTCCTGCATACATTGCTATATCCGATGAATGCAAACAAGACATTGTTTTCTCTGGATTTATTGAACATCAATCTTAATTATGTCAATGAAATTTGCAGCATCAATAATATTTTGTTTATTTCGTTTTTGACTCTCGTGTGTGAACACTTTTTCAAGAAACATTTTATGTTGGTTTGCGCTATGAATAAAAAATCTTTAAAGTCTGAGTAGAACTTTCCACATGTCAGCTTTTAAAGTTAACTTTGACGTATTGAGTCTGCTATTGCACTTAAAATCGTTTATGTGCCGAACGAACATAAACGCTTACTTTAAACATGAAGCTAATTTTCACAGTTCAAATTTAATACAGCGAATTACTCTTGAAGAAAGTATGCATTTATTTAAAATAGGCATTGGTTGTTATGAGAAATGTGCCGCAAAGAGGTTAACGGATATTCTTGAGTATCTTTCTAAACTCTCATCCCGTTAGTGACCTTACATCGACAGACTATAAGTAATATAATATGTGACATTAGCGCAGCAGGATATGCGCATCCATCCTTAACATCTATGGTTTTGTTAAAGTTTGTTTGCTAACCATGTCTTTATACTTGTTTTATAAAATACGATGCGTTTGAATACTAATCGTGACCTGTTTTTATTTCTTTTTACTTTTAAACTGATTTTATTAGTGTTTATCTTAAGTTACGCCATGTGACAGTGCTCCTTGTATGAACGGTGGACAATGTAACCTGTCTGGGTATAATTTTTCGTGTACCTGTCCTTCTGGATATACTGGACGCAAATGTCACGGTAAAATATTATTGAAGAATTTTATCATTTTATTTGTTTGTTTAATAACCAGTTAAAGTTTATTTTGATAAAGTTAAAAATTAAACACATCAGTGAATATGTACATAACTTTGTAATATTTAAATAACTTATTGTAGAGTTAAATTCAACTATCATGTTTTAGATTTATAAATAAATAAAGTAATCAACAAATGGCAGAGTAGTCAAAGAAAAAGAACAATAATATACTCATTATTCTCATTAAATTTGCATTTTTTTACATGCAAGTTAATTCATGTGAAAGTTCACCTTGCACAAACGGTGGTCGTTGCATATCGTATGGGAGTGTGTTTGCATGCACCTGTCCCTCTGGATATAGCGGAAACCGTTGTCAGGGTAAATATATATTAAAAACATATTCAAGTACGTCCTCTTGTTTATCGGATATCCAAAACAGTTTAAAGTGTACTTTGATGACCGATATAATTTTTTATTTCCATACTTAATAGCGCAAGAAACATTAATTTAAAAACAAATTAATTTTAGAAAATTGTAAATGCTATTTACAAGAACTCTACATAGAATTTGTAAATTATCAGTGTAAATGATCATTAAAAGAAACATGGTCATATGTATGTAAATGTGGCATGCGGATATCATCATCATGATCATCATCATCATAGCCTCGGTGATAAACCAGATACAGTAAAAATCATCATCATCATGAGGGATAAACCCAGATACAGTAAAAAATAATATTGTACAAAACTCGTCTTCCAGAAAACTAGAAATATCTGTTGGTAAAATACATTAAATTTACCCCATGGTTATATGCCAAAATACTAGTGTACTCCATTGATGATTATTTTATGTAAGACTGCAATGTGAACCAATTGTACTTTTGCCTGTTGACAGTTTTTTAAAATATCAATTACCACAAGGTTAAGATTGAATAATAATAGTCACTGCATTTTTTGGAAGATACGCCATGTACAAGTACAACCTGTTATAATGGTGGAACATGCTTTTCTGTCGAAGGACGATATGTATGCTCCTGTCGTCTAGGCTACTTCGGAATACAATGTAGTAAGTCGATTATGACCTCATACAGGCACAATTATTTTTTTATCAAGTTCGTCATAAATTCATAAATAAACTGTTGGAAGACATATTTATCAGCCAGCACATAATCGCATTTCGGTTAGCTCACATGCAATCTTCTCAGTTAATTATTATGTTAAATTCATTTCAAGATGCTATGGCGGTTTTTCTTCTGTCTGAATTTGACTTTTACTTAGATATGACCGAAAAAACTTGTGTCTAATCAGAGACAGGCACTTTTTATACTTCTTGATCACATGAGTTCATCAATAGTTTTTATTGTGGTTGGGTTAATAATTATCAATATGTGCCTTTCTAGTGTCGAGTTTATTTGTCTATTCCGAATTTTGTAGTTGTACCTTGGCTTATTGTTATTGCTGATTCTTCGATTTTCCTATCCTTATTACATACCTTTATGTTTGTTTACGGCATAACTAATTTCAATTGTTTGGCGCTTTCCAGAATCAGAAATGCAAGCAATTATGATCTCTAGCCCAGGATATCCTTCAAATTATGGCAACAATTTAATGAAAGAATGGGACATAGATGTCGGCAGTGGTTATAAAGCTATGATATCATTCAATGCTCTCAATACAGAATCTTGCTGTGACTTTGTTACGGTGAGTAAATATATTATAACAACCTATTATGATTTTGTATGTTACAAATGATTTGCCATAAACAAAACTGAATCGCCTCTCTCAAAATCGAATCTGAGAGTTAAAGGACAAATAGAATAATTATCTTGTAAGGGAAATAGTCAGTATAAATTTGATTGATTTATTGGATGTTTGATTCAAGTCCAGCGAGCCGTATTTTAGCTAGTTAACAAACAATAAATCAGCGAAAAAAATGTCGAAAATTTGACATAGGGAATACATTTTGACTGCCACTGGCTCAATCTTGGGCAAAGGCGGAGTGGCACTCTTAAAACAGGTTACCCACAACGGTCCGCGGCTAGGCTTTCCGTATTATGACCTGACAAATCATAACGAGAGGTTGATTGGACTTTGGAATCAGGAGACCCTTCTTATAACCAAGAATCGTTTTCGGAGCGCCCATGAGCCCTGACCAGGGCTTCTGTCCTGCCCGTACGTAGACCTTGTGCGGTCCCCAACCCTCTTGCCGGAATTATCAGGAATTCTACCAAAAATATGTTGACAGGTATCCAAAGGTATTATTTATGGGTAAGGGTGAAAAATTTTGCCTTTTGTAACATCTATAAAAACCTACTTTTATCGACATTCACAAAAGTGGCCTTTAGGGAGCAAGGCGCGTGGCACTCTACAAACAAGTACCTACTGGGGTCCGCGGTCAAGCATTCCGTATAACGAACCCTCACAGTATGGTCCAAGCCCAACGAAATGGTCTCCCCTCTCCAACACCGGGGAAGGGATGAACATCTCACTGTGTCGATCGCTGGGGACCCTCTCAGTATGGGCCCAGCAGTACCAATTTGATCATTTTTAAGATCAAGTATAGGGTATCTATTCACATGTATGATTTGTATCCAATTTCTACAATAGCAATACACTAGCAATGGGACAATACCCAGCGCTCGACTATAAAAATACCCAGTGCGTTTTAACAGGCGAAGAGAAGAGGTCATATTGTTGACCAGGAAAGGCAGACCGCGAAGCATAGTAGGTGGCCTGTTGGAGACGTACCACGCTCCAATGACCAATTTTAATAGAGAATGCCTGTTTATGCTACAAAAATTTCTGCCCCTAGCATTACTTTAGAATTCAAACTGCCAATTTGCTCATATTTGATTAAGTGTTTGTTAACTTGTTCAAGTTCTGAAGATAGTTAATATATCTCGCCATGAACATAGAGCAATTATCAAAACAATCACTCCATATTAGTAATCTGTTGTTATAGTTATATGATTCAGCTTGAAGTATGCAAACTATTATATGTTATATAAGTTTATTAACTTTTAAATCTTCATTGACCTGTTTAAAATGCTAAGGATTAAAGATATAGTTTAGCATATTTTTTTTTATTTCTACAGGTTTACGACGGAAGGTCAAATAGTAGCAGTCAACTCATCAAGGCTAGTGGAGCAAACCTGCCATCGTCGGGGATATCTTCATCTCAATACATGTATATTACTTTCAGGACCGATCATTCAGTAGTTTTAAGCGGATTTTCAGCCACGATTTACAAGAGATTAGCATAAAAATGCAAAACACAAAAATGCTCCATAGTGAGTAATTTAATAAAAGCTGGACCGTAAATAAACTCTTTCTAATTTATTTGGTTGACTTTAAATACTATATTTTTTTTAATTCTACTAATCATTCAAAATCGTCACGCTCAGCTTAAATTTTCAAATGTATTTTTAATTGTTTAGTTATGCCTTAAATGGGGTAGCTTATATATTTTTCATATTTGCCTTTGTTAAAATATAATTGTAATTGCTGCTCTGTAAATTTACTTTACTACCAATTAGTTTTATTAATAATTTCGAACCTATCAAGATACAGCTTAGCATTTATTATTAGTATGGTCATCAGTGATCATTATACCACACAACAAGAACCACGGTCAGTTCATCTTAAGTACATATGTAGCAAAGTGAACGCAAGTGTTAAGTGGTAGAACCAATAGGTTTGCTGCATTGATAAGAACAATTTATAATCAAAAAACCTTTCAAATGAACAGGTAGCCATTATCATATGGTAGAAATTCGTTGGAGGTGTTTACCCAACATTGACCTTGGGAAAAACCATATGTGGATAGTTTAAATATACGCTTACTTTAAATATTAGGTAATAAAAAAGAACACTTAACTGAGATAAACTATCGTCTTTTGTTGTAAATGAATATATATAAATTATGGATTAAATATTTTGATAGACGATATCCTGATACAAAACACATTACCTGCTACATTTCTGTACACTTGTAAAGGGCGCTAATAAGTTTAAACCTATGTAATGTAAAATTTTAAGCCGTGTTTTTTCGAACTTTGTATCAGATGGTTTGCATCCAAATTGATTTGAAATACATAACATACCCAACATATTAACTCTAATGTCTTATTTTATTTTATCAAAATGATTTAATATATAAGAAAGATGTAGTTTTACGATTTTGCTCAAGAAATATACGTGTATGTATCTCCACCTTTCATCAACCCCAACCATATGCTGACAGTAGGATATCGTTACTCCGAATGTACAGCAATTATTAAAGCATATAAATTTGCTATTAAACTTAAAATTGTATTAAATTACTTCAAAGGAACACGTTGTCATCTGTTGTCTGTGTTTTATTTTGCAATAAAGAAATTATCAAAACCTCTCTTTGGTAAGATTACACCCAAGGTAGCTACAAGACCCATTTTCAAACAACTGTCTGATACTTGAAATAGGTAACGCATTTTATACGATATAAAAATCACTTGGATAAAAAAATACTTTTCCGTTATTTAGAACGAACTTTATAGTGCATAACGACACAGCTTATTTTTATACCCCCCGCAAACTTGTTTGGGAGGTACATAGGAATCACCTGTCTGTCTGTCAGTCTGTCTTTCCGTCTGTCTGTTTGTCCGTCTGTCCGTCTGTACACATCCCTTGTAAGCGCTTCTCCTCCTAAACCGCTTGACATAAAGGCAGTAGATCTTATGTTGATGTGCATGAAGAATTTTCGTCGCTGTTGGATATTATTCAGGGGAGATAATTGGACTTAGACTTTTTAAATATAGTATTTAGTGTGAGACCTCGTATGCGCAACTCCTCCTAAACCGTTTGACATACTTTGACAATACTTTACAGAAATGAAGTACATTATATATATGTAGATGTGAATGAAGAATTTTCGTTGCTGTCAGATATTATTCAAAGGGGGATAATTGGACTTGAAGCGAAGAGGGGGTATCCCTTTGTGAGCGTGCTCACAGTCCACACTTGTTAAATTTGAAATTAATATTAAAATTTTATATTAAAAACCATACTATTGTAAAACAAAACGCTAGAAGGGTGTGTTCAACTTAATAACTTTTTCCTCGCCTAAAAGCATTTGTGTGGATATGTGGGGTTCACTGGTTCTATGGTTTCATTCTCCAATAAAAATTGCACACAAATACTGCTAACAGTGGCATATAACTTAACACAAGGTAATTTTTGTTTTTAAATAATGCAATATCTTAACTCATAGGAAACTGTAAATAAGTTGAGCTTTGCAAAACAAAACGCTAGAAGGGTGTGTTCAACTTAATAACTTTTTCCTTGCCTAAAAGCATTTGTGTGGATATGTGGGGTTCACTGGTTCTATGGTTTCATTCTCCAATAAAAATTGCACACAAATACTGCTAACAGTGGCATATAACATAACACAAGGTAATTTTTGTTTTTAAATAATGCAATATCTTAACTCATAGGAAAATGTAAATAAGTTGAGCTTTGCAAAACAAAACGCTAGAAGGGTGTGTTCAACTTAATAACTTTTTCCTCGCCTAAATGCATTTGTGTGGATATGTGGGGTTCACTGGTTCTATGGTTTCATTCTCCAATAAAAATTGCACACAAATACTGCTAACAGTGGCATATAACTTAACACAAGGTAATTTTTGTTTTTAAATAATGCAATATCTTAACTCATAGGAAACTGTAAATAAGTTGAGCTTTGCGTATATTAACTACGCATTACACTTCTTAAATGGAATTGTTTAGAATTAAGAATGTTTTGATTTGAATCTTAATACATTATTGTTATTTTTCGAAAGTTAGTGCTTATTTCAATGTCGGCAATTTCCGTGTCGTCGTCTGTAAATATTTAGAAGCGTGCAATACTAAATCTAGTTTGGCATTCTTTGAAAATAGATAATAATTAAATTTTACAACGATACATACTATTTTCCGATAGTAACAACTACCACGGGAATAGAACGTTCTAATGTTACCAGACACTTTATAACTACGAATTTTTTATTAAAAAGTTGTTGCAGCTGAATCCTTGTTCTGGATGATTGTGCACAAATACATTTTCCATAATTAACAAAATGTGGCATCATGCCATTCCCTTGTCGATGAACAGTAATTTACCATCTGATATATACATATACACATATAAACAATAAGAAAACAAGGACCATTGTATTCAAAAACATAGCAGCGACTCAAATTTTGCAGTTTAAACTTTTGTTCAATTTACGTCGTTTTTATTATGCGGTATACAATCGTTGTATTCAACTTAGTAGCTGCTTATTCTGTTTATTTGATACATAGCTACATTAAGACAATAAAAGCAAAGATGGTTTTACTAACTACACTTGGCAGTGACTCTACACTTTCGTAGTTTAACCGTCTGTACTGTTAAAAGAAACAGAAAAAAACCAAAAACATAAACATAAAACACAAAAAAAAGTGTTTAAAACATATATATATATATATAACACTTTAAGCATTGAGATTGTTTGTTTGAATATTGTTTAACGCTACTTTCAGCAATTTTTCAGCTATATCATGGCGTCCAGTTTTTATTTGGGGTTGAAGCTGGAGTCCCCGAAGAAAACCCCCGACCTTCGGTAGGAAAACTGGCAATCTTTGTCAAATAAGATTGGAGTCGAACGCACCCTTCTCGAAGTGAGGCTCGATCCCGCAATCTCAGTGTTGACAGACCACGTGATCAATAGTAGACGAACTACCTAAACCACTCGGCCACCGAGCCCCTTAACCATTTAGAGTAAAACGCCAATAATGAGTATACGAAACGCGCGTCTGGTGTAATGAATTAGTCACCTTTGTCATCTTGATAACATTTTATTGGAATATTTGAACAAAGCCAAAAGAAAGCTCATCCGCGGGTAGGGGATGGTTGGGCAATGTATATGAGTCTTAAGTTCATTTAGTGAGAAGGTTTAAGAACAATATTTTATGACTTGTTTACGTTATTTTTTTTTATATTGACACTCAGTGATTAAGGCCATTTGTTGGTCAGTCTGTGTCTGTAATCTTGACAAAAACACCGGCATTTGTAACGTTGCATAATCTTCTAGACCTTTATTTTTTTGTTAATGGTGTATCGTCATGTGTGTCGATCCGATACTTAATAAGTTGTTTTGTTTGTAGCTTTCTTTAGACCCTTTGTATATTTTGATCTACCTGTATTGTGTATTTACACGACCCCGGAGCACTTGTATTAGTTCATTTCCAAATGAAAAATACTTAAAGCATTTAGAGTTAAACGCAGCTGACGAGTCTTGAATAGACGAAAGCTCGTCTGGCATAATGAATTTCTCACTTTGGTAATCTTGATAACATTTTATTGGAATATTTTAACAAAGCCAAGTAAAAGCTCATCCCTGGGTAAAGGACGGTTAGGGCAATGCATAGGAGTTCAGTTAAAGTGAGAAGGTTCAAGACCAATATTTTATTACTTGTTTACGTTATTTATTTATGTCATAATATAAATATAACATCCTGTCACAGCAGGAACTTTTTCATCTGTGTTCAGTGATATTATTAACAGGTGAACAAAATTGATCATCTTATTATTGAAATAAAATCACAATAGTATTATGAACTATTTAACCTTTTGTAGCGGCTACAACGAGCCTGCTCTTAACGACATCTACAATATGAATCTATATCGCACAAGAGCGTGGCATTCTTAAAACACGTTAATCAATGTGTTTCACAGATCAATCCGCTCTATAATCTGACCACCACCAACAAAAGGGCATTCCTTAAACCCCACCTTGGAACGCGCCGGGCAGCTCTTTGGAATCTATTGGTACTATGTACAGGTTTAACATTGTAATATATTGTAATTTATCGCACCGTTGTTTGTAAAATTGTTACAACCATTTAAGCAAAGCATGTTTAATGAATGGGTGTCACAGTAATCTCCAAATGAATGTGCAATGGCAAGAAAAAATAGTTAATTGTATGAAAAAAATAATGTAGGAAAAAGAACTTATGGGTTAATTTGACAGTTTTCCTACTTCCGTCGACTGAGGCACAGTTGGTCTTTTTTAAATACCTATATGTAGAAAAGTATAATTTAGTGAAAGTATGATATCTGTCAAGGACTGCTACAGTGAACACCAGTGTCATACTAAATCAAGGTAAGAACAGATTATGATTGACAAGGACTTCTACAATGAAAATCTTTCATTTTAAATCAAGGTGAGATCTGATAATGACTACCAAGGACTGCTGCAGCGAAGACAGTCATTCTAAATCATGTTACAAATTGACGATCACTGTCAAGGACTGCTTTAAATCAGTGAATAAATCAAGTAAAAATTCACAAAAACTGTCATCATCTGAATCAGTGAATTACAGTTCTTGCCAGTTCATGACATGAACTGAACGCAGCGTGAAGGCAAAATCCATACTTTGTTTGGCAGCAGAATTATCTGTACTTCTATAATAGACGAGAATGTAATCAAAACTTATTTAAAATGTTTACCTTGTGCACACTCGTTTCCTGTACCTACTCAGGACAAACTAATTGTTAATCATTACATTGATCAACACTCGGTGTATATAGTTGAAAAAAAACTTATTCCTCTGCCGAGTGCATATTGTGATCTTAATTACAAGCAGAGTTTGTTTATATTATTAAGCACATACATGTACTTGTTATTTAGGAAATGATATTAAATTCCGCAGATTGTGATCCTGTGTTTTGTAGGGCAATAAATATTATGATTTTATAACGACATTATACAATTATTGATTCTGATATTGGCCGCTGCATGGATTTGTAAACCTGAAAAAATGTGGTCCTAGCTGAATGAAAGATTATTATTTCATTTTGAGGGTGATAAATTCTTGTTCAAACCTATCAATCAAAGTCAATGTTTGTTTTATTATACAACATACCAATCAACGTGAATGGTCTTTTTAGGGATATTCTTGTTTTTTGTCTATTTTTATCTGAAACTAGGTAGAAAGTCTACACCTTCCCGAAAGCTATATTTAAAACTTTAGAAATCTTTATTGTTTTGTTTTTATTACAAACTGAGCTGACATTACAATCCACATTTCCTGGGAGCTATTTTCTTTCCATTTTTCGCTTTTATTGGAAGTGCGTATAACTTTTCAAGTTAGAATAAGAGAAAATATAATGTTATTACGATTTTTAATAAATTTCTGTATGTATGCAGTATTAAATGCAAAGTTACGTTGTCCCATAGACAGAGAGTCAGTAACGCTAATCTAAAAAAACGCTTAAATTCAAGTGCCTCAGTTGCGAAAAGTCGTCTCAAATTAGGCATTCGACGTTCTTTCTACGTGTATTTGCTTTCCCAGGGAAAAGTTGATTACAAGAAGAGAAAAGAAAAGCTTAACAAAAACTACAAAAGATAAATTTCCTTAAAGATCAATTGCATAATTTCGACGGACATATAACGTTGTTGAAACAAACACCTTAGCCACCGCCATAGTTTGACAACAATACGATTTCGTTTTAGAAAAATATTAAAAGTAAAGCCTTGGCAAGTGTCCTTCCTCTTGTTTTTCGTCTTTCGTCCTCTCCCGTTTTCTTACAGGAACCCAAACTGTCCAAACAAAGGTCTATCAGGAAAGAAGCTCATTAAGTAACTATTGAAATTCTCAAAGAATGTTAAGATATATGTCCACCAAAATGGCGAATTGTTGTCAATTTAAAACAGGAGCAAACATCAATCAGCCATTCGAAAAATATATATGTAAACATAGCAGACAGAACCCAGCAGGCTACACACAATGGCAATGTTAAAGCCAATTCAACTTAGACTATCATCAATGGCACTGACTACTCATACTAATCAACAAAAAAATTAATCTAACGAGGCGTCCTTCAAACACTATGGAAACAAACCTCTATTTAATATTCAAAATCACACCCGCGTATTCTCATGCAGTTTTTTCTTGTATTTTTAAATTATTCCATATTGTACCTTTGTGTTCCGACATCCATTAGAAAAAATGTTTCCATAATAACGACGTTGTGTTGTCAATGGACCTTGCGTTGTTTATAACTACTTTACTGACGTTCAATGGAAATCGAACAAACTGCGAAACATGTTCCGCCTCCACCGCAAACGGTTTTTAAAACAAATTTTAATCTGCACCATTTTGGATCTACAACAGGAGCACAAGCTCGACGAAATGCAGTAAGCAGTTTTCATTTTCATCCAAAAGCAGCAACACACAGTCACAGACACGGTGACTGATGCAACAAAACATTCAGTTTTGTGGTTGTTTCTTCCCATTTTTAAATCATGTTGTTAATGTCAATAAATATGTTGGTTTGTTTTTAATTTATAATTCTTCCTTTTATTCTACCAATAATAAGCGAGTGAGGATCTCGGAAATTGGAACAGCCACAGTAAACCTTCACCTATGTAGGCGCGAAAATATACAATTTCTACATGTTCATATCAGAACCGAAATCAATCATGACAGTCCTATTTGTATGGATTATTTTCAGATGGGTACTGTATGCATAATATTTACGATATTTTACCACTCGCTAACGCTCGTGACAAAATATTTATGAATTTAATGCCTGTCCATGTTTAAAAAATCCCTAACATTGGTGCAGCCGTGAATTGTTTCTTAAATATTGACGTGAACATTACGTAACAACATGGATAAAAAGCAGAATAACGCCAAGTCGATAAATGATTGTATTCACAATTGAGAACAATTGTTTCCTTAAAACTTAAAGTCTTATTGGAAAAAGTATGCATGTTGTATCAGAAAACAAATTTTACTTTCGCTCTCAGCTAATTAATTCCACTATAGATTTTCTTAATGCCAAGAAATTAGAAAGATTTGGATGATGTAAAATATGTGAATATTCAATATTTTCAATAAAATGATGTATAGGTTTTGACAGTCAGTGCATGATTCATACGTAAGCACAACGTTTTTACTGTTCCTTTTTATCTATAAAATATTAAATTTATACCAATATCATTGAAATGATGCTAGACAAAAACTACTTGTAATTATTATTCTAATTGTGGTATTAAGATGATGGATCAAGGAATGATAGACATAACAATATCAAGAGCTGTATAATTTAAGACCGTAAGCAAACATGCATCTTGAGACAGTAGAGCAAATACCGTATTTACATTTTCAAAAGTGTTAACATTAATATCCAATGTATTTTATTAATGTAATATAACATTTATTGAACAAATTATAATATAAAAATGCGATGCCATCAACCATAGTAAAGGTTGTTATGTAAGTATATGTCATCTATACGCATAAACCTGAACAAGTTATAAAACGATGCTAGGAGATGCAAACAAACCATAATTTGATGTAATGGTTCTATTGGAAAAGCTAAGTTGTTATTTTCTGTACGTTTTGTGATTGCAGTAAAAAGAAAAATAATGACGTTATATGTTGCTGCTATGTTTATTTGATATATAAGTACAAATATAATACCTTTCCCACAGAAAATGTATTAAAAAGGTACGTAAACAATGATCTGATTTTATGTACAGACACTTGTCACTAGACAGGTACATGCATCATACTTTAGACATTGTAATTAAAGATTAAATGTGTGCCTTATAGTGCTTAAAGCATGTTATACAGCAGTTTATTCTAATCAATATGTAGTGTTTATTCATTCCTCTGGCCTATAGGTAATTATTTAGCATGGGTAGGCATCATTTGGAAGGTGTGGTTTTAATGTTAAGTCTATGAATCCAGTATGTTTTTGTTTTGGGTACTTTGAACTAAACAGTCAAGTTGCTATCTTTTCCAGTTTTGCAGTAATTTGGTATGTTAAAAGGACTAAAAAGATGTCAGTAAGTATTATTAGAAATTGCATGTCAGTTTAAAAAAAAACTAGTCATATTTCAACTTTGTGAATACATGCAGTTTAATAAAAAGTTTAAGCTACAAAGAAGAGACCTCTGCTTCTGAACCTGAATTCAATTGTGGTGTATTCCCCATTATTAAGTTCATTTAAATACCTATAACAGCTAAAAAAAGATTTTTAATTATTTTTTTCTTTTTGATTGTTATTGTTATCATACCGTAATAGCAACAGAATTCACTGTTTTCAACCCCCTCCCCCTTTTACTCAAAATGAACTCTCACTTGATTAAAGGTTGCTTTTATCAATTTGTTTCTGTTTATTTGTTATATATTACTCCTGTATTGATTGATTATTATGCCAAACCTGAAGAAACACTTATACTTTACTCAGTTATTGGCTAAAACAAGGAGTCATCACATCTTTGGAAACTGCCATCATTTTTATTTGTGTAGCAATATATTCCAACTGCATGCTATTTTATGTACAGAATCATTATAGAGCATAAAAACTATTCTGGTGCAAATCTGGAACAGTTGGCTTTGCTTAATGTGCCCATTATCCTATTTGTGGAATGAATTTCCGGTACATGTCAAAACATGGCACATGAAAAAATATTCCCAATTTTCTCTTGTGTGTCTGTTTTTGCTAATGGCTGCTACTGCTTTGGAGTTTAAAAGGTATGGCAGTACTGCCGAACAAGAATTTTTCCCAGTCAAATGTCTTTACAGTGAAGTGTGTGATGTGGTACAATGTGCCCACAACATTGAAATTAAAATAGAAATATCATTCTTTAACTTATTGGTAGAAATTCCCACACAAAGAATTGGACATTTATACTTTTTTGTAGATACCCATATTTTTTCACTATTTTTATGAAATTTAGCATTATGTGTAATGCCCCATATATGAAATTTCAAGTTAAAGAAAGATTTTTTGAATAAAACATTTTCATATTTCGCCCATTCGGTTACTTTTGCACAGGCCATCCATTAGGATAACGAACTCTTACATGAATATATCTCTTTTACGGAAGTGACAAGTTGAATTAAACATTGGACAAGGTCGGAACAGAATTGACATTTTTATGATTACTAGCGATCATCTCTTTGTTTAAAAAATGTAATGCTTTTATCTAAATGGTGTTACAAGGATCACTTATCCTTTTATGAATTTATTGATTATGTGTATTGCACAGGATTATAATGTAGAAAAATATGTTATACTAGTACAATTTTTATGCTCTACACGTGGAACTGACCTGGGTTTATTGATCATTTATAAAAACATTATCTTAACATGTTATTTATATTTTATATTTATATTTTAAATATTTTGATTTATCAAACCTTTGAACATAAAACATCGACGTTAAAATTTCACTTTGTTGTTCCCACCCTGCATAATGATGGGGGTTATGTCCACAGTGAAACCCACACCATGGAAGGGGCACATGGCCACCGTTGGGCAATATGCATGGGCACAGTGTGTGCAGCCCACAGTGGGCACGTTGGAAGCAGAGAATCCAATCGATCTTTAGAGTACAGTATTAAATCATAATTTTTTTTTATTTACATGTATATCAATTTTCCTTTTCTTTTTCCTTTGCCTACTTTTAACGTGTCATGGTGTTCAAGTTTTGCAGAAAGCTGATGTAACTAGCTTTACTGCCACAGCCAAACGTCAACAAGTGTATCATTGAGTTAATAAACTAGTGATACCCCGCCAAAGTCTTCGGTAAACAGGGAATAGATGACCATTGAGTATGCAATCGCTATACGTTATATGGCACTATGAGATAACGCAATATGAAAGATATCAGGGTGTCGTTTCATAAAGCGATCGCTAATTAACGTGCTCGTTATCCCATGCAATTTAAATGGGATAACGTGCACGTTAAGCTAACGATCACTTTATGAAACGGCACCCTGGATTCTACCTGCTATAGTTGCTTAGAAAACTGCGAAGGAAATTTTTGTTATGGACGGACCTACGTTCAAACAGACAAAAGATAAGGGTATATTTTTATATAAACTTTTCAACTAGATAATAAGCATATTGAAATGCAGTGGTTTTTTTTATATTCTGATATGATTTTTTATAGTAAAATTCGACCTAAATTAGAACGGAAGTGTAAGCTAGCTAGAGTTGATATTTCTGATTCTTTCAAGCTTTTTCGGTTGCAGTAGACGCTGAAGAAGACTCACTGTTTTTCTGAGTACTATTGCTTGTCATGAACGAAACAAACTGTTTGTAAACAATAATAGATCCTTTCAGTAAAAAAAATGGTTGACTTAACAATGTAAAATTTAGTAGCAAAAGTCAACGATGATTAATGTCATGTAAACAACATAGGCATAGTATTAAACATGGACAGGTTGTTGTGACCATTCTTGCAATATTATCGAATTGATTTTAATTTAGAGCATACATACTTGTCTCTTGTGGTTATTCTTTAAAAGATCAAACGATGCATGCTACAAGGAACAGTTCTACAGCTAAAACGAAAGTAGAATATTTTCCGTCTACGGTATACTATTAAATGTGTTATTAGCTTTTAGCAATCTAAGACATTAGGAAAGAAATACTTACAATCAGAATCTTACAAACTCTCTGTCTCGCAATTACAATAAAAGAAAGAGCAATAATTTTCGTTTGGTTGCCGTGTGCAGTGGAGATAATGTCATTGAGTAGAATACGACCGGAAAAATGATTTAACGGCATGCGCAATCATTCTTCTTAAAATAGATAGTACACAAGTAAAGAAAATCTCCAAACATATTTTTAGTTTGACAGAAACTAGACTGATATTGGTTAATTATTCTTTGCTTTCTTGACACGTGAGGAGGTTTGGTTGTATTTTCTTCACCAAAATGTGCGTCTCCGTTGGACGTAAATTTGTAAGTTCTTCTCCAAACACGAATACAAAACATCTTGGCCAAAATGGAAGGACAACTCGAGACGCCTGTGAAGACATCTCATCCATTTAAGGTCTTCTACAACATTTGTTGCTCAACTCCAACCTTAATTGACGGATTGCAAGTTTTCCTACAGAACTTCGAGGGGTTTTCGATTTGTACTCGGACTTCCGTCCCAAATAAAAACTAGACGCTATGATATAGCTGAGAAATTGCTGACATCATTAAACATCATTTAAACAAAAAATACAGCTTTTGTTATTTTATTTGTTTTAAACTTTAAAACCAAAAATTTAACCAAAAATACTTACTTTACTTACTTAATGCTTTTATTTTTTAATGGAATATACTTTGTAATGCTGTTAGTAGTATTATATACCATATATAGTGTTCTTTTGCATTGTTTGTTAGACTGTCTGAATTGTCAAAGTAGTCGCACCGAACTGTTAAAATATCTGACGGACTGTCTACTTTTGTCTTTAAAGCATACTGGGATCATACTGGTAGGGTTCCCAGTGCTCGACCCAGAGAGCAGCCCAGCGCGTCAGCGGGTGGCGGATAGGGGAGACCCTCTTGTTGGGGGGTGTCAGGTCATAATACAGAAAGCCTGACCGCGGACCGTAGTGGGTAACTTGTTTGGAGAGTGCCACGCTCCTTGCACGATAAAGACCCATTTTGTAGTTTTCGAAAAAGAGTAGGCTCATTGTAGCCGCTACAAAGGCTAAATTTTCCGCCCCTACCCAAAACTCCACTCTTTTCCAGTGGCAGTCAAAATTGTATTCCCTGTGACCCACCCCACCCCCATTTGCCGTTGATTTATTGTTTGTTAACTTGTTCCCGTCCTGAATATAGCTGAAATACTGCTAGCAGGACGTAAAGCAGACATCCATCAATCAATCAATCTTTAAAGCATAAATTGTCATATGGTTGTCTCCAGACCACGTTGTCTTGCATTTGTTACATTTGTACTTCAAAAACCAATTGGTCTATTGATATTTTTATTTATGTGTACTTAACAAATTGTTTACTGATTCAGTATTCAAATGCTGTTGCCTGGGATGCGATTGTCAAAATATTTCTCACCAACCACTACTGACCGACCACAACTGTCTATGAGTCTGTGAAATGTCGATTAAGCTGAAGTTTTTGTGATAAGTTATGTGAGCATTTCAGGCTTTCTATGTGTAGAAATAATATTGTTTTGACAAGTGTAATCATGAAAATAGCTTAACTTATGGGAATTTTCCAATGCTAAAGAATTAACAAAACACCATGTGTTTTACAATGTACGGGTATTACGTACTACTTGTAAGGAAACATTCCCAGTTGTTGTGCGAACTGCACTTTTAGTAGTATATGTTATATGCATGGATCACCATCCTGGATACAAAGTTGAAACTAGGTACTCTAAGGATGATCATGACCACGTTTCGAAAAAAATGGATTGGTGTCAAAGGAGAAGATCAATAAAAAAGTTAACAAGGCACGGACGACAGATGAAATACATCGTCGTGATTAAGTGATGACAAAATGTAGAGAGGAGAGAAATATGCTTTATATAACAAAAACAAACTTACTGCATAGTAAAAACTCTGATCATTTTGGATGCAATGTATCTCTTAACTGAAGATTTATGTAAAAGTCTTAATCAATTAAATAGATGAATCGGCATTAACTAAATGTTTTTCAGATAGACATTTAAGGGTAAATTTGTACTAGTTCTGCCTACCTCTTTTTCATACTTTTTCCCTTTCTCCCTCCCCATTGCTTTTTTCTTCCTCCCCTTTTCCTCCTTTTTTCCTACCCCTTTCCCACTACCCTGTCCACATCCACACAACGTGCTTTTTCTTCTTGATGACGTTTCAAGGTCTTTTATAATGCACGTGCTGCATGTTTGCTTTGTTTAAAAGTATTGAACAAAAAAAATGTATTGACATGTGAGAATTATTTAATTTCGTAATATCCATTTACAGACGTTTGGTGATATACTGTTTATATTATTGTTAAAGTTTATGAAATAGCCATTTAGTCGTTTTTGTATTTATAGGTCCTTTACAATTGATAACTTCATGAATAATGTTTTATAATAAATAATTTGAAATTTTTGGAGGCCTGTGTGTGGATAGACAAATGTTTAATTAAAAATAAAGTTACATTTGAATAAGTATTTAAAAATTAGGTTTAAATAGATAATTAAAATGGCAGATAAGGAAAGAGTTGTCGAAATTAAACGATCGTCGCAAGGGATTGTTGTTACTACGACTCGGGGATACATCCATGCTGGGCGATGCAATATGTTATTCCCCCGATGAATTAGAAAACTGGGGAACGAAACGCAAGTTTTTGAGCTTTATCACACTGGAACGCGACTGTGTTAGATCCAAACTTGGCGGTAAGAGTTAAGATATGTATAGTCAGAAAGAGAACGAACGATGGAAACTTCCCCAAAGTGAAGGCTCCGCTTCGTGTTCATCTGAAAGAGACATACATAGTAGTATGTAGGAAGAAAAATGTTCAAAGTAGTTTGCCGGTGAACAAGCAAACTCACGTCAGTATAAAGCAAGAAAAGAATCTCCTTAATACTACAAAGGGTTAGTAAATAACCTGGTTCGTATTCAGAGGGAACATTTTGGGAAGGATCTCGCACAACTTAATAAAGTTATAAATACGTCGACCTGAATTCAAACTAAGCGAAATTTAAATCAAACATAACAAAGAAGAATTAATTTAGAGAAAACGGATACGAAATTGATGAGGTCGGAAAGTCGACCGAATATCGATGGAACAAGTTTCCAAGTTTTAGGGCGCAAAAAGAACCCGCAAAATTCGACGACAAATCTACAGACTGGAAAGACTAAATCGTGCAATTCCAGAAAACAGCAGCGTGGAATCAAAGGAACAATTATGAGAAAACTCAACAAACTGTCTATGAGACTGCGGGGTATAGCACAAAAGCTTCTTGGTGATTTAACATCAGAAGTAATGAACAACTATGAGCAATTGAAAAACACTCTTGCGCAGAGTTTTAATTCGAATGAAAGGGTAACCGCATATAGATGCAAATTCCGCACCAGAACGACACGACAAGGAGAATCGTTAACTGATTTCGGGTATGCGTTGCGGAGGTTGGTGAGGCTTGCCTACCCGATGAAGAATACAGTTCTGTTTGGGAACAATTAGTGGTCAACTAATTTATAGTAGTTGTAGGAAATGTTGACATGGAAAAGAATGATCAATATGCTCATTCTCAGACTTTACAATCGGGAATATCGTGCGTTCCAGAATATGAAGTGTTTACTAGTGCACAGGTATACCTTGACGAAACCGAAAGAAATCGACACTCCTATTGGGGCAGTTCAAAAGAAAACTAAATCGATACAAATAAAACCTAAATTAGACAATGAAAATAAGGACGAAAATGGATAAATTCAGATACATGTATGCAAAATTTCAAAACTGCAAATAAAAACTCATTCAAAAAGTAAGGGCTTTATGTCAGCAAAAGAAAGTAAAATTAAAATGGACAATTTGTGGTAAAGAAGGACACACTGAATTTTTTTTACAGAAGTAGACAAAATCAGTATAACCCAGATAAAACTGAAATCTTCGAAAGGGAAGTTAAAATCGATGGAAGGGAAAACTAAAAGGGGCTGGACTTCAGGACGAAAGTTCAGCCCTAGAAAAAATTCAGAAGAGAAAAATAAAGGGCCCTATTAGTGCAGATGCTCTGATTAAAGATGGTTCATTCTGTAAAATTAAGATACATAAATTGAATTTTAAAATTTTAAGTTTTTAATTGACACAGACTCAGAAGTTAGCATTGATGACCTTTGATGAAATAGGAATTGAGGAAAGAGTTACATAAACTTTGATCAACTTTGACATCAACAGATGGTGGTCAGTTAAACATTTATGGCGAAAAGGCTCTAAAATTTCGGTTAGGAGATAAAATTTTTACACACAAATTTATAGTATCAGAAATGCATGCTATGTCATGCATGTTAGGAATGGATTTCCTTGTTAGCAATAATGCCAATATGCAACTGAATAAACCGGCAATGACGATAAACGGGTATAAAAAAAGATTATTTAAACAAAGTATGCAATCGTGTGCAAACGTAAAACTCAGAAAATTATTAGAACCGATAAAAAGTATCCAAAATAAAGGATTGTTAGTGGCAAGAGTTGTACATAACAATTATATCAAAATAGTACATTTAGATACTATATAAATTACAAATGAACTTAAAGTATTACAAAAATATTCCTTAGTACGAAAATTATAACCAATGGAAAAGGTTGAAGAATGTAATATAAAACAAAATATATCACCAGAAAACAAAAATGTGATAAAAACAACAGAACATCTGAAATGCCAAATGGAAAATATTTCACCAGAATTGTCAGATCAAGAGAAAGTTCATTTAAAAATTCAGATACTCATATTTCAAGACATTTTTTGTTGGTCCTGATTTTTTATCAGGAGATTGGGGAGAACTGATTTTATTAGTCCCAAAATTGACACAGGGGATTCCAAATCAATTAAAATACCACCGAAAGATAGATACGTTATTGGAAGAAGTTCTGATAGAACCTAACAATAGTCCTTGGTCAGCTTGTATTCTATTATGTACCAAGAAAAATGGTTCTATAAGATTTTGTGTTGACTTTAGAGGTTTGAACTAAGTTAAAGTAAAAGATTCGCATCCATTACCTAGAATAGATATGTCTATACATTCTCTTGGTGAGAATGAATGGTATCATACAGTCGATTTAGTCTCTGGTTATTGGCTATGTCCTATGGACCCAAAAAGTAAAGCCAAGTAAAGCGTTTTCATCACATAAAGGTCTGTATCAGCTTAAAGTTTTGCCAATGGGATGTTGTAATTCAGCAGCTACTTTTGACCTAATATGGACTTAGTGTTGAGGAGATACAAATGGGAGCGTTGTCAGTGCTACCTTGATGACGTTATAATTTTTAGACCGGACTTTAGTAGCGCTTTGGAGAACTTGAAACTTGTATTTGAGCCATTATGATCTGCTAATTTAAAATTAAAGCTCTGCAAATTCAAATTCTTTTAAAAAGATGTATGATTTTTTGGGTTGTAGTGTCGAAAACGGGAAGAACTGGATGTGATCCAAGTAATCTAGAAACAATGAAATCATAGCCCACTCCAAGAAATATTTCAGAAGTCAGAAGTTTTTAGGTTTGGCAGGGTATTATAGAAGATTTATCTCAAACTTTTCTGAGGTGCCATCAGCATATACCCGTCTCACAAAACTACTTGTAATCCTGAGTGTCAGAGAAAAATTGGAAGAATATTTAATTTCTGCACTGATACTGGCTTATCCGAATTATGAAGGATAATTTATTTTATACATGGACGCCGCTAGAGTTAACGGCATATGAGCTGTTCTTTCTCAAATCCAGAATAATGAAGAAAAAAAGTCATTTCATTTTCTAGCAAAACATTGAACAATGCCCAATGAAAGTATGGCACTACCCAAAAGGAGTTATTGGCACTTGTTACATTTGTCAAACATTTTTTATGTAGAAGACATTTCAAAATTAGATGTATCATTGATATGGTTGAAGATTTTAAGAACCAAGAAGGAATGCTTGCACGAAGGATAACAGTTTTGGACACTTACGATTTTTCTTTAGAGCACCAAATGGGAATCCTGCACACAAATGCAGACAGTCTATCCATCACATTGTCAACCTGTTCAAAAGAACAGTTGTTTTAACAAAACGATAGTACTCAAGATAGCAAGCAAATAGCAGATTTATCAACATAACCAATTTTACAATCTGCCCAGTAAAGTAATACATCTTTAAAAACAACAAACATTACTCATAAGATTATGACAGTCAATCAAGACGATGAAGAATCAAACAGGTTAAAGTCTAGTTCTTATCAGGGAGTTTCTAATTGACGGCAAAAGGAAACTTTTGGAGTTTATGCGAAGTTCCTCGAGAAACCTCGTAAGGATCTGATTGAAAATGGGTCTTTTGGAAATAAAAAATTATGCAGTATATGGGAATCATTGGAAGTTAGGAATGGAATGTTGTATCTTTATTTAGAGACGGAAAGGAAAACTGACAAACAAATGATTTAGTCGCACCTAAACCAATGAGGGCGAAGATATTTAATGAGCTTCATAGCGACCGTACTGCAGGTCATCTATGTAGAGATAAACCATAAAATCCACCAGACAAAGGTTTTATTGGCCTGGCATAAATGAAGATATCACTTTATGGTGTAAGGAGTATAGAAGTTGTGCAAAGTGCAAATCTAGTTCTGAATTAGGGAGAGCTCCTTTACGACAATCAGCAGTAGGTCTACCTTTTGATAGTATAGAAATAGCAAGAATGAGACCTTGTCTTATCAGTGAAAATGGTACTGAATATATAACAGTAATGTCGGAGTTTTTTTCGAAATGGGTTGAAGCTTTGGCCAGCTTTTTAAAATGTTAAATTTGGAATAGGATGGACAGGAAACTACAAAAAAGAGAAACAAATTACGGAAATCACATATAGAATAAGAAAAAGCCAACAGGGAAATTTATAGTTATTAATTCAGATCACCTTGGTTGGGAAATAACCTACGATTGGAAAGATAGGTCTGAAATAAAAATTGATCAACTTGAACAAGAACCCTCAGGTGTTGAGGTAAGGATTATAGAGAAAGATGCATCTTTAACTGATTATTCTGAATTATAGGTTTCCGGGGATGAATCTTATATTGGTACCAAACTGTTAACTAACCCAATGAAAAGGACACGTTGTGGTCGAACGGTAAGGGCACCTATTAAATATTCCCCCTAAATGAAAAGCAATTTATTTCAGCATTGCTACCTATGTCAATAGTAAAAAAATATCCCTTTTTATATGTTAACCAGTTATGTTAGCCTGAAAAGAAGTAAGTTTGGAAAAATCTGAGTACTGATTATTACAAGGACTCCATGCATAAATAACAAATTTAATGACGTTCTTTTTTATTGTTAATAATTCATGTGTATGATGTCCTATATAAAAGCAAAGTATTAAGTTTATGGGTAGTTCTTTTTGACACTTAGTTTTTTAACAAATAAAATTAATTAAGTACAAATATGTTTAGATATAAATGTACCTGACAGAATTTTGAACTTCCGAATTGTAGTAGAGGTATCTGATTTATCTGTAAACAAATGTTAAAATGTCTTCTGACAGAAAAAAAATGAGATAATAATGTATTGTTTTGATTATTTGTCACAGAGCTAAGGTAGTGAAATGTTGAAAGGAAATTTCCGAAATTATAAGTAGCGGTATTCTGTTGATTCTGTGTCAAATAAGTAGTAAAATTAGAGCATTGCTATTTAATGCAGTTACAAAATACGAGCGGACTTAGGAAAATATATATATCATACGGAAGTACTTATGCCTGTGAAACTTGTATTACCTGTATTTATCTGAAAAAACATATATATGAACTCATAAAAATCGTGAATAAACATATTTACATATTTAAAGAAAAAACAAATACAAAAGATTCTACTAAACGCCAATACAATAATGCCTGAGTCGGACACAATAACGGTACACGAAGACAGAGAAATATTGCGTTTAGATGATGACTTAAGACAGTTGTTTCCACAATACGAGCTGTAATGTGTCTGGATGTCGAATACCTATATTTAGACGTTTTTAACGTTACATAAAACATTGGAAATTGACACATATAGAAAAAATTTCAATGTTTAATTGCCCCAATGTGACCGAAAATTTATGCAAAGATGTGACGTTAGCAGACATTGCGAAGGGACCATAAAGTAAATTCTAAAACAGCTACTGAGTATACCTTATCACTTCAACCAAGTGTACATTGGAGCACAACAAAAACTGTAAAGACCCTAGACAGATCGTGACACGAATCCTAAAACCAAAATTCATGGAAGGGAGGAGGCAAGAAGAGGCAGGTGCTGAAAGAGTCTACCAAGGAACTTTTCCAAATTTTGAGGTATGTGTACCTCGAGATATGTAGACATATTTTTACCTCAGGCCAGCAAAGAGAGGAGATCAAGTTATGCAACTAAAAGTTACGTCTGGCTGGGGATGATTTACTTTTTGATAAATGTTATCTTACATTCATTTACGTTTATAGTCATTTTTTATTGGTCAAAAGGTCTTAAAACAGTACTTCCCAGTTCCGGTCATACTTTGATGAACGAGTTTTGGAGAACTACTTTTTTCTTGCTAAAAGTAAACAAATATGGCGGCCATTTGTCCTGTACGCTTCAGACAGTACACTCGAATTTTGACGATTCAAATATCTTGAATGATGTATCGCTTAAATGAAAAGCTATTTATTTGAAACAGCTGTATATTATTATTATGATATTAATTGTTTTATAGAGAAATACATACAAGAAACATTTAAACAGTACACTTCGTTTTGGATTGATTGTACACATTGCTGAATAACGGGAAATAGCCGAATTCGAATGTGAACGAAATCCGAGTGTGAAGGCATATATAAACGATACTTTAAAATTGCATTTCTTGTAATTTAAATTATGAATCATTTCAAATACACACAATAGCCGTAACGGTAAAACTGCCTTCTTTTTTCTCGGTCATAACAAATCAACGAAATGAGCAAAATGCACGGATTTGTCGCCAACCCAATGTCTCAGCACAGCTTCATCAATTTTCACTGATAAATCCATTGAACAATCGACAACTATTGTTTTTTTCCTGTTCGTATTTAAGAAATAACGTCTAGCTAGGTTTACATTGCGTTTGAACAGATATGACGTCACATATGACGTAAATATAAACCGCGGGTACAATGAGGAAAATTAGTATAAGTATAATATTTTATTATTAATCTATGACAGATGTTATGAAAGATGTGACGACATATGTGAAGACATGTGTTATGAAAGATTTGACGACAGATTTGATGATATGTGACGACAAATATTAAGACAGATCTAATGACATATGTAATGACATCTCTGACGACAGATGTTATGACAGATGTGACGATAGATGTGATGAAAGATTTTGTGACAGATGTGACGACAAATGTAGTTAGATATGCGTTAACACATGTGATGACAGATGTGAGGACACATGTGACCACGCATGTAATTACAGATGTGACGACAGATGCGACAACAAATGCGACGACATATGTGACGACGGAAGTAATGACAGATGTAATGAAAGATGTGATGTAAGGAAATATGTGATGACAAATGTTACGACATATGACGGATGAAAAATGACAGTTGTGACGACAAATGTGACGACAGATGTTATGACAGATGTAATGAGAGATGTCATGAAAGATGTGACGCCAGATGTTCTGACAGATGTGGCGACTGATGTGACGAGATATGGGACGACAGATGACAAATGTTATGATCGATTTGAAGACAGATGTGATGACACATGTGTTGACAAATGTGACAACAGATGTTATGACAGAAGTTACAACAGCTGTGAGGATATATATAAAGAGAGATATGATGACAGATGTAACGATAGATGTGATGACATTGTGGTGACAAATTTCATGACAGAAATGATGACAGATGCTATGATAGATATGACGACAGATGTGATGACAGATGTTACGACAACTGTCAGGATAGATATAACGAGATATATGATGACACATGTAACGACAAATGTGATGACAGATGTGGGACATATGTGATGACAGATGTACAGATGTTACGACAACTGTTAGGATATATATAACGAGAGGTATGCTGACAGATGTGAAGACAGACGTAATGAGAGATGAAATGAAAGATGTGATGACACATGTGTTGACAGATGTGACGACAGATATGACGACAGATTTGATGACAGATGTGAAGACAGATATGACGACAGATGTGATGACAGATGTGACGACAAATATGACGACAGATGTGATGACAGATGTGACGACAGATATGACGACAGATATAACGACAGATGTGATGACAGATGTGAGGACAAATATGACGACAGATGTTATGACAGATGTGATGACAGATATGACGACAGATGTGATGACAGATGTGACGACAAATATGACTACAGATGTGACGACAGATATGATGACAGATGTTATGACAGATGTGACGACAGATATGATGACAGATGTGATGACAGATTTGAGGACACATGTGATGACAGATGTTTTGACAGATGCGACGACAGTGTAAATTTTTGTGATTTTGTGTATATTCTATTCGAGTAGCGGCTGTAATGTTGTCGATGACTGATATATTTTCTATCACTTAAACACATGGAACCACTTGAAATGATCCTAACCACTTAATGGTACTACAAACACTTCCGAGTGGAAAAGACTTATTATCAAGTTCACTTAGTTTTTCATCATTTGCATAAATTAAAATGTGTTTACTTTTAACACTATTTTTATGCCCGAAAAGATTGCTAAAATAATTAAATAGTAAATTTAAAAAGCCGAGAAAAGAACTATATAATAAGGATAAAAACACTCATTACGAACAAGCAAAGAAAAGTAACGATTACGAGATATAGGGGTAAAAACAATAATCGAACTGAACACTAATGCTCCGAAATAGTAATCACTTAAAAAAATTAATTAAATGAATTATTTGTAATTGAAACATCTGACACGGTTCTAGGCAATTATGAAAAGTTTTTTTAATTTTGTTGATTTTCTTTAAATTAAATTACTTTGAAAAAATATCGTAGTAGTGTTCGGTTCATCGAGCTGTGTGGCAAAACAGTCAATGAAATGTAACGTGGTATAACTTTTAAGAAGTCTATATCAAATCGATGTGACCCAAAATAAAACAACATTGAGGATGCCTTTGAAATTATAATTTGAAAGAAATTTAGCTACAGTTTATGCTTTACGTTTTCGTTTGAGTATCTCACTGACGTCATTACATTATTTTGGAATCATATCGAAATATTGGTCATTTTTTGATAACTTTTGTAATACCGACTAGTTATTCATTGATGATATGAATGAGACTAAAATTGGTTTGAATGATATTATGTTTTATCATTGGTAAGATATTTTTGTTACTTTGAATGAATTATATATTGGCAGTTTTAGTTTTGCTTAGCTAGATTGAATATATTTTTTTTTTAAAAAGCCACAAAAATAAACATAGTATAATTGTCATACATATACAGTCGAACCTCGTTGTCTCGAACTTGGTTTACTCGATACCTCGGTTATGTCGATATAATTTTTAAGTCCCGGCATTTTTCCCATATCAACAATGCATTTCTTCCTCGGATGTGTCGATCTCGGTTGTTTCGATATTTCGCTTAACTCGATGGATTTTTGCCGTCCGGACAATATTAATTAGTGTAATTTTAACCTCGATGTCTCGAAGTTAATTTTGCTCTCGATATCGATGTCAAAACTAACAATTTAATTTGAATTTTGTATTGTTACTTAATACGCGTCTGTTTATTTTAAACACCTGTCGTAGAGCAATCACGATTTTTGATTGGCTGTTACAGTTTGAATTGGCAATTTAATAAAACGAATTGGTAATCCAAGCGCAGAACATGCATTATTAAGGTTAATTGATGATCCGCTAATTACTGTCCGAATTATTTTGTCATGTTTAATTAAAAATGATAATTGTTGAAAATTTCTTTTGATCTGATCAATGATGTATGTGGTCGAGTTTCGTTTCCTTATTATAAATACATTCTGTTATTTTTGTTGACTTGTGTGTTGTCAATTACGTAAAAAACAGTTTGTATTTTTTCATTAGTTCTTACGAACTGTAAGTTGATAAGTGTTTTCTTGAAATGTTTTTCCATAATTTCGTAATAAAATATGATTACACTATTTATTAATTATTGTCGATTTATGTGAATTGCTAAAATACTTCATATATCGCACACTACAAATACCGTGACAAAACAAGCAATACCGATGTTCGAAACCAATATACATGAAATAAATACCGTTAATTTTTTTAAAAATCACATAATGAAAATGACGTCACACCCTAAACTCGGTTGACTCGAACTTCGGATAACTCGATATATTTTTACGGTCCCGTAAACTTCGACTTATCGAGGTTTGACTGTAGTCATATTCGCTAGGCTTTAATGAATCCGGATATTTGCTAAGAAGCAGATGGTGCCATCTAAGAATGATCACAATTGCATACTATAAATGTTTTTTTACAGACTTTTAAGCAGCAGAAAGAAAAGTAATTGCTTTACATTTCATTTAATTAATAAGCCATGGTGAGCTATTGCAATCATTTTGCATTTTTGACTTAAAATGTGTTCGCACTCAAGTTTTATTCCTAGAAGCAAAGTTAATCGGGGATATCCTTTAATCTTTGTGGACATGAAACATCTTATAATTATGGCAATAGTAAAAACAAAACATTTACCAGGTACATGAGAAATTTAGTTAAGATTTTCATTGCTAAGGATAAGTGCTCCAGTGCACCAATTGCAACTCAAGTAGCATATGAATTTATTTACAACTAAATTCTACTTAATAATTGACACATACTCGGCGAAGAATATGTAGTAAGTCTGAATGGAATCTTACATTTGAAGAAGCGCCACAAATAAAATACACAATACGTGTTTGATGATAACTAGATTCAAGAGGAATAAATCAGATTCAATAAAATTGGTAACCACCTGGACTATTTTTAGATGGGCCAATTCGCAACCACACAGATAAATTGGTAATTATTTGTGGCACACAATTACCAGAATGGATAGTGAATTACTTTTGAATATAAGTATACTGCAAATTTCATATCGGAACACATACTCACGGTTTCAATAATTAGTCGATGTGCTATATTTCGTGCATATATGTTGTTTAATTGACTTGATTAATGTTACCTTAAAAACTTGTGTATATAAATGTAAATTCCCTACATTTGTTCATAAAAACATTCAGGAAAAAGATCGGCTTAAAAGTTTTTTAGTGGCAATTTAACTTCGTTTAAAGTGTTAGAATAATTTTGTTTCTTTGTTTAAGAGTCGTTTAACGTCAATTTCAGCAATTTTTCAGCTATATCATGAAGTACAGGAGTATTGGGGAGGAAGCCGGAGTACCCGGAGAAAGCCCCCAACATTCTGTAGGAAAGCTGACAATTCTCGTAAATGAAGACTGGAGTCGAGTACACCCCGCGCGCAGTGAGACTCGAACCCGCAATCTTAGTGTTGACAGACAATGTGATCAATAGTAGACGAACTACCTTAACCACGTGGCCCCCAATGCCCATGTAAGAATGAAGCTAGCAATATAAAGAGAAGTGACTTGCCATTAAATCACATATTGTTGATCTAGCGTAACATCTTATTCGGATATCATGAGTTCAATCATCTGTTATCACACTTTGGATACACTATTTGGAAAGGTATTGGAGTTTGTAAACTAGTGTTTTTTTAATGTCAAATGCAACAAATTTTGAAATCAGTTTGTATGTTGTATTACACCATTTCTATCTGGTTTCCTAACTTGAAAAAGAATTGTACGCCATGATAAAAATAAAAGATGCCAAAATTAGCGTCATAACCCAATTGAAATCCACTGTAAATCCTTGCGTAATATCAGAAGACGTAGAAGCAATGGTTTGAAAAAAGTGCCAGACGAAGCAGACAACACTAGACGGCTTTTTTAGAATGCATTACGTCATCTGAACACTTTATATCAATATGTGTATTGATTTTATTTCTAATGCATGTTTGTATTTGATGTGTATCTGTATTGATTGTCCCATTGTTTATGTATGTAATAAAGTTATCATACACTTATTCATAATTTTATTACAAATGAACAAATCAAATATATTTGAGTTTATATTTTTATTCAATACATAAATAAAACATTTAACAGAGTCTTTTAATACAAGTACATAAATATTTGAAAAAAAATGCACAAGGAAAAGAGAGTTAATTAACGAACTATCTGGTGTTATTTCCATCACTCCTAGACATAATGAAGTACACACAAATATGTAAAAAATACTAAACAAAGTCACTGATGCACTTTGCTATGCAATGCTATAAATAAGCATATATTATCATCTTTATTGAAATCCTACATATGGCTTCCAAATATGTAGTTTGAGGTTACAACAATAATCATTTTTACCAGTGGTGTATTATATCCAGGCATTTTTTGTTTTTGCAATAAAGCATAGTTTAACCAACACTGTGTTTCAAATTCCTGTACCACGCAATACCATTGCTGTACTTTGTATATTTTTGATTGTTGGTTCTTGCGTTTGCCTGTTTCTTGGACTTTGATGTAGAAACATGTTCAAATGGCATGTAAAATGGCTTTTTAAGCTGCACTTCATTCACAATCGACCAAACCTCAAATTAACTTTGAAAATTATCTGAAAATAAAATGGGTTGTTTTTATAACATGCATTACAGTTACTTAAACAAAATAATTGTATTTAAAAAGTGCAACGTTTTTTTTTTCTATTTTGTTAGATTTAAATAAATTTGTAGAAATTTCATGTATATTAAGGCGTCCAGTTTTTATTGGAAGCCGCCAAAGGGACCATTGAAAACTTAATAGTTTTCAAATAAAGTGTGAAATAGAATTTGAACTCCGGCCATAATAAAGTGAATTGTATCATAACCATATTATTACCAGAATATGCTTAATAATGTTTAAATAAATTGTGCAAGTGTTCGAACTCTCAAACTCGTCTTAATCACTCTAAACCAGATAATAAATAGACTACAGATAAAATTTGTCAAATGGTTAATGAACCACATATGTGTCGTGTTCGGTAAACGTGTTTTCAACAGCTTGATGGTATTCCAATCGATACTAATAGTGCTCAACTCCTCGCAGACTTGTTTTTACCTCAATTTGGCAGATTCCTGGAAGGCGTCATGTTTCAAATTGTCAACGTTCCGTTCATCGATAGCTATTTTCATCCATATCCGGCGCATAGTGTTTCCATTTCGCTCCTTAAACGTTGTGCTCGATCCTTCTGTTGGTATTCCGGTTTTCCCGACCGATAAATTTGTTGACCACTAAGCTACAGAAACAAAAGTAACTTGTACCTTAAGTTGATGTTTTCCTTTCAGAATCTGTATTGCAATCACCAATACTTCATTGATTGTTATTAAAAAGAATCAATCTCAAACACGAAGGACATTTTTCCCAGTCTATAGGTAGTATTTCCTATTTCTAAATTTGACATTTCTCCTAGACATGAGTTACTCGTCAAAAGCACCCGAGTTCAAAAATATTTTGTATTTGTTTCCGGTTATTAATTTTCTTTATAGTGTGTTTTCGGTTTTTGTATATGTGTCTCAATCCGGAATTGTAATTGTACATTGACTATCGTTTCTTGCTGTTTAGTCGCTAACTTTAATATTTCACATATACTTTTACTGTAAAACATCTATTTAATTTAAAATCAAATGACATATGACACTTTGAATTCATGTTTTCAGCAAAAAGAACCCTAATCATGACTAAACGCGCGTCTGGCGTAGTATATTTTATAACCTTGCTATCTTTGATGACATTTTGTTTGCACCCACTTTTTCGATAACTTTGCTGGTAGACAGTTTGTCCCCGAGGGAACTACAATCGCAGTAATCACACTTTGTTGCTAACAAGAATATCATTGATTTTTTCAGTTATATTGTCATTATCTTACTTTACTCCCGTGAAAGTTATGTGAAAAAACTGATGCAATTCTTATGTGTTTTTATTAACCAGATGATGATGGCGTAAGTTGGATTTGCTATAACAATTTGAAACTTTAAAATTAAAGCTTTAAAAATCTTAATGATCTGGATTTAATATTTTGGGTTAAGAGCCTCCGATGAATCTTGATCAGGCGAAACGCGCGCCTTTTGTAGTAAATTTCATAACCTTGGTGTATTTGATAACATTTTTGAAAAAAATTCCTTATCTTTTTTAAAACCAAATTGTAGCATAGTATTTTAATTTTAACGCACTTTTAAGATAAAATTTAATCAAATCTGTTTGTAAATAAAATCATGTGCAATTTTACGACTGTTAAAATTGTGATCAGAAATTTAGCTGCAGGTTTGGTTGAATTTTTATTCAATCTTGCTATTTGTGTAGGTTTTTTGTATACATCACAAATATGGGAAATCGACATTCACAGGGAGACAAATAGAAGCTAATAATTATTTAATTATATTATAAATATACGACAAATACATGCACATTTAGTACGTAATAGTGAAAACAATATTCTTTTATCAAAAGAAGCACATTCGGGATTAATGTTCTTCTAATTACTTATTTGATAATGGTAAACAACTATATCATTAAGATTGTGACTATTTGATGAGCGACATACATACAACGAAAACTTTTTTTGACATGCTTCAATTTTCGTTTTTTTGACTGGTTTAGAATAACCACTTAAGAAAATGATACCGCAGTTTAGAATTAAATAATTTTTCTCAACGCTTCCTTGTAAATTATGTAAGTTAGCAAGTGCTATTAGAGAACATGTATTAAATATTGGTCAATAGAGAATGTTTGAACGAAGTAAGGCAAACCTGAAATTTAGTATAATCGCAAGAGTAACTTGTGATTTAAATAATCTGAGGACACCTTATAGGGTTATATGTATATATCTTATATTTTCTATTTTATTTCAGTTTTTCACCACTTTGAATTACACACATTATATTATCGTAATTTATAACTAAATGAATACACAGTTAATGTTTTATTTATTGACAGAGTATTTTTCTTCCGCTTTAAATTAACGTCCTTAGAGCCTCATAATATTACACCCAGTTTTGAAAAAAGAGGCCAGTTATCCATATATTAACCATCTATAAGTGTACATGATTTGCACTGAAATATCGCAGTTTTAGTAAAGGCTTTACGTATAATGCAGACCGCATAGATTACTAAGAAACACTGTCGAAAAACTGTTAGCAGTTACACCGGAACCCAGTAATACTTCACAGTCTCTTATCGAATCACTAATGGATAGTGCTATTGGGGCACATAGTGGACATACAAACATTGCAGCTGATAGTATAATTCACGAAGTAAACATACCAACAGAAAGCAGCAAAGACACAACGACATCTATTAACTGGTCGCCAAAGGATTCTGTTGTTCAAACCTTTGACAATAAAGTGTTTATTGATACTACTAGCAGTTGCACAGACAAAGAGACAAAATTTTGGTATAATGCCAAAATAAAACGTTTAGAAAGCAGACAACGTTTATATAAGATTAGTATAGGAGTACTCATGTTTATCACAGTTGGAATGTTATTGGTAGTTGTGGTCATGTTTATGTCTGGATATAATGGTATGTTTGTTTTATAAACATAAAGATAATAAACGTGGTATACTGAGTGTAATTTAACCAATTTGAACAATTAAACAATTAATTCAAATTAGATCCCCTTTTCGAAATAGAAATGCAGTGTTTTCTTACAGGAAAGATTTATTTGTAAATAGTAGTCCTTAGTTACCTAGCAAGCTACAGTTTAACACTTAGCTCCCTTACTTTTGCGCTGGTTCATGCAGGTACAAAATGAAAACCGGAACGTTCAACACCGGAATCGTATCAAGTAAAATATAAGGCTATCAATAGTTCTTTTTTAAACCGTTGAAAAAATGTCCATATTACTCGATATTATTTATATTATTCTTTTTTGTTAAACATATTGTTCTGTGCTTATAATGTCTTATTGCAATGACGGATAACTATAGTTGTATTGTTATAGACATTTTGTGGGTCATGATCCTTTTCCTTCATGGAAAAATTAAAAAAATTATTTACGAAAAAAACATATTATTTTAATACTAGATAGTTTTGCAAATATTAGAAAAGAAAATTAATAGTAAGATAATGTACTCACATTTGCGCAGTTCCGTATCATATAGCTGGATTTACATTACATAGCCTATGCATTCATTACATTGCATTTCTGATTGATTGATTGAATATTTGCATTCCATGATGCGAGCATTGTTTCAGTTATTTTCAGGACGAGAACAAGTTAAAAAAAGCCATGAATATATTCGGAAAAATAGACCATCGGGCAGAATTTAGAAAGCTACTGGAAAAGTATTGGTTAAGGGTAGGGGTGATAATTTAGCCTTTTGTAGCGGCTACAACTAACCTACTCTTATCGACATCTAAAAAGAGGGTCTTAAGCACGCAAGGAGGGTGGCACTTTCCAAACATTGTTTTCTTTTCGTATTATGACTTGAACCCCCAAACGAGAGGGCATCCGCTATCCGCAACCCGAGGACGCGCTGAGCAGCTCTGCGATTCGAGCACTGTGAACCCTCACAGTATGGTAACAGCATTGCATTAGTAGACAATATTAATAACATAATGTAAATAATACAAACAAGGAAAATTCCCTTATAAATTAATGTAGAAATTCGACACGAATACTCGTCACCATAAAAGTGTGCAAATTTATAGTTTTGCAAATTATCTTTGGTCTTATATATTACAGATTGCTCCTATTTTACGTACAGTTACTTGCATTTGATTGCTTAAAGTATACACAGGAAAAGAAATTGTAAATCTTTTCTTTACTGTGTTTTTTTACAGTTTTTTATATATTGGTTTCCTTTTCCAAAGCAATAACCTGACATTAATATACAGCAAAGTCATAGAATTTTTGATAGTCTAAATTCTTGGGCCAACTGTAAGGTACTTATAGCTGACTTAATTGTGTTACCCGTATCAAGCGTAATGTATTACAAACAGATACAAAAGAATACGAGACAAACTTTTTCTGTCAATGTCGTATTCGGATACATTAAAAATAAGGATTTAAGCTCTTTGTTTTTAATGTTAACAACAAGACAATTTTCACAGACGGTTCAAATTAATTTAACGCTGTTGGGGAAATACCATACTGAGTTAAAACATCCCCGAAATGAACCTGTAAAATATACATACAAAGGTAAAGCAATAAGCAACATTGGCAAAATGTTTATATTGTTGATTTTTACAAATAATATTTATATTTATTTATAACTATGCAATGTGTTGTAATGAACAGTTGATCTGTTTGATATTGTCTTAATGACAACATTGCAAATATACATGACATACAAATTATAACTACAGTGCTTCTTGCAATAATTATTAAAGTGCATACATAGTTTGTTACAACCTCCTTTTTATGAATCATCAAAATAAATGTATACGATTCACATTTTTACTTGATTTACAAAAATTTCGAGATTTAAAATGATTTGATTGATTGATTGATTGATCGGGGTTTGGTTTTATGTTCAGCTAGCAGAATTTCAGTTGTATTCAGGGCGAAAGCAAGTTAAAAACAAAAAATCAATACGGGAATTATGGATTAAGGGAACACTTTCGAATGCCGAAGAAATAGTATGGAATACGGATAGGAGCGGAAAACCATACCCTTTGTAGCGACTTTAACAAGCCTACTACTAGTATTGACAGCTACAAAAGGGTACACTCCAAAAACTATACTAAATATTTCCTTTTTATGTTAGAACTACAATAAATGGCATCCCTTATCTGCCACCCGCGGATGCACTGTGCAATTCTGTGGGTCGAACACGGTATGGTCAAATATTTAAATAACATTGTGTGATTTTATTAAGAGGGTTACAGTTCTTTTCAAAGGCAGGTGTAGCAAATAAAAGATAATAAAACAGAGTTCGAATAAAATTAAGTTCAACGACAGTATTTTGTCTATTGAAGACTCTAACCCACAACCAAAGTGTAAAGACAGTGAGTTTGCTTGCGTTGATGGTAAATGTGTGAATGGAAGCTATAAATGTAATGGGCAGATAAATTGTTTAGATGAATCAGATGAGGCTAATTGCTGTAAGTATTGTAACTTGACTGATTTAAAAAAAAATAAGTTGAAATTAAAACAAATAAAAGCTATTATTATTATTATTATTATTATTATTATTATTACTTAAAACTGTTCTAATAGTATGGGAGAGAAAAAATACAAAATAATAGAACAAAGGGCATAACGGCATTATATTTATTGTTCATGGATATCATTTTTACTTTATAAAATAAAATGTAACTAGTTTTATTTGCAAACTTTTGTCACGGTAGTGCTGCAAAAAGTACGAAGAATATATTTTTAGTGCAATAACATTATGTTATATTGAACATGCTCACAGCACATTTTAAATGCAAATGAATGACATAATACATTATAACTTTGGCATTGTTGGTTAAAGGTAACAGTAATAAGGGAAATCACACGCTTCTCCAAAAAAAGCTACGCATTTGCACAGAATCTGTAAAACAAGTACATATTATTTTTAAATGGCTCATTAGTTGTGATGTGTGCGCTAACGCCAAACAACAAATCGTTTTAATGATCAATACATTAATTATTTAACATGCTAGTTTCGATGAGTTATGAGATGACATACTCTCGATGTGAAATGTGTTTATCTGTTACTTGCTAGTGGTTCCAGTAAGGTATTCATGCTTCCACAACACCAGTTTATGTGGCTTTTTTTGGTCAAATTTCTGAAAATGGCATTTTACTTATAATCTTATTGTGATTGTGTTTTCAAAACTTTGTGCACAGATTAGATTATACAAAAATGAAATGAGTGTTTGTAATAGGCACATGTATTGGATACAAACAATTTTAATGCTAACACATAAATACAGCTAGGATTTTAATGTTTAGAATCTGAGTAAATTAACATGTTTTTAAAATTTTTTTAGCAAAAAAACAATGTACTGCTGATGAATTCATTTGTCAGACCGAACAACAATGTATATCGAAGCAGTCTGTTTGTGACATGCAGAATGATTGTGCCGATGACAGTGATGAATATAATTGTAGTGAGTTATTTCGCTGGTGTTTTTACATATTAACCTCAATATGAATTTATTCGAGTACTTGTTTTGGTCCATCGGTATCGGCCCACTCTCAGTGATGTCAATAGTCACAAACCTTTGTATTGACTAATTTTAAAACAATATGCAGTTGTCAAAAAGTCGTTTTACAAAAGGTTAAATTATTTATGCTTTCCCAGTCGCAGTTGCAATTTGGTTCCCCATAAGTCCATCTTCCACTTTAATTGATTGGTTAACTGTTTTCCTTCCTGGCTTCTTGTAGAGACTTTTTAAATTTACTTGTGTCCATTTAAAATTCCCATGTATTGTAAAGAGTGTTATTACACCTCAATTTATGTAAATATTATTCCAAGAACAGTAAAATATCTGTTGTTGTCTTTTTTAGGCCCTAATATGCAGCCGAAATGTACGAACGAAAAATTTATCTGTGATGACGGTGAACGTGTTGATGGATGTTATAAATGCGATGGACAAATTGATTGTTATGATGAATCCGATGAAGCTAAATGTCGTTAGTATTTAAATCTGTATATACTACATTTAACAAATGTTTAATCCCGACGTGTGTGTAATTAAAGACAGGAACTACTACTCATCCACAGCATCAATAGGTTTACTTTCTGTGTTCGTGTTCTTTGACCTTCTTTTCTTTAAGGTCTTTTTTCTAATTTAAAATTTTATATAATATTTATTTCCATTAAGTGCAGTGTTGTTAAAATTTGTTCACGGTGCATGGCTTGCTAAAATAGAATTGTAATGTCTATATAGCTTCTTAAAACTCAACGTAAGATTCCAAGAGTCAGTGAGTAATTTGGCCCCTTCAGCCTAAAAATTATAATCTATGATACAGCTATAACATTGAACAAGTGGAGACATATTCATTTAATCAATTAACAGTAATTATGTTCAAGTTTGGTGCAAGTTAAAAATATGTTTTATCACTAACAATTAAAGGGTAATTCATCCGTTTTTTAACTAAGACAAATTATTCCCGTTTCAGTACATATACAATGTAACGTAGATGAGTTCCGTTGCCATGACAACCAACAATGTATACCCAAACAGTATGTTTGTAACAGACAATATAACTGTCGCGATAACAGTGATGAAGTTGATGAAATTTGTCGTAAGTTTTTTCTTCATTACTTTTACACAGTTACGTAAATATGTGGATTTACCTTTCAATTGAGCGGCTCTTAACTGTAGCAAAGTTTTTATTTAGATGTATGCCTCTGTTAGTCTATCAAAATTATCAATAGTCGAAAGATAAGTGCCCACTTTTCGTAAATGATATTTCACTTTGAAGGGAAAACTTTTATTGCAGAGTTAAACACCACATGACCATGTTATTAAATTTACCCGAAGGGAAGTTCGAATTCATTAAGGCAATATCTGACATTTTGTCAAAAAATCTTTAAAAAGATATATAACATAGAAAATTAAAATTAAATTCTTTCTTTTCTTACAATCTATTCCATTAAATTTTAAATATAAAATATTTTAGGTTTTGCCTTGTAAAATTTAAAATTTCGCTACTCCAATTATCGGGAAAAAAATTGAGACCACTTATGGTTTATTTGTGCATAACCTATATAGCATGTTCGAAAAATGTTATTAGCTAATGTGTCCGGAAATTGCTTTTTATTGTCCTCTATTATAAGAAAAAATTCAAAAGATTTCAAATCTTGTAAATTGCAATCGACTTTTAATAAAACACAACTTTTTCTTTGGATCAGTCACTGGGCAATATGCAGTACGTCGAGTAATGTGTTTTTCATGACAAATTATAAAGATACTAAAGACTTTATATTTTGTTACTTTTTGTTATTAAAACATAATAATAAAATCTATTAACTTCTATTATTATGGATTAAACTTAACAAAAGTTTAACTTTTGTTAAAATATTACCAAAAGTAGGCATTGTATTAATCAAGATGAAAATTTACCCTGCGACTTCACCTCTTTATATTATCGACGCTATTAACAATAATTCATTATATTTGTTATTTACGTGGGATGATTCCTTAATGTGCAAGGAACAGTATTTAAACTATATAATACATTTACAAAGAATATGATAGACTGTAGGCAAAAGAGTTTAAAATCAACTACATGTTGTCATGAATTCAGATGTAATTAATCTTTTTCAACAATCCCTCAATTCTTCTTACTTATCTTCAAACAAACGACAATGCAATAATTATTAATAAAAGTTCATGTTAGCAGTTTACGTATAACAACAGGTAAATACAATTATAAATAATTTCACTACGAAAAATATGTTTAGATATTGTTTCTTTCCAGTCAATAGAAGGGCACTTAAAAGTATGTACATATATTCTTAGGTTCACCTACAAAAACGAAATGTAAGGACGTTATATTTACGTGTGATGATGGTGATCGTGTTGGTGGATGCTATAGATGTGATGGCCAGACAGATTGTAATGATGAATCGGACGAAGCAAACTGTAGCAAGTATTTAAAGTTGAACGGTCTCAAGCTATTTGTACGATTAAAAACAAATAACAATTACATGCATTATACTAATATTGCACACAATTTTAGTATTAACTGACAAATTTGGGTAATGCACGGATTGTTAGTTTTTCAACCGAAGTTCTGGGGTTTATTTCGCATACTACCACTCCACCCCCCCCCAAAAAAAAAAAAAAAAAACCAATAACATAGATGACACAATATATCCATAAAAATTAGATAAAGGGGCATTAAACACCGAACAAACAAACAAGCAATGTGTTTTCAAAATTTGTTGTCACCGTATAAGCTGTTATTTCCAAGTTTAAAATAAAGAAAAATGAAATTTATGTACATGACATCCTGAATATATAACTAACATTTTCCTTGTTGAACGCTTAACATCAATCATTTAAACAATCATGCCTAATTAGTTGATTCTTTAATTCCTTATGTCACGACACAATTCATTACAAAATTGTTATACATTGTATTTGCTTTTGCAATAGTATCAAATTTTACATTGAAAAATGAAACAGTTCGTGATAAAAAAGTAGTCGATTTGAATAATAATATTAGAAAATCCACAGAGTCTACTAATAACAAATTTCGTATTTGCTTACATAATTGAACACATATATTACTGTATTATTGTTGTTTCATGATAATTCATTTCATTAGGATTGTAAATTTATGAGTATTGGCGGTGTCGCAAAGAAAATGCAGGTGTAAATGTTTAGACAAATGGCACAACGTGCTACAACTTAATATGCAAATAAGTTCAACATAAATTGAATAACAATGAAAAGAAAACGTTGCCTAAAATGCATAGAAAGTTTGTTAAGCAGAGGGAATCTGTAAAAACTAAATTACAACATGATTTCATAATTTTTTAAGCACAAATACAATGTACTTTGGATGAGTTCCGTTGTCATGACAACCAACAGTGTGTACCAAAGCAGTTTATTTGTAACAGACAATATGACTGCAAGGATGACAGTGATGAAGATAATTGTCGTAAGTATCTTCCCGTTAGTTACCATACATGTAATTATCGTAATATGGATTTCATTCTCTCAACATTTGATGTCATTTGGATATAAGTTTTAACAAGTTTCAACAATTTTTCAGCTGTTGTGGCGAAGTAACCTGTCAAAACCACCACTTAGTGTTCCCTTTTATTATGATGAAAGGATTTATTGCAAGAAGGACAAGTAACAAATATATACATTTGGCTCAATGTTCATTTTAGTTCTAATGAGAACTCGTGATACAGATAAATTTCCAATGAAAACGAGGCTCATGAATAATGCTCACGAATATTTAGTGGAGGCAAAAGGCACTGATGCCTCCATATCAGAGAGATTGGTTTAGACAGCATAATTCAAATATTCGTTAAAAAAAATAGTGCAAAGCAGTTGAGGAAAGGAGACTTGTACATGCTGATTCTTCAGACTTTCAATGCATTAATCTTGTAATCTACAGCTGGTCCATGGCTACGTGCTGCCCTGAATAGTTTGACAGATGACAGATGATTTAAAAAAAAGATGGACATTTAAAGATATATAAATTACTAAAACCAAAATACTCAAACATTTATAAAATCATTAGAAATATAATTTGAATGACTTGACTAGAATATTTTGTTGATGTTTTATACATGTACATGTACATGTATATTTGTACTTATAGGGAAATTTTAATGACAATAAATATTAAATAAACAAAAATAAGTCTGAAAGGTTGCAATGTTTACACATTTTATTTGGTATTAAACTATAAAATATTTACATGTTTTAATAAACAAATTAATACAAATATAATATCTTATCCTGCCATGAAATGAGCTGTCGGTATTTCAACTTTTCTTGTGCAATTATGTAAGTTTTAATAAATGTTTTCATTTTCATTGTTTGTTGTTATATTATGTCTTTATGTTTTAATTGTCACAAGTTATTGAAATAGCTTAATGATAATAATTATTTGGAAAAATTCAAATATTAATCCTTTTTGTGAATTATTTCTGACTGAATATTAAACCACCAGCCATAAGGTACACAACTCTTCATTGCAGGATCCAAAAATAATATAGTGTTTAAACATACCCCAAAACAGAATATTGATATCCAATGAATAATTTTCACTTGATAATTTTACATTTTTACTTCATAAAAACACGATGTTTCAACAAAGTATTGATCTATATCTGTGCCACTCATTTACATTGTTTGTCCACGAACTCTTAGTTATATTCCACAAGGGTATGTTAAAATAACTTTTTTCACTGTAAAAAACAACATCTTCATAACTAATTTTCTTCACATATTGAGACAGTGCAACACCATTAAATTTAAAAGATCCATTTATAAGAAAATGTATAAATTTTACAAAATGAACTCTTTGTTTACTATTTCTACATACACTAACATGTGGTTAATGATAATGTTTTGCCTCCAGAGATGCACGTGTATTGATAAGAAGTTAAAGGTCAGCTATTTTTAGCTATTTGGAAAGTTATCTATTGTGTTCACGTAACCAGTGAAAATAAAAAAGGTAAAGAACACGAATGTTTAAAATTCAAATGCTGGTTTGATTAATCCAGCTTTCAATGTTACTACTGCCTATTCCAATTCAAAATTATATAATACAACAATTACCACATTTGATAAATATGACGTATAATGGACCGAGGTACAACAATATTAAACTTTGCGTCGCCTCTTTAAATATAATTATACACTGCTCCATAAAACCTCACATTGATCTCGCTCAACTGCAGTAAGTGTATAAAATATAGTAAATATGAGATAACATATTATAGAAAAGTTATGTTTTTGTGTCTATTTTCACAGCTACGCCTTGTTCCAGCTTGCCGTGCTTGAATAATGGAGTTAACGAAAGTTAACATTACGCACACAAATTTGAATACAAGCAAGAAAAGAATGCATCATGTTTATAGGTGGGAATATTTCCACAACTTTGAAAGTCACAGAAGATAAACTTAACAGTAAGATGTAAGCAAGTACTCACTGCGATTTCTGGAAATAAATTATATATTTCAATCTGTAAAACTAAATAATGATATAAAAGAAGTATATTATTCCTTGTTTCCTTACAGAGACATTGTATAAATAATGGCACATGTTCTGTAAATAACGAGTCATTCATCTGCAATTGTGACTTTGGAAATACTGTGATGTTATGAATTAACAGTTTACAGCTGATTAGATTATAGCAATAATGTGAGCATGCGTAAACCAATGGTGAAAATAAACAAATTTATACGTATCTACCTTTACTCTTTTGCAAATTGCATCGATTCCTTGAAGAATTTAGATTTTTCCTGATTTTAATCTCTAATAATTGTATAGTTTTAGTAAACACAACATTTCAATTAGAATATAATTATTTATTAACAAGTAAAATGAACGAAATGTTAGCAAAAACGTAAAATGAAAGATCTTTTTTTTCTACAAAGAATACAAACGCTTTAATGTTTGAGTGCAGTTCTCAAAAAATGTTAAAGTTATTTCAATTCTCACAAATTTTTACTTTAAATCAGAAACTAGTAGTTTTACTACTTCATATATACCCAGTTGAAAAAATTTACTTCTTGAGACTTACTTTTTCCATCAAGATTTATCAATACCACTTAATATACAGCACAGAAGGCTAAATAATTAAATAAATGCAGAGCTCTTGTCATAAGTTTAAAGTTATGCAACATCCACTAAAACATCAAGAAATAAGAATTTGAATGTTCCAGTTTGTTTATTCGTCAAGACTTGTTCAAAATTTCTACAAATATCTAACTGTATCAGTACATCGTAAATAATGAAATACCTAAATGATCAATCGAACATTCTAATGCAGTTCTTGATATAACGTCGATTCTGATTGAATAACGTCAATGATTTCAATTATCGTCGGAAATATCCGTTTACTGGCTCCGCTTTCGCGTCGCCAGTAACCTCAATTTCCGACCATCAAATCACCAATTGATGCCGGCAAATCTTCAAATACAATAAGGTTATCTCCTAAATCGAATGAATTAGCCTTCAAATAATGTAAATAGAAATGTGCCTAATATGCACAATTTAACCGCTTTAATGTCAATAAATTACGTGTCTGGCTTAATCACAAGTATTGCATTTACCTTAGTACGCATGTGTTAGGAAATAATCCAGAACCAAAGAAAAAAAGTCCTTTTTAAAATCAAATAATGTACAGGCATCTAAATATATAAACTGAACAGTTACTAATTAATGTAGGCGAATCGTACTCAACTAATGCTTTTTATTTCAATTTGCTTTGTAAGGTAAAATTAAATTGGCAATCTTAAATGTGGCAAGGCAGGTCATACGAAATAACATGCATTGGTCAAAAACGTATTATCGTTCAAATTACATTGATACATGTAAGAAATATTTTCAATATCTTTATAACATGTTCAGAAAGTTAAAATATTCGTTATAATTAATTTGAAAGGAAAAATATAGGATTGATCCAAATCAAACTATTAATAAACTATTGTCGTCTATCAAATTACAGGAACAGTTTTGAAGAAAAACAATGCAATGCATGTATGGCTGCTAGTATATTGTTGTGAGTAATATAAGCCATTAAATTTTTAAAACCTCAAGAATACAATACACTTTCAACTTGTAATGCATGAATTTGAAGCATTTCTAGCCAATTGTATGGTTCAAAGGTTTGGTGCATAATCTAATGATAAAATGGCTCGAAATTCAGGATTTTGCAGCAGATGCAATAAGCCTACTCTTTGTCGAAATCTGCACTAGACGTCTATATCGTGAAAGGAGCGTGGCAGTGTTTTTTCACGTTACCTACTGCGGTTTTCGGTCAGGCTTTGTGAATTATGACATGACATTCCCTTACGAAATGGCCTCACCTATCCAACACTTGAGAACCCTCAATGTCCTAATGTCGAATATTATATTCTAAAACAAAATAATAAATATAAATAATTCTAATATGATTTGCATATTCAGTAATACGTTTATTTGATTGTTCTAGATTACTTCCGGTTGAGGTTTTTAACGAAATATATTTTTTGATAAATGAAGTTGACTCCATTTATTTTAGGATAAACGACGTTGACCGAACTATTTTTAGCGTAACCAATGTAAACAAAGATGGCGGCTTTCAATATCGAAAGTAGCGATCAACTTACAAATTATTTGTTTGATGAATTATCATTAATGATTTGTTAAATTTAAAACTTTCCTTGTGTTCGATACAGAAAACAAGGTTATAGATTGATGTAAAACTTAATTGTGTTTATTAAATCAGAAAATGGTTTATGGAAATAATCGTACGTAAAAAAAACAAATATTCATACGTTCAGTCAATCCCGCTACCTAATACACAAGAAATATGAAGTTCAGAAACACGTTAGATAAATTAATTTCTTAATGCAATTAAAGAATTTTAAGGATTAAACACCGTTTTCAATGGATTTATCGGTACATCAACAAGACCAACTCACTCGCAAACATATCATGTTTGTGAGTGAGTTGGTCTTGTTGATATACCGATAAATCCATTGAAAACGGTGTTTTATCCTATAATAAATTAGGTACAAGGGCAACAGGAAACTTTATTTCATATAAATCGGATATGCACAACTATTAGTTAACCTTATTGTACAGGAAATGTAATGTTTAAAGAATTAACATTAAAGTTTTTTTGTTTCGCAAAAATGGATTTATATTGTGCGCTGCTAAATTGATTATTCATAAGAAACGAGATGTATTTATACATACATCTTGTTTTCATCTTGTTTATAATAAACTATCTAACAATCTATTTTAATAGTCGAGTCAATTGTAAGACTATGTATAATAAGCCAATTGTTAAGTGCAGATAAAAAATATTCATCGCACCATCATCTCTGACCTATAACGTTTTCAGAAGATGTTTAAAGAACTTATGGAGACTAACATGTACAAGCATATTTGTTGTTGGACGCATACACCTGATTGGTAATGAGCTATACATTTGTGTATACATTTAGCACAAATGAATTAATAAACAAAAAGCATTGTATTTAATATCATTGTTGAATTGTTTGCTGCTATTACTTATTAATTAGGATGCTTCATTTCAAGCATTTTTGTATGTAGTACACATATATATTAACAAATATACAAAAAAATTCATAGGTTCGTGTGCTCGTTTTTTAAGGTAGGGTCAGATTTTTTACATCACCAATGATCACAAAATCTGGACATGGTGTTCATATCATAAAAGCAATAAACAAAATCTTTTTCAGTTGTTAGATTATTATAATCTAATTAATAACAATAAGATAATCAATATAGTTTGTATTTTAAATGTGAAGAATATAATATTGTACATCTCAACATCATGTTTGACCAGTTAAATACATTACTGAAAAAAGTACGGGAAAATGTATCACCCATGGATGTTTTTTTTTTAAATTCAACCCTTTCTTATGAATTCAAAGTCCCAAAATTTTAACAAAATATTTATCTTACCTTTATGTTTGTATACATGAAGAAAAAAATGTAGATTCGTTTGCTAAATTTTTCGACAGGTCCAATAAACTGTAATTTTATTGAAAAGGTATGGAAAAAATGATCCATTTTTTATGTATTTTTCCCGTTATTTCAAGTGATGCTCTTAAAATATCTGTAAATGTATTTATTTAAGTAAAATAGCTAATATATATCATATAACATGTGTTTGCTAAACCTAGGGGCGTTCTATAGCCTGATTAGCATGCACAGCATGTCAAGTGCTAAAGGGTCAAAAAAGGACAAATGGATGTACCCAACAAAAACGATATTATAGGTACAAGAATTTTTTACTAGTACATCAATGTTCAGATTCTAATACAATTTAAACACAAGAAGTTAGAGCTGCTTTTGCTTTACAATTACACATTTTTTATTGATAATCCATCTAATATACATGTCTAAATACACGAATTTAGCAGGGTGCAATATGACAGCAATATGTTGAACCATGTATGTTGAGGGGGACATAGTGTATACAAAATTTATATTGGATACACTTACAAATGGTGGACTTCCTCTAGCAATAAAGGGACCTTGGTGGCCGATTAGTTAAGGTAGTTCATCTACTATAGATCACAAAAACAACAAACAATCTAGCATTTAATGGACATTATATTTGAATTTCCTAAAATCAGTCAACTATTATTCAAGTTACAACACTGAAACAATTTTGCCTTTTATCACTAATAAATAAGACAATATCAATGCATAAATTTCAATAAAATCGTTCAACTGTTACTCAAGTAAGAGCATAGTAACTAAATATTTACCAATGACCACACAAAGAGTTATATAATATGCTCCTTTTACATTCGTGATTTTGGCATAAAAACTTGAACTCAAAGTTGCATAAATTTTGTAATTTTATATGTTCAAATAATGACAACAAATAGCCATGTTAATAGCCACAAATTATAATCACTCAGCATTTTCACAAAATAAACTACCAAGAAGATTGAGTTATGCCCCTTACATATATATCGGTGTTACATTATTGATGGATGCATGGTATTGGTGGCACAGTAATATGTGTAGGTAATCTTGGTGCAGGTATTTCAGCTACATATAATTCATCATTCACATGTACGTCTGTCAAGTCTTCGTCTTTTTCATAACAGGTACCCTCTCTCACTTCACAACTTGTAGTTTTCTGATCATGACTGAAAATACATATATAAAGAACATTGGTATCAGTATAACATATGAAATGACAGACAATTTTACTAATCTATATAGGCATATCAATAGAAATGGTGGGTTAAAATAGGTTTTATGTTCTCAACCTACCTCTTTAAAACACACAAAACAAAGTGGTCAACACATTCTAAAATACAAATTGCCAGTACCTGAGAAAATGTCTTATAAACCTGATCTAAAAGGTTGTCAAAAAATTATATATACAGGTGCCTAAAAACTTCATAAAATTGGTGCTACCAAAAAAACTTAATAATGAGACTATTCAACATTTCTGAAGGCCACATTTATGGCTATATTTTATAGTTATGGTAACCATTTACTTGGGATATGATTTACAAAACAGGTTTGCTTACATTTAGTGTCAGACTGCCATATCTCACAGGAAACAACCTCTTTATAAAAACCATTATAATCCAAATTTTGTATTTACAATATACCTACAAAATTATAATATAACATGTTTCAATGTCATTGATAAAGTGTTACATGTACATGCTTAATCATGAAAATAAGCAAAAATTTAACAATGATTTTTATTGATAATATATTATTAGTACTATTATATCCAAGTATGCAAGCATAAGTATATAAAATCATTTTATTTTTTTTGTTTGTAAATAAAACAAATGTAACCAGTAAAAGAATGAAAATAAGAAATCATGTATTGTGACCTTATGTTACTGTTAACATGAGAACTGTAGGAGTATGTACAATAAATAGTGTATTTATAAATACGGCATTTCTTTTCAATTTGCTTTTCTTTTATTTGAAAAATTGAGGTCTTTTTCCTACATACATTGAGTATTCTATATCATGTTTATCCAAGTAAAACAAGACTGTGAACAGTCATTGTAAGATTTAACCTTCTCACTTTCCCCATGACACCAATGGAATGGTTAGCAAAATTTATAATGTTAAAGATATTACATCAAGATTTATTTCAATTTTTATCTCAGACATTGCCATCATGTTGATTCTCTGGTGGTATGACATGTCGGCATTTGCTGTTTACACAAAGTATTTTCAAAGTACATGAAGGATTTATTGAAGCAGCTAGTGTTACAAATTTTGGTACACAGTTTTGCTGAGAAAGGGGAAGTTTACATTCCTTGTAGGCTGATCGACAGTCGGCAAATACAACCAATTCACCAACCCCGCGTACATCTAAGATCTACTCATCTAAAGCTAGGGTTAAGTAATTTTCTTTATCATTAACTACTTCTTTTTGAGCACAGCTGATAAATCAGGTGTGATAAATTGGCATAAGAATATTTTGCAGCAAAGCGACTTTCCTTCAACTACCCATCGCTTTTGACAGATTTTTAGTCCGCTTTCAATGCTTAAACACTATCTTACGTCTAGCCACGGGAATAAGACTAAAAAGCTTAAAATCATATCACAATTCATGTCTGACGAAATTTCGTGTTTTTTCCGAAAGTTGGTTGATATTTACCCGTAAATGTCGTATCTTCTTTCAAAATCAAGTTATTTGTTTAAAACACCGATTTCTTTATATACTCATATTTAAGTCATGACAAATCTTTTGTATTTCGTAGATTTCTTTAGTGTATAGTAGTTTTGTGATGTTTTACCGATAACGACATCATTCAATTTTACGGTACGCAAAGAATGAAAAAAATACGGCCTGCGAACATCCTTAACTATAATTATATGATATTTATATGAAAATTATTCTTTCTTCTTTTTAAAATTGAATTTGTTAATACTTTGTTAAATAGGCAGTTTGTAATATTTTCTGGTATTTTGTTATTTGTGTAAACCGAATGCCCAATAGCAAAACTTTTAAATCTGCAGAATCACAAACAATAAATGAATCAAAATGTCATTGTGACTGCAAGTTGTATATGTTTGCTAAAAACTGCGAATGGTTGATTTTAGCGCAAAATTATTTATTTTGCTGACAATATAATTTCCGTGAATATATGGAGGTTTAACAACTGCTATGAGCGAAAATCAAATATGGGTTACACATGAATGACGCTTTTCACCCCTTCCATCGGAAATGTCATAGTAGGTAAATATTTATACAATAGTTGCTTATATAGCTGGCATTGTCATGATATCTTGACTGCACAAGGGAGAGTGGTATTGCCTGAAACATTGATAATACCCGAGCCAAAGGCGAGGGCATTATCAATGTTGAAGGAAATACCACTGTCCCGAGTGCTGTCAATTATCATGACAATGTCAGCTATATAAGCAACTACTGTATTTATTTCATTGAAGAATTAAGATACTATGTAGTTTACATTGTATTATTTTATTTGTAGCTGTATGATTTGGATGTTGGCCTGATGATATATCAACATTCGGCATTTTCACAATATACACAGTCAGTTTTCTAAACTGAATGACATTTTTTTCTTTATTTTTGTTGCACATTTACATATATTTATTTATATATTTAAAAAACAGTTTGTGTAGCTTCTTACTGGAGAGGGCATTACCACGACGTGATAACGCCCACGGGCGTTATCACGGCGTGATAATGCCCTCACGTCAAATTACTGCAGATTAATTAATACCAGCTGACCTTGTTTTATCCAATTAAAACAAACATAATTTTACTGATATGAAATAATAGGCAGTTAATAAAAGTAAAATCATTTTACAGAAATAGAATAACTTCTAAGAATGCTACACGAGAACAACTATTTCGCAACAGCTGAAAGTTTTATAGAAACATCAATTACAACACTATTCAAATATTTGAAAAGAATCAACCGCTGGAATGATAGATTTACGTAAAATTAAGATATAATCAAGTATAAAACCGCCGTAGTCACGTACATGAGTATGTCGATTTCTAAACTGTATGGACAAATCCTCGAAGTTGAAAAATGATCACTGTTTAGTGTGTATATAAGTTTATCTTAAGCGTACCTTTGCGAAAGAAGAATTCATCAACGTGTACATACATCTGGCCTAGGTTGACTATTGTTTATACAGAATAAACATCCTTCAAAATTTTGTTTTGATAAGTACCTATTTGTGAAAACACGGAACTAGTACTTTAGAGATGTTAAAGTTTAAATTATTAATAGAAGTTATCATGGCGAATAACATTGTTTCCTGGGCATAACGGTTGAAAAAGATGCATTAAAATTTACAGAAATCTTTTTATCAAACATCTTAATTACGCAACTTCATTCGTAGATGGAGTCAAACTATTGAAGGACATCTGCTGAAGGTGTGCAAACATTGCAGTACAAACGCACAATACATTCCGTTGTAGAAAATTTGAAATATTATCAACTATACCTTCTTTCCTTATATGCTTGTCTGTTATTTTTTAATTCCAATATACAGATGGAGAGTACCATAGTTCCAGCGAATGGTGTGCACATTTCAGGACGTGTACGTTATTCTAAATCCTGCGATCGATATTATGATTTTCTAGACCGATGACTCAATGCTGTTGACTAGTAACTACTCAAACTAGGGCTTGTTGTAGCTATGTCGATGTTATCTCTCCGGGCGTTCTATTGTCATGACCATGAATTAATTATTCGTTATGGGAAATTAATCTCTCAAATACGATCGAACATTTCGCTGAGCCATAGGTTGTGTTTCCTATGCTTGGATTTGACTTTTTCCTAGACGCGACAATGAGTAACTCGACGGGTGTCTATCTTTAATTATCTTTATGTTAGTTGGTTTCCGGTCTATATATGTGGAACTTGAGGAACACAATTCTAGCATGTTAAACAATCTTTACTTCTACAGTTATAAAATATGTTAAACGAAGATAAAGCAATTATGGTGCCTTAATGTCATCAATTGTTAAGGTGTTTACATAAATATTGAAAAAGGAGGTCTATGAAATCTTCCATTTTTATGGTAAAGTATATTTTTAGAAAAATCGGTATAAATTTGCTTCCCTGAACATGCGTTCAAATAAATGTGTTCTGCTACCTCCGAATAGCCGTAGTTTTTACGAGAATGATGTTAAAAACACCCAGATGGTGTCTACCTTTCCAATGAAAGAAACCCGACGTCACGCACACTCATATCTCGCATAGGCAAAAAAGGACAACCCTTTAATAAGTGTATTTATTATTATGTAACTTTGTTTAAAATTGGGACCCGATAAGTATATAACATAATGAGTGTTTCATTAATGTAGTCGTACAATTGCGCAAAAGTTTATGTGCATATTTCATAGACATCTTAGGGGTTGTTTTACACATATGACATATGTTTTTTTTAGTGTTAATCACACGATTGTATTGAAAAAGTCAATATGTATGCACACAATTTTGTATGAGCTGCTATCGTAAATGAATGTTCATAGTAGGGCATTATGTATGTATAAATATATCGGTATTCCGATTTTCTAGACCGATCCCTGCTGTTGACTGCTAAACAACTCAAACAAGAGTTTGTTGCACCCAGGTTGATGTGATCTCTCCAGAAGTTCTATGGTCGTCACCATGACTTAATTGATCGTTATGGGAAATCAGTGTCTCAAACACGATCTGACATGTTTGCTGAGTCATAGGTAGTGATTCCTATTCCTGGATTTGACTTTTCCCTAGACATGACAATGAGTAACTCGACGGGTGTCTAATTAGAAGCAGGCACTGCTTACTCGTCCGGAGCACCTGAGAGCAGCCATGGTTTTTATTGGGTTCGGGTTACTCTCTTTCTGTTTTTTTTGTGTTTTTGGTTTTTGTGTTGCGTTTTGTCTATATCCGGATTTGTAACTGTCCCTTGACTTTTGGTTCTTGTTGTTCGTTCGGTTTTCTTTGCTATTTTTCATATCATAACTTGACAAACAACTTTTAATACATTAAGTTGTCACAACTTACTTTGAAAATCGGGAAATTATTTGTGTAAATCTATCTAAAATACATTAGCCTTGCAATGAAGAATTTTATCAAATTTAGGAGTTTAAATGGCATGTATATAAGTTGAAGATAAAATTGAATAAAACACAAATGCACTTTTAAAAACACTTCATCATCAATGCCACGAAACTCGTTTTATCTGTCAAACGCCATTTCGATTTTTATGACCGACCTCGGCTGTTGACCATTCAAACAGGGATTGGTTCTATCTATATTAGTGTCATTCTTTGGAATTTCTGTTCGAAGTGAGTCATAAAGGAATATCAACAAAGTAACTGCAAGATAACAATTACAATACCAAAACAAATGAAGCGACATTGGTGTTTTGTGTTTTATTATCTCACTATATCGTTATTATTTGATTATTTCGTTTTGTCATTCCGTTATGTGTTAGAAGGCTGAATCTGTAGTTTCGACCTTTGGCATGTGCGTTAACAACAGTAAATGAAAAGAATGTTTAAATAGTTCATACGGACTTTTCCAAAAACGCATGAAAGTACCCATTTCTTCTGTAAACCAACAACTTTCACATCCCTATAACATATAGACTCTCCATTGTTGTAGACTCCATTGTCTCTGACGTCCAATCAGAACGCCGGAAACAAGAACGTCATAGAAGAACGTTGTTATGCTTCTATAACAACGTTCTTGTTTCTGGCGTTTTGATTGGATGACGCAGAAAGTACAGATGTGTGCGCGTGAGCTCATCTGTACTGGGCCATCTGTACCAGAAATCGGCCATTTACAGAACAAATTCCAGTGATTGATCAGTGATTTCTATTTGTGCATGATCTTTTCAGCAAACTAGTGCAGATTTCTCACTGTATCCGGCTTAATAGAATGCAAATTTGGCCTGGGGTATATACTGAGACCAGCAAGGTTTATTTCATGATTTCAGTTCTACCAAACAATATGTTGTTCGTTTTCATTTTTGTTTGTTTTGATGATTTCGCGTCGTAATTAATCTACTTGTTATTGCTTTTCGCATATAAATTACCGCTTGTAAAATCTCCAGTCATTTAACATTGAAAAGTTAGAATACAATATTTTCTATTTTCTTAAGCTTTTAGGTATGGTACTACATTTTGAGGCACAATTAATACTACAGATTTGCCTCATTTTTTATTTAAGACTACTTAACTTTAAATTCCGAAAAAAAGCTTTCGAAGGACTGTTACATTGCAAAAAATTACAAACAATATTCTTTTGTAAAAATTAATACTACAGACAAAAATATTGTAATGATCCGTAGTGATCCTAAATTGTGAATAAATACTCATTTAAGGCTTTATTGTTTTTAACGAAACATTTTTAATCACCAAAATGTCATTTTTCCGCTTATATAAAAATAATATAACAATATCAAGTATATTTTAAACATTTGGCAACAAAGATAAAAAAATCTACGAGAACGTGTCGTAATAAGGTGGCACAACTTTCTCTTAAACGTTGACGTGTCATAAGACGAATTCTTAAATTTTATATTTAGTTTTGTTTTTAAACACATAATAATGAATACACTTATTAAAGGTTTTTCTTTATTTGACTATGCGAGATATGAGTGTGCGTAACGTTGTTAATCTTTCAGGGGAAAGGTAGACACCATCTGGGTCTTTTTTAGATCACTCTAGTTAAAACTGCTGCCATTCGGAGGTAGAAGAACATCTTTTAACAGATGTTCATGGAAGCAACGTGTACTCCGGCTTCCTCCCACCTCACCCCAATAAATACTATACGCCATGAACGGAAATGTTGCTGCAAACCCTACACAATCCTAATGCAGCGTAATTGCAAGTATATTTTTAACTACTGTAATTGCATGTCAAATAAAACGTGCGACAAGAATCGCTGTATATTTTAGATTTTTGTAAACTTGATGTTTTGTATTAAACAATGTGCTTTGACAACACTTGTTCAACAGTTTAACAATTGTTTATAGATAACAGTTTTATAACTGATTTTTTAAAAAATTGTAAATTTAATAAAAACATGCAGACATACTTTTCCTAACTGCATGTAAAGAATTATTTCTGCCGAAAAAGGACATGTCCTTTGGTTAATTTTAAATAATACTGTAACTGTTGGGGAGAGGTCTGCTTAATATTTACGAAAAAAAATATGTATAAATTTAACAGATGAGAGAAAAAAAGAAGCCGAAATCATGAGTCGCGGAGATAAAAAGGGATCAATAATGGATTACAAAAAAGAAAACATTTTACCTCGTCGCTATTGTCTTAAATCAAACGGACCCACAGAGATGACCTGCCTTAGAAAAATAGCTTTATTATATAATATGAAGAAAATAGTTGTTTGCGTTGTTTGTGTGTTTTTTTTAACGAGACATTTGTATTAACTTTTCTTTTGAATACTTGCATTTATTTTATTATAAAAGAATATGTTATATAGAAATGACGCAGAATTCGGTTCATATGAATCGCTTTGTCTGAACTGATCGCATTTACGCTGACGGTTACCAAAGTAATGACAATTTTCATAAATATGGACGGACGTATTCGTTAGCAATCAGTCAGTGTTGTGTTTACGGATGCAAGAACTGTAACATCTATAAACATATTTTTAACTTATTATTTATATGGCAAAAAATGCCAGACACGGTTTTAAACGTTTAATGGGAAGTGATAGTACGGGTTTTTAACGGTATGTTTACTATGAGTAAGCTCCACTCATAGCTGCCAAAATAGCAGTGTGAAAAAAACAGTCCACTATTACCATCTGTTAAATTGGTAATGTTATGGAAGCTACAGATGTCCATTTCGACTGTTATGTATTGGCCCATGCAGTGAATATCATTGTAGGACGATATATGTTTATGTTGGAAAACTAGATATCATTGTAAATTTGCTGTTTTGGCTTTATAATATTGAAAATATCAAATAAACAAAATTAAGATTTTTGCTTAATGACATATGGTAATCAGAAATAACATGCCCTTCAAGTTCAGTTCTTTAAAATAACCACCTGTATATTCCCACGCATGTAGAAAGTTAAACCAAACGCAAAGACAAACTCTGAGGCCTTTAAAAATAGTTCATCATTTAGCAAAAGAAAATATGACTAGTAATGATTGTGGGATGCCAAGATGTCTCCCAAACAAATCCTCATTGCCTCTATAACCTTGAGCATGTTGAAAAGCCTCAAATTCAAATTTTTAAAGTGATAATGCAATTCCCTATTTAATTACCCCTGTTTCCTTGGAAACGGAGGCCATTTTGAAAATTCCATAAGTGTATTGCAATACTTCTGGTCACCCCTAACATGTTCCCAAAGTTTCAGATTGATTAGACATTGCATCACTAAATAAACTTCAATCACTTTTTTAGCATATCATTCCTTTGAATCTGTCTCTTTTATGCCAGCCACTTAATAAGTATATCAGCAGTCATCATTTTTCGATATTATATATGTGTGTTGTCCTATGTTAGATTGTTTAATTTAATTGCAATACTTGCGTTGATTTATCCTCTTTATTTAAATGCACATTATATGTTCATTAGATATCTTATATACAGTAAAATTTCAAAACCGTATACAACGATATAGTCTCTTATAAAAGATGCAAACATTAGAGGTATTTTTTAGGTTCCAGTACTTGTAACAATTGATTTCGATAATGCACAAAACTTCACGTTTTATGTTTGAAAGTATATCAGTTTCCTAAATTGCAATTAGTTTTTATCTGTTTTTTAACATGACAGTGAATTTATAGTTTTTTTTAATACAAACAAAGCTATATGGAAATTTATTATCACAAAGCCAAACAAAAAGAAAACAAAAACATGTCAGTCAGTTGGCTCGATGGCACTCTCCCTTATATATGTTAAAATGAACCAAGTGGTATAATTTTAAGCTATTCATCGTGTATTTTTAAATACCTTAAAGGATTCCCACCTTTATTTATTTATCTGTGTGTGACAAATGCAATGTTTAAAAATAAATCTAGGTTAGATTAGATTGAAAACAAAACTACACAAAAACTCTAGTCGTTGTCAAATTAAATTATATCATTTTGATCCCTTATAAACAAAAACATTACAGAAAAAGATTTTAATATGTATTGATCATAACTATGTAGTGTATCAGGTCTTCGTTTTACATCGTCAAAAGGACAAACAATAAAACTTTTTCTTTCATTTCATTCTATTGCATCGACGGTTCCTGTACTGGATCTACAACAGTCTTTGTAACGTTTACAAGATTAAAAACGGCTGACATAAGTAAGAACGCACTAGCAAAGCAGACCAGATAAAAACCCGTTGTCACATTATCTTCATCTGGATAGTGTGAATATGGATCATGAAATGCTGTGCATAGCAATAGCCGATATCTTGTTTTATAATAATCTAACGAGTAAGCTTGCATGCAACCTGAAAAAACGAAGACAAAATAAAGAAGATAATATTGCAACATTTGTCCTATGAAATTTTCCATACAATGCTGCCTGTAATCACAAAGTATGAGTTATATTTCTTGATTATTACTGTATATATAAATTTGTCTTCTAATGCACTCGAATAGCGCGTGCAATATCAATTAATGTTATTAAAATCATGTGCGTTAAGTTCAAATCAAATTCATACTTAGCACAGTAAATTTAAAAATACAGTTTGGTGGCATTGCACGCATCGTTACTGTTTGAGGATTGAGGATTTTCCCGGTTTTTTTAAATTAACCACCATTATATTACAAGTATTTGCCTCTCATTAACAGTCACGTGTACAAGAAGAAAATAACCATACCCCGCAAATGCAATGTTGGGGGCCTCGGTGGCCGAGTGGTTAAGGCAGTTCGTTTACTATTTATCACGTGGTCTGTTAACACTGGTGTTGTGGGTTCAAGTCTCACTGCATGCAGGTATACTCTACTCCAATCTTAATTGATAAGGATTGCCAGTTTTCCTACCGAAGGTCCGGGGTTTTCTCCGGGTACTCCTGCTCCCTACCTCAATCAAAACTGGACGCCGTAAAATAGCTGAACAATTGCTCAATTGGCGTAAAACATCATTCAAACAAAGAACCAAAAACAATTGCAATGTTTGATTAATTTCAAACCTGTGTCATATGTAATATTACCAGACATCACTTAAAAGTTTTGAATACTTCGCAATAAATTTAAATAAAACAAATCTGTTTATTACATATAACGTTTTTTTCTTATCATTAAGTTTTTCAGACAGAAAGTGGATAACGTGTGGCATGAGATAAACTAGTGTGCCCAAATTTGGACAGTTACTCTCATTTCAACTCGTATTGGAGAGTATGACATGAAAAATGTTTACCTTTAAAACAGTAGCTCTGGAATGAAAAGAATTTTCTTCACCTTGAATGACTTCCATTGTGTTTTAGTCATATGATTGGGTCAGTTTTCTGAAATCAAACGGCAAACCGAGGAAATTGGGAATATGTTAATGATACAGTTAAAATATGCTAAAGCTAATATTGATTAATGAATTACCAGCAGTAACCGACAACACACATGTGCAAATTCTAAAAATATTCAGGACGACTGGTTTTCTGCATGGTTTGGGAATCAAACCAGACATCAATAAGGTTCCAAGTGATAGCGCTCCAATTACTAAGGATACAATTATCAGTGTCCTTGGTATACGTCTCCAGTAATCTACAAATTTAACCATTTGTTATATAATAAGGGCATCGAAAAATCGGACATTACATATATACGTCTGTATTATGCTCAAATAATATGCATAAAATATTAAGTTTAAAAACTGTATACAGGTTAAAAAAACCTTACGTTGATATTATTTTGAATACTTGGAACAAAGCTGTAAAACATGACATCGGTATATAAATTACACAGAATTGAAAACTACACAAAAATCATTTTTTTAACTTTTATGTTCTGCCTGTAAATAGATTACAGACTTATTGCCCGGCGACGAAATATTGACTGACAAGATCACTGATGTTTTTCTATTTTAAACCATTTTCTGTACGGAAACAAATGTTAACATTTCTATTTTTTTCTTAGTAGGATTGAAATTACCTTACTGGTACAATTGGTTTTAATTTGTAAGCAACACTTTGTATTTATAACCCTAAGTTATTAAAACATTATTGAATGACGTTGTCTTACCTTGTTTTATAATATCATAAGCTTGTGCGTGTTTTTTGTCATCGACACCATTCCATATATCAAAAGAAGTCCATAGATTCTGATAAGCGTATATTTGATACATGTCAAATCCAAACCCAAAGTCTGTCGCACTGTCGTATACATTCCATTTTACTGATCCAGAGAGCGAAGAACCGGCAAAAAAACAGTGCCAAAACAACAAAAACGACAGAAAAAATGAAAAGTATATTAGACGATGTGCATATTTTCATCTTTAATACTTTGTCGTATTTGTGTTTGCAGCAATTGGTTGAAATATTTGTCGTTAGAAGTTTCAATTTCAGATGTAAGCTCCACCGCACCCAATTGTTGGGTATGGTCTGCTTTATCTTTCATCAAAACAACAATATTATATGGATATGACATGCACAATGATTGGTTAATATGCTTATTTACACAAGCCTTGTCCAACTTAGTTATTGGTCTGCATGCAGGAAGATCACCTTACTTTATTGAAAAAAAATATTTCATATAACTACTTTATTAAATTTAGAGTAGTTTTCTTCCCATACAATACAATTACAAATGTGTGCACTCAAGCTTGGTACATGCTATGATCCGCACCAACGCTTTCAATATAATGATCTGAACAATTCAAGAATGCAAGAGCTTCCACTATCAAATACCTCGAATGCGCTTAGAAGATTTGTAGATTGTGCACTGGGAACACTCCATGTATGGTCTCAGATTTGCCTTGAAGCGGAAGGTAATTATACTGACACTGTCAAGTAAAAATGTTTGTAACAATTGTAAGACATTACCGCAGACAAAATAACAAATAAAATGTATAATGGTAAGGCTTATTATATGACGTTCTTAATCATACCACGGGAGCAAAGCATGTTCCTATTAAATTATTTATCATTTACTTATGGTAAATTTCCTGCTGTTAACGATATAACCAACTCGTGTATACTAGTAATATAGACTTTATTAAAATTTGCATTTTAAAGATAGGACCAAACTATTTTAGAATAATGCGGATTAACTCTATATTTTCAAATACATGTACCGTTAGATTTATTCAGGTGTATGATTGGAGGTACAGTAGTAACCAGTTGTTGAGAACCGATGAAAGAACAAAAATCATCTATTACCCGTTAAGTATACAAAAGATGTTTCAAGTACTTATGGATGCTAAAATAACCAAATAACAATAAACTTCTCTAAGGAACCAATTTGTTTCAAATTAATTTGTTAACAGATTTGTTAGTTTCACACATTCACCTGATGGGTAATAAGCTGGACATGTTTTGAATAAATGATCGTTGACCTTTAGGAAGATTTGTGTTACAGATGACCATTGATTTGTTCCGTTTCTGAAAGGAGTTCGTCTTACTGTTTTTGGATTTTGTGTTGTGCGCCTTTTTTCTTGATAATAAAACGAAATCAAAGATACCAATGTTAACAGAATGTTATACGGCAGACGCGCGTTTCCTCAAATATAGAACCACCCGTGGCGTTCAAACACAACCAATATTTAAAATCCAAATGATAAACACGTTGCACGTTATGGGAAATCTGGCTAAGGCTATCTACACATTGAAAATAGAAAAACCGTACAATTCAACATAGTTTTCACAATTTTAGGGCAGTAAATTTAGACAATGACTTTATCACAGGTAGAATCAATGATATTCCTGTCAGTACCAACGTGTGAAAAACGTTATGCTTTGTATTTTGTTATCATGATTGATTTCTTCGGTTAGGTCTTTTCTTTTAAAAAAAACAAGCTTTTTTTAAAAACAAGCAGCTTGTACAATTTCTTACACGGTCATTTTTAAAAAAACCTTCCGGTGAACACATCTTGGAGTCTTAACAAAACCTACTTTAAAACTGCTAAATATACACAAGTATATGATTCCTTCAGTCATTTTTACAGTTTTCAGGACTTACTTGCTATGTATATCACGAAGTTTCTCTAAAATTTCTCAACTAAATCTTTGTTAAGTTTTATTTGCACAATCGGCATTCGTAACGGTGACATTTTGTATTTTGTATATTTAATGTCAAATATTTTTTTCTATTTCAGTATTGACGGGTAGTATAATGAAGGTGAAATTGCTGTCAATAGTGATATTACCAAAAATTACTAAGATGTGGTAAAACATATCAAATTGTTTTATGAAGAGTAATTTGTAAATTTTACTGTATAACGGCTCTGACGAGTTGGTGACCAAAAGAAATCTTTCACGCGGGTGTCTGAGATTTTCCCGTCTTGCCTTACCACCGGTGTTTGTTTCTATTTCTCACTAATTCGTTAAAAAAATCCGGTTCTGTTCTGATGGAAGATGGCAACAAATAGAGTTATCTACCCTGAACGTAATCTTAAGTGTAGACATGTTGCGTCACTGTGTTTGTTTTGTAGTTTACCGCTATCATATTGTGGTATAAATTGAGTCATGGAAGCTCAGATATATTGTTTTCATGTTAATATTTAAAAAAAAATAGTAAACCAACACAACTAAAGCAAATATTTTATCATTTTTATTGCTTAACCGACAGTTGACGTCACAATACATTTTTACGATAAAAAGAGCGTGAAATTCTTATCTCACCCACGGGTTGAGACAAGGATATCTCAACCGGCTACAAATAGGTACCACACTGTCTCATTAGTGAGAAAGTCACATTTCTAATATGCAAAACAATGGATAATAACTATATATGCCTGCATTTTCACATTTTCTTGGAGTTTGAGTAGGATTACAGAAGTGTCAACCTTCGAAATGTGAGCATGAATAGGAAATCGGTCACGGCGTCATCGATTTCAACCTAAAATAACAAAGATTACCCTTTTCATATTGAATCATTTAATTCCGAGCGAGTACGTGCATTTTTGAAAGTTCGTTGACATCGATCTGATCTTTTGTTTGTGTAGAGATCATCGTAGTTTATTTATTATTTCTTTTAAACATGAACTATGCTAACGACTTAAAGAAACATATACAAGTTACAAAATCCCTTTATTCTAACGAAATTTCGTCTGTTCAAAACAATGTCATGTTACCTTTCTCAATTAACATCGGCTCTGTTAAAATAAGTTCTATATCTTATTCTGAAGATTCATACATCCAACTGATACAAAAAGTGTTTTAATAAATGCCAACCAGATAATCTTAGTATTGTATCTTTTGATGTGTTAATCAACAAAGTTAAAACTAAACACTGACAGAAGATTTACCATACTAAAACTTAAGTTGTACAACTATATTTATTATTTTATGCGAGGAGCAAATAATTAGGGCAATCTATTTATAAAACATTTGTGGTGACCCAAATTGAATAGATTGTGCAAATAAAAAATTGAGCTTTAAAAAAAGGACTTCGTTTACATATATTTGTCGAATCTTTAAACAAAGAATTCTAATCTGCTTTCAGATATAAACATTTATTATTGCTAGGTAGAAGTACTTGTATCGGTAAAATCACTTTGGAGATTGTTTTTGTAATTTTGTTGTTTTGATAATTTTATTATCATTATTTATTTATGTGGTAATTGATGGATTTAAAACTTAATTAATGTTTTTTTAAAGAATTCATTTATTTGAAAAATTAAAAATTCATGAAAAATTTTAAATTACAATATTCATTTTTAATTTTGAAAATTTAAAAAACAACTAGCTCAAAACGACCTTAAGTTTTCGATGTAACTTGCACAAACCAAAAATAAACAAACTTTCCTTAGATTTAGCTAAAACAATTCAATGAAGACAAACATGTGTCATTCTCATAAGTCTAAAAAGAAACGAAAATGTTTCAGTCATATATTGGAATTTCTTAACGTAGTTTGTGTTTGTCAAATATCGAGTGCTGGTTTAAATCGTTGATGTGATCTTTTCTTGTTTTTATTTGAATAACAATCCTTGTTTGTTTTTAAATGGTGTGTATTTTTATCACAAATATGATGTAAACAACAACACGGCTACGTGGTGTAAATTCAAGGTGTAGATGGAGGTACCATTCAATGTTTAGGTAGGTGCTAGAAGTTGTTCTCTTAATAATTCCATTTATTTATTAATTATTATAGAAATAAACCATGCCAGTAAGTGGTATGTGTAAAAATACTTCAATCTTCACTAGCCTAAAAATCAGGCATTTCATGAATACTTTCAAATGTTAATGAAATCTATGAAATAATTATAATAAATATTTTTGACATGCAGCTACAATTGAAATGAGTGTTAACATCATTTTGACTCCGTAAAGTCTGTATTTCTAATTTTTGTTTTCTACCCAGTTGTTTACTGTAGCAACAATTTGATCTAATTGCTAAGTTTTTCCTGATTTAAACCAGGAATTTCGACGTTAAAATTGCGTTGAAAAAATCCCACCCTACAGAGAGCTCTTATTCAATCAAAACCTAGAATTATTTATGAGGTGGATTTATTTATGAATTTTCAGAAAAAAAAGGAAAAATCGGTGCTTGTGGTTTATTTGATGCACAATTATTTTGCCTGTCAAGTTGTAGCTTCTAGTGAGTTGTATGTCATCTTATATACAGTACATCAAAAGGTAAAAACACAGTAAATCAGTTGAAAAAATGACACAAACAACTGAGCAATAGAAGCACTACTACAAAAGTATGTAGAGTTGGATGAGCACATATAATTTTTCACTATAAAAAGTCACCAACTCAGATAACCTGGCTTGCCGTTTTCAACCTGAGTACACCCACCTACAAGCTTATCTTTGTTGGTAGAACAATGTATGTTTCATAATTTAGTTCAGATTTGATATCTTTACGTAAAAATCATAAAAGTAAGTAATATGGGTTTTTTTGGCTTTTTCACTAATATTTTGAAATTTATTCTGCCGTGTGGCAGATAGCTAACCAAAATATATGTACGGGGCAAATATACGAAAAATCCGGGGAAAGATCGTTTATTAAACCACGTTATATACAAGTGAGTGAGTAAGTATGATGTTGAAGTGAAGGTAAATTGCTGAAACATAAATAAAACAATTATAAGTATGAATCAGAGAAAGTTACAAATATAACGTTAATTAAATTAAAGAACCATAAAAATATACATTCTCTAGAGTTTATAAATTATTTATAAAAGGCAATCACAGTTAAATAAAGTTATTGAAAATCACATCTGGCTATTCAAGTAACGAGAATCAAGGTCAGTCAAGATCCAAAAATGACGAGTTGGCCATTGAATGGGAAAACTGGAGGGACTCCCTACACGAAATTGAGAATCTACGCATTCCACGCACATATAAGGGTAACCTTAACAAAGCCAACAGAAGGGAACTACACGTGTTCTCTAATGCGTCAGAAAAGGCCATTGCAGCCGTTGCGTACTTAAGAACCATGGAAACGGTTGAGGAACCACAACTTGGATTTGTTCTCGGAAAGACGAAAGTGGCACCAATAAGCGGCCACACCATACCTCGACTAGAACTATGTGCGGCTGTGCTTGCCGTAGAACTCGCCCAAAGTGCTATTGATCACCTTCAACATCCTTTATCTTCAATAAAGGATTACTAAAACATGAGGATAAACAGACGAAAGTCTCATAAAATAATTTAAACTGTCTTACACTGTACGTCGGCAAGGTTTAACTCCTAAAATAGAGATGATCCAAAAACGTGTCGGACAAGTATTTCATCACACGGAAGAGAAAGAATTCGAAGGAAGCTAAAACCTGTGAGACTGTCCGGAGGAGTTCCATAAAAACTGGGATGCTAAACCGATCCATACAATAAGTAGATGTGGTTAATTGTTCAAACATAAATCTTACACGATAATTAATAATCCAAGAAGGAATACAAATTTGTAATTTAATTACAGTACACAATTTTTTCTCTTTATCGCACTGTTTCGAGATTAAGGGGACCAAAAACCAGTTTTGAGAATATGAACTTTCAAATTGTAAACAACTGTTGATGTTAGGTATTATATTCTTTTTGTAAAAACGTGTTCGTCTTATAGATTTTGAGACGTATAATTAAATACAAATTGCAACTATTATCGGAGTATCGTGAGCAACATGACTGCCGGAAGTCGTAGTGTCTGCAACTTGTGGACTTAAACAATGATCTGTACAACTTAACTTGCTGAACTCACGCGCGCTCTGCTAAAGTTTACAATAATATTTCATGCAGGTTGTAAATATAACAATTACACTATACTATTCCAGTCCGATGTGTTCTATACAATAAATTACTGATAAAAATCGGACACTCTTAATTTTTAATATAGATTATCAAGCGATAAGAAGACAGAAAATACAAAACCGGAGTAAACCATTCAACAAAGTTGAAGAATGTTTTAGTTCTAATTTTGTCAGCATTTAAAAACTACCATATACCTCATATAAAACTGTTCAATGTTGCACATGTTCACGTATCTGTTTATATTTGTAAACACAGACATGTAAATGAAATTTTCTTCAACTAAAGCGCTGCCCATAATTGTATTAGAATAGTTCATACTTAAAAATTGTAAAAATGTTTCGGTTCATTTGTCTTTTTTAAGTCAGCACAATACGTTTGTAGTTAAACCTGGCAATAGCTTCAAGATACAGGATATGACTTCAAGCCTATATAATGACCGGATAACCATATAATAGCTGGCCATATCTTCTCAACATGAAGCTTAATAAATAAAAAAACACGTGTTTCTTTTGGTAAACACAAATGATTATTGTGTTAATAACAAAACGAGTGCCACCACCAAAAGGACTTACAAATCCTCCTGTGTCTAAGATTTCCATTTAAAAATATAGAGGTTTTGAGATAACATTGACTTAGGTATTATCATTCAGATAGGAAATTAAAACTATGCTGAAGCGACCAAAAAGTCATATCCATGTGTGTTAACTAAATAGTATGATAAAGTTTTCATTAAAAAGTAGAATATTAAAAATAATCATAAATATTAATAATAAAGTTATTCCCTAGATGTTAAAAAGCTACGTTTGAAGTACGAATACAGTTCAGTTAATTCATGCAAATACACGCCGTACGTGGGTCAAAATAGAATAAACAAATTTTAATATAGGGCTTATATTATATTTTATTGGTTACTACTTAGTAGAGTTTATTTAATTTTATTTAATGGAGCAAATAAACATGATGTTTTAAGTTACACTTAACTCTACATATACACAGCATCGCCTGAACGCCTAGATTTGACTATGATTGTTAGATAAATGTAATTGTACAGACGGTCTTGTATTATAACATTTTATCATTAAATCACTAAAGATATTAACAGCATTCCCTATAATATCTTTAAACATACTAAATTATCAACTCTACTCATTAAAAAAAAGAAACGCAATATTGGATAAATATTTTCAAATCATTTTCTGTGGACAAATAACCTACAAATATTCAAATATATAAGTTTCCAGGTGAAAGCATTTATTCATCCATCCGTGAACAACTGTGGTCTAAATCTGCAACACACAATGAATTACGCATTACTAAAACAGGATCAGCTTTCACGTGCAAATCATGGGTATTTTTTAAACTCAGACAATCGGTATTTCTTTTTCTTGACTGCATTAGTAAAATAAAATTCTGATCATGTGACGCTATGCCAAGGTTAGATGCTGCTACTCGGAATATTGCTATTGGTCGAATCGAGGCCGGGAAATTACAGAATGCTGTTGCCAGACCATTCAATGTTCATCATAGCATATTTTCACGCCATTGGAGATGCTAATAGCAGCTTTGTACTACGACAGACCGACTACGTTTAGGGCGTCCGCGTGTTACAATTCGGGCCCAGAATCGTTACATTAGATTATTCCATTTATGAAACAGGACTATTGCTGCAAAAGAAGCTGTAAACGTCCCTGTGTTGCACCGTATATCACCACAGACAGTACGCAAATTTACGCTCTCTTGGATTGCGGGCTGACCTTACGTCGGAGCAACACTGATACGCCAACACCGCCGGGGAAGGGTTAGATGGTGTACTACCGTTCGTGTATGGATTTACATAACTGGAGGAGAATGTGGTTCAGCGATGAGCCACGTTTTCAGCTTGAAAAGCGAGATAGTCGCATACGAGTGTACAGGCGCCGAAATGAACGTTTTGAGCAAAACTGTTGAAGAAAGAGACAATTTTGGCGAGGCAACGTTATGATGTGGTTCGCTAACTCTTATGTCAGGAACACACAGTTGATACATATCCAAGGCAATTTTAACGGTGTTAGGTAAAGAGAGGAAATTATACGGCTGCATTAAGTGCCCGTAATTGACATTCAAAGAGAAATTTGTCAACGCTATAATGCCTGACCACATACAGCACGTGTAACAGTAGATGGTTTAGAACAACAGAATGTCAATGTGATCTGTTGGCCATCACGATATCTGGATCTAAACCCAATTTAACATCTGTGCATCAACGACAACCACCCCCGCAAAATCTGCAACAATAAGAGCAGATACTTCAGTATGAGTTCCATGCCAAGAAGAGTAAGGTGTGTCTTACACGCAAATAATGGGCACAACAGATACTGGCATTTTTGAGTGATTTATTGACAATATGCGACAAAATGTTGTATTCCATGATAAAAGAACTCATGAACAAGAAGTGTGCCAATTTTTACATTTCTGTGTCAATTATTAATATGATAAATTCTTTAAAAAATATATGAAGTAAAATTCCCAACTTTTGTTTGTTGCGTTTCTTTTTTGATTGAGTATATAATATTATTAAATAACAATAACGTGCGACTAAATTATTAATATGATACAAGGCGCGCAAAAGAAGTTCATAATGCAATTCAATTTATTCCATTTTCTACTTATAATCATGTCCATATATCGACGTGTTCGGTTAGCTTTACAATTTAAAAGCAAATACTGACTAATACATGATTTCTATAATTTGTAAATTTGTTAGTGCCTTTTCCAGTGTTCGTATTTCTACTGGTTCGTAGTCTGTAAACAATTTTTAGAATTCTATATCGACACTATTTATAATATTAAGTGGTACAATTAATGACTTAAAAATGTTTCACCGTCTTTTTCAACTACCGATTTTTAAATGTTAAACAGAAAGATATTGCAAGATATTGTAAAAGGACAGATTACGTGTACTAATCGTTCGCATTGCAACAAATGTCCTCACAAATACCAAGGTTAATAGAAGTTACTACGTCAGACGCGCGTTTCGTCTAATCAAGACTCATCAGAGGCGCTCAAACCCAAACAAAATGATTACGATGATGTAGAGCTTTAATCACCAAAAATTCCATAACGTTATACCAAATCTGGCTGAGGCTATTTACACCTTGAAAACAGAAAACCCTTAGAATAAAACATATGTGCAAATTAAAATCAAGTCGTAACGTCATGTCCAGGAATAGTGAACACTATATATCGACTTATAGACGAGACAAAGCATCGAATGCATCAAATGACATTAAACTTAGTAGTGATCAGCTATTTTGTAAAGACAGCCAAAAATAAAAAAGTATAACCTTGCTTCAGCTGCATATGTCGACAACTTTCTCATGTCTAGACAAATATGAAAATGAATAAAATACTGTTGAGGTGTGTTTCAGTTGGGACCCAAATATCACATAAACTAGAATCCTGCTGCTTCGAAATGTAAAACTACGATGTCGAATTCTGCCGCCATTTTGTAATAAATCAAGGCATGAATATATTAATGGCTTAAAAATGAAAGCATGTTATATCAAGTTTTATTTAATATTAAGTTCACTCAAATATATATATTGTCAGTATTTTGATTGTTAAGACGCAAGACATCATAATTGCTGTTTGTTTGTTTGTTTGATGATGTTTTACGCCACTTTCAGAATTTTTCAGCTATATCATGGCGTCCAGTTTTTATAAGGGGAGGAAGCCGGAGTACCCGGAGAAAACCCCAAACCTGCGGTAGGAAAACTGGCAATGCAAAATGTGTTGTAATTATAAAGATAATCTAACAATTTAAGTAATATTTCAATCCGATACCATATGTCACTATACTCAAAATGGAGAAGGATCGCAGCGATTTTAGTGCTTTTTTTTAAATTGCTCGGCAACACACAGAAAAGACCATCATTCAACCATTTAAGCATTCTTGGTTTTATTATATATTGCTGCATATTAAGGGTCAAAAACCCGTTACGAAATAAGATGTTAGACTTTATTTATCCATTCTCATTAATGACTAGGTATAATTCAAGGTATAACCGCGATGACATGTGAGCAGTATTGGCTAAATGAGATGGAGGTTGCTTGGTCATGCCCTTAAAAACCCACCTAGCTACATCACCAGGACAGCATTTAGTTTTACACCAGAATGAATACATTTCTTCCTAAATTAACAGTTGATTAATTTACAAAACACATGATAGATGTATAAATCACTACAAATATAAGAGAATAAAGTTTATAAAGCTCATCGTTACTTTGGGTGATTTAAAATATTGGGAGGTTTAAAACAGTAAGAGAGTGTCTAGAAGAAATATATTCAAAAAGGAGGAAAACACAAATACCGTCCTAGTAAATAGTTAGGATGATGACTGAACAAACTGACATACAAAGATACATGAAAACAAACCGTTTTATAATGAAATAAATTTCTAGCTAGAGTTCAATTTGCCTTGAACGTCATCAGTTCAGAAATAATGGTGTTCCTATCACTGCAAATGTAACGAATGCGTCCAAACGATATTTAATAGATCAATTTGCTTTTACAACATGCTGCAGTAGTAGAAGATAATATTGAGCAAATGTGATGCATTCCAAAATGTATATCGATTCGATCAAAGAGGTCATCACGTAAAATATTATGTACGATTAAAGGCGGTGCTAATAATGATGCCCATGGCTCCTCTTACGTCATGTATTCATGCTAAATACATTTATTTAAACTTTATATAACTATAATATGGACCACTGTGATTTTTTATCCTATGAGTTTGATCACAACGACTGTTTAGACATTCAAAAAAGTGTACGTAATGTATGTTAATTAGTTAATTTGACAATCTTTTCTAAAATTACCTCTATCGATAACCTTGAATAGTTGGTTTGTTAATAATCTTAAAATCAAATCAACAATAATCAAACCATACGATAAAAGAGGGTTAAAAAGAATCCGGAGGAAAAAGGTTAATAAATTTAACGGCACACTGCTAATAGTCTTATGTACTAACTGTATTTTGACAAGACCGAATACAGACTAGGGGCTAACTTGGAGAGTTCCCCCTGCTTAATCAATAGAGTTGTCTGCCTACGTGCACATGAACAAAACGGATAGGCTAATATTTCCCATTAGATGGTTGTCCGGTTAGCATACGGATAGGATGACCGTGTACCATAGACGTAACTGGTTTAGAGATTGCCAGGTGTATATTTCAAAAGAGTATGCTGAGGAATTACAAAGGCACAATTCCCAATCCTTAAACAATGCTGCATCCTTTTGCCATGGCAGTCAAAAGTTGTCATCGTTCTGAATAAAGCTAAGATATTGCTCGCTGGACATTACGCTTACATTTAATCAATCAATCGATTAATCAATCAATTATACTCTGGAGTTCTTGGACATAATAAACTGTTTATTCAGCATTATCTGAAAATATATCGCTAGCGATGTTACTAAAGTTAAAGTTGCAAATGAACAACTATCATCATAGACCTCATCGCTAATGATATATATTCAATGAGCATTTTGTTAGCATGAAAAAAAAATTTTTTTTATATAAACATATATGAACAAATTTCGTTCATTTAACGTCTTCATTTAAAAAATTCATTAAGGTAGAGAGAACAATGTCATGTTTGTTGCTATGATGTATTTAAAATCGATTAAGATTTCAAATAAGATCGAATACACATAAACGATTGGGTTTCATTTTTCTACTAAATATATACAGAACCGAGAATTTGTTAGTACTATGTATTGTATGCTCCTCATATTTTGGGCGTAAAACTTGAAAAAAACTGTATAACCACAATCATAAAAATGTCAACAACCATGGTAATTTACTACTCACAAATCATGCCGTGTAGATGTCACTTGTAAAAATGAGAAAGTTGCGTTTTACACTGGTGTTTTGAGGTCCAGTATTTTTAGATGGCAAAAGAAGATAAAATATTAATTTTCGGAAGTGAGCACCAATATTTGGCAAGATTAAATTAATTAAACCGATTAGACGTAGAATCGAAATGAATACAGGAGATCACATTACAGATAAACACTGTGCATGTTGCATGTGATTGTCACAACGAATGTTCCCTTGGATGCTACAATGTACATTTGTGTGCCGCGAAGAAATAATAGCAGGGGGAAAGTCATATTTAAAAAGAAGAAAAACTACATATGGCTTCCTCAGTATACAATCTGGGCGATAGTTGTTTCACTTAGTGTGTTTAAAGGCATAAAATGTCTGAACGGATGACAATACCACAGGTAGAACTAATCTATTTTGAGTAGCTTATTGGTCAATTTTAGTAACAGGTCTACAAATTCTGTAAGATTCCTTTTAATAATTTTAATATGTCTGTTTTAAATTTTTTTATTTTATGACAAGTGGGTGCTTTCTTGAGGTTAATAATAAACTTTAACAGATCCAACCACTTCTTTGGCATACGAATATTAATATATTTAGAGGTCATAAACACCAAGTCGTTATAATACGGTGCTATATTGGTTTAACCCGGTACTGTCTTGGTCATATTAGGGTGTGTTTTAAAGAATGAACCACGATCACAGTGTATCATGCTAATGTCCATATACTATTAACATTCTCTTGATGGACTATGTTGACGTCGGCCACATTCAGAACATATTTATTCAGGCAATTCTTGTTGGCATCTTTTTACAACTGTCTGTTAGTTTTAAAAGAAATTTATATATACAGTACATTATCATTGCCTTGTGAATTATTTTGTTAAATCTGTATTTGTGCTCATATTATTGTGTTAATTTGTAAGTTTATATTTTAATTTGAGTTATTATCATTTATCACGGATTATCTTATTATCTTCATTAATATTGACCATGTCCCTGAAATATTGCTTTTTAAACTTAAACTACAATTAGTCATATTAGACATTATTGAATTCTTCGTTCTAAGTAGTCAAATGTACATACAATAAGACATTTTCCTTAATTCTATATAGTTGACGGTTCCTCTGCTGGGCGTACAATTTGCAATTTTTACCAGATTGAGAACACCTGACATGAATAACATCGCACAAGCAAATGAGGTCGGGTAAAATCCCGTCGACAAATTATCCTTATGCGGATAGTGCGATGATGGATCCCAGGCAACAGTGGTTTCTATATAAATAAGAATAAAAATCATTGTGTAGAAATAAAAGTGTCTTGTAGAAAAAACAAACATTATTGACATGAATAGAAGCGTTCTTAAGATGATGAAATAATGAACTGAGCATGTTTTTCACGGGTTCGGATTTACAGGAAAACATCTAATATACTTGTGATAAGTAACATCTTTTCTCTTCAAAACAGGTATTCCTAATTGCCTTTTTATTTCTATCATCTGTTTAGGCTGCTATAAATTTCGGGTTGTTTGAGTCTCGCTGCCGGAAGTGTGCGCTCGACTATCATTTTGGTTCCTCTATCAAAAAACTAGACGCCATGATATAGCTAAAATATTGCTGAAAGTGGCGTTTCACAACTTTAAAACAAACAAACCAAATCCGGGTTCATCTGTACTGTAGACGTTGTTATTTGGAACAACAACAAGATAACAACAATAATAAAATTTAAGATACATTTTACCACGTCGTCAGTCATTATGCAGGACGCCTGCTAATTCTATATTAAATATTCTTATTATATACTTTTCTATATAGTTTGCTGTTGTAGAAACCAGTTAACGTGTTCGGGAATGTCAAATAGCACAAATACAACGCTTTATCAACTTCTAACTTTAGTTCATTATTTATTGGTTAATATTAGAGAAACGCCGTATAGTATAATGTAACGATACCTTTTAAAATACTAATCAATCTGTATACCAAAACTCGTAAAATAATCTAAACGACTAACGTGGGCTATGTATTAGATCTGGGATAATGTTACACTTGAATAGTATTTTTCTCCTTCTTTTACCACTTTGAACATTGTACTTGAATTCATTTCATTTAATATGTTTACTTTGAAAACCGAGCAATCATCCAGAAAAGTATGCGTTGTCTGCAAGAAGACGATTTCTACATCATAAACGACTCCCGTAGCTTTTTGTGGCAGCATAGAAGTGGAAGTTAGTTTCAAGACATTGAAAGACATTGTACATGAGATGACGGAAACTAATTACATACCAGCAGCGACCGACAGCAAACATGAACAAATTCTACAAATATTTAGGACGAATGCTTTTTTGCCTAATTGTGTGATCAAACTAGATACCAGTAACGTTGCAAGTGATAGCGCTGTAATTACCATTTACATAATAATCAGTGTCTGTGGTAAACGTCTCCAGGAATCTGCAAATAAAATTGTATGCATCTGTATATAGTATAAGTATTTAATATATTAGTCACTATCTGTGCAAGGCCTAAATAAACGACGTTTCATCCGAGTGTGTTTTTAATTATCACAATTACTCGTTTATTGCCTTCAGTAACGCCAAAATCATATTTGCAAAAATTTATTATAAGACGTGCCTAATAGGTGGGTGTAATTGATTAATTCATTTCATTATGCTAAATGCCACAATCTATAGGAAAAATTTGTTTGCTTGCATTTTTTAACTATTTTATATTTTACCTTTTTATTTAAAAAAATCTAGTAGAAAAAATTCAGATACGCTAATTTGTCCATGTTTTATACTATACCTCTGTTGTTTTGTTGTCACAAATCGTCCCGAAAGATTTCGAATAGACAACAATCGATTGTTCCTAAAGTACACTTCCGTTCTAATCAAGATCAAATTTTAGTATGGAAAATGGCTCGATGAAAATTTTAAAACCGCCATATTTTAAAACGCTGAATATCTCTAGGAAATAATGGTTGATTTCAAAAAGTACCCTACTTGATCTACAAAAGGAGCATAAGTTGAACCATACGCGGTAAGCAATTTTCATTTGTTACGCAAAAAACCCTCTCCAGAATATCTCAACACTTACTATAGTTGTTTTCAGTCCAGCAGGAAATTTTAACTAATATGTTACCAAACAAAAGATTGGTTATCGGGCTAATATGAAAGCAAAAATTCGAATGACGCGTACAACTATAGATATTAATGGAAAATTTTGGGGTTTTGTAGTGTTTTCAATGCAATTTTCTTCGAATCATACCAAATACCACTTTATAAACACGTTATCCACAACACACTACAGTCGACGGTCAGACATTATAACAAAAAAAAAACCCAACGGAGATCATTGGATCGAACCCTATTAACCACCCTTTATCTATTAATAATCCGGCAAACTTTTATACGGAAAAAGTTGACTCTTGATCTTTAGGCAAAACAAATCCTTACTGAATACAATTTGCGTATTAACCACTTCAAGTATTAATGTGTATATCCTTGCTACTGAGGTCATAACAAGGGTACAATCAAATTTAGAACATATAAGAAAATAGTACTCAGAAACAAAACAGCCCTGTTTATCTAAGTTTATATTAAAAACTACTAAATGGATTTTAATGAATAAACGTTTTTCTGACATGAAAATTTTCAGTCCTAACTTGCACTGTTCCAATAACGTTTAGTATGTTTTATGTCACATTCACTACATGACCAATAAACCAAGATTTTATGAAAAAGAAAGTGCTATTTCAGAGTGGGGGTTACCTCGGAAGCTAGTTTTCTCTTAGAAGGGAAAAAAGTGGTCATGAGACTTTGAGAGTACGCATGCCTGTCATGTACGAATTATGGATATATATGATGTCGGTCAAGTTAAACTTAAGTTAAAAGGGTTAAAAAATAACAAATTTAGTAGAAAATCTAAAATAATTCGATTATTGTTTCCTCTCCTTTAGAAACAGTATTGAACCAAATTTCTTATCTAGTAATTTCCTGTAAATTGTAAATGCTAGCGTATCCTATCACCTGGGATAGCCGAAGAACCTGGCAAGGATGCCGCTGCAAGAACATGAAATTTACATGTTTATTAATTAGGTCAATGACATTGAACAAGAAAATTAACGATTTTAATACAAAACATTAAGTTTAGTTGTAATACCCATTATTGAAAAATTTTGCCTTGCCATTTTATCACAATTGTGTAAGCCTGTGCGTGTTTTGTGTCTTGAGCACCTGCCCAAATATTAAATGATGTCCATAGATTTTGATATGCATAAATTTTATATATGTTATATCCAGCCCCATAGTCTGTCCCGCTGTCGTATAAATTCCATTTAATTGATTGTAACAACGATGAACCGGAAAATGACATTGCCAAAGCAATAAACAAAACATTGACTATCAAAATTACATTTTAAGTACTTTATGAAATGTGTATATGAACAAATCGTTTAAACTTCTTGCTAGTAATAGTTTTAATTGTAAAAACACAACTAGACTCCACCGCCAATCGTTGGAAATGGTCTGATTTATCACTGATTTATACATTATATTCGGAAATTACATTGAATACGATTGGTTAACTTATTTGCTGTATATAAGCCATGTCTAAAATGCCTTATTGATCTACAGACGAAGCGATAAATCCGGGCCTAAATTATTTTATTATGTCTCTTTATTATTTTTCACGTATGGAATTGTTAAGATGAAGAACAAAAGAAATTAGGCTTTATTTTTTCTTCAATCATAACCGTTATGAATTGTAAATTTAGATGGAGACATTGATGTATACAGATTCTGTCAATAAAACAGTTGATTATGTTTTGTTATCTTTATATTACTTGACAGTCATTTGTCTCTCTGCTAGAGGTGAGGAGTAGAACTTCTGAGAGGAACGGATAATAACATAAAACATCGCCAAAACTACAATTTTAATAAATGAAAGATTATCGCGGTATTGTCATGACTGAACGCTGATAGTGTTAGAAATTGAAATGTAATTTTAGAATGAATAATTGGATTGTGTGTCCTTGTTTGTAGCTAATGTATCCAGTAAAATACGTGTGCGTGTGTGTTTTAAGTGAAAGACGTAATATAACTTATGTATTTATTGTCAAAAACAAATGTTGCTAAATATTTTCCGAACTAGAATATAATAATAAACGAACAAACTTCTCATATTATATAATATCTGCCATATATTAATTAGATGACAACATCGTTTTGTATACGCTAGCATTAACTGTTTCTTTATAACCTTGGAATCTTTTTATGACATTGACTGAATTTGTTTTTCTTAGGTTAGGAATAAGTTTATGTTAAAAGCAACTACCGCTCTATATTTATATTGAAGTAAAATTTCTTTTTGTTGAAATGAAGCAGGCTATAATTTTGCCTATTAATTGAGGTACCTATATTTCACACACTGACAAAATGGTATATTTGTGTCAAGTTACATGTAGAGGATGTCTTTGATTGAAACGCTCAAACTATCTATTTGTGTGCGTAAATTAATAATGTTTTACTTCACATTTTTATCCAATGTAAAGTGAAAAGTGCATAATACAATTTTTATATTTAAATGCAGACAATACATTAAATATGTGATGGGCAGTTTTAACAGTTGAGACCCTGCTCATAGGAAAATGTATACTCCAGTTTATAAATCAAGAAATTTTTGTCAAGATTTTTCTCCTATGTTTAAATGTTATGGGCTACGATGATTGAAATTAATTAACATGAATCAGTATAGTGGACCTTTTAATATTTTTTCCAGACAGATAAAGCAGAATCTCCAGGTGCTACTTTAATTTTTGCAAAATTAATCAAATATATAGGTCTATTTACATCATGGAATTTTGTACGTTTTTTTTTCAATTAGAAAGACAAATAACTACAACAACCCGCAAAGCATAACAAAATAATAAAGAAGCATCATGGCACATTGAATAATATTGACCTGAAAAGTACTATTACAAGTTAACTGTTTTGTGTTCTTTATTCATATCTACTACCCTAGTAAACATGTGACAGTTTCTTTCGCGGATGATTAAAATGGTTCAGGTAATATTTGGCAATACTGCCTTTATCGGCATATTTGATCATTAAAAACAACACGACACAATTACAATTAGTGCTGTGTGCTTATATATCAAACATTGCCACGTATTCTTAGAAGCAGTGTATGTACAGATTTTATAAGATTCATGAGTTGGAGTCTGACTTCGGCTAAATGCGTTCACGATTTCAACTTTAAATCCGTAAATCTCAGTTTTCATTCCCAGATCATTTCTTTTCAAATTAATTTCTCTTAATTACGAACTAAGCTGAAGATTTAATTGTATAATTGATTCAAAGGCATTTATAGATCTATGTTCCGCTGACTTACCAACAAACTTCGTAAAGTATATGTTAGAACAAGAATGTTTTATCTATTAACTTGACTTTTAATTAAAATTGTATTAGGTTCGATAGTTATAAGTATGTGCAAGTTGCATGATCCCTTTATCCTCCACATAGTTGAAAACTATTATAGCGTTTTTAAATAAACATCGAATTTGTTTAGTTTAGTCTTCATATTATTTTGAGGATTTATCCAAAAAAGTTTTCAACAAATATAAACCATAAAATCTAGGTCATGTACATTTTGGTATCAAAATAGTTTCTTGAACGAAACACGGACACAAGATTGATCGTATTTGTGTTCCTTTTAAAACTATATTAAATTGTACAATTTTTTTATTAATGTAAATATGCGATCATATTAAAAATGACAGAGGTATACATTATTTTATATATGAACAGATATTCATTAAGATGAAGGGAAGGTTCATAAATACAGAATTTATGTTAACAGTTTTTTAGAGATTTTAGGAAATATCCAGTTGACCATATAATCAAACAGGTGACACCTGCAGTTTGTTTATTTTAGATTTAATCAAATTTAATTAAGTCTGTCTTATCTGGTACAGTCTTGTTTTCTTGACTTTTCCAATTAAAACTTAGCAGAATGGTAAGGATGTGGAGTAAAGCAGTATTAAAACAAACACAATTTATTGTATTTGATTAATAAAAGCAAAATGTACACCGAAAATATAAAAAACAACTATTATGTTTATATCGTTGCAGTGTGTAATTTTTTGACAATTAAGTATTCTCAATACTATTTGCTGTGTACACATAGATTAAAAAATTGAATATTTCAGTTTTATTGTATTTTGAATATATTTGTTTTCAAATTTGTAGTTATTTTTTGCTTTGTGTAATTATCTGCATTTTATGCATTAATTGAACTTTATATTATTGACAAGTTTTTAATAATTTGTTAACAATTCCAAAGCATAGGGATTAAGTTTGTTTTTGATTGTTTGTTTGATGGTGTTTAACGCCACTTTCAGCAATTTTTTAGCTATATCATGGCGTCCAGTTTTTATTGGGGGAGGAAGCCGGAGTAATCGTTGTCAGTTAAGATTGGAGTCGAGTACACACTGCCTGCAGTGAGAATCGAACCCGCAATCTCAGTGTTGACAGACAACGTGATCAATTGTAGACGAACTACCTTGACCACTCGGCCACTGAGGCCCCGCTTAGGGATAAGTATATATTTTCTAATCTAATGAATGTTCAAATACTGGCATCAGAAAACCGAACTCGGCTTATAATCGGCCATAGAGATTTCACAATACTTACAGAATTGTCGATAGAAACAAATTGACAATTCTGTAACGACTACACAATGACAAACTATAACTCACAATTGAGCAATTGAGGATAAAACATTGCAATAAATGGATTCTTTAGAACATTTTTCATACCAAGTACGTTCTTCTCTGATTTGGGGTCCTGACTCCCGATTTTCTTTACTGTAATGTGTAAATGAGTGTTCCTGACCTATAATCCCGTTTCGATCAGATCCACCAAACATGTAACCTTTAACCCAAAAACTGTTGTGTGATAGATTATGTAATATGTAGTCCTGATTTGTTAAAATATATTGAAAATTTTTCCGTATTAGAAACTTATAAATTGTTGTCAGATATTCATGCACCCCTAGCAGTTGTTTTTAAACGCATAAAAAGGAGTGATGAAATAACTAATAATAATAATAATAATAATGATCAGTCTAGAGAGAAAGTTAAAAAATGGCAGAATGAAAAACTTGACGACTTTTTTACAAAATATTGAGAAGGAAGAATTGCATTCTATTTTGACAGAACTTACTAACCTCAGCCATCATAATATTGAAACTACAACAATTAGCAATATCGTTGGAAGAATTGGCACACTTTTGACAAGATCGGCGAAATCTAACTTTGGCATATTTAACACAAAAAAATACCAGCAAAAGTGTGAAAATAAACCTTGGTTTAATTCAGAATGTAGAAAGGCGAGAAAAAAGTTTAGATGTGCAAACCGTAATTTGTGACACAACCGTATGCAGTCTCATGTAGATCAGACAAAGACATTATAAAAAATATATAAACGAATTATGGATAAAAGTATGAGAAAACATCGAAAGCAGATGAGAAACAACATTGATAATTTAAGATTAGCTTTAAGCTATTTACTTCAATTTTAAACTGCAGACTTAATAAATTTTCTGATGAATTTGGTATAAAACCAAGGTGGATTTTGTAAGGGTTTTCCAACCATGGCAACCTATTTGTCCTAAATATGTTAATAAGTATTTTGAAATATAAGAAAAAGAAACTTTTTTGTGCGTTTATCGACTTTGCTAAAGCTTTCGATACAGTATGGAGAAAAGGTCTTTAGAACAAAATGCTAATAAGTTTTTTTTGTTTGAATGGTGGTTTAACGCCACTTTCAGCAATTTTTCAGCTATTTCATGGCGTCCAGTTTTTATTGGGGGAGGAAGCCGGAGTACTCGGAGAGAACCCCCGACCTGCGGTAGGAAAACTGGCAACCCTTTTCAATTAAGATTGGAGTCGAGTACACCCTGCCTACAGTGAGAATCGAACCCGCAATCTCAGTGTTGACAGACCACGTGATCACCAGTAGACGAACTACCTTGACCACTCGGCCACCGAGGCCCCTTGCTAATAAGTAAAGTCAATGGTAAAATGTAAATGTAAAATGTAAAATGTTGTTTTTCGTAAACCGTTTTTACTTCCGGTTTGACGTTACCAAGGAAGCAGTTGGCCGACGACATTTTCAGCAGCAGATATGCAGATGTAGTTCCACAAATTGATGTTCTTTCATTTATTGTTATATATAGGTAAACATGAATTCCATCGGATCTAGGTTTTAAAACAACACTTCATAAGCAAAATGAACACACGTCTTTCGATGAAAAAAGGCCTACTAACCAACGTAGATGATGCAATGATCATCGTTGTTGCACTACTGAACTACTGACAGTGGCCACCCCTACCCCCCCCCCCCTTCCCCACATGGCCATATGTTATGTAGTCACATTCTACGAATTTAATTTAAGTAAATCTAACTGAGTAAATAATTTTAAACAAATTGCAGTAAAGTACCACTCGAAATATAATTTTATAGATTTAAATTAAATCACGTGCATTAAATCCACTGAAAATTAATTATAGATCGGATGCTTCTACGTACGATCGCCATATACATTACCACACTGTATAAGGCATGCAAAAGTGAATCATTGGTTTACGTACTCCAAAGTATTAGTTTACTTCCAACCTGTCACAAATAAATCTATTTATATTTATTTTCATAATAATTGCATTTATTCGCGCATTTTCAGCAAACACCTAACTTACAAAAGTCACAAATCACGTCTATATATCTGTTGTAAACAAACCTGGTTACCTCCCTTATATAAAAAATAATAAAATTTACAACACTTAGTAGATATGTCTCTTCTAAAGAGATGTAAAATAAATTTTGTAGACAACAATAAATGTAGCAAAATATTGGAATACATTGGAACACATTTAGAAGTTAGCAGTATTTTTGGCAAAATATCAGAAAATATCAACCCAGTATAATACAATTTAGTCAGATTTTATAAGAGTAGAATCATTGTTAACATGACATAACATTCATGGTTTAAGTGAGCCTATAATGTCAGGTTTCTAGCATATTTCAAAGAGAAAAAAAGGGCTTTATTGGTGCATGCACCAAATATTCAGGCCGTAAATAATCAAGTGTTTGCTGCATAAAAAAACATTTCTTCCATGGTGTAGGTAACAAACAGGTATACAAACTGTCATATCCAAAATGATTAATTCAATGGAGGATGAAATGAAGAACAGGGTAATATCATTCTGAAATACAAGTAGAGAAAAAATTTCAAGAAAAATCCACACAAAAAACTGCATAACGTTACGTAGTATCTTACACTACACCCTAGTACATGCATTTTAGAAAATAAACTTATACTTACACTAGTATTACAGATGAGTAGAAAACTATGTATTGTGCCAGATGGGTATAGTTTTTGTCAAAGTTTGTATTTAAACTCAAAGTTTGGTATAAAGTAGTTTTTTATGAGAACCATAATGAACGAAAAACAAAACATTTTTTTAACTGGAAAAAACATTTAAAAAGTTTAAGAGCTCTAAAATTAACAGTAATGAGTTACATTTCTATACTTTGTGATATTTTATAACATTCACAATAAACATAAAAATAATACTTATTTTTATGTTGATTTCAATTGAGGTGCAGTCACACAAATAGTGAAAAAGAAATTTATATGTGTCATGTGTCTGTGTGTGTTTTTATAACAATATGCATTCTTGAAAATAGGTATGGTGGGAAATGGGTTTCTCTTATTTTCAATTAATTTATCATTTTTACTGTTATTTTATCTACAAACTTTAATATTAAGAATAACAAGTGTCAAGTGACTAAATTTAATCTACAGAAGCTTTTTTATGAAATACAAACTGTAGGTCAGTGTGCAAAATAAAAGCACATGGTTATGTTGAAGGCTTGAAGCGACAATATTTAAACAGACTGTCTCTGATTTTAATGAGATTATTTTTATGTACTTTATTAGAAATAAAATATGCAATTTTTTTTTAATTATAAAAATTAATGAACAATTTCATGTTAACCATATCGATGTCATGGTAGAACGAACATGGTACATTATTCCCAGGCTTATCTAAAAATAGAATTGCAATGTGACAGACTTCAAAGTCTTGTTGACATACAACTGACTAAACGTTGTATTTCTGATATTTTATTATTCTCAAAATACATTATATATTGATCTAAATGTATTGTCAGTGTGATATATATCAACAAATTTATAAATTGTTACTTTTTCAAGCATGCACTTCTATTCAACAGGTCTGGAAAAGGGGACCCATAAAGCTGGAGGCCTGTTAAAAACCATACATAGGCACGTGCGTTCTCCCTTTTTCCTCATCTATATGGCACAAAATCGTTTTAACTTTCTTTTAACTGTCATGCATGTGGCTGCAAAGAAGAGCATTTTTTGCCGCTTAAATCCTCAATCTGTCTCACAATCACAGTGTTGCATTTATAAAAAGTGAATGCTTCGACCTTTTTGCAACATAACAGAAATATTCAATTTTCTTTTAGATCTCTCTGATGGCTAAATCAATAAATTGTTGTCTCTGCAAGAACGCTCTCAGCTTAACAACACAAGACGTTGTTTCAATGGTGTTCTTAGAAAGTAACTTACAGCAGATTTACAACGCAACATCAATGATTCAGACAGACTTCGCCCCAGCTGCACAACCAAGATATATAAGCAGTCTAAATCAACTATGACAATCCGTTGTCGTACAGTTCATTCAGATACTTTAACAGATGAAATTAATTTTATCAAATCGAAAAAATTCTTCTCTTCTCCACAAATAATCAGACTACATAACAAATCAGCACCCAGAACACACAGGTATTGCATTGTATGTAGGAAACAATCCAGTCAGCATTGCAGAAAAGTTACTATATCATCTCAAGCCGGAACACAAGCATTCATTGAAAAGGGAATTTTATATCCCACAATTGATGCTGCTATAAAAGTAATTGAAAAAAAAACAAATTCTTTTTATCTGAAGCATTAAATACATTACTGTGGTCTAAAGATTTTGAATACTCTTCCCAGACAGATATTTCCAAGCTTTTAAATGATGTAAGAACAATACTAAATACAACATCTTCCAACCTAAAGTTTGATATTCCTGCTCTTATGACAGATGAAACTTACTATAACTTAACTGGAGTATGCAAAGACCAATTTAATGACTTACTTAGTTACATGTCAACCATCAGAAATACTGGCGTCTGATCCGTACAAACATGTCTTGGTGTATTTCTCACAAAACTAAGAGTTTGTCTGTTAAACAATCTGTTTAGTATACTGTTTGGATTTAAAGAATAAATCAATTTTAGAAATTTGATGGATCGATGCTTTTGTAGCGGCTATGATGTGCATTTAACGAACACTACCCGGTATAACAGAGGCCAGCCATTCCTTTTTATAACCTTGCAACCTCCCTGACAGTGTGCTTGTAGAAATTCTGCGTTTCTACTTTTACAGTTTTAGATTTCTTTTTTAAGCAGTCGGTTTACTATCAATAGGTTTTGTGTATTTTACTTTTTTGAGGTCTAGCAGTTTTGTCTCTAATTTTTAAGTAAACTTTCTAGTTCTATAGTTTTGAATGGTGATTATTGATAGTGCAATGTCTTTTTTGTTTACGATGTAAGTGGTAAGGTTTAAAACAAGACAGACTGTCAGTTCTCTTTTCTTGTAAGTTTCTAACCATTCACTTGCAAGTTTTACGAAATTATAGATTTGAACCCCACTGACGTGGATAATTAGAAGGTAAGTGTGACCCGGAAAATCTCTAACAATCTGAATATATTTGTGTTCTTATATCTAAAAACATGATTTATCCTACCTATATATGGCTTACAAAAGTGCAAGGGGTATCATTAATGAAGCAGATAATGCTAACCAATTCCGAGTATCCGGTTTCATTCATAGGTTTATAGAAATTCTTTTGTTTTGGTTCCTTGTTGTGTCTGATCATCGGATTTTAGGTCTAATTCTATTTATCTTCTATTACAGTACACATTTAATTTACGAGAGCGTTTTATATAACAAACGAATACTCCATTCAATGTTCAGCTATTTCGTTCTTTTTTTTCCTGAGTTCGACGGAGTACCATCTGAACAATACCCAACCGGTAAAAGACTGTCAATCATTTCCATGCGGACTGGGGTAGAGGACACTGGCGCAGTGAAACTCAAACATCGACAGGTGCGTGATCAATAGTAATAGACTAATAACTTTAACCTATCAGCCAGCAAGGCCCAACCTAAAGGAAAATGTTCTTTAAATTTCGACGACGCAATTTCAAGTTGTCTTTGCAAAATTATTCACATTTGTGTTTATAGATAGATTTTACGCCGATTTCAGTATTTATTCATACATGTGTCTTGAGCATGTTTAAATTATGCTCAATTTCAGAAAGTGAAAAGTAATGACATTTATTTATACTTTCATCTCTTTTTTATAGTCACAAAAAAAGGAAAACATATTGATAGACCTACCGATTTGGTTATTTGTAATAAAAGATGAACGTAAAAAGCGATATCTAAATAAAATCATTAAAATTCTCTCATTTGAATAAATAATGATCTCTGATATCAGAAATTAGATAAATAAAAAAACAAACATTAAAACCTATTTCACATAAACCGTTAACAGACGAAAACAACAATCAGCCATCTAAAAGATATCACGGCAAGTAACGACAGCTAAATTAAAGCTTATGAGATCATCCACAGTTATATTGGACATTTTTAACCCCATGATGATAAAACGGTTTATTTAAAAAAACGATTGCTTTTTAATAACACCATAATAAGTTTAAAGACAAACTGCATAAAAAGGTCGTGAATTGTTTGCGTCATTATGAATTTTCTGTGAGGTGTATTTCTATATAGCCATTCCCACACGAATAGTTATTTAAATGCTTCCTGACATGCGGTACATACACATATAAGTTTTCTAAAACATATCCATTGCTTTTGATCTTCAGTGCATGTCGTTGTTGATTCATTCAAAGGAACAACTTGCGTTTTCTTGTCTTTTATGAAAATAAAAACACAAGCGATATTCAGAACAGCCGAAATAAATAGGAATGCACTTGAAAAAGACGTCAGATAAAAACCAGCTGAAACATTATCCTCATTCGGGTAGTACGATGCTGGATCATAGAATGTTGGACATAACAATAAAGGATATCTGTTCCGATAATAGTTTAACGCATAAGCAAGCATACATCCTGCAAATGGAAAAACGAACTTAATGTTGTAATGAAACTTTTATATATAAGAGTTGTATATCAATAATTAATGAATACAATGTAAGAAAATCACTTGCGGCTATTAATCATACTGTTTTAAAGCAAGTATAAAAACATATGAAACAGTTATTGACAATATTTTAAAGAACATACAAACGTATGAAACAGTAAAAATTTCCGTTAGATCGTAGTCTTCACACAAATACTCAAAAGAAATTTTATACAGAAACCCATCTAAATATATATTAAATCATTTCGTTATTTATGTTATGTCAGAACAAACAAACAAGAATAAAAATACCTGCAATGATTGACAACACTGAGCAGCTTATTCTGGCAATATTCAATAGGCGCGGTTTCTTGTTGATCACAGGAATTAAACTGAATGGTAGTATGATAGCTAGTGACGCAGCTCCAATGACAACTGACAAAATAACAAGTGTTCTGGGAAAACGTCTCCATGAGTCTGTAAATAAATCATTTGTCGTGTGCAATTAGTCGTGACATATATAAAACCATGTACTTTTACTATTACCTGATGAATTTGTGATGCGTTTCTTATTAAATATCAATTTCGAGTACTAATAAAGCAGACATTATCAATAAAAATAAAATAAAATAAACTAGTATTATTTACAATGAGAATAAAGATATTTGTAAATAAAGGATTTTGTCACAATAAGCACAATTAACGATTTTGTAACGTGCCTATGTATATGCGGACAAATATGAAACGGTAGCTATTGTTATCATTGTCCAACCTAATTAGAACACACGAGTAAACCTTTTCAAACGTTATCTTGATAGCAGTTGCTTTTTACGCAATTCTTTTGACACGCACACATTTTTAAGGGAAACTCTATTTTTGATAAAGTGAATTACAATTTCCAAGTATACTGTATATATATAGTACGTCTGGAAACGCATTTGTGATTTCCACGCTGGATGTTATTATCAATAACAAACAAAGAAATGGAATGACTATTCTTTAGATTCTTGAGCGCGCACTGACTGATACAGTATTATTTTAATATTCTATGTTTTAGATATTCAGCATTAAAATAATACAGCGGAAACTCATACAAATATAATTAAAATATGTTAACTTTTATCGTTTGCTTAGTCGTGTATGTGCAATGATTTGTCTTGCCTCAATTTCAAAATACTACACGTTTTTGTAGAATATTTTGTAGAATGACAAATATTTAAGAAAATGTAGACGAAAAAGTTTTCTTGTCCCTTAAGACGTGGTTAATGTTAATCGGTTGTATTATAGCAAACATTTTATGTTGTATTGAGTGTTACCTCAAATCATTCCCCGTTAAACGGGAGAAAGTTACAGCTTAAAAAAGACATATTTGGAATTTGCATATTTAAATAGTTAATTTGTGTATCACTATATATTACTCCTTTTTTGCTAAATAAATTAACACAGTGTTGCAGTTAACATGTTCAAAATAATATTCAATGGAAATTATAAGATTGTAAGTTTTCCTGACGTTGGCCGGTGTTTTACTTGTTATTCCAGCTTCCTCGCCCAATGAAAACTACCATCGATGGTATCGTTGCTGAAAATTATGGTCTTAAATCGATTTTAAGTCTTAAGTTTTTGTCAGTACCTTTATAAGTGCTTCTGTTGTTCTCTAACATTATAAAACCGAAATGCTGACGACAAGCGACGAAGTGTCATTCCTAAAATCGAGATCAACAGCGGATATAAAATACACTTACCATCATTTATTATATTATATGCCTGTGCATTCTCTTTGTCGTTGGTGCCATTCCAGATATCGTAATATGTCCACAGATTTTGATAGGCAAATATCTTATACTTATTAAAACCGCTTCCGTAATCTGTTTCACTGTCATACAAATTCCATTTTACTGATTTTGATAATGATGCTGCTGCTAATAAAATAGCGAAAGATATTAAAATAACAGATATAATGAGAAGTATATTAGATGGTGTGAACCATTTTGTTGTTGGCCCCATGATAGAACACACCAGCGAAGATGGAAAAATGCCTCTTAAATATATTATGCCATTCGTTTGTATTGGTTGCAATTTGACAAAGGTTTAAAATGAGTAAAAAGCGTGTTCATTTAGCACTTTTATGATATTATATCATATTTTTAAACATAGGTCACACGTGCACAACCTAGTGACCAATATATTTAAAACTGATATCAATTCTTCGCGACACTTATTAAATTTGTTTAAGCCTGTGTAAAATGATACAATACTTCTTTCACTATTAAATGCATTTTACTATTATGAAAATTGTAGCATCCAAGTTATGTAAAAAATATATGTGAATTCGTCTTCAATAGATGTCTTTGTTTATTAAACTACTAAGTAAATCTCTCTGATTAAAATGGTGACTTTTTTGTTCCCGACTACAAATGCACAGCGAAATAGTGCGCAGCTCGAGAAGATTGCATTCTTAAAACACTAACAAAGCTACCTGCTTTAAAAACGCAATAGTACATGTCACATATATACGTAATCATGTATTATTGTAACACAACCAACAATTTGATAATACATAACATAACCCTAACCACCTGACTTAAGTTCTATCCGAAATTTGATTTTTTCTTTCAAACTTCCTGCTTGCAATGTGACCTGCATCGTTAACCGTTGATGTAGTTTTTGTCTGATTTCTTAGAATTTTAGCAAAGCATTTTTTGAAGGTACATAATATGTAGAAGTATTGTTTGAACTTACCTCTCAAATCGATGGGGATTTTCGATAAACACTAAGTAAGGATTGTTATTCTTACAATTTTTAACCGAAATAGCAGCCATCAATCCACTGTTAACACAAAGATGAATACAATTTTGCTAAAAATGGCATGAAACGATATGTTTTAAATTATTCTATTATGCGTTTCCTTCAGATGGTATTTTTGGTTCCCTGTTTCACTCAAAATACACACATTAAAATGATACATGTTAAAATCGGAAAACATGCGCCCCAATTTGAATTGAAGTTTAACATTTCAAAGAGTAAGGCAAAGCATATTTGGTTTAATATTTGAAAACCATTAATTGTTTAAATCTACTAGTACGATACGGTTGCAATGACAAAATCGATAGTCCTGGTTGCAACAATGTGAATATGATGGACCTTTTCTATCACAATCAGAGGCGATAACGTAAACATGGTCATCGTCACTATACATCACCTTTGTTACATGATGTATTTATAAATGGCCTACTACCGCTTGTTCGAAAAACCACTAGGACATATTCGCGCTAAATTGTACTATGTTCACTTAAAACACTACATTCTCTTTACGATGAACGTCTCCATCATCTGTAACTTCGTACACTTTGTATAGATTAGCAGCTGTTATTTTAGACATTCGAAAACACAGACTGTTCAAACCGGTTACACACACAAAGATGAAGAAGAGCCACTTTCCTTTCTAACAAAAGCATAGATGCTATCAATCGTGGTAATATCTTGCATCACAAGTCTGTTTCTTCCCAGATCCCAACATACTTCAAAAACAAATTCTTCTTATTATATCTTATACCTATACGACCCCAATTGCATCTATAATTTTCAATTACATGCTTTTATTAAAGACTTCAAGGCCGACTGCTTTTGCCACAATTCCCCATTCATATTTAGTCCTTCAGGTCAAGTGATAACTGGAGATCTTATTATTGTTGAAAATAAAAAAGAATCCGCATTATTTGGTCCAAAGGACCAAAGTACCGTGAACCTAAATCAACTGGAATTATAACTTTAAATTATTGAAGGATTCAATAGAAGACACTGCAAAAAAATGGCCAAAGCAAGAGGACCAGGAGTTCAATACCTTGTCCGAGTGGGTAAAGGCCTTGAAGTAATTTATTCAAATAGGAAGCGTCGTTTAAAAAGGTTTATGAGTACTGAAGCATCATCAATCTTCAGAAATATTGATTCTCTTAAAACTGTGTCCGGCATTCATGACAAATATGTTGTTGTGACAGCAGATAAGGCCCCTAACAACATTATTTTATCTGCAAAAAAACATTACATAGAGTGTTTAATTAATGAGTTAGGAACGGACAATTCACTTGGCAATCATACTTACAAATTCAGTTCGCTTTCAAAAGAGGAGATTACTGAAAATCACAAATTGGTATTGGCATCCTTTGATCTCAAAATCAAAGTCAAAGATTATAATCTCCTCTTATATTGGATTCCAAAATCCATACAAACAGCATTTCATAGCAGGATCATCTAAGTGTACGACCATAACACTATCGCAACTTCTGACCTCTATTTTAACAACAGGAAAAACGGGACTTTTAAAAAACAGTCGCACTTTCTACTCCAGAAGTAAAATAAATGAAAAGTGGGCATAAAAAAAATCAAAAGACCTGATAGACATATTGAGGTCTGGATCTTTTTCCCATTGTAACAGCATTCAAACATTTGATTTTTCGACACTTTTTACGGCCATTCCCCAAACGCAGCGTAAAACTGGCTTAAAGATCTTCTAAAACGCTGCTTTTTGTAGTAAAAAGGGAAGAGACGATATTAATACCTGGTACTTAGTCATGACAGAACTTATTTCCTATTATTAATCTGTCACATGTTAGATTTTCTGATTGACAACATAGTCGTCATGTTTGGAGAACATGTTTTGCAATCGACTGTTGGTATTCCAATGGGTACTAATTGTGCTCCTCTCCTCGCCGACTTATATTTGTACTCTTATGAGGCTATGTTCCTAGAATGCCCATTGAAGAAAAAAAGGACACTGGCTCAGACCTTTAATTTAACATTCCGCTATATTGAAGGTGTTTTGTCTCTCAACAATGCTAAATTTGGCGACTATTGATATTCAATTTACCCTAGCGAACTTGAAATTAAAGACACCACCAACACACTCAGGTCAGCTTCTTACTAAGACCTACTTCTAGAAATAGACTCAGTTAAACTACAAACCAGACTCTACAACAAACGTAACAGTACGATTCAACTTTCTTGTTGTTATATTCCCGTTCATCCACAGCAACATTCAAGCAGCTCCAGGGTGTGTACATATCACTACTTATACGTTATTCTAGATCCTGCGATCGCTATACCGATTTTCTAGACCGATCACTGCTGTTGACTGCTTAACTAATCAAACCTGTGAAATTGGTGTTTCAAATACAATCTGACATTTTCGTTGAGTAATAGGTAGTGTTTCCTATTCCTGGATTTGCCTTTTCCCTAGACATGACATGAGTAACTCGAAGGGTGTCTAATTAGAGGCAGGCACTGCTTACTCGTTCGGAGCACCTGAGTGCACCCATGGTTTTTATTGGGTTCTGGTTACTCTCTGTGTGTTATGTTTTTGGTTTTTATGTTGTGTTTGTCTATATCCGGATTTTTAACTGTCCCTTGGCTTTTAGCTCTTGCTGTTCGGTAGGTTTCCTTTGCTATTTTCTTACAAATAAGCAGATTTTAGCTCGTTGCAATTTAGTGTTTATACAATACCAGTTTTTACGATACTTTTATAAAAGTAAAAAACAAAACAAACACAATGTATTCGAACAATAATTTACCGTAGGTAATTTTAAATATGAAAGAAAACATTTTTTTTTATTTCTTTAAGTAAGTAAACCATTACTTTTAAAATCAAATTACGTTTTAAGTATCTCTGACAATGATTTTAGTTTTGGTTTTGTGTTATTTGGGACAAAAAGAAGTCTGTACTACACAAAACGTAAGTAGCTGCTATTTTTTCTTCCAAGGAATAAAATAAAAATTGTATTTGTTTAATACAAGCACATTTGCCTTTTATTTTGTTATAACTATTACGCTTCTAGAATGGACACAATGGGGTAACATGTAGTATAATAGGGACGTCTTATTAACAGTATTTACCTCAGAATAAGCATCTTGTGACGTGAAAGGATACAATATTCAGTACAAAATGATAAAAAAAAATATCCAGTTTAAAAGATGTTTTTCTACTTTCGCTCTTTGAAGTCTCTTTGTATAAGATTATGTTGTTATAATTTAATAAATAAAGACATGGTTCTTTACCCAGTCTTTATTTATTAAATTATAACAACATAATCTTATATTAAAAGAAGAAGTGTTCAAAAAAGGTTTTTTTTAACATTATTTTGTTTAATGTAAAACGGTAGCTACTTTTGCGCACTAGTGTTACCTGAACATGAAACCTTCACAGGTAAATTGTTTTATATTTTCCCACATCTTAGAGATTATAAAGTTGAAGTTGAAGAAATTGGTTTATTTGTATCGAATTATTGATTAACTAGCATAATTTGCGATATAGCGTCTTTACAAACCTTTCCGGACAGAGCCTATTCTTAATGAGAATGGAAAATTCCACATGAAATTAAGAGATAAAGGAATCGATGCAGTTAACATCAGCAATATTCTTAGTAGAAAAGAAGTGAAAGATCAGATTCCTTCATTTTTCAAAAATCAATCTATTCCTATCGTGTTTTATAACTATACCATCACCACTGACCGTAAATTTTCAATTACAAACAAGCATTGCAGGATTGAGACATTGAAACATACCTCAAGCAACCTACGAAATGTACTTCTTATCATTCTCCTTTCATATACAATTCCTCTTGGCATGTTATTACATTACCAGTGATCTAAAAATCATTGACCATGAGAATATCAGAAACATAATTTCTCGTGGTACAAATTCAAAGAACCTCAACCAGTAGATTGGAATTTGAATTTTAACACTATTATGGATGTTGTCAAAGACTATGCTAGAGAATAGATTAAGAGAAAAGGGAAACAAGACCCAGAAGAAAATAGTCTACCTGGGTAAAAACTACAAGGTCTTTGGTATAACGTCGAATAAAGAATCTAAGACCTTGCATTAATGATCGACCTAAATCGGTATTTAAAGACGCGGATGCTATGATGTGCCTCCATTCCCGGCTCATCTACGTGCTCTACCAGAGTTTTCAAAACGATGACTAAGATAGTGTCTGCAGTAAAAGAAGTGAAATACTCTGAAACTATATATTTGCGAAGAAATATTAATCATATGTAGGTTCTCAAAATTCAAAAGAACATTCGAAGAACTTACAATCTAGATCGATATTTAAAATTTCATTTTTTAGAACCTTTGATGTTACAACTTTTTTTACCTCCTTGCCGTACAAAAAAAGAAGAATCCAGAATTAATGAAAACATACATAAAGCCTTTGATTCCAAATATGCCTGCAAATATGTAGTTACGACAATATTTTTTCTACCAAACGAACTACAAGGCAAATTATGCTACAATGAAGAACAGGTTTACAGTATGCTAGGTTTTCTGATTAACAACATATTTTTAACTTTAAATACTTGAACTTGACGTCATTTATTCATTTATTCAATAAGTCGTTTAAAAAGGTTTATGAGTACTGAAGCATCACCAATCTTCAGAAATATTGATGCTCTTAAAACTTTGTCTGGCATTCATGACAAATATGTTGTTGAACTTTGAACTTGAATATATAAAAGATCTTCAAAGAAATTTAATTGATTTGCTTTTCCTTTCAGAAACCAAACTTGGTGCATCCTTTCCTGATGCCCAGTTTACAGTGAACAATTATACTATGTACCGATCTGACAGAAATCAGTATGGAGGTGGGATAATATCCTATATGTTACATCAGATCTTGCAGTAGATAGAAAGGGTCAGTATGAATTTAAAACTATTGAATCCATTGGTATTGAGGTAACACTTGATGACAAGAAATGGTTTTTCGGAGGAGTTTACAGACCCCCCAACACACCTGATGATCTATTCTGTACAGACTTTAGTCAGACTGTTGATAAAAATATATCTAAATATGACCATTATATTTTTATTGGTGATTTTAAATATGATATGCTAAATCGAGATAAAAGTGCATTGCTAAGAGATACTTGTGATATTTTTCATTTAAAATATATTGTTAAGGATGCCACTTGTTTTACTAAAATATCCAAAGCAACCTTACTGGATTTAATTTGAACTAAACAGGAGTGTGAGTTTAACAGAGTTTGTAATTTTGGTACTGGTATCAGTGATGAACACAATTGTATTGCTGTGCAACTAAAATGTGATTTAACAAATGTCCGCAAAAACAAAAATGTGTCGAAGTTTTAAAAATTTTAATTATGAAAGTTTTTTACATGATTTAGAAAACCAACATTTTAATATATGACATTATAATGATGTTAACCAAGCTTATGGTGATTTTAGCAGAGGTTTCCTCGACCTTCCAGATAAGCATGCGCCTTTTAAAGAACGTAAAATTTTACAAGGACAGGTACCATATATGAATGGAGAATTGAAGTCAGCCATTTATCGTAAGAAAATGTTATACAATAAATTTCAAATAATAAATAGTAGTTAAAATAGGGAAAAATACAGGTGTCAAAGAAATTATGTAACTAGGCTAAAATCTAACTCCATTAATCAATATTTCATGGAAAGATGTGCATGGGGGCCTACATCTAAAGACTTCTGGCCAACAGTCAAGCCCTTTTTAACAAATAAAGGCAATATAAATAAAAAGGAAACAATTCTTTCTGAAAATGTAATTTTAATCACAAAACAGGATGAGGTCTGCAATACTTTTAACAATTTTTTTTTGTTAACGCTGCTAAAAATATAGGAGACAATCAAAATAGCGTTGATGAAAATCACTCTAGCATAAAAGCAATAACAAAAAATTATCCAAATTTAATAAAAAGTAAGTTCGCGTTTTCTGAGGTGGACCAAAACTTTGTTATTAAATGCGTTAATAAAATAAACGTCAAGAAGGCCACGATAATTGATTGTATATCACCAAAACTATTGCATCTAGCAAAGCCTGTTGTTGTAAAACCCTTGACTGAAATTGTTAATTTATCTATCTCATCCTCAACTTTCCCTGATAAACTTACGGAAGCTTAAGTTGCCCCTATTCACAAAAAACAGTGTCTTAGAGAAAAGAATTATAGACCAGTTAGTGTCTTACCTGTAATATCAAAAATTTTCAAAAAGGCTATTGAACCACAACTATCAAAATATTTTAAAAACATTTTAATCCTTTTTGGCTGCATTTAGACCCGGTTTTGGATGTCAGATTTCTTTGCTACGTGTACTTGAAGACTGGAAAAAGCCTTAGATAACAATGAATACTTGGCAGCGATACTTATGGATCTATCTAAAGCATTTGATTGCCTCCCCGCGATCTTCTTTTATTAAAATTAAAAGCATATGTACCATCTAAAACTTCTTTAGATCTTATGAATAATTATTTAACAAAAAGGAAAAAGTGTGTAAAACTAAACCAGAATATAAGCAGTATGCTTGATATCTTTAAAGGTGTACCTCAGGGGTCAATATTAGGACCCGTTCTTTTTTATCTCTTTATAAATGATGTATTTTTATTTGTTAAAACATATTCCCTATATAACTATGCAGACGACAATACTTTGGCTTAATCTGATTAATGTTTACAAAATGTAATTTCATCTCTGGAAGAGGATAGTATTTCTATGATTAAATGGTTTTCGGAAAATAAAACCCAGGCAAACCCAGATAAATTTCAAGCAATTGCTTTTTGCAGAAAAACTCATTTAAAAAAAACATTAAAAAAATATTGTTTTTGATATTTATGGCATCTCATTATCTTGCGAAGACGAAATAAAACTGTTATGAGTGACGATTGATTTCAAATTAAATTTCAACACACACAAATCAAATATTTGTTTTTAAAGGCTGCTAGGCAATTAAACGTTCTAAAAAGAATAGGAAACATTTAAGTAGGCTAGGAAAATTAACCATTTACTACTCTTTTATAATGTCAAATTTTAGTTACTGCCCTTTGACGTCGCATTTTTGTGGTGAACAAAATACTAAAAAAATGGAAAAAATTCAAGAACGTGCACTTTGATTTATATATGAAGACTATTAAAATTCATATGAAACCCTACTAGAAAAGTCTAAATTACTATTACTAAAAACTAGACGAATGCGCACCATAGCTTTGAAAACCTTTAAGATATTAAATAAGAAAAGTCCATTAATGATACAAGATTTGGTTAAAATTAAAACCAATTCATACAATTGCAGCTAAATAAATACAGCTGAGGTAATAAGACCAAGAAATACTACCTATGGTAAAAAAAATCCTTCATGTATGAGGCAGCACAAAGACAGAACTCACTACCAAATGATGTCAGGAATATGGCATCATTTGCACAATTTCAAAGCTATTTAGGAAATTGGTGCGGGGACCAGAAATGTAAATGTCGCATACCTATGCTGCCTCATAGCTTAAATTTTGAAATTTTATGCTGCTTATAGCCGAGTCTTGCTTAATTCAATTTAACTGCTGTTCTTTAAATTTTAGTGCTTTTTGTACAACTACTTTTTATAACTTACAACTAATGAACTTAACTGGAAAGTTCCTACTAGGCTACTAATAATTACTGCCTGTATATGTTTTATGCTATATAACTTATAAATTTATGCTTTTAACTGTTTTATATATGTGCTGCTTATCTTAGGACTGCAAAAAATTTTAGTGCTGTCTGAAACCACTATTTTTATTAAAGTAAAATGTGCTTTGTTTTATATGTAATGTAATGAAATGCGCATGCATGTTCTTTTATTGTTGTGTATATATATATATATATTTATATGTCAGTCGGTTGTAAGAGCTCCTTAGAGCTCATGTTTGTCTTGTTGTCTTTGTATATATGTGCCGACTATAAATAAAATTTACTTTAGTTTACTTTACACAATACTCCATACTTTTCAAATGGTATTAAAGATTGTGTTTCTTTTTGACTCTCATTTTACTGTTAACTTATTGTGCACTATGCAAATGCTTCTCGTCCTGAATATAGCTCATATATTGGTCTCGAGATGTAAAGCAAACAGATAATCAATCCTGTGTTCCTCATGCAAAGTGGCAATATTTGTCTATAAGGAATTCCATCAAGCACGTCCAACAAGAAGGAGTCTCAACCTAAGTGTTTTTACGCATATTCTCCACAGTTAATAGATTATCTATCTAGACAACTCGTCTACTGACGACGTACAGTTTAATTCATTCTAGAGATTTAGTAATTTTGTCTTTAAGACCCACATGTAACAAGTTTAGCTTAAAAAAAAACCTTTCAATAATGTTGTGCTGAAGTTAGTTTACATTTTGTGATTACTGCCCTTGTTACCATGTCAACGGCTGTTATAATTGAATTAGCTGTACTTTCGTCACCGTTAATACAAAAAATTCCAATAAAAAGAATTGTTACATGTAATTCTAAACTTTTCACGATCAGTTGTAACGGGTGTATTATTAAACAAATAATAAATTATATTCTAACTCTCGGGCTGATAAATTAATTTCGGACTTTCATATACTTGATATGTTTCTTCATTGCTTTCGTATTAACACAAAAGAAGTCACTAGTATTCTGTAAATTAAAATGTTTGTTTTTGAGAAAACTTTCGATTTAATTTGCAGTTAATTAGTGCTCATTTAAATGATACAATACATTTATAAACAAGTTCTTTTTCAATTTATGATTGCTTATAAAAAGTACATTGACGTTACGTGTTTCTTCGAGTAACATGACGTAGTTTTAGAAAGACAACATTAATAAATGACAGTTTCGTCAAAAAGTGATCGTGATTTAAGTCTAGACTTATAATAAATAATGTTCAGTAATCATATACGGAAGGTTGGTAAACTTTCAACATTTTCAACTAGTGCCGCGTGTCTATACTATAAGAAACGGGAATCGACACTTTGGTCCGCTGGAAATATGATTGCGGAACTTAATGTTTTTCGTTGCATCCAGTATACAACACAGCTTTCGAAACATGTCGAAGTAAAATACGTTGTACACTACAAAAATATCGTAAAATGTTTTACAATTTAGAATAATATTAGGTACATATTCAGTTACAATGTTGTGATGAAATTTCTTGTCATTAACCATAATTAATGTATTTTACTTGTTCACGATATTCATCTCCAGAGTTGGATACAAGTAATGGATACGAGATACAAAACAAAAAATCCAGATTGGTACGAAATGAATTGATTCTACAAGGAAGCAATATAGAAGATATTGTAGAAGGCACACTAGTATAATGCATTTTTTCAGAGGAAACCCCTTGTCGTTCGATTAATTTAAAAATATTAACAATAATTATAATAAAAATGATCTTAACGTCGGAAATAGTATACTAAAAAGCATTTATTATTACATGTAAAATGATCATCTAATCATTGTGTGACTGACATACTTTACCATATATTTCCGCTTTCACCTATCGCTAACAATGCGACGAAATTTAATTTTTAATTATGTTTTTATTCATCCCTCAAACGAACAAAAAATATTTATGAATAAAACACAACACTTTTGTTTGGGATACAGCTCGCCTGGACAGCACAGCAAAGCATCATTTATTACAAATGCAGATGATTAAATGACAAACAACAAAAATAAATCTGTTCCAAGCCGCTGTGACAAGAAACCATACATGCAGAGTTAGTTTCTACAAATAAAATATATACTATCATTCAATGTAAATATCATCTAGCAATATTAATTAGAAAATTATACTGTGCTAATGGCGAACTTCGAATGTATCTATTCTACTGACAATTGTATTTATATTACAACAAATCTTCCCGCCTAAGAGGGGCATGTTTATCATGCAGCTAATAAACCTTTATACCTATCACCTGATTTCATAAGGTGAAAACAAATCAAACACACCTGTACAGGTTTCAAATACACGTGTTCCGTACCATTTACAAATACATCTCTGGACCCTAGTTCCTGTATCGTTTACCTGGTCTAGGTAGTCTCGATCATCCAGACGCTTTATTACATTTGTGCGTCTGGATTCATTTCTATATTGAACTTGTTACCATTACGCCCAAAACTGGGCGTAATTTTTGATTGGATGATATTTTTATTATCTAAAAAATTACTTCCGTTCATATCAAGAAGTGTATAAAAAATTGTGCCAAAGTTTACATTTGAATATTTTTATAAAATATAACTTTATCAATTAATTAAACAAATATTATTGTTGTGCACAATCAAGAGTGAATCTGAATGTGACGTCATATTATAAGTATGCATGGTTTTTCTGGTTTAAAAATAGGGCCCTAAAAATAGAATCATTGTTTTGTCTCCACCTATTGCTAGCTAAATTACAACAAGGTGATCCCAGACGCTATTATATATGCGTCTGGGTGATCGAGACTACTGGTCTAGGTGGCCATTTAAAACAACTGTCTGTGCAGGCAATTGTGCATTAAAGAAATAAGTCATGGTAAAAGGAGAGTATTCCGTGAATTTTTCTAAAAAAACCCAACAACAAAAAACAAACAAACAAACAAACAAAAAGACGAGTTTTCAAGAAGGGCAAACATTAAATATCAGTCAAACACTATTAAGGATTCTTAGGACCTTAGTTTAAGTACGACGAATAAATGGTTGGTTGATATTTTCTTAACATCTGGCGGACAGTATTTCAGATATATTTAGGAAGAGATTAAGTAAACATACAATAAATCAACGGGGAAAAAGGACTGGGCAACGGGAACACAAATATTTTGACTCTCACTTTAAGAAGTATTGTGCAAGGGCGGATAATTTACCATTTTGTAGTGGGTCAAAACGCTTACTGAGTCTCCTTTTCAAAATCTACAAAAGGGATCTTTCTCGTGCAAAGAGCATGGCACTCGCCAAACATGTTTCCCACTACGATCCGCTGCCAGCCTTTCTGTATTATGACAGGCCAACCCCCGAACGAGACGGTCTCCCCTATCCGCCACATTGGGACACGCTGGGCGCCCTCCCAGTATGGTCCCAACGAAAAAATTACATATAACGGCAAAAATGTGATGGCATTGGCTTAACCTGACTTTCGATTAGGCACTAAAACAGTTATTAAATTTAAAATACACGTGTTTGTTTTCTTCAAATCTCGTGTAAAAAATTTTTTAAAAACACCGTAAGACATGTTCCTAATACCGGTATATGATATGTGTTGTGAATTTCATACACTCTTTCAACAGTGCTCGACCCACAGACATGCCCTATGCTTCCCCAAGTGGCGGAAAGTGGATGCCCTTTCGTTGAAAAAGATGGGTTGATGTCAGGTCAACATGTTTGGAAAGTACCTCTCTCCTTGCACGATACAGATCTCACTTTTGTATATGCCGATAAGAGTGGGCTCGTCGTAGTAGCTACAAAAGGCTAAATTTCTGTTCTTATCCATACCCTATACTTTTCCAATGACATTCAAAATGTTTGCCCATCTTTTCCAAATTATTAATTGTTTTTATCTTCCTCTCGTCCTGACGTAGAGCAAACATCCAAACACAAACAAGCAGTGCTGCGTTGCGTGATCTTAGTGTTCTTATATAACCCCCAAACCAATCCGATATATTGAATATTTGAATTAAATATAATTCCCATGATTTTAATTATTATTTTAAATTTTTAATAAACTAATATATTTTGACACTTTAATTATAATACACATTTCAAAGTTTCAACTCCCCCCACAGGGGTTTGTTTAAACCTATTTCATTTTTCTACTTCCCAATTTAATATTAGTTCTATTGAATTACATTTTACCTATTATTAAGAAGATTTAACCATCTACCAGACACAATAACATTTTTTTCAACAACCGTAAACCCCCGCAATCTGATACTTTTATCTTTAAAGTGCCAATCGCTAAAATATAATGAAACACGAACAAAGGATTTGCATTCGTTTCATACCTCTTGAAGCCATTGTACCCGGATTATAACTGTATTTAATTAATACCACAAGTCCATGTCTTCAACGGTTATGTGTATTGAATATTACATGTAACGGGGTATTTAATGTATATCGGCATATTGTAAGAATTTAATATTTATTAGTTGGGGTTTTAATTAACAGATGTTACAGTAAACGTTGTAAGGTAGGTTTTTATTTTTTATCTATTATAAGAAAAAAATATTCGTTTTCGTGATAAAAATTATAAAGTATTTTTTAATTATATTTTGAAAGAATTAAATTTTGCATGAACGCCATTTCAACAAAAAAACGTACTTACCACTATGTGTTCTACACAGTTCGTGAGCGTGGCCTAGTTCGCAGAAATTCTGAGCCGTTGCCACAAACCATAGTAAGTGACTTGTTCAAAGAGCACTTAACCCCCACTTCCTAAACGATAAGAACTCTTTGTCGATGTTGGAAGTTTATGTTCTTCATTGTAACTGCAGAACATTAAGCAAATATCCAAATAATCAATCAATAAAAAAATACTAAAACACATGTTGGCTTTACGCCAAATATTGGGCCACGTGAAAAATACAAAAAAAAATAATATAAATATAAACTATTTTTGTAGAAAGAAACTTTCGTTAAACTCTTGAAATATATCCCAAAATTATTAGAAATAAAAGTATCCCATATACGCGTATAAAAAAAATGATTTTTAAAATGACATAGGTTTCCTCTTTAAATATTAACGGAACAAATTTATCTCAAATCGTCGATTAAGGAAAAAAAATCTGATCGACAACCCCCACACCCTTTTGTTGTATATTACAATGTAACTTACAAATACAATGTGTTGCTATATCTGATTGTATGGTGTTAAACATATTCTTGTTGCGAAATCAACGATAAATAAATTGGTACACTTGACAATGATTTAATGATTGTTTGAATGGTATTTAATGCCACTTTCAACTTGTTTTCTTTTTTTTCGGGGGAGGGGGGCGTGGCGATTCCTATTGATGTCGAGCACACCCTGCCCGTAGTGAAACTTATACCTGAAATCTCAGTGTTGAGTTGACAATCGCACGTATGTGATCAATGGTGGATAACTTACTCCCTCAACCACTCGGACACCGAAGCCTATATTTGCGTTGAAATGATTTCATTCTAGCAGAATCATCTAGATCAACAGCACTGACTATGATTTTTGATACGACATAGTTGAACAGTGTAGTCATCTCAGTCAATCAATCTTCGTTGTCATGTCCTCGGTGTCTTTCTTTAACACTTCTCCTCCTCCTTATCGTCCTCTTCATCGTCATTTTTTCCTAAATAATTATGATTCTATATCGTTAAAACTAAATATTGGCTACAATTCTTGGCAAGGATTTCTCAATTGTGAAACTACATTTAGTATACAAATATCAATTAATGATAAGGCTAATCAAAAATAACATGCAGTGTCATCCAGTACTGAGAACAAACATGGAATAGAACCAATGACCAAAAACATGTAATAACGTAGAACGAATAATCGTACCTTCGCTTTTTTGGCGAACACGCCGGGTATTCGGACACACAGAACAGGGTGGAACACAAAAGAACGGGTGAGGTGGATGAAAACTTCGTGTTCAGGTAGGTGTGTTATTTTCATTCTGAACGTATTGAAATAGGATTAAAGACAGAAATAAGTTAATGCAGCCTTTTGTATGTCCCTGAACTACTACCAAGTATTGTCGGTTTTTACTGGAGAAATAATCCACAGGAACGTCATGAACACGGAAATTACTTCGTTGATTTTAACTTCTCGCGAAATGCAAGTTACAAAGTCTTTTTGGTCAATATAGATACCCCAATGCATACTTAATTATCTGTGAAAAGTTGAAATTCTAACTCGACGTATTAAGAAAAGTATTCTTCATTATCCAAACATAGTTAGCGAAATTTTGACACAACGGACCGCGGGTGATTCGAGATGAAGACCACTAAGAACGCGGGTGTTGGACACACAGAACATGCCGTTAACTAGCAATGACCTGGTATTAAAGAAGTGTCTAATCACTGTTTTATTTAGTTGTCTGTGTCCAACTGTTGTAGAACACCAGTTTAAGTCATGTTAGTCCTATATCTTTGTTATAGAACACATTTTATGTGCACTTACGTATACTAAGTTAACCTCATACTACAGTATATTACGGTTGTTACATCGACATGTTCTCTGTAGTTAATATATGTGTTTTGTCAAATTCGTGAAGTACCGTACTGCTTATATATTATTTTTATAAATAGTATTATTCAGGCAACATTTGACTCGAACACTTAGAACGCGGGTGTTGCACACACAGAACAGGGTGTATGTAAGACCGTATATTAGTGGATTGACTTGACATAAACCTAATATAAGGACAAGGCTTAGAAAAGGAGTATAATGGCGAGGCTCTGCCCAATCTTCCCAGTTTCGTGCTGAGTCCTTATATTGTGTCTATGTCAAGTCAATATACTAATATTATGTTTATCCTGCAATCTATCCTAAAATTTTTCCTCCTAAAAATTTTTGTAATTGTATCCTTATTAAGCCTATACAAATAGTGCGCAGTATTTTGGTAATCAACATGATTGACGTAAATTGAGTGATGTTTCAAGAACGATTTCTGCTTCTCAAGTGTGAATTATGAATACAAAAGTAATGCACGTAACAAGTTTAGTAAAACATTATCAACAGAAATAACAACAAGATACTATTTTCAATATCACATAAGTTGTACTGTATTACGAAACTTGTCGATTCGGCGTACAAACTTTTCCTGTATGTTTAATGGCGATCGCACATATATACAATATTTCATTGTCATAAAATATACAGTTTATTTGTACTGGCCTTAGAAACAGGTAGAAATGCGAGGTTCTATCGAGATTTTCTTACATGTACCTGGTTCGCGGCTAGTACAAATAAACTTTATATTTTCCGACAATGTACGAATATTGTTTTTATTCTGCAACCAGAAAATCCATTTTATACTAATGAAAAGCATTAAAAGTGCACTTTAACCGATTTTTGACTTGAAATTTCCGGCGCGTAATCATGTGATAGCCTGACGTCACAAACAAAATAACAGAATACTAAATATCGTTAAAAGTAAGGACAGGGGCAACAGAAGCCGACGTAATTATTTACAATTTGAATATGACGTCCTTCATACGCTTTGGCCCGCTATGACTTCACAATTAGAATTCCAACGTCAAATGAAAATAGCAATCGGAACATCTCTCGGCCATTTCCGTCAAGGGTCGGGAAATAACCGAGGTGATCCGATTCATGAAAATAGCAAAAAATCCGACCGAACAACAAGATCCAAAGGTCAAGGGACAGTTACAAATCCGGATATAGACAAACGCAATTCAAAAACCAAAAACACAAAAAACAGAAAGAGAGTAACCCGAACCCAATAAAAACCATGGGTGCACTCAGGTGCTCCGGATCAGTAAGCAGTGTCTGCCTCCAATTAGACACCGGTCGAGTTACTCATTGTCATGTCTAGGGAAAAGTCAAATTCAGGAATAGGAAACACTATGACGCAGCGAAAATGTCAGATCGTATTTGAGACACTGATTTCCAATAAGGATCAATTAAGTCATGGTGACGACAATTGAACTTCTGAAGAGATAACACCAACCTAGGTACAACAAACCCTTGTTTGAGTAGTTTAGCAGTCAACAGCAGTGATCGGTCAAGAAAATCGGAATACCTATCCCAGGATCTAGAATAACATATAAGTTGTGAAATGTACACCCCATACGCTGGAGCTGCTGGAATGTTGATATCAATAAACGGGAAGTTGAAAATAAGAAAGTTGAAGTCATCACGTTTGTACTGTAGAGTCTAGTTTGTAGTTTTCCTGAGTCTATTTCTAGAAAAAAGGTCTAAGTAAGAGGCTGACCTTAGTGTATTGGTGGTATCTTTAATGTCAAGCTCGCAGGGTAAATTGAATGTAAGTAGCCACCAAATTTAGCATTGTTGAGGGACAAAACATCAGCAATATAGCGGAATGTTTGAATGTTAAATTAAAGGTCTGGGCCAGTGTCATTTCTTTCTTCTTCAGTAGGCCTTCTAGGAACTCGCCCTCTTAAGAGTACAAAAACGGGTCGGCGAGGAGAGGAGCACAATTAGTACTTATTGGAATAACAACAGTCTGTTGAAAAACATGTCAACCAAACATGACGAATATGTTGTCGATCAGAAAATCTAACATATGACAGATTTGGTCTTCAGTATTATATTTTAGAGTCATTTATGACGAAGTAAGTTCTGTCATATACGCTCAAACACAATGCAATTTTGTTAAGATTTCTCAGTATTTGTTTGCTTAAAAGGTAAGTATATTCAATAAAATGACGAGAATATATATATAAATCTTAATTAGGTTCAAAAAAACAAAATTACCACTGAAAGCGTCCTCTTAGAGCCGCTGCAAAATTTTAACTCATTTGTTATACATATGAGAATTAAAATAGGTTATTGCAATTGGTATCTATGCGAATTGGAACATGGTCAGATTTTATATTTTTCTTCATTTTATACCTCGCTGACAAATATATGGTCTGACCATGTTCTAATTCGCAATAATCTATTTCTGAAAAACTTCTTAAAACTTTGAATTTAGCCTGTTTGAAGTGTTTGTTTTAAAAAGAGAAAAAACCAACACAGATGAAAATAATATATTTATTTATGGATTAAAACAAAAACACGTATTTGCGCGATTGCAACCTTCCGATTTGTTTACATTTGGCAAGAAAGGTCAAACAAGTACATTACTGCAATACACAAAAGTAGTTCTTAAAGTGGGCGTGGCTAAAACTCGTTTCAAAGCCAGTGGCAGTGAAACACATACAAAATTTAAGCTGCTCTAATCGAAGGATTGTAGGAGAAACATTGTTCCTCCTCTATTCCCGAAAAGAAAATATACGATTGCTCATTACAATAATAGAAAGGGGACGAAACAGTTTAAATTAAAAAAAAAATATTAGCATTTTCATCCGGGTCGTTGTGTTCTTTAAGGAGCATACACCCGGGGTCCACAGTGTCCTCACCCTCGGTCCGTTGTGTTAAAATTCCGCCAAGTATGTTTGGATAATGAAGAATACTGTGCTTAATACGTCGAATTAGAAGTTCAAATTTTCAAAGATAATCAAGTATGCATTGGGGTATCTATATTGACCATAAAAACTTTGTAACTTGCTCTTCGCGAGGAGTTGCAACCAACGAAAGTTGGAAATCTACTTTTTCCGAAGTAATTTTCGTGTTCATGGCGTTCCTGTGGATTATTTCTCCAGTAAAAACAGACAATACTTGGTGTACTAGTAGTTAAGGGACATACAAACGACGTTATAAACTTATTTTTGTCTTTAATCCTATTTCAATACGTTCAGAATGAAAATAACACACCTACCTGAACACGATGTTTTCATCAACCTCACCCGTTCTTTAGTGTTCCACCCTGTTCTGTGTGTCCGAATACCCGGCGTGGCGAAGGTAAGAATTTAGTCCCATTACTCGTAATGTAGCAGAGCGGCAGTGAATCACCTCAGGCACTTTGATGTTCAACAGAAGTTGCGTATACAATCAGACTTGGTCGATCTTGATATCTTTCGACAGTGGCACCATTTTTTTATCGGTTTCCTGTTTAAAATATATTATTATTGATACGTGGTGATAGTTATTGCGCTTTTAAAAACCCGCTGTGCGTTGTGTATTAAATTGGCATTCGTGTCTTTTTTTTTTAATTACGTTTACTACATGAAAAACATTGAGAAACACCAAATTGAATGGCGTGTTGCATCTTGGGTAATACATTTGTAAATTACTGGATTCTTACTACGGAATGGTTGTTATAGTATGCAAATTAGCCCGTTTATAATAAAATTAGGTCACATTATCCATATACGGAAAAATGATCAACATAGCATTTTCCACGTGCAGCTTTAAAGACGAAAAGAGAAATGTCTTCAATAAAAATCGTTTCCCGTTAGTTGCGCATATCTAAAGCTTTTATAACGTAAAGAAGGTGAATATTATGTTTGAATTTTGTATAAATAGACCGAAGCTAGAATTTTTCATTTCCTACATTACGAGCAATAGAACTGAATTCTGCCGTTAATCCGACAAAGCACAAAACTAACTTAGGATTTTGGCAGTAAAATTCGGCCTAGTAATAACGCTGCACGCTTAAATCCTTTGAACAAACACACACGGTGTACATGTGTTCATTGAATTTATGGAATAATATTGGTGATCTGATTTTTTTTGTTTGAATAGTATGTTGATAGCAATTACTGGTTGGTGAATTAAAAGCATTTGAATTATTAAAGTGTTATATTACTTTAAATATTGGTCCATAAAATTCATAGTAATTTGAAATGCTAAACAAAGTTTAGCAATCTACAAACCGATAAGTAGTTCATTAAATAATGTTTAAAAATAGGCATTATATTGCAGGCTACGTATATAAGTAGGAGATTTAATGGAACAAAATCGGAATATCAAATATCATTATAATTTACATAGAATCGGATAACATTACGGTGTGTGGGCATTTAAGAATTATTTAAAGAGCGATTTTAATTGATTAAAAGGTCAGTATTCATATTGAATGACCATGTCATTGTATTATTAAATTTTAATTTGAATTAAGGATTAATAAAGTATAGACTTTATACTGAACTGCCTGTAGAAGTTAGGTTAGAATGAAAAAATCACAATTAAATTGCACGTTCTAAAAACTGTTATCCCCTGAACCGATTGATTTAATCCTCAGTTCTATTCGCGCAAATACAAAATGTATACCTGTTTTAAATTACGAAATGCTAAACATATATAATTTAACTGAACGCTGCTTAAAATAGATTTTAATTAACCCCATCGGGATTCACACTGTATAGTGACTGTATAGCACCCTGTAACCGATGTCCAGTGCAATACTTTCTGACGCAGTTAACGAGGCGGCTAAATAAGTGTGTGGGGCCTCGGCGGCCGAGTGGTTAAGGTAGTTCGTCTACGTGGTCTGTCAACACTGATATTGAGGGTTCGATTCTTGGTGCAGGCATGGTGTACTCGACTCTAATCTTAATTGACAAGGATTGCCAGTTTTCCTACCGCATGTCGGTTGTTTACGGCGGGCACTCCGGCTTCCTCTCCAAATAAACCTTGACGCCATGATATAGCTAAAAAAGTTCTGAAAGTGGCGTTAAACACCATCAAACAAACAACAAACACAACTGTGGAACTGGTCCATAGTTGTTCACTCGTGATATGTATTGGGTACGTGGGAAGGGTTTTGGTTTACATATAGATATTAAGTTAAATCTCTATTTGTATACCTTTGTTGTACACAGAATGGGATGGTTGCAGAATAAAAATGCCTCGTTTAGAATACGTAACCGGTAACATGTTACACCCACTCAGAAACTTGGTAGCCGATAATAATTTATGTACATTTGAACACGCATATTTCAACACTAAGGATTCTAGTTCGAGCCCTAATGCAGACATGATTTGCTTATTATGGTTTGAGATTTTTCTAGTACCCAGGATTGCTCTCCCGAAAGTTGTCATACATGTAACAATGAAAAGGGATTGATTTAGCAGCAACAATGTAACAATTACTGACTACCGTTTTTGAGCGCGACCTCGGTGGCCCAGTGGTTAAGGCAGTTCGTCTACTATTGAGCACGTGGTCTGTCAACACTGAGATTGCGAGTCCCACTGTGGGCAAGGTGTTCTCGACTCCAATCTTAATTGACAAGGATTGCAAGTTTTTCTACTGAAGGTCGGTTTTTTTCTGTGTACTCCGGCTTCCTTCCGCAATAAAAACTAGACGTCATAATATAGCAGAAAATTTGCCGAAAATGGCGTTAAACGCCATTTAAACAAACAGAAACCAGTTCTGATTGATAAAATGACGCACTTAGTCAAATATTATGGAAATTCCCACTGTATTACTGTCAAGGGTATGAAATATTGAGGTCATTCGTATCGTGTATAGACTAATTATGTGTATCATTATATTTGTTGTTAATGGTGGTAAAATGAATTCTTCATTGACAACAGCCCTGCATATGACAGTGTCCTGCACATAAACTTCTTCACAGGATGATGCCATGCAAATAAACCTCGTAATGGTAAAATGAATACTTTATAGAAGGTAACCCTGTATATATACCACTTTATAGACAATGGCCCTACACGTAAACATTTACATCTTCATAGAAAGTGACCAAAAAACCTCTTAAACCTCTTAATAGATAGTGGACTAGCACATAAATCTGTTTAATTAAAGTTACCCTGCACATGAACATGGTCATAGATATTTACCCTTTGCATAAAACACTTCATAGGATGCATCAAAGTGCTTCGGAAGAGTAATCAACTACTGTTCCACGCCCTGGTATCTGTCGTATTATTCAAATTAAAATCCAATAGCTAGTCAAAATGCGTGGATAATAATATTCCAGTAAGAGGGCGAGGTGTGAACCTATTAAAAGAAAGAAGCTGTACACTGGAAACTTGGACCATACTGTGAGTGTTTACACAGAGCTGCCAAGCGCAATCCCAGGTGGCGGATAGGGGATTCCCCTTGCGTTTTTATTATTATTTTTTTTGGTGGGGGAGTGTTGTCAGGAAATAATACGGAAAGGCAGGCCGCGGACAAAGCGGATAACCTTTTTTGGATAGTGTGCCGCTACTTGAACGACGAGGACACCTTATGTATATTTCGATAAAAGTAGGCTGGAGCCGCTTTAAAGGCTAGATTTCTGTCCCTACCCATACTGGTACCCTATACTTTTCAAGTGGCAGTCAAAATTTTAGCCCTTTGCTCCATCTTTTTCTAATTTATTTTTTTGTTTTTTAACTTGTTCGCGTCCTGAATAAAGCTGAAATACTGCTCGCTGGGCGTTAAGCAACCATTTCATCAATCAATCAAAACAATGTGTATTTCTTATTATATTTAATTGTTGACATTCATTCAGATATTTGTTTGTTTACATGTTTATTATATATCATACACAGTTTAATGTGACCTCTGTGGATTACAAGGGATATAACAGCCTACCAAACAAACAGGAGGTTTCATTGTACCCAACTAACGGTAAGTAAGTTCATGTTTTACAAAGAGAATTAAACCCAATTTTTAATCGTATTTCTATAATACGTATTATAGTGGCCAGCCAATCAAATTTAACATATTTGTTGCATGATTATTTTTGGGTTTTTTTTAAAAGATGAACGTGCAGTTTTTTAGATGTTAAAATAATTATTTGTTTCATTCATATTTAAAAAGTGTAATAATACCTATCTCAACACCAATAAGTAGTTAGTATTGTAAAAATTCAAAATTATGAAAACACAAAATTGATTGCCAAATACTTATTAAATTATTTGAATGTCGTTTTCTTGAAGAAATACAACAACGTCACAGGAATACATTACTTTTATTCCTAACTTCATGAAAAATTGAGATCAGGCGATTTTATAGGTGCTTAACGCGTTTTTTCAAGTTAAAGAGACAATGAAATATATAAATATATTCTTTTGATTTTGTAGATGTATCGTAGAAAGAAAGAGACTTGTTCTTTTTGTTTTTGTCCAACGTCTCTTATACCCTTTTTCTTATTTTAAAATTAAATCTTGACAAACATTATTGAACTGATTACTAGTTTAAGTTACATCTATTGTTTTCTAAATAAAACGTATATGTAGTCATCTTACTCAAATTTGTATTCGTAAACTTGAATGTTTTAACACACTATAAAGCCTTATTATTACTATACTGTGGACTAGATGATGGCGATGACAACTATCACGCAAAGAATTGACACTCATCAGTACACAAGCCTAACGTACCAACAGCTATTTATTTCTTAATTTTAATAGGATATCAATAAACCTATTGTGTATTCTGATTCTGGCGTGATTTAAACCTGATAAATTTACTTATTGTGTATACTGGGCTGTTTATTCGTAGTCATTAGCTGTTTAGGGGTTAAAGTTCGACTAGGAGAAGACGAATAAATGATGTTTTCAGTTCGTGTAATTGTTTGTTTTTTGTATTTGTTTACAGAATAAAAGAAAAAAATGGTTCTTCATTTTATTGGAAGAGCTGTGTTTGGTATTTAGCTGCATAACATGCTAATGGAAGAACTGATGTCTACACCTTATTGGAACTCATTTATGACGTCACTGCTTTGTTTATGTGAAACAAAACTAAATTTATTACATGTACGGATATAGCGATGCCTCAAAATCTGTCAGCGAGCTATTTGTTAGAGGATATAAATGATGAAATGGCCAACAGACTTCTTCCGGTAATGATACTTGTGGGAATGTATATGATTATTGGTCTCTTCGGAAACCCTCTAGTTGCAATATATTATGGACTTTACGCCAAAAATACTCCGTCTCACCATTTCATTTTTGCTCTGTCTATATTAGATTTAATAATGTGCTGTGTTGATATGCCTTTAGAGATTGTTGATTTGCGGTACTATTACAATTTCCAGAGCAAAGCGGCTTGCAAGTGCCTTCGATTTACAAGTTATTTTTGCAGCATAGCATCTGGGTGTATTTTACTAGCAATTGCCACGGACCGTTTCAGAAAGATTTGCCAGCCATTCAAAAAGCAAATAACGTTAAAAGTAACAAAGATAATGATTGTAGTCGCGTGTGTGTTTGCGTTTTTTGTCTCATGGCCGAGTTTGGTATTTTACAGCGTTGTGGAAGTAAATATCACGAAGGTCCCTTCTTTGTCTGGATATGACTGTACGCTAGTGAAAGAACACGATTACGCCACACTGATAACGGTGTACAACGTATTTCAGTTCGCTTGTTTCGTATTTGCTATCACGTGTTTAATTGTTCTTTACGGTTTAATTGGACGAAAGTTGTTCCAACTTCGAAGTTTCAAGTTTTATTCAACAAATAATGACACAAAGAATGAAAAAGGACAACAAAATTCGTCTTACACAAGTTACAGTGATGCCGAAACACCTAGAGCTACAGAACTACGGCGCATGTCATCACATATGATTGAAATCCCAGACGAAATAGACGATAAACCTTTGGCAACGATACAAGTTTTGAGTAGCGGAAGTAGTTATTATAACAGAAGCCGGCCGACCTCCGCATCTTCTGGATATAAATCTGCGTCTTTTAGTTCTAGAGGATCTAAAGTCTACCCCGAATTAAAACACACAGAATCGACTCTTTCAGAAAAAATAATCTCACGTACAAAATCAGATGTAACCCACGGAGCAGTGCGCGGAGTATCCACAAGTAGCATCGAAATTCCGGAACGATTGCGAAACGGCTCTTTAAAACTGGCATTTTCAGAAAGATCTTTTATGAGTAAATTTGGCTCTTCAACTTCACGTGTTTCGCATCTGTCAGGATTAACGGAATATAGCGACAGGTACTTTGTACCGGAAGCTGAAATTGAAACTCGCGATACAGAGGCCACAGCTGAAATAGACGAAAGCAGCAAAAAGTTAAAAGCACAAAATATACGCACAACAAAATATACCGTTATAATGGCATCAATAACAATTACATTTGTTGTGACTTATCTCCCTTATCTCGGGTTGATCACATGGAGAACATTACAAGAAGATAGACTTGCAGAAATAATGTCTAAATCAGAGCTTGTAGCGCTTGAGGTATTTTTGCGTTCATTTTTAATCAGTAGCATTGCTAACCCTTTTATTTACGGATTTCTTAATACTGGTTTCAGAAATTTTGTAGCAAAGTTATTTGGGAAATTTTCCTGTTGCTTCCCATGTCTGAAGCTAATAGCGAAACATCCAGAAACAGTGACGGAACTTTCCAAATCTTCCGACATAAACAGCAAAACGACGGAAATTCAATGAAACAATTGATATTTCGCCTATACAGTTATGTTTTCGTACTCATTAGATGTCTCTTTCATTTCCAACAATAATATTTACAGATATGTATTACAGAGTATGACTTTTAAGCAACCTGAAATTATTTCAGATTTATTATTTATTATATTTATAAGCCTCTATTTTTATACATAAAGTAAATTATTATTACTTTCACCGAGGCTGACCAGTCATAAAGATCATCTTAGAAGAGTTGTGTTTTATTGGGACCTAGAAAAAAACTGGAATAAACTTGAATCATGGCGGGAATTGCCAGAAACGGTTATTACGGCCGGAATTACATTGAACGCCATGCAGTTAAAGTAAATAATGATTTGAAAAATTAAAAGTAAACGATTTCGTAATATCAGTTCACGTTGCTTTGGGATTTTAACGCCCTCCTTCGGCTATATGATGCCTTTGATCGGATTGTACATTTACATAATAAATTTCTATCCCGGCAAAACTAACCGTTCACTCACATTATTAATTAAAACCAAAATAAGAACATGAGAACGTGCACAACTGTTAAAACGACGGGATATTTCATTTAATTATTTGTTATTTATATAATTCAGGTAAACAATGAGTTTTCATTTTTTTTTAAGCGCCAGTTACTTTAACTTCTTTATGATACACTGATCCGCCATTATCAAATTGTGTCACATCTACAGCCTTATTGTTATGCTTAGTTTAAATATCTTTTATTTGTGAAATGAACAACCAGGATCAGACACAAGTAATACACACTTATGAAGTCTTCTCCGTTTAAAATATGATACAAATTCCATAATGGACATGGTGACAGAACATGAATTACATTCAATTATACATAAAATAAAGAATCTGTTATACAAAAAAAAACAAACAATAATCAGAACAATGACAGGAAAGATGATAAGGAATGAAAGAGTTGTAGAAGAATTGATGACGCTTCGTGTGTTGTTGTCGCTCGGTGTTATTGTTACTCTTTTAAACAACAAGTAATCGTGTAGAATTCTTTATATATTTATAAATATTAGTAAATATCGTTTCATTTTCGGCTTGCGAAAGTTGATTGCACTGAATAAGAAATTTAGGTTGACTGCTGTAATGTTTGGTAACCAGTTTAGGCCAATAAATAAGTCTCTTCTCAGATCCGTATGCTCAGTACAATCAAAGAAAAAATGAAACTGGATTTCTTGGCACATTTTCAGGAAGGATTTGATATAATGTTAACTGTGTTCAAATCATAGTTTAAGAAGGAAGCATTACATCTCATCTGAGTTTGTATAATATTTAGTTTTCTTGGACCAAAAAGGTAATGTGGAGGTACATTGTTTTTCACACTGTCACATTTAAGAATGGATTTACATTTTGAAACTGAAACTGCATTTCTGGTGATGGCTTATTAATCAAGAACGCCTACATCGTGTGGATTGGAAGACTATGCCAAAACTAACATTAAATTGTCGATTGCACTTTCATCAATTTCACCGAAATGGTGTTAATGTATGAAGTTGACAGCTGTGGACCTATTACTATAGTAAATCGAATTGTCGCGTCGAACTGCAAATTTGGGGAGTTCATAAGTCAACGCCATCTGAAGGTTCCACTTACAGTTCCAACATTATAATGTTAGGTAGAGCTGAAAACTAAAAACATGTTATTGGTATTATGTTAGCAGCACTCAGCGAAATTTAAACCTCGGTTAACTAACAATTAAAGTAAAACCTCGGCAAAACTCATCGTCCCAAATCATGGGACCGTACTAATTCCCAGTTGCGCGACCCAAAGAGCGCCCAAGCCCGTCCCCAGGTGGCGGATATGGGAAGCCCTATAGTTATCTTGTCATTATACGGAAAGCCTGATCGTAGTGAGCAACGCGTGCTTGGACCCCTCTAAAGTAGGCTCGTTGTAACCGCTATACATGGCCGAATTTTTCGCTCCTACCGAATGCTCCACACTTCTCCAGTAGCAGTCAAAATTGCGTTCATTTTGCCACATTCCTTTCCGTTGATTTACTGTATGTTAACATGTTCTCGCCCTGAATAGAGCTGAAATACTGCTCACTGCACATTGAGCAAACATCAATCGATCAATCAATGCTGAAATCTCACTTTTTACTGGTTTAAGTGACGCCATTCAGCACGCGACCTCAGTAAACCTTTGCACAATTGACCAAAACATTCTTCTTGACCAGAGAAACAACTTACTACCGACAAGGAAGCCGCTAGTTACGTACATGTACCTGTGCTGTCAAGGGTAATGGTAGGTCCAACGTGGGCGTAGAACCCTGACTAAGATAATGCGAAAACTACTGAATGGAACAATTTGTAAAACAGAAACCTATCACATTTTTATATGCTTGAAAAATTGCATACACATTCTAGCAATGAACACGTATGTTTATTTTCAAAGTAGGAATTTTTTGGTTTAAATATCAGCGTTCATTTGAAACATCATTGCTGGCTATGTACAAGTGTTGTAATACTCGGATATATATAAAAAGTTAACTTTAATACTTAAATTATACACGTACGGTCGATTAATCTTATCGGTTTGGCCCCGTGCGGGATCCGGGTGGCTAAAAGAATAGACCTCAGTCGCGCTAGCTTGTCGTAAAAGGCGACTAAATAGCACCCAGTACCCTGACCGGCGTGTCAGGTCGGTTTGCCTAAAGACCGACTGGGATGTGTGCCCCAGGTGGTTGAATGGGGTACCCCTGGCAAGCTGGGGTTGTCAGGCTATAATACTGAAAACCTGACCGCAAACCATATTAGTGCACCGTGTTGGGAAAAATGCCACGTTCCTCGCACGTTGAAGAACGCTGCTGTAGTATTCGCTATGAGTAGAGATTTCGATCCCGCTACAAGAGGCTAAATTGCCCGACCCTATCCATCCTCCCATTTGCCAGTGGCAATCTCTAATCCGTTACCCCTATTTTTCCTTGTATCCCTTCCCATTTTCATTCATCATCATTTCATGTTCATTTTATCATCCATTTCATGTTCATCGCCTGAATATAGCTGAAATATTGCTGCTTGGGCGTTAAACACCATTAATCAATCAATCAATCAATCTTATCGGTTTGCTCGCCACTGAAAATTGGCCCTTGGATTAAAAAAAGCAGGCGAAACAGATGTAATAACAAACACTAAATATTCAAATACAAAAAAAAGTTGACGAGGAAAATTTAAAATAACCAAAGACCAATTGCAACCATCAAGGAAAAATAAATAAAATTAGCAACACGTACCCTACAAAAATGGGATGCGCTCGGGTGTTGTAGTAAGAAGCTCAACATGTGGCATCCGGCGTGTTACTCCAGATAATTGTCATAGTACAAGTAACCAATCTGAACGGAAATCGACTACGAATGAGCAAAAAAGTGATCTGTGAGCCACTCTGTAGAGGTCAACAAATTGTTAAAATAAATGAGTTTGATTCTAACGGAAATCATTGTTTACGGAGTTAATTGCTATGGAATTCATGTAAGTAGCGATAAAAGCAAAATTAATGCTATAAATGCAGTGTTTCATAACATAGGCTATTTAAGAAATAATTCACGCAGGCTGTTGTTTATCGTTGTTTTACAACGGGGTGACCATTTATGTCGTATTATTTTATCACGAGCGACAGCGAGGTATAAAATAACGACATAAATGGTCATCCCGTTGTAAAACAATGATAAACCACAGCCTGCGTGAATTATTTCTATTCTTATAAGACAATTACGGCACATTTTTAATATTTGCGTACCAATAGAAAACATCATTTGCGCCATAAACTGGCTGTTCCGTCAATGTAACACACAATATACTGCAACCGATAATGATCGCTCGTGTCGCAATTTATAAGATTTATACGTCATATGCAATAGCTTTCCGAGGGGGGATTAACGTTTCGTAATTGGAACAGCCATTTAAAACACGCCCTCCTCAGCGCGTGTTGCTCATACATAAAACATTTTTTTACCACAGTTGTGGTCTCAAAGCCTTTAAAGCATGTCATATTAGAATACGAAATATGTCTTGTTTTGTTTCTTTTGAATATCGCATATAACAGCAATAACCCCTAAACCCCACCCCTACACATCCTCCCCATATTCACACACCAACACACTCGTCAATCACATAAATGCTGCACTCTCATTGTTCTGTTACTTTTTTATTTTATTGTATATATTTTTTTAAAATATTTTTAAATTTTTATTCTATTTTAATTTTGTTTGGATTAAAGACACGCGTCATGTTTAAGTTAGTTCCCTTTGTATATACCACTATATTGTACTCGTTGCGTTCATTTTAAATTAAATTGTGAACAGACATGGCTTAAGAAAACGGAACAATTGGTTTGTATACAACCGCTTAAAAAGTGTTGGGGGGGGGGGGGTGGGGGGTAATAGAGTTCTGTGGGTACCATTCGTCCGTTACAAAGTTTCTTCCACTGAACAGAATTTGGTGAAACTTTCATAGAACCTTGGTCAGATATTGCTAATGTGTACCTGGTGGATTATTTTAATTGAAATGATATTTGTTTTTCTAGTCTCTTTATGCCCCGCAACGATAAGTCGAGGGGAAGGGGCATATTAATTTACCCTTGTCCATCCGTCCGGATAAGTTTGTCCGTCTAACTCCTCCTACAGTTTTAGGTCTATAAGATTTATATTTTGCAGAATTTTATATACATAATGGAGGTGTGCAGGGCCAAAAGATTTAGACTTTTTGTGGAATATTCTTAAAAGTATATATAGTTGGGCTTGGTCAGTTTGCAGACCATATATCTGTGATAGAGGTACATGTTTCGTAAGACTATCTTCTCCTTCATCTTTGAAGATACAGTGTTCCTATTTGGTAGGATATTTGAACAAGAACAAGAACAAGATATTTTATTAAACCAGTTAAATTGCCCAAACGCTGAGCGATTTTCAATTAAAAAAATAATAATCATATATTATTTGATTGATTCGAATGAACAAAAAAACACAATACAACTACATGTACATATACATAAAGATACTGTATACTACCGCAGGTCGGGGTTCTTTCCAGGTACTCCGGCTTCCTCCCCAATAAAAAACTGGACGCCACGATATAGCTGAAAAATTGCTGAAAGTGGCGTTAAAACAACATTCAAACAAACAAAAAACATAAAGGTATAAATCATTGTTAGACCCGATATCTCACTTTGACCATGAGAGAACTCATTAGTTAATGTTTTTATTTTACTTTTTAATATAAAGGGGCGAAAACTAATTCGCATTTCAATCTATATTTCTGTTCAATATTTCCTTTCATTTTTCGAATAGAGAGTTCAGTAATGTACTTCGAATTGATATTATTTTAAGTCCTCAGAGGACATGATCCAAATAAACTTCATATCAACTGAAAGTTTAGATAAATTCTGAAAGTGGGACGCTAATTTATTTACATGAGGGAAACGTTCATCTTCAAGGAGTTGGCATTTTAATAGAAAATGAAACTCGTCTTCAACTGAATTTTTACATAATTGACATATTCTACCTTCGGATTTTGTACAACTATACCTACCTTTTTCGGTTTCGAGGTCATGACTAATTGTTCTGAAATTCGATATTATTTTTTATCTGTTTGTGAATTTAATTTCAAGTATCGTTCAGACAAAAAATATACTTGAATTTTTTATAGGTTCTTAGTTTGTTACCATAACTGGTATTATTCCCAAAGGGGGTTTCTACAGCATTGATCCAAATTGTATTAAATTTTGCTTTTAGAGTATCTTTGACTTTCTTTTGATGAATTTTGTTTTGAAATTTGAATGATGTTCAAACATATATTCAAGATTTAAATATTTAAATATTTGTTTTATATTACCCATCCATGATTCTTTATTTGGATGGGTTATAGACTGTGACATATTTATTGCCTCATATAATATTTTAGGATTCAACTTCTTAATAATACATAATAATATGTATATATACAATAAATAATATGTTGAACACATAATACAAGGATTTTAATTTTCAATATATATTCTTAAAACTACAGATAGTTGGACTTATTCAGTTTGCAGACCAGATAACTCGGATAGGGGTACATGTCTTGTCAACCTCTCTTCATTTTACAGCTACAGCATTTATATTTAACGGCATTTTTGCACACATGATGATCGTGGGCAGAACCAAAGGATTTAGTTTTTATTTAATTTTAATACAATCACAAATAGTTTGTCAATGTGCAGGCCTGATAGCTGAGATAAGGGTACATGTTTTCTTCGTTTCTAGAGCTACTGTATTTATATTTAGGATGATGTTTCTACACATAGACAAAAAGTGTGCAGGATAAATGGATTTTGATTTCCATTCAATTATCTTATAATTTCTGCCTGTTGATCAAGTCCCTTGTCAGGCGGGGGCATCATATGTGTCGTACAGACATACTATACGTCCTAAAAAGACTCAATCTAATTAAAATTAAATCTTTCACTTGCTCCCCCATTTTTCCTATGGCTTACAACTCAGCGACCAATAACAAAAAGGGGGGAGCAAGTGAAAGATTTAATTTTAATAAGATTGAAAAAAGACTTTGCCACTAACATAACAACCTTAAACTTGTAACTATAACTTTGTCGCAATTGATATAATATAAATTAGGTGCTGATTTAGCTCAATTTCTTCGAAATTAATGTACTTCATTGTGGTTTGATTTAATGTAGATTGAAGCATTGTAGTTTGTTTTATAATTTAAATGGAGAAAAAAAAATTCTGGAAATGTTGAGATATAATACATCTAGACCACTTTTATAGATTCGAAAAAGAGTAGGCTCATTGTAGCCTAAATAGGCTTAATTCTGCGCCCCTACCCAATGCTCAAAATACACAAAGTTGTGTTCCCTATGACCGATCTTGCCCCTTGTGTCGGTTGATATTGTATGTTAACTTGTTCTCGTCCTGAATATAGCTGAAATATAGCTGATGGACGTAAAGCGAACATACAATTAATCAATCACCCTCTTCAAGTAACGAATGATGCAAATCGGTAGTTATCTCCCTTTGTACATACTTGGTTTTAGGCTTGACCAGTTATAGCGGCATATATAAGCGATTGATATTGAAAACATATTGAAAGTAACACATTTTTAAGTGAAAGACAAACAAATTTTATACACCCAACATTTCTCTCTCGCTTTCAGTAACACAGATCTGTTCCTAGTTTTGTTCCTGCGAGATTTTTCTTGGGTCTAAGGGCGATTATTTTCGTTATAAACTTCTTTTGTGAATGTTTCATTAGCGTCCCTGATAATGCAATTTCATAAAGGGCAATTTGCTGCATATATTTATTTATATTTGAAATATGCAATTCATGTGTAAATGCCAAATTTTTACTTAACACATCATCAATGAACAATCTAATTAAATCTTTCACTTGCTCCCCCCTTTTTTGTTATTGGTCGCTGCGTGTAGCTTACAACGCAGCGACAAATAACAAAAAATTGGGGCAAGTGAAAGATTTAATTTTAATTAGATTGATCAATAAACAAATTGATACATATACATAAGAAGTGTTAAGATGTTTAGGAATGTGTTACCAATGAGAGAATGCCATGTGTTTTTTATTTAAAATGTGTTTAGACCTAAACATGTTGTGGAAGTGTTTAAAACCTAAACACCATTGTTTACGTAGACTCATTATACCTGCTGCACAGCCCAATTCTCCATAATTTGACTACTCGTCATAGTGGTCTATCCTTTTTCCTCGGGTTGATTTATCGCTGCTTAACCTGTTCTAGTACTTCTATATGAAATACTGCTAGCTAGCTGGACGGTAAGCAATCAATCAGGTAATTAACATAAGAGGTAAGTAGCAAAGCCGTGAATATTGAATTTCAATCCTGTTAAGATTACAAATACACTTTGTGTTTTCTGACAGTGTACGAAAGCTGTTTTTATTCTGTAGGGACACGCTAATTTTTTAACCAAAAAGCATAATTAAAGCATTTCCAGGAGGTTCAGTTTTTTTTCAATTTGCGCGTAATTTAATTATAGCATACTCCACCAATAGCATGGACTAGAGTAATAAATGTTATTGAAAGTGAGGACACCAGGGGCTTCGGTGGCCGAGTTTTGAAAGTAGTTCGCCTACTATAGATCACGTGGTTTGCCAACACTGAGATTGCGGGTTCGCGTTTCACTGCGGGCAGGGTGTACTCGACTCCAAACTTAATTTACAAGGATTGCCAGTTTTCAAAGGTATGTGTTTTATCCCGATATTCTTGCTTCCTCCCCTAATAAAAAACTGGACGCTAAGATATAGCAAATAATTAGAGCAAAAACATGCCATAGACTAATACATGTTATCGAAAGTGAGACAAGGGAACCAGGATACGTTAAATGGACACTCACCGTTTAAAACAGAAATTTATTGGCATATATGTAATATATAGTAATTATAATTATTATAGGATATATATGTTTAACGCATCTTGTATGAGATTTTAATATCACTTCATAATCTCTTATTGGTAATTAATTAATCAAAGTTAGTTGTTGAATAAATCAATTATTTTTATTAAATTTAAACCTGAATCGATCTAATATAAGGCTTAAAACATAATGTGACGGACCACCTTTGACTCATCCACAAATGGCGGATAAGGGATGGCCTCTCGTTGGGGGATTGTCACCTGGCCGCGGAGCATAGTGGTCGAGGTTGTTCGGCAGTTTCATGCATGCTTAATATTTACTCTGAAGAATTCGATAAGAATATTCTTGTTTTAGTCGCTAAACGCAGACTAAAAGTTTTGTATATATTTAGTTTATAGTATCAGACGCATCCAAAATTCATTAGTCTTTCTTTTTCTATGTTGTTATTGGTTCACATGTTCTGAATATACTGTGGTAGGTGAAATACTTCTTGCTGGTTGGAAATTTACCAAACCTATAATAATATTCAATCAATCAATCAAAACAGTTGGCATGTCAAAGTAATTCTGACTTAAGAGTACATGTATTATTACATACATGGGATACAGATTATATCACGTAGGTTGTCTCTCCTGATCCTATGTGGTATTACAATATTGACTATATACTTAATTGGCGATAGTTATTACGTAATATAAACACAGTCTGTGTGTTGTAGGATCTGTCCTATGATAATTGAGATCAATCATTTGTTATGTAACAAGTTTGTGTTAGATGCTGGCGTGACAATAATTTTGGTAAAAACTGAATCATGTATAGTTTAATGTGTTAGTTAAATTGTAGAATACATTACAGAGATGTGTTTCCTTCTTTAATTAACTCTTTTATATTTGTCAGATTGACTACAGGTTTCTTACGTCACGATAGCTGCCCTCTGTGCACTGTAAAACATGTATATTCCTCAGTATCTAAACTTAAGTGCACAAATCTACTAGCCAGTCTAGAATTGTTTTAGACCTCAAAAGCTTTACTTAAGAGTACTGCGTTCCGCCAATAGCTCTACATTAGAATAAATTAGAAAATCTCTAGAATATAACAAATCCGAGCAGTTCTTCATAATGCAACACACACACGCACAAACAATTTATTTTTTTAACACAGTTCAACAAATATTGTTTTAATATTTAAGATAATTTAACTTCTTCTGATTCTTTAACATTTTAAGAAATTTGTTTTATTTTTTCGGTTGATGTCGAAACACTGCATTCCGGTCATTTCCTGGCACTTAAAGTCCCTTTAGGAAAAACAGGTATCTAGAAGCAAGAATATTATGTTAAAAAACGACGGAAAAGACAGTCAGCTGACATGGTCTAGTATCTTGATATGTGTGTTTGGTGGTTTTTAACGCCACTTTCAGATATTTTTCAGCTATATCATGGCGTCCAGTTTTTATTGGGGATGAAGCCGGTGATACCGCAGAAAACCCTTTGACCTTAGCAAGGAAAACTAGCACTCCTTGTCAATCAAGATTGAATCGAGTTTCGGAAGTGGGACTCGAACTCGTAACCTAAGTTTTGAGTAACTCAACTTATCACTATCTAAATCAAATTAAAATGAAAAGGGCGAATAGGATAATGAATACTAGAAAATCTTTCGGAAAACGACCTTTTGAACACTCAAACCTAATTGAGAGGACTACATGGACTTATTGATTCTACTTTTGCAATAAACAGAAATAATTAATATTAGACAACAGATTTCATTTAATTTAATTTATCAAACTTTAAGTCATTATTTAGCTATTGTTGGCATGTGTATGTTTACATTATATTTACAACAAACTTTCGAACATGAGTACTTAAGTTTTAATGTTCTATATATGACATTTTATAAGACAAGAAAATCATCGACTTCAAAATAAATCTCTTTAACATATGATCCTTACTGTAATTTAAGGTCAAGCAAAAGGTACAATGTAAAGTATATCAAATAAAATGTGAGAATTTTAGATTTTGTGTTTAACATGTCTCTCTGTGGGACTGTCTCCCCATGGATGTTTTCTGTTTTGTTCTTGTTCCCATGTAACGGTGCGTCCGTTGTTGGTCATTATCGATCTTTATTAACCTTCGGTGGTTAATACTACGTGATTGATATTCAATTATTGATGTAAAATTATATACCTTATCACCCGTTGGCCTTTACTCAAGGGTTGCTAAGATAAGTAATCATGTAGAAGTAATCCGTCATATCCCCTACCTATCATTCCTTATAAGATGGCTTAGGACTTCTTGTAGCCACAGAGGTATCGATATATTATTACGCGACAATCAACACGAAAGTCATGCAAATGACCAGATACGAATTAATAATTATACCTAAGAATGTGACCGCATTTTGGGCTTGTTGAGTGTGGTATAAACTTATTTGTCCAGTTTTTATGATATATTTGCGGTTTTTCAGCGTGTTTAGAGAAGAAAACTGTCAAAAATTAAATTCACTTCAAATATATTTTTTGGTATTGGTTTTTTTTATTTTGTTTTGTTACGTTGTTTTTTTTTTTTTTATTAAAGATGATGTATGTTTTGTATGTTTTTTGTGGTTTTAATTTTTTTTTTTTTAGGGGGGGGGTTGTTCGTTTTTTTTTCTTGCTTTTTTTGGTTCCACACAGACAGACGTGACGGTACCTTGCATTAAGAGATCGAGTAGGATGTCTCCAATGAGCCATTATGCTTCCAAGTAGGGTGAGACTTGTGACTGCTCCGCTTCATATTAAGCTTCCGAGTGGGGGGAGACTTGTGACTGTTCCGAGACATAATAGGCTTCCGAGTGGGGTGAGACTTGTGACTGTTCCGATACATATGAAGCTTCCCAGTGGGGTGAGACCTGTGACTGCTGCGATACATAATATCAGTGCCGTTTTATGCAAAAGGGTTTGATTATTCTTAGGGTACTGTTCATTTGTTATTTCTGATTGTCGGTTGTAAAAAAAACCATAAAATTAATGCAAAAGCATCATTGATTTATTGATTTATTCATTGATTGATTGATGTCTTTGATTAATCAAAATCACATAACAACAATTATCGCTATTTTGCAGTACTTTCCTTTGATGTTTGTGTGGGATATTATTCCATCTCACTCTACTAGCTTGAGATGGGCCCATCTCAGCTCGCTGTCAAGACGTCGTTAAGTAAACAATGTGACGTCACAATGTTACAAAACAGCGATAAACAGATTATTTACGTTTTATGAAACTCGATGCATTTTCTCGTCATCTCATCTCAGGGCTGTCGCCCTTCGATGAGATATGGACGAGAAAACGCATCTCGTTTCAAGAAACGTAAATAACCTATAATGAAATCATGAAAACATATGAACAAAATGAGACATATAAACATAACAATATTAAAAATAATTCACGTTTTAAATAATAAACTGGTAATGTGAATAGAATGAGTAATTGAGTAACGTGAAAATAAATAAATGGAAATATAATGTCAAAAATAATACAACAAGATCAACACAAAGGAATAAAAATAAACAATTTTAAGAAGTATGCTCAATACAGTTATAATTTCAGTGTATGTGTCTGTTTGGCCTCAATGTTTTTTATTTATAACCCGTTATGGACATTTGCTTAACCTCCGAGTTATAGCTAAGATGAAAATGCATATTATTTTTTTCTTATTTTAATGTATTCTTAAAGCATTACACGATAAAACCGTAACTGTGATATCCGATTGTTCTGGTTTATGACCACGAACATCAAAGATTTTTTTGTTGCTCAATATAGGACACGATATACAGAAAGACATCGGAAAGTTCATAAGTTTAAGTTAACCATTTTGCATTCTATTTTTTTTTTTTTTTTGTATTTGTTTTTATTTTTGTTTTTATTTTTTTTTATTTTTGTTTTTGCTTCTTTGTTTTTGAGGATCGGCTTCAAATGCCGTTGCTGTTGTCCGTTTCCCTGTTTTCACTGAGTACTCTAACAAATAGAATTTTATATTTTCAACTAAGAATACAACAAACATCGGGCTTATACATGCATATTTGTATATTACATTTAAGCATTTTTTTTGTAAAAACTGTTCTTATATATTGTTTTGACTGTAATATGCATAACTTACTCTTTAACATTTAAAAACCTGCATGAATTTTTCGTACATTTATGTCTGACCACGACTATGTATCAATGATCATTATATAACCCCGGTGTGACTAAAATTTACACTTAATGACCTTTAATTAAAAGCCGCATGGATCAATCTGTCGTAAAGATTTGACCATTTATTGAACCGCAAACTAATCTGCATTTATACTGAATACACATCCCTAGTGTTTGATTATACAAATTAGACCACCACAAAATGTAATGAGAATATTAATATTGTACCACTTTTTTATATAAATGAATATATCAACATTTATAGTTTAATGAACAATTAATTATACTTATGTGTACTTAAATAAAATTCTTTTGAAATTAGGAATATACTTACTAATACCCCCACATCCTAAAATAGATCCTATAAATAACAAATAATATCCGTTTTAACAGTTCAGAAATTGTTTAATGGTTTTATAAATGACATTCGGTTATGATCGAGATTGCTGTGTTTTTATAAGTTTATTTGTGATATAGCAAAATAACTATTTTGTATCCTGCTCCATTACTGTGCCACAAGCGTTACTATTCGGAACGAAAACTAAATTGTATATGTGCTAAGTGAAAAGTTACTGCGTAGGTTCAGGATCAACTCGCAGACGTAATCAGCGATGCGCAGGGTGACAGATAGAAAATAGTCATCTAAATTAAGGCTTTAAGGTTGTTAATACGCAAACACACACCCACACACACACACACACAAGAAATCCTACTGGTAAACTTGACCAAAAAATGTTAAGGTCAACAAAATATAGTACGTTAGATAGAAGTAATATTTCGCCCATGTTCTCTTGTATCATACTGGCTATTACACTAAATTATTACCTTCATCTTATTGAATGAACTCATAATAGTTCCAACTGGATTTAGGTCAGTGGCATAGCTAAGGACGAAATATTATCATATTTTTCAACTTCCGAGGCATGAATTTTCACTCTCGTGATTTTGCTTCGAAAAACTAACTAAAAGATGTTGTATTTTGAACAATGTAAAAAAAATTATACAGCTTCGCCAATGTAAGCGGAATTTTATGAACTTTTTGTTTAGGGGTTTAAAAACACAAGAAATAATAGTAAATGAAAAGGTTTTTTGGAGTTTAATATAATTGTGAGGTTTTTGTTTTGGGTTATTTCCTACCTATATAAACTAATGCAAAATTGATACCCAACATGCGGATACTAAAATTTAGTTCAAGTTTTTAACATCATTTTAAATATCGAAATTTACAAAGGTTGTTCAGATTTATAACACAGTGTATTACTATATAAATCGATATACGATACGCACAAGTAATGGATTCGAAAACAATAATACTAATTTTAATTCAACTTTAAAATCTATTAAATTAAAAACAAGATACATAAAAAGCATTGTTGCAAAGCATATTTATTAAGGTTAAGTACAGTTAGGGTTTAAAAAGTAAATTTTCAAAATTGAAATGTTGGTCATATAATCTCTATTGACGGTGACATTTCTATCAAAATCAAAACAAATAAACACCACATTGACATAAAAATCCCCGGATATTGATTACGCTGGGAGCCAAGATTTAGGCCGAAGTCTCCATAATGTACATTAATCAAGTATGGGGGATTTTTAGATTAATATCAGCATGATCTCCTAACTAATTTTTGACCACTCACAGAAAATGAAACAAAACATATATCCCCCTGGATTGCTCGACTTTATTGTGTTTGTATAAACTTAGTCGTTAGTATTTGTACTTTTCTTGTCTCTACTTTATTTCCAAAACAATAATCATTTAATGCTGTTAGTGTCCTTGTACTAGTTCATAAAACGTCTACTGAGAAAATATGTTGAATCCAAACAAGGAAGACCAAAATCGCAATCTTATGTTTACAACAGGTTCAGATAATACGAAATTCCCGTCCAAGAAGTATACAAATACAGTCTTACGATTTCCGCAAGCCGGGGAGTCCCCAAGTCTGAGTGCACCTTCACTCCAACCTCCCAGGTCCGGGATCTGAGTCGAAGTTCAATTCGAGTATACAAATACAGTCTTACGATTTCCCCAAGTCGGGGATCTGAGTCAACGTTCACTCCATCCTCCCAAGTCGTTGGGTTCCGTGTCCACGTTCACTCCATCCTCCCAAGTCTGGGATTCTGTGTCCACGTTCACTCCATCCTCCGAAGTCTGGGATTCAATGTCCACGTTTACTCCCTCCTCCTAAGTCTAGGATTCTGAGGCCACGTTCGCTCCATCATCACCATTGTCTTGGGAGGAGTATTCTTATAAGACGTGTGTGCTTTAAGTGTCTTTAAAGCGTTTGCTGATTTGTTGGTTGATTAGGTCTGAGGGAAGGGTTTTGCTTGATAATATTCCTTATGTAACAACTTCCTGTAACCAAAAGTCTATAAACCTGTAGTTTTATCCAATTTTTCTAATAATATAATGGGGGCCTCGGAGGCCAAGTGGTTAGGGTAGTTCGTCTACTATTGATCACGTGGTTAGTCGACACAGAGATTGCATGCGGAGGTACTCGACTCCAAACTTCGTTGACAAGGATTGTCAGTTTTTCTACCGAAAGTCGGGGGTTTTCATGATATAGCTGAAAATTGGCTGAAAGTTAAACACCATTCTATCAAACAAACTAATATAATAATGATAGATCTGTAATTCTTTTCAAATATCTTCAAAATAGTGTTATGTGCAATCGTCATTACAGACTAAAAGATTAAGTTTCAGGGACATCGATGGCGAAGTAGTAAATTATCTACTATTGATCAGCGGCGTGTCAACAATAATCTTTATTGTTCCAGCGTTTCAGCGGGCAAGGGTGTAATCGTTCCCAACCCTAATTTACAAGCATTCCATTTATCCTGCCTAATGTCTGGGTTGGTAGGTCTCACATGGTACTCCCGTTTCGTCTCAAAATAAAAAGTTGACAACCTATTTTAGCTTTAAAATTGCAGAAATGTCGTTAAACTCATTTAAAAAGCACAATGTTTTTGTTTCATTTGCCAGCAAGTATATATACGACCACTTACAAGTGGTATTTAACACGTCTGTAACAAATTATTAAATAAATTTGTAATTTTAAGATATTAAAATAATTTGTATTTTATTAATTTGTAAACTTTTATACACAATATCCAGAAAAATTTCAGTTTACAATAAATCGAATCACGGGTAATTAAAATCCCTAACTACATAACATGACTCTTTTTCTGAATTGTAAAAAATTCACAAGATGTTTGAACGTTTCATAAAGTTAAATAATTCTTAAACCAACGAAAGTAAAAATTGACTGTACTGAAATATTGACCAAGTGAAAATATAATATTGAACCTAGTAAAATATAACAAAATATCACATTCAAAACTTTTATAATAAAACGGTCATTGCATGAATATTGGGAAATATTGTCCCTCGCAAGATGTTATATTGCACTCGCAAGCTCGTGCAATTTAGCATCTTGCTCGGGACAATATTTCCCAATATTCATGCAATAACCCTATAATATGAAAGAAATTGTTTACAACATGTATTACATTTGATTTTTAGTTTACACAAGTCGTGGTTCATTCATAATTTACGAATATAGTCTAGTTTATCCTGTTATTGTTAAAATGGGTCCTGAGAGCTTTTTAAAAGATTTATATCTTTTCAAAAATTCATATTAGTTTGAGTAAACTAACAAGTCAAACTTCCGTTATCTAACATAACAATAGAAATGTGTATTCGACAAAGTTTTACGTGGTGACAAGACTTCATGATCGGGAGGTTACAAGACATAAATACGATGTTATGATACCGATATTAAATCTCGTCTTTATTCGGACATTATTAGCTATCTGATCATTTCAAACAAAATGATCAGATAACACGTCAGAGGGTTTTAACATGGTCATCTATCTAGTTTTAATCAATCCTTTTGGAGAAGTCAACATTCTTGACAAATCGCAATGTAAATAAATAGTAAGTATACAGATTACTTAGCAGTTGTATATCATATATCGAATGAATCTTATAAGAATTGATTAAAATTTCTTTAATCCATAATAGAATTACTGAAGTCTATGGATATTGAAGGCTCTTGTTGGATAAAATAACTTGATATGCTCTTAGAGCCATGTCCTTGTTATAACAGAACTTAAAAGCATGTCATATTGACTAAATTATTACATAATGCGAGCTAAGTTTGTGGTATATGTATACCTGCTTCTTACATCGTACATGACAAAATATTTTGTCTTTCTTTGTTGTAATGACGTTGTACGCAGGTTTTAGCATTTTTTAGCCTTTTCTTTACTTTCATAAAGAGGAGAACTATACCGACCTTCGGAAAACATGTATCCTTTGTCAATTTAGTTTGGAGTCGAGCACACCATGCCTGCAGTTTCCCCAAGCTTACAACCTCACTTGGCCGGCGAATGATACCCCCAGTTCAAAAAAAAATTCAGAATTTATTACTATCGGGTGCCCAATATGATACAATGATGACTATTTGGGATCTGATTTCATCATCAGACGGTCGTAGCTTCCTGTCGTTATTCTAGTTTCGATCAAGATTACGAAAACAGTATTAATGTTAGTTTGTTAGTCCGACTTTCTCCCCAAATAAAACTGGACGCCATGATAAATATATTGCTGCATAATATCTCAAACCCCATTCAAACAAACATGCGCAAAGTGTTCAGAAGAATAATGCTAAACGTTAGTTGGCTTTTAGATGGCTGTATACGCAGAAGCAATCATCAATTACTTACGATGTAAAGTAGTTTATAAATAATTTTTCCTTACTCCTTAAATAGATACTCTAAATTTTAAAGTGTTTATAATTTTGGGGGAGCTTTTAAGTGATTATTAATTATCTCTGCAATTTTGTAACATTATCCTAGGGCAAATATTATCATATTTCACTTCGTACAGTTTACAGTCGATTTTTTCTTTGTTTTGATCTATGAATTCTTTAACTTTACTTCTATCAACAATCGAATTCACTTTCATGTTCAGTTTCGAGCGGTTCTTCTAATATCTCCCCTCGATAGCAGATCATGTATGTTATTTTCGGCCATGTTTGTTTACCAAACGACAGTCATGACAGTAAAATGTAAAGCCGATGTTCAGAACGCATATGTATTTTTCCATTGAAATTACATAAAAGACTAACAAAGTTTAAAATATGAAAATATATTGCACTTTATTCCTACACAAAATCAAATCGGGAAAAAATATTACAATATACTAAAATTACTTATTTTCTTTAATATTTGCTCATGAAAGCTTAAATCAGTCATGATGTTAATATATATAAAAGCTTAATCCGTGATAATGTCAGCCTGACAAAATAGCACTCACATGCAACGTACATTTGTATACATTCGAAGTGTCTTCAGAGAAGCACTAACTGCTATTTTTTTTAATTCTCTTAATATCGACGGTGTTATGCACGTCTTATGTTGCCATTATGTGAGTTTTTTGTATGTTTGTTAGCTTGTAGAGTCTTTTTGTTGTCCCGTTCTAATCATCTGATTTCCGCTATTGCTTAAATGCTTAACTTGTAGAAGTCTTTGGATATATTCAGGACAAGGACAATTTAACAAAAAATAGATTAGTGAAATGGGATGGACCAGTGAGCAGACTATTTTGACGGCTACTGGAAAAAATGGACGGAAATTGTAATACTTGTTATTGGCTCCTGTTGTTTGAAAACTATTACAAAAGGGAAGAAATGTATTACACGTAAGTGATTAGTCATCTAATTGTGTTGTTTACTAAATTTAGCGGAAGATCAAAATAATTAAACAGGGATTTAAAGAAAGAGTACTCATAGATTCTTGGGATGAAGTTTACCAGATACTTGTAATTGCGCCAAGTCTGCGTTTTACCCATGTACTTCGACTTTGCCGCCAATATCTGCGATTATAGCAACATTGGTACAAAGGTACAAAAACAGCGATCAAACCCATTTCGTGTAATAATGTGTTCTTCAGTCATATGCATGTCAGTTAACATCAGGGAACTAAATACTTAATTGCGGTAAGGACTTTTCTAACCCCCCCCCCCCCAAAAAAAAAAAAAAAATATAGCAATGTTTTCTTATCTATTCAATAAGCTGGATATTCAAAGTGTTCTCATAACGTTCTCTTTTCATGTTTCTTATTTGAACTTTGACCGCGCCACGTCCTTTTCCATATATTCACACACTCTTTGTTATAACAGCTTTGTCTCTGCTGGAGAGGTCTTGGTGGTAAGTCATTTTTAGTACTAATAACGTGCGTTTCTAAATCAATCCATGCAAGGTATTCTCAGAAGAGGATATAAATTTTTCTTCAGATGGTATGCAGTTTAGCCAGGATATTGTGGTAGCCCCCCCCCCCCCGAAAAAAAAAGAAAAAACCAACGCATTAATAAAGCCGACAGAGGTGAAAGTGGCGTAAAGCCATAAACCAACAAACAAGAAAAAACCGGTTTCGACAACCACATCCACTGCAACATATGAACAAAAGCAATATTCTAGTGTCATTTTGTAAAAGTTGTTGGTTTTGAAAATTGAAAGGCTATATCCTCAGTCAGCAAAATAAAACGATTCAAATTACAGTGATATCAGTTTATGAAGGGGTGCAATTATTCTTGCTGATGATATGGTAAATATGAAAAGTGGTATAGTGGAAAGGTTGGGGTGGGATGGGGGATGGTGGTTGAGACGGTAACAACCGAATGATTTTACCATTCTAGACAAATTTAAACGTAACTTATGGCGGGTTAAGTTATGTAAAGTTATATATTTAAATATTTATAGACAAGTAAGTAGCTGATTATCGTCTCCATAAAGAATAGTTCGTATAACTTAATCTGGACACTTCGGTTATTTCCGACCACGAAGGTAAATGTATGGGCATGGACCATTTTAGCCTGTTTACATTTCAAAGTAAATTCAATATGACGAAATGAATTATTCTGTAATTATTTATCTATGTTGATAAAATGTTTAAATGACTAAAAGTCTGAAGAAAAAATGTATTTTTTAAAATTTAATTTGCCAACATTGCAAAAAAAAATTTGTTCACAGCCGAAGTATTTGTTTACAATCTGCGTCATATGTAACAGTCACTCAAGAACCTAAAATGAATGAACCAAAAAATCACAAATAATTTAAGACATAATACTTTATTGATAATGACTGAAAATAGTTCAAATGGAGATCACTGACATCCGAGCTCACTTTCCGGATCCCGAGAGGTGTTCTGATTATTATTTCAAAACACTTTCTCCATTGTGGCCCCTTGTTATATTATTATTTCGAGGATTTCGTTTGTAGCTTTCTAAAGGGCTAAATTAAATTACACGTACGTCAAACTAATAATTTGCTGAATTTTTTTATAACAAATTGATAATATCAAGCTCCTCATAGATTTTAGGTCTCTGTGTGTGCGATCGTAACCATTTGTCTTAATATTTTTCTCAACAATAATACAGTATTGAAATGTTGTAAATATTAATGTCAGACCTTTATGAAGTTATAGAGCGGGATCATCAGTAGGCATTAGCTCACAGTAATATATGCGTCCATAGCTTTGAATAATTGAATGATCATGCCATGTTGTTGGATTTATTTCCAGACCTATCTGCAATGTTTCTTTAATTCAGAAAGAACTATGCAACATATGACTTCGACGCCATCTTTATTTGTTGTTATAATAATACAAATTACAAATACAACATAATACTATATCACAGATTTTTAAAAATAGACATAATATAAATATAAAAAACAACAAGACTAAATTGCATTTATGTTAACAAGAAATACCATTGCTAATTTTGCTAAAACTATTGACCTGAGTGTTAGTATTTCAACAAAATCTATCGCTACACTATATGACTAAACATGCTAATCTTTTACCTCACAAAGTATTTCTAGACGTAAATCAAAATAATACCTCTTAAAATAAAATAAAAACCAGAACAATAGTAGTAAAATGCATCAAATATGATACAATTAATCAAGTTTCCGCTTTTTCTTCTTGATCAGCAACTGGAATATCATTGTGATTAACCTTTGAACTTTTAAAGAAAATCACAAGATTAACCACGTTAATAGCAGCAGAAATGAACAACAGAGAACTCGCGGTTGATGCCATGTAAAATCCAGTTGAGACGTTGTCTTCATCTGGGTAAAACGACACTGGGTCGTAGAAGACGGGAGCCAACAATTTTCGGTACTGACTTTTGTAATAGCTTAACGCATATGAAAGAATAACCCCTGAAATGAAGAATATACATCGTTATTATGAAATAGATTGCTGTTCAATGTTCTATGTTACATTTATATGTTTATTTTTCGTTCCTGTTTTGTGTCGTAGTATGTTTGTCTGAATCCGTATTAGTAATTGCTCTTGGACGTTGGTCTGGTTTAATTTTAACCTTTGAATTTGTTTTATCTATCACACTTACCGATAATTGGCTTGTACTGTTAAACATTACATTCACTGACACTATACATGCAATTTATTGGTTTCTCCACACATTCATTACTTCAAATCTCTATTTATCAATGATTTCACCTCCCCTCATCCATGACCATGATTTCATCTCTCCACTCATCCATGAATTTACTTCTCTACTCATCCATGACTTCACCTCTCCACTCGACAATGACTTTACCTCTCTACTCACCCATGACTTTACCTCTCCACTCATTCATGACTTCACCTCTCTACTGCACTCATCTATGACCTCACCTCTCCACTCGTCAATGACTTTACCTCTCCAATCATCGATGACTTAACACTGATTTTGACCATAAGGTACAAGACTTGATATCAATACCTCGTATTGCTTATTTTTCATGCTTTAAGTTTGTGCTGCTTGTTGTGTTCACGAGTTTTGTATAAACCATAACTTCATTATTTCATTATGATTTCGTACATGGATTTTGTTCTAATGATTACGACTGGTCATCAAAATTACTTACGCTTTTTTGACAAACCTTTTTATAATGGTAGCAGATAAAATGCACATAAGGAACTTGTATTGTACTGAGGTAATTTCTTGTTTTAAACAACCCATACGATAGTCCATTGTTGTGCATTATGTACAAATACTCATTTTCAGTCTAATGTTTTTGTGTAGGGATGCTTCTTTTGATATTGAAAGTGAAAACCATAGATTAATATTAGGCACATGTTGTTCTGAATCGTTCCTGTCTGGTTTCAGGCATAAATTTCAAAAAGGCAAATTTTTCTTACGAAAGTGCCAATCAAATTTTGCATCCCAAACAATAAAGAAGACATGCCATGAAGACAATAACTCTTGAGCAATAACTCCATGAGTTTGCAGTTTCGCGTAAATTGAACTCAATCAAGACAACATTGGTATTCCAGGAAGCTTTAGGGTAACGTATCTGCAGAGTATATGATGATTTTATAATTGGAGTATAGATTCCTTACAGAGATATATGACCATCATTTATTTAAAATAGAGCAATAACTAGAATTAAATTCACCAATTACCTGCAGCTGTTGCTAACATAGATGCCGAGATTCTGGAAATATTAAGGATTAACGTCTTCTGTTGAAAGAAAGGAATTAATCCAAATGCAAGCAGAATAGCGACTGATCCCGCTCCAACACCAATAGCTGACGTCACCAGTACCCTTGGGAGACTTCGCCACGAATCTGGGAAATAATGAGAAGAAAAAAATATAAGATACCTGACGGTCTTAAGAGTAATAAGAAAAAAAAAAGAATTAATAGTTTCGACATGTCTTTTATTAGGACAGGTTTCACTGCATACCAGAATCAAACATTAGACAATAACTAACTAATACATTTTTTAAATAAAACAATAATCACATTTGTGTGTAATAAACCATTGTTTATATGGTTAAGATACGAGTTTGCTTAATTGGTCGAAAACAAGTCGATTGGTACAGGGTAAAATATGTCCTAACCGGAAATTAATACTTTTAAACGTCGATAATTCTTATCTATTTTATATCAGTAATTGATTAAAGTGTAAAGTATCAAGATCTACTAGCCTGTATTATCTACGCTTTGTTTGCTCATTACATTTTCTAGATATTTTGAGGGGTTCAGGATACTTACGCGGAAAATAATATTTTATTGAATTTTCTTTAAACGTGCTATATAGCTAGATTTTTAATACAAGTAATGCTAATTTAAAATAAAAAATAAAGGCTTCAGAGCTTATTGCCGAGTGGTCGAGAACTGAAACTTCAAATTTTCTCATAGATCATACAGAGAAGATAGTATAAAAGTATAGAATAAAAATTCTGTCCATTGAAATTTCCGTATTTTTCAAGAAAATGGTATACATTTAATGATGGAAAGAAACATAGGTGTCTGTGAGTTAATTTATGCGTTAACTTTGCATTTCAACCATTAATAAATTGAAGGTTTACTATAATAATAAGACTATCATTATTAGTTTTACTTTTATGTAAAAAAAAGAGTTTTTAATGAAAGAACTTAGTATTAAATGTACGATAAATATGATATATATCTTGAGATTTTCACAAAAAAATGTTTAAATGGCGCATTGTGTCATGCAACCCCTTACGAATTTTTTCTCTTGATGCAAATCCAATAAAACATCTAAAGTGATCCTTTGGTCTCTGAGTTTAAATGAACGTTTCCGTTTCTTCTGTACATTTTGAATTGATTTAACATTTTTCAGGCTGTTATTTTTAAATTGTTGAATTATTCATTTTTCTTTTTTTATAGTTAACATTTAAATAAATTATTTGTACGAACATATTCCACATGTTGATTTGATGTTTGTTTTACGTCCGACGTGCAGTATTTTAGCTATATTCATGAAGAGAACAAGTTAAAAACAATAAAACAATACAACAGCCGAAGAAAGGGTGGACAAAGCGAAAAAAGCTTTGACTAACACTGGAAAAGTATGGAGTATTGGTAAGGGCGGAAAACATTGCCTTTTGTAGCTGCTACAACGAGCCTACTCATTTTCGAAAACTACAAAAGGGGTCTTTAACGCTCAAGGTGCGTACCACTCTTCAAACACGTTACCCAGTGAGGCTATCCCTTTTATGACCTGACAGCCCCAATGAGGGCTCCCTTATTTTGCCGACCCTTGGGTCGAGCACTGCGAACCCTCCCAGTATGGTCCCAACATGCAATCCCAGGTTACATGAACATAATTTTCACAACTTTTTTTAAAGTAAAGGAGTATATGCGAATTCGAACACGGTCATAACTTATATTTATCAGTATTTATACCGATCGATTGTCTATGCGAAGTTGAACATTGTAATTGCAATAATCTATTTCGAGACAAATGTTTTAAAATTTTGAAGCGGAAGGACGCTTTCAATGGTAATATTGGTTTTTGAAACTAATAAGATTTATCCAAAACAGCATGTTAAAAGCAAAGAAAAGTGACATAAAAATACATTTTCATCAATTTTTTTAATATACTTAACTTTTAAGCCAAAACTATTAAGAAATCCTAATAAAATTGCTTTTTGTTTCAGTTTGAAATTTGCAGTTGAGCGTACATGACGTTGGAATTCTAATCGTGACGCCTTAGCGGGCTCTATGCTTATTAGAACCCCAAAAGTGCTTTCTCAAAGCGTATGAAGGATGCCGTACTAGAATTAAAAAGATGCACGAAGAACATAAATTAATGTAGTGCAATTTTAGACACATTTAAATTCATTGGCAAAGTCAAGTCTTTGGTAAGGATACATCTGTCTGTTTGCGAACACAAAGGGTTGTTGTGTTTTTTGGCACTATGATAAATCACCTATAAATCACATTTTTATTAATGTTGCTAGTTACTCTTAACATTTTGACGTAGAATGAAGTTATAATTTGGAGCACTTTTGAAACAGAAATACTGATTATCAATCGTACAATTAATACCACTGCTTAAGTATAACATACCGTCATTAATAATATTATAAGCCTGTGAGTTTATTTTATCATCCTTGCCTTTCCAAGTGTCATAACTTGTCCAAAGAGTTTGATAGGCATATAAACGAAAAACCTGTCCACCATCAACACCATACGTCGTCCCGCTGTTATATAAACTCCATTTCACAGATTTGGATAGCGATCCTCCAGCAAGTGTCAGTGCCACTATGATGCAGCTTGCAGATACAACCAGGAGAATATTTGACAAATTAAAAAACTTCATCTTTTCTTAATATCCACTTCGAACATCAAATTATCTCCGACATACAATTTGAATGGATGTTCTTCACAAATTACAATGACATAAACATGAGACGAATTTTTGGCTTAAACACTTTCTTCATGTCCATTTATAGATTGCATTCAAGATTTAATAATGCTGTATAGTTGATAAATTTATTATAAAGCTTATAAAGTCTTTAATATATACAACTTCAATTTTTTTTGTCCTAACTTCTTAACATTTACAACCAAAGACAAACTTTATGTGTGATGAACAAATCATATTATAATCGAATAGTTGGGGAATCTGGCTTTTATACTTTCTTCTACGTTCAATTTGTTTTATCTTACACTGGGTGCTATAACAGTTAAAACTTATCAGAGACCGGGCAATAATATGTATCATATATCAATCTTTAACTTTGAAGTCGGATAATACATTTAAGTATTGTCTAAATAAGATGCCGTAAGTGTTGATAAATTCCAGTATAATATTGTTCATATTAAAAAGTCAAAACGAAAAGTGCGTGTAGTATTGAATTAGCTGATTCCTCATTGTATACTGTTTATTAATATTTTTTAAGAAAGAAGTCAACTCGAAGACAAATCACGTATAATAAAGTTTTTATTAAATTATTTTGTATCTAAAATAAAATATAAAACACAAGACCATATATATTTTTTAAACATTTCATTGGTAATGTGTTTGTTTATAAAAGTTAAACAAAAGTTAGCGTGACATTTAGATAGAATAGTGTAACAATAAGAAAGATAATACTTCTTTTTCTATAGCGTTTTCTTTCACTGTTAATATTAATGAGCTTTTACAGATGTAAGTATATTTCTTTGAGACATAATGGAATAATTGTGAATGTTGTAAATCATGTACTACTGACCACGTGGCTTGGGAACACCGAGTTCAAACAAATCTGCAAGCAGATTCTGAACACTATCCACAATTGGCAAGAACTGTCACCATACCTGCCAAGGTTAGGGTTTTCTCACTAATGAGAGCTTGGTACCTATTTTTAGCCGGTTGAGATATCCTTATCTCAACCCGTGGGTGAGATAAGAATTTCACGGTCCTTTTCCCGTAAAAATGTATTGTGACGTCAACTGTCGGTTTCAGCAATAAAAATTATAAAATATTTGCTTTAGTTGTGTTGGTTTACTATGCCTTTTTAAATATTAACATGAAAACAACATATCTGAGCTTCCATGACCCAATTTATGCCACAATATGATAGCGGTAAACATCAAAACAAACACGGTGACGCAACATGTGTACACTGGAGATTACGTTCAGGGTAGATAACTCTATTTTTTGCCTCTTTTCAATAGAACAGAACCGGATTTTTTTAACGAATTAGTGAGAAATAGAATCAAACACCGGTGGTTGGACAAAGACGGGAAAATCTCAGACATCCGCGTGAAAGATTTCTTTTGGTCTCCAACTCGGCAAAGCCTCGTTGGAGACCAGAAATCTTTTCACTTGGGTGTCTAAGATTTTCCTGTCTTGACCTCCCACCGGTGTTAGATCCTATATTTCTTGGAATACTACTTCTAATTCCAACAATTCAGTCTTGCTGATAAGTTGATATAGCCTAAAATTTCTGAAAGTGGCGCGGCGGAAAACTGCTAAACAGAAAGAAATAAGATATTGATAATCTTTCATTTATCATAGTATCTACAAAAGGAGTCTTTATCGTGCAAGAAGCGTGGCACTCTTTGAACACGCAACAACTGTGTTCCAAGGATGACCTGAAAACCCTTCAACGAGAGGACATCCCTAATCCACCACCTGGAGACGCTGTAGTTGTGAATGCGAGGCCTTTATATGCATTATATAAATAAAAGACTCATCCACCTGTTGCACACGGACAAAATTCGAGCTAAATGTATTATAAATATATTTATTGTTCCATATGAAAATGATTTGTTATGTGCAATAGTTAATACTTTATATTTGTAAATTAATGCATCAAAACTGTCTCTTGAGGTCTCATAGTTGATAAAGCAATATGCGAGTTTTATTCAATGAACTATATCCTAAGAATCATTTATAAACAGCTTTCTGGTAGTACAAGAATAGTTTAATTGGTTAGCAAGCAATGACCATTTAATTAGCAAACAAATCGATAGTATAGTAAATCAGAATTGGAAATGAGGAATTCACGTCGTCTCGTTGGTATTATATTTGATAGTTTAATTGGCTTTCGCTACATGCATAAAGATCCAAGTAGAGTCACACACTTGAGGAAAATATGCTCAGGAAATAAGGAAATCTTCTGAACCGCTAAATATTTTGAACCCCTAACACAACATCGTACAGAAAATTATATTTAAATCTCGTAAATAGATGTTTGGTCTGTCATGAAGTGGCAATACAACCAATATCTAATGTACATTCGGAAAAACTCTTTATATTGAGATACTCTTAGTGATGATTTAAATTGGTTTAGTATGTTCAAACTAAAGTTTAAATTTGCAAACTTGCATTAAGTCTGATAAAACTATTATGAAACCTTATTTAATATGGTGTAAACTTCAGTTCTGTATCTCGTCACATTTTTGCAAATAGGCAGAAGAGGATAAATGTGACCACTATGTCACCTTTTTTATTGACATTTGTCGCAGATGAAACTAATCAATACTCCTGCTGATTGGCTAAAGGTTACTCACTTTGTTTTTTGTGATTTTGGTTTTTTTTTTGTGGTATATCTTTATCTATCTAAATTCGGATTTGTAATCGTCCCATGATTTTCGGCATTTGTTGTTTGCTTTATTTTCTTGTTTCTGTTGTACAATACAATAAATAACATGAAATAATGAGCTAACATTGTAAGCAAGTTACTAGATACGATCACAAATTTTATTTACTCAACGTCTCCTGCTATGAACATCAAATGACAACTATTGGATATACAAGTTTAAAAAATATCAGTTCATCCCTTTGACTCGATAACTTCGACTGCTGGTGTCACAGAAGTCTTTGCAGCTTTAATAAGTATTACTACGTTAGCTGTGTTCAAAGTGGCAGATATGAATAAACAAGCACTTGCCAATGTCACCATATAAAATCCAGTAGACACATTATCCTCATCTGGGTAATTAGAACTAGCATCATGGAAGGCTGGGCACAGCAATGATGTATATCTAGACTTGTAATAATGTAAAGTATAGCCAAGCGTCGACCCTACAAGAAAGTATGCATTGTTAGCCGCAAATGTTGGTATATGTAGATATTCGTTTTAAAAACAGTGTATTGTAATTGATGTGATGTAATTGTCTGTGTAGTGATCGGTTTGTGTACATGGACAATAACTGAAACCGTCTAAAGCGTGCTAAGCTTATTTGAAATATGACGGTTTGACTTTAAATACAAATATAATTGCAACATGTGTTTTGTGTTGTTTACATGATTTCTATAATTATTGTTTGATTCCCTTTATAATTATTGTATGCAAACTTGTTTTCGTTCTTAATAAAATACTGATTGACGGATGTTAAGGAGTCAATAAATGAATGAATGAATCAATCAATCAATCAATCATTGTTTTGTAAATTCAGTGTAATATAAGTCTTGCCTCTGTACTATCTTGAGCAACACGACCTAGTGTTACATGTAGAGGTTAAATTGAATATTTGTCTGGTAAACCAGAGTACACCCTTAAAATTGTAAACAGATATATCGTGTATGGGAGAATAATTTGTGCAAAATACCAGTCGGAAAATTTTCCGACACAAAAGCGATCGAAGTTTGATTTTCGAGACTGTATTCACAAATACCCCTCCTAACATTACATATCATATTGATTGCGCAGATTACCCCTATATAATTCCATCCTTGGATCACAGCCGCCTGCAGCAGTGTTGTCTTATACTATATTGTTTTTACCTGTAACCGGAGCATTTCTGGTTTTTAAATGAGATAAAATTTATGAAAAGTTATGAACAAAGGGGTAAAAAGGCAAATACGCTCTAGCAAATGCCAACTCATAGAGGAGAAGAAATGAGTGCTTAAAAGCACCACACCGACAGGTGTGACAATGCACGAATGCATTAAATACTTTATACCCTTGGTTTTTATTGGGTTCGGGTTGCTCTCTTTCTGTGTTTTATGTTTTCGGTTTTTGTGTTGTGTTTGTCTTTAACTGGATTTGTACCTGTCCCTTGGCTTTTGGCTCTTGTTTTCTTTTCTATTTACTTATACATACAAACAATCAGAACGCATGTTTATTATATGAGTTGTACTTGCATTGTAAGTTACATTCCTGTTGATCATCTAGTTTTTTTTTAATTCTGGATTATAGTTATATGTACTTGTAAATGTATGTTTTATTTTATTTTTCTCCACGCATTTATCTTTTATTCTTTTCATGACATAGGATTTTGTGATAACATCTTTCCAAATTTTGCGGTCTGGAATATTCGATTGTGACCATAATTATTTGTGGTTAAGCTACAAAATCTTATACTGAGAACTACGTGGGCGCAATATGTACTCTGTAACTATATTAATATTGCCGACAACGTATCAGTAAGTTATTCATGATATTATTTTAAAATGGTATATATTTGTCTTAATTTAGACAATTATAACATTGGTAATATAAACATATATCTGGTTGATTACATCTATTGCTTGTTATAATATCTTCTTTCTTATAACTCTTTTAAATAAATATTTACCCTAACTATTATCTATTTCCTATTAGTGTACTTTTTAATTTATTTTTCCTGAACAATTAAACACTAACTTTATGTAATTTGCGATGAAATATTGTTATATATTGACTATTAAAATTAAATATTAAGCGTACCAAATACATACACGTTAATTTGAAAAAGAATGTCTATTTCCAAAACCAGAAAGCAAACAAAAACGTCAAATCATATAGAGCGCGTTTACGTTAATGCAAATTAGTTTTTTAGCGCAAAAAATAAACGACTAACATTATATGATTACGTCATTACGGCTATAACCCACGTTTTCGTCAGCATTGTTCGATTCAAACATTATAACTGTAAGTGTCCAAGGTGTTCGACCTTAGAGCAGCCCAGCGCGTCCATAGGTCGCAGACAGATGATGTCCTCTTTTAAAGTTTGGTTTATCACTTTTTTAATACGAAAGACCCGACTGCGGACCAAGTGGGTGAAGTGAATAGAAATTGCCAAGAACCTTGCACGATAAATATCCGTTTTCTAGATTTTAAAGAAGAAGGAGCACTGTGGCCGCTACAAAAGGCCCCTCATCGTCATACCAATTGCTCCATATTTTGCAGTGACAGTTAAAATTTGGCACAGTTAGTCTTTCTTTTTTCGAACTTTTTTGTTTCCGTGATCTCTCCTAAATATGGCAAAAATATAGCTTGTTGTGCACTTAGCAAACAATCAATAAATAATATTGTTTGTCCAACATGTTCAATATTTTAAAATACAAGTGAAGATAGCAACTGTAACAAGCCAAAGAGTTTAATTTCAAATATCAAACGTGCGACTGAATTACCTGCAGCAATTGATAAAACAGATGAAATACTTCGACCAATATTTAAAAACATGTTGTTTTTTCGTAGACAAGGAATCAGACTAAAGTTCAACAGAAATGCTAAAGACAGTACTCCTGTTCCAGCGGACACCATTATAAGTTGTCTTGCTAATTCTCTCCATGAATCTAAAAATAAACGCATAAGTTGACTAAAGGTATCTATTGTTGTAGGAACATTTCCAGAAATAATGGTGACTAATTGTCATAATTGGATAAAGCTTTATATTTAACTAATCTGGAAAATATCAATCACAACTAAAATTTAATCAGTCTTTTCATTATTCGCCATAACAAGAAATTTTAAATAATTTGCAAAACACTTTCCTTGTTTTTGATTATTTTTCTTAGTAAGAAACACATTCTAACCTTTCCCGCTTTCTGAAAACGTCTTAATGTCTTAATAGCTAAAGCGTATTTTAAACTTGTATCTGTAAAAAGCTTAGTAACAAAGAGTGCTTCAATTATATCATACAAGCTTTACTTAAAACAATTCTTAGAAAGAAAGACGATGTTTCTCTAACTTCAAAAAGGCTAAATTCTACGTCACTACCTAATACTTATACTTTTTCCTTGGAAGTCAGATGGTCTATCACTACCGTTTATGTATTGTGTGTTTACTTGTTCTTGTCCTGAATATGGCTAAAATATTTTTGTCATCAATCAATCGATTAATTCATTCCTTATGTTATTAATAAGCATCATTTTTTTACATTGAAAAAAATGGCTGGATTCTAAACGAAAGACATTATACAGCTGTTGAAAGTTCTTGTCTTTGATTAAGTAGTACATTTACAAGTAGCAAAATTTTAGTAACAACACCACTATTAATAGTCCTTTAATATATTCCTTACCATCATTTATAATGTTATAAGCTTGAGCATGTTGTTTGTCAAGGGTACCATTCCAAATATCGTAATTTGTCCAAAGCGTTTGGTATGCATATATCCTGTACATATCAAAACCATATCCATAATCTGTTTGACTGTCGTACACATTCCATTTCACAGATGTACTAACAGATCCACCGGCTAAAGAAATAGCAAGTACTAAACAACTCACAGAAGCAAGTAAAAGAACTTTATGTAGTGTTAAAAATTTCATCATTTAATGAGTTGCTATTTTCTTTTTTAAATTTTACTTCAGTTTTAAATCCCGTTACTAACTTTAAGACTCGATTCCTTTTGTACTAAGTATTAGAAAAAAATGCTATAAATACAGTCCTGTTGTTAAAATGTATTTGCAGGCTGTATCTAATTTTGCGAAATAATAGAGTCATGCCTTTATATATGACGATCGGGTATCAATTCTTCACATGTATAAATCAGATAGCCGGCCTTTCAAACAGAGACCAACTGACCGCAAACATATAAATCCAGCCAGATTTGACACCTGTAAACTCAAGGGCAGGAATATGATTTTTCATCAATTCTTATTTCACTTCGATACATGTATATATAGAAAGTTTTTTTCCGTACAATTTTCTTCAAAACAGCAGTGAATATTATTATGAAGATTAGATATTAATATGAAAAACAAATATATAATATTTGGAAAAGATTAAGTGTATTACAAAAAATCCGCAATATCAAACATACGTAAAGGCAACGAATCTATGCCGATACACAAGCCGCCATTACAAATACAATAACACAAGCTCACTTTAAACGTAAAATTGACTAATATAAATATTTGAGGAGCATATAAATGTTTAACAACCATGAAAATCTAAACTTTATGTTCAAATTATTCTATAGGAAAAGTATGTTGTTTATTTGCTATTATTGTCCTAACGGTAAATTATTTGGTTTGTGTCAAGTTAAAAGATGCTGTCTCGTAGGGACACTAAAACACTTCAAACAGTGGTGTCAGTTGTATTGTATTGTGTGATATATTCAGCTTTAAACGTGTTGTGCAAAATTCGCTGACCCCGTGCTTTATTGCAAGTTTGTTTACATTTTAATTTTTAAAAGCCTTATTTTGCTATATTTTTATCCTTCTTTTCAATAAAACGCACCCTTTATTATCAGTATTACTTTTTCGTTTGATTGAATTGTGTGACAAAAACGCTTCCCAAAATTTTAAACTTTATAGTTTCATTGAACAAAAACTAGTAGATTCTTGAAAAATGTTGTTAGTTTCAAGATTGACCCATCTATTATCGACTAACTTTAAGAATATGTATTTAATCAATGTGTTGCTAAATGAATACATTTGACAACTTTCACAGATAATTATGATTTACATTTGCATCGGTAACAAACATATTTGAAAACAATGCTTTTAAGGTGAGTAAATGATGGCAGAATTAATTTTTTTTAAATTATACGTAATAATATACAATAAAGTAACTAACTGAGATACACTTTTAATTAAATTACATGTAAAATAGTTTATTGAGCAATAGATTTATTTAAAGTATTAAAATAAAAGTAATATCAATAATGTGATAAAGAATACGCATATTAAAAGTTCATTAAAAATACTGATGTGTTTAACAGTAGTACATATCTTAAAACATGAACGTGAATGATGGCCAAGATTGCCGTGAAAGAAATTATACATTGTTTCTAAAATATTTATATACCAACCAGTAAATTTATTAAGTATCGGATCGACAAATATGAAGATACGGCATAAACAAAAATAATATACAAGTCTAGAAGAGTATGCAACGATACAATTTACGGTGTTTTTGTCAAGACTATAGACACAGACTGACCAACGAATGGCCATAATCATTGAGTGTCAATATAAATAAATGACGTAAGCAAGTCATAAAATATTGGTCTTGAACATTCTCACTTTAACTGAACTTAAAACCTTTATACATTGCTCCAACCATTTCCCCACCTGGGGACGAGCTGTCACTTGGCTTTGCTCAAATATTCACACAATATTTTATCAAAATTACACAGGTGATTAATTCAGTACGCGTTTCGTCTACTCAAGACTGATCAGTGACGTTTAACTCTAAATGCTATGCACATATAAACATGCTTTTGCTTCAAGAAAAATGAACCGAAGAATCTTTCGATGATAATAAAACAATAATAGTCAAGTACAGAAAAAAACCTGGTTAAACACAAGATGGGACAACAAAACAAACTGAAACACAACACAAAAGTAAATAATTTCGTAACACACACGCTATAAAAACAAAGGTAAATTCAGGTGTTCCTGAAGGGTAAGCATTTCGTGCATCACCCATAGCAACTGTCGTATTACTCAATCAAAATGCTGGTAGCTAGTCATATTGGAGGTACGTGATAATTCAGTAAAAAGGCGAGAAAGTAGTTACAACAAACGGAACAGATCACTGTTCTTTTGTGACACAGATATTCCGTAACGGCCAAATAAGTTCTGATACTAGCAGAAAAACGTTAGATAAAAGTGAATCTCAGGTTATATAGCTACCTCTACCAAGAAAATCTGAATAGGACACAGGCTCTGCAGTATAAGGTGCTGCTGAGATGTTGCCGCACAAAAGTGGATAATTCAATCTAGTGGTCTGTAGTTGTATATCACATTTTGACCCCTCCAGCCATATTCTCAAAAATCCTAGACGTAATTTTAAACGTAGCGTAAGTTTACGTCTGTTTTAATATTCTCAAAGATTCGTAGTTGTAAGTTACGTGTAAAATTGATCGTAAACTTACGTCTGCTCCTGAGCGCTCGTAAGTCCTAGCGTCCCTCATAATTTTGAAAAGAGAAATCGTTTTTCAAGCCATTCACTACTTAACATCATTGTTTTTGTTACACGTGACATAGAACGACGAAAAAAACATTCAAAATTTGCAAATATTTTGAAAAATGTGTTATTCATGGGGAATTACTCTTACAAAACTTTATAATTTTAAAAGAAAGAAACAACAACCGAATTTATGAAAAAACGTTACGGAAATTAAACGTTTCCTATATGATTTGCGATTTTACATCACTCTGTTTTATTTATGTTAAAATGGGATTAGGTTATTTATTGCTTTATTATAACACGTAACTACTCGTTAATTTCTACACTGAAGAAACGTAACCTTAAAAAAGGTCTTGTTGCACGTTATGGTAAATTAGATTACTTTTTAAAACACATATTCAAAATTATGCAACACACCATTTTTATTTTTATTTAATTTTATTTATTTATTTATTTATTTATTTATTTATCACTTTTGCCAAATATAAATCCGTATTTCCTTCCACCAGTCAACTGCTTTGTGAGGTTATGCAAAATTTAAAAAAACTAATAATTTAAGTACTTTGAGGTAATTATTTCTCTTTCAATACGTTTATTTCTAAAGTGAAAGAAGTAACTGAGCATGCGTGATAGCGCTACGTGCAAAACGTAAGATTTACGATTGCTATTTTACGTGGAAAACTGCGATTACTTTCAAGAATACGAACAATCGTAGACGTAAACGTAAAATTACGACTATCTTACATGTATCTTTACACGTAAGTGTAAATTTACGATTTTTTGTGAATATGGCTGCTGGTGCTTAGAAATCGAGGTTAGGAATTATAGTCAGACCTATGCGATACTTTAATTAAACATGTCAAATAACCCATCACATTACACCTAAAAGCAAAATGTTGAGTTCTTGTTTCCTTTTTTATTTTACTGTTTTCTCTGTTTTCAAAACTGCTAAAATATCTTGAAAACGAATTCAAATGAATAGTATATATTGTGTTGTTTATATATTTGTTTAAACGTTCTTTAAATTTCCAATAGATGTAAATCAAAGTAGAAATGTTCATGCATAAAACCATATAACTTCTTACAATCATGCATAAATATAATTTTAGCGCGTTTTGACAGGCAGTTGCTGATAAATGTATAACTCTTTCGAAAAAGTTCTATTAATACAATATCTCATTACAAAAAATAAATATCATTAAAGATAACAAGGTTTGGAGATCTTATTCATTACTATACCAGAAGCGCGTTTTGTCTTATTAAGACTTAAGATGAAATAATTTTTTAAAAGTATATCTTCCTATCTGGTCACAATCAAATGTTTCTTACCTTGTCTTATATCCACGTAGTATGATATTTGATTTGTTTTTTATATTAATTTGTTCTTGCATTGAATATGGCTAAAATGGTGCTGACAATACGGTAATACATTGGTTTAGTATCGGTTAATCAACGGAGAATTTCAATTTCTGTCCGTTTGTTTGTATATCTTTCAATCTAGTCTGGAACGTTTGTTAGTGTATTATAATTGTAATTAATAATGTATGGTGTTCCGATTAAAAAGTATATTATATATGTTTTTCGTTTTGAACATTTGTTCCCGAAACAAATATGACTCATATTTCGTTGAAAAACAGTTCACACAATTGTAGGAAACGATGTATATATTATTCTTATGAATGTGTTATGCACATCAAATCCCTGCGGTTCTTCGTATTTCCTTTCATTTTCTCAGATCAGATCGTGTTTTATGTACATTTTGAAAACAAACATGCTTAATTTTAAACACACAATACCAATTAATGTATACAAAGGACTACCATAATTGGGATCTTTAAAATGTAACATACTCTATTGATTAAAGTAAAAACACAATGGATTGGTACAAGTTAAAACAACGTTTTTTAAGCATTTCTATAATAATGACAACATATGTCTAACAACAGCCATAAATAACTACTAGCTAAAGTAATCTATGAATATTTCACATATTCACAAGCACATGCAGCACTCTTACACACATTATCAAATGAATGAAAACAAAATCAACGTTTGAATGATGATGATGACACAGCCCACAAACAAAGATACATTTAAAATAGACACAATTGTTCTATCTATTAGTGCTTATTAACATCTTTAAATATAGAAAAATATTTCAACCTAGAATGTTGTAATCGAAATTGCTTTCATTTGTGCATAAAATTTACGTGAAATGCCACTATATAATAGCAATTTAAACAATAAGAAACTCTTTAGGAAGGAACCGTGGCAAAGGGACGCACATACAGACACAGTCTTTGTTTCTAGAGAGGGCAGTACCTGCTTCTAATAATACATATGTGCGTACACAATCATATGCATAGATATGGAAACCATTCTAAGGCTCAGAAAAATGTTTGATCGCAGGTTGGAAGATGCAGGGTAAAATTAAAAGCTTGGGTCTACGTCTTTTTTTGCAATAGACCTTTGACTTACTCATCCTCATACGAGTGCAAAAATTTGTACACATTAGAGTACAGATAGTCCTTCCTCCAAACGTCACTCATACGTTGCCTTAAAGAAATGCTAACAAAACAAATATTTCCTCTCTTGAATGTTTTAAAAATAAAAACAAACATAAAACATAGACGTTTGTGCGTTAATACGCAACTGTTTTGAAATTCGTAATTTGACCAAACAGACTTCGCGACTCTCCCAAGAGCATTACTAATATAAATAGTAATAGTAAAAACGATCTGTGTCAAGCCATCTATCAGAATCATCAGTCTAATAACTTGGAGTCTTAACCATTGGCCATCTTAATATTTTACTGTAAATGAAATGTTAAGGTCAAATTTCAGTCAAAACGAACGGGTCATTTTTCTTGTCAAAAGTCCCAAATAACCATATATTGTTGAATTTAACACATTCTTTGCATGTAACATTGTTATATTTTGTCAAAAATGTCAGTTCCAGAAGAAAAAGCACAAGCAATAATATTTTTGTTAGATCAGGACATATTATATTGTCAAAGTCAATTCCTTCTTGTTTACAAAGATCCCTAGCACCATATATCGTTGAGATAATAATTATTGTCATGAACCGCCTCATATAGGTTCATTTTTTGAGTTATGTTTAATCAAATGCTATGTTTAATCAAATATTATATAATAATAATTAAATGTTCAGCATTAAGGTTTAGCAAATTACCTGCAGCAACTGATAAGATGGACGATATACTTCGGCCAATATTTAAAAAATTGGCTTTCGTTTGTAGATATTGAATCAGACTAAAATTCAAAAGAAGAGATAATGACAGTCCTCCCGCTCCAGCAGATGCCATGATAAGTTGTCTTGCCAACTCTCTCCGTGAATCTAAAAGTAAAAGGATATCTATACATTTGGTATCATTTTTTACTAAGCACAAGTATTAAAAACAGATTTCAGTAAGTATAACGCAGAAAAACACTCATGTTTGAAAATGATTTAGTGTTAACTTTAAAGAATTTTCAGTGCATTTATACTTTATACATTCATAATTTTGATTTTGGTCACGGATTGCATTGTAAATCTGTCATATAAGAGAGATAATTATTCTTTAACTTTCAGGACATGTTCTACACATGACAAAGTACCTTTACAAAAAACACTGCTATATTTGTCATAATTGTGGTTTTTTACGATGAATCATCATTATATTTGGATCTTCAAGATTTTAATATAAGCTCAAATCCATTTTAGTGTTTGTTTAACGAGAAATATATTTGCTGTAAATTGGAAATATGAATGAAGGATATAACACAAAACCGAACACAGAGGAAACTGTCAAAAAAGACAATTTACAAATCAAAGTCCAGGAAAACGGAAAACTCCAGAACCAACAAGAAAAATATAGTTACTACAGCAATGTCCTGACTAGGTACAGATATTTCATAAGAAATCTTGAGTTGCATGTTAACCAGGTTATATGGCATGCCAAACCTCCCGCTTCCGTTACTGTAGTGTGTGATTTTTTTAAATGAAGAAAATGGATGGGTATCATACCACAAGTCAGAAATAGGTAATAATCATCGCAGCACAATCACTGTGTACTTATTTCAAATGTAAAATATACAAGCATTCAATCTTGTAAATAACTGTCCCTTATATTTCTGAAAATAGCTCAATTTAATTCTCACCATTCTTTATAATTTTGTATGGTGAGCATGCTCTTTGTCTTGAGTTCCATTCCAAATATTTGAACTTGTCCAATGCGTTTGATACGCATATATCTTGTTCATCTCAAAACCGTAACTATAATCAGTTTGGCTGTTGTACACATTCCATTTTACGGACGTACCAAGTGATCCACCATCTAACGAAATAGATAGTAATAGAGAGCTTGCTGAAGCAATTAATAAAACATTCGGTAAATTAAGAATTCTCATAAATTTTTGATCGCCTATTCCTTGTAATTTTACCAATCGTTTAAATCCAGCTTCCAATTTAAAAAAATGTCCTATTTTTTTCGTTTCAATTATGAGAAAATATGAGGTTATATTGAACAAATAGAGTACAAATAATAAAGTAAATTAGCTATGTTGCTACAATGTGTTTGAGCGATGTCCCAAATTTGATGAAATTAAAGAATTCTGCCTTTATAAAAGGATTGGTTTTCAGTTTGATATAAATTAGTTAGCTGTTTATTTAGAGATAGCAAAGCTGTCCACAAACACATAAATTCAAGTATGTGACAACTGTACGTTTATTGTAGGCCACATAAAAACATCGTTATTAAGATCATGTTTCTTAATACGGTTGTGCGTTATCTGAGTATATGTTTAATATTTGAATGTATGTTGACTGCATGTTAAGAAACATTTCATTCGCTTTAGCATATTCCGCATTTAGCATTTCCGTGTATACGTTACTCCAGCACTTGCGACCTAACTTATCCAGAATTGACTACCAACGACACGACGGGTATGTTGCAACAAACAATAACTGCTTTACTCTTTCGGCAAAAATGTAAAAACTTCACTTTTCCTGAGAGTTTTTGTCGCTGTTGCTTTGTTCTATATCTGTAGTTGTTTTTCCCTTGGATGAGCATTAGTTTTTACTTTGAGATTTGATTGCCCAATAAGTTATTTTTTGGTTTCTTTTTAATACTAAGACTATCAACATTTTATTATCCAATAATGTACAAATCATATTTATAAAAATCAATCAATGTCTGCTTAAAGTTTCCTTTAGGTCTCGAATATTGCTTCACAGATTATTGGTTCAGACAGAAACGTTCGACAATAATATTTAATCTTCAAAAACATACTACATGTTATACAACTATTAAAACTCATCAAAGACAAACATCTCTAAGTCATTCTCTTCAAACTCTTCCCATCTGTGCAAGCAGAAAATTGAAAATACACAAAGATAATGAAATGGTAGAAAATGCCTTAAAGGACTAAACTATAGTCAAAATCGTTTTTACGATTTATGTGTAGACAGTGGAAACAATAACGTTTTGGGTGATTTAATTAATTCATTTTTTTCCGGACGAAATAAAATCCAGCATAAGACTTGGATCTCACTAATTCATCCTAACTATATAATATATCAAACTGTAAAATTGTATCAATCAACGTATATGCACAACAAAATTAATAACTTAATGATATTTGATGCAAACATATTGTGTACCTTTAGGTCATTTCAAGATAAATTTGCCAATGTTCATCAACTGCAACTAAAAATCTATTTTAAAATAATACAAAAAACATCCAAAATATTTGGGCGGTAGAATCAATAGATTTTAGACTTGGTTTCAAGTTTTAATTTTAGAAGTATTTAAACACTTTTTATAAATGTATGTACACTCTCTATTTCCAATCAAAAACCCCACAATAAGCAGTATAATCACACGCAAAAATATAACATATAAAGCTATATAAACATAACATATCACAAAAAAAAAGGAAACCAACAAAACTACACAAGCCGAAAGGCATGGACTTAGAATTTAGAGAAATACATAATTCAACACCAAAACACATGCAACACAATTCAAAACCATAAACAAATACCCCCAAAGTGTACAACACGTACCCTTTAAAAAAACTATCGTTGCACTCAGGTGCTTCGAACGAAAATAGTTTAAATAATATATTTATGTTAATTAATACGATTAAACGACCAAGCAGTCAATCAGGATTCAAAGTATTGTTTACAAAGTGGCAGGTGATTATTGCTTAAAAAAACGTAAAATCATTTGAAAATGGAGAGTAAACATCAATCCCTCCTTTGTAAATTGAAAAATCTTGAAAACAATGGATAAAGACACTCCATGACTATAGTCTTACTTTTCGTACTTTTAATGTGGGATTAACAAACCTAGCATTTAGAAAAGGGTATTTTACGGAGATCAATTATATGACCTTTTATTGAAACCATTCTGGGTGTTGGTTAATCCGGACACTGAATGATGTCTTGGAAAAAAGAAAAAAACCTTCCTACCGACCCTTACAAAAAATAATGCAACCCGAAACATAGTATTTTGTTTTTGGGTCTTCAACAGGAGAAACTCAAATGTGAACTAACATGCAATAGACTTGTATCTCCTAATTTCATTCACAATTAATTCAATGACTTCAAATGTTTTATTACAATAAGTTGTTTAGAATTTAGAAGCACATAAACAGAAGAGAAATAATTAATCTAAAAATTTCCTAACCACTTAAAGTACTGAACAACTGTGCAATGACCACTTCATTAAAATATTCCCTGCTACCCAGACTTTATTAGAAACAATTGGAATTTTGTTCTACGTTCTACTAGTAAAACATATTACCATTTTGAAAGCCTCCATGTTTCGACATGCCTTTAAACGTAACGTAGGATATTCGTATTAGGAACATACTACAGAATGACAAGTATAGTTGCTAAAAGCAATTGAAAATACTAAACACTAAATTATCAACATAAAAGTGCAAATTTTGTGAAAATATTTAACTAGTGGTTGACAAATGATTAAAAACGCCACAATTCGCAATACATTGCGAATGCGCAATACATTACGAATGTAATGTTCGGGTTATTATTTCGCTATTTCTGTCAGTACCTACAAAATCAAAGTACAAAAGCATAAAAACGTGTTATATTGGCATCGATACTTATTACTAAAAGCATAAGAGCAAGTTGATGCAAAATAAAAAGAAAAATAGTAAAAAAACTTGTTTATAATGGTGCATTAATCTGCATGTGATTAGTCTGTAGTTTTATCCGAAAAGGTAAATGTTAATGAATCAGAATCATACTTATTGTAGCCACGGTTAAAATATGTAATATTCCATTCTAACACTTTTCCATTAAGCAACAACAAAAGGATTGCAAAACGATATACTTTTGAAAAATTACTCACTTTACAGTAATGAATTTAAACGCAAGATATTGGTATCAAAATGAGGCAATGAGGTTTTATTTCCCCAGATTTAAAAGTTAGTTCTGGCTTGAAAGGACAATTATTGCCCATGTTCATTTCAAATTCAGCATGTAGAATGCAGAATTTCGTTCTTTTAAATAACTCAATATTGATTATGGTACTATTGTGTTTGGTTTCTGGTGGTTGACCTTTCCTACTTACAAATGTTTTATCATCTGGAATTAGGACATAATGATTGTTTTGGACTTGTAAAGTTGCATATTTTTTTAAATAATTGCAATACAAAATTATACTTTAAAGAAAAAAACGTCATTAGAGGCTCTTTGGAGTAAACGATAAAAAGTGTGACCTCACTGCTCATTTGAGTTACAAAAACAAAAACATGCTAAATAAAATGTTTTACCAGAGCAAACTGAAAACTGATTGGTAAGCTAGGGGACAGCCGATGATTAATAAACATCTAAATATATATATTAAAAAAAGTTTTCAGGGTCTCATTAACTAATTCCTTTATTTATGACGCTGTAAGCTCAACAGTTGGATTCACAGTAGTCTTTGACGCTTTAAAAAGCAGCACATTGTTTATTGTATTCAAAGTGGCTGACACCAACAAACAAGCACTTGCAATTGCTGTCATATAAAATCCAGTGGACGGATTATCCTCATGCGGATAGAAACTCATGGAATCATAGTAGGCTGGAGAATGAAGTGATGGATAGTTAGAATTATAATAATGTAGATTAATCCCAAGCATCGATCCTGAAAAAAAATACACAATATGAGTTCTTCAAGCTAAATATATTGTTATATTTCGAGCACCTTGCAATTTGTTCCAAAATGGACCATGGTACCAGAATCATACACAGTTTCATCATGCAAAAGGGTTTCTGTACATAAAAAAAATAAACGAATCCTTCGCAGTTTTACTGTTCTCGCTTAAATAGTTTGTGTGATATAACTGTTTCAGAGTAACTAAGTAAAAAGCAATATTATTTCTTATAATGTTAGATTTGCTTGAAGATCTCATAAACTATAATCAACTATTATTCATAACCATTTCTAAGTGTAATCAAATACTTCTAGTCGTACCAAAATATTTGCACTGCGGGCAGGTTGCACTCGACCTCATTCTTAACTGCCAGTTTCCTACCGTATGTCGGAGATTTTCTACGGTTACTCGGCCTTACTCCCCCAATAAAACCTAGACGCTATGGTATAGCTTAAAAATTGCTGAAATTTACGTTGAAAACCATTCAAACTGACAAACGAAAATTAAAAAATATGTCATACACGGACAAGTTTCTACAGTAATTGTTACATGTATACCTTCAATGCGGAAGCACTTGAACACAAGACAAATCTTATATTTTTACTATCTTAATCGTATTTTTCTATTAACTTGAGAAATACAGTCGGGTGCCACAAGGCCGGAATTGCTTAACCGGTCGAAGCACTTGACTTCACCCACAGTTCGTGTTACTTACGTTTGGATTTTCTGTTTACGTTCTCATTGATGGCTATTTGAAATTGTCTTTTTTTACCACGCGTTTATCTAGTATGCCATACTGTTCATGCTTTATGGTCTCGGCAATTGTAAGATATATTACATTGTCGCAAGAATGGACATTGTGTTACTACACGTATTGTATAATTGTATAATGTATTGTTTGTTTGTTTGAATGATGTTTAACGCCATTTTCAGCAATTTTTCAGCTATATCATTGCGTCCAGTTTTTATTGGGAAGGAAGCCGGAGTACCCAGAGAAAACCCCCGACCTGCTGTAGGAAAACTGGCAATCCTTGTCAATTAAGATTGGAGTCGAGTACACCCTGCCCGCAGTGAGAATCGAACCCGCAATCTCAGTGTTGACCGACCACGTGATCAATAGTAGACGAACTACCTTAACCGCTCGGCCACCGAGACCCCTGTATAATTGAATAAATATTTATCGGGCGTTAATGAATACATGTAGTAAAAAATATCAATGGTTGCAACAAATCATTTCGATTTTAATATTACTTAGAACCAGTATTTTGAACTAAAGCTTTCAGTTTCATTTGTGTAACTTTCTATTATAAATAAAAATACTAATTGGGTAGAATTTGAAAATCCAAATGACAAAACGAGTGCAGCTTGCTATTGATATAATAAATGCTACTATAATTTATACGTATCTGACTAAATATTTATACATAAATTAAAATATTTAGCGTTTCATGAAAACACTATAATTATTTTATTCAGCAATGTATTTTCCATTCGTGCTCTTGTGTTTTTTGTGTGGTGGGAAAGGGTAGTTAAACCACTTACTTAGTATGATTTCTAATGTAATATAATTATACATTGAAAAGTAAACGTGAAATAAGCTGCATAAAAAGCTCCTTTGACTGTATCGATTCCAAAAAAGTAAATAGGATGTCTAACAAACAAAACAACGCAAAATCGTGTTAACGAGCAAAAATACATGGCAGATTTACGTCATCATGGTTAAGACATTACGAAGTTTTCGTCTTTTTATTTTATGACCCAAGTTAACATCTATTTTATAGTGTACAAGCAATATTTTCAAATAAATAATGAAAATACCACAGATACAACTCAAACAATTTTCGCATCAACCTTATGAAAAAATACCTGCAATAACTGATAAAGCCGATGATACCGTTCGACCAATAAATAAACAGATGGTTTTCTTTTGTAGATATGGAATCAGACTAAAGTTCAAAAGAGTTATCAAAGACAATCCTCCCGCTCCAGCTGAAGCCATTATAAGTTCTCTTGCGAACGGTCTCCATAAGTCTGAAAGCAAATGTATATGTCACCTTCAATTATCTGATAGTTATAGAACAGTGTACGGAAAAAACTTACAGCTAATTGATTAAGTCTCAGAAAAACGAGTTTGAAAAACGTTTTGTATTTGACTGTCCTTCAAATGCATTTTCCTAATTTTGTTTTAGAGACAAATAAAATTAAAATGCAATTATAATACTGTTAAGAAAAGAGATGCATCATACAACTTAATCCAGTATAACTTGAAAAACATATTTCATCCATGAGCAAATTAACTTTATAAAAAACTCCTTCCCGTTAGTATATGAACTTATGTTTTTATTTCATGAATAACCGTCATACTTGGTTTTTCGTTCTTTCCATATAGCTTTAGTCCAATCTTATTGTTTGTTTCATTGAAAAGAAGTGCATTTACACATTTTACAATTATAAAATGTGACTTTTTTATTATGTCACCTGCAACTCCTTCAACAATCATGCTTTATTATGCATCACATCAAGACGCTTGATACGCACACATGTCGTTTTCTGATTTAGTTTAACAACATATATCACCAGATTCTATGACAGGTATGATAAAACGATGCATATAAAGATGTAAACTCATCAATTAAATAAGGACCTACAATTCATAAGAATTCTTAGATGGAAACTTTCTTGAACCTGGAATAAATCCGAAACGGGCGAAACCGTGTATTAATTTATCATTACATTTATCAGTATAGTTACATGTTTTGAGAAAAAAATTTATAAGTAAAGATATTAGTAAAACACTCAGGTATTGGCTTTAATCACTTAAATTTCTGAATATTGTCTTGGGACTTAAACACATGTACTTAACTTTTTATGAAAAATGTTACTGCAATACATGTTAACTGTTAACAATTGTGAATTTATTTCGCAATATAGTTTTTGGATTTTTTAAATTTCCAATTGCTTTTGTCAAACAATTTCTGTGCAACTGTGAAACCCAAAATGTCAAAAACACACTACAGGAAGGTCTTTTAGTATCTTGTTCTATGAAATTGAATTAAGGTAGGCAGATACAGGCAGCACATAAAAATTCTAGAAATATTAAATCAACAGATTCTAATTCACACATTTTTTTCGCCAAGTCCTATCATAAAATCATTACCATTCTTTATAATCTGATACGCTTGGGCATGTTCGAAGTCATTGGTTCCATTCCAAATATCGTAACTAGTCCAAAGCGTTTGATACGCAAATATCTTGAAAAAGACTGTACCGCTTCCATAATTTGTTTCACTATCGTACACATTCCATTTCACGGTTTTTCCAAGAGATCCACCAGCTAAAGAAATACCCATTACTAGACAGCACACAGAAGCCACGAATAAAACTTTCTGTAAAGTAAGAATTTTCATGATTTCCTGATCTCTTATTCCTTGTTATTTAATATCTAGTTTAGTTCCAGTTCAATTTTTTTCAAAAGAATTCTTTCGTATTATGTATTAGAATATAAGACTACGCTGAACAATAAGCCAGCAAATTTTAAAATGCATTTAGTCCTGTTATAACAGTTGGGCTCAGCGATGTGCCGAATTGTTAGAAATGAGATAAATCTGTTTTTATATAAGGATCGGTTACCAATTTGATTAGACAATAATCTGTTATGTTTCTTTATCGATCGCTAAGATATCTACATACACATTAGTCATAGCATTTGACAATAGAGTGTTTATAGTAAGCCACATAAAACATCATTGTTCAGATTATGTTTCTAGATGTTTTGTTTGATATTATTATCCCTATCTTACATGCTATTAAATGTAAAAGCAATCTTTATATTCAAATATAAATATAAGATTAGTCAGATTGATATTTAAAAAATAAAATGTTAAATTCTTAGTAGGAAATCAGAACAATGTTTGCTTAAAGTTTCCTGTATGTTTAGCACAGCTTCATTGGATTTCGAGGTAATTTGACTGGTGTCTGTTAGTTTTGAAAGATATTTAAACAGTTAAATTTTTTTTCTAGCGGGGATATTTTAAACCAAAATCAGACTTATTTAGGGTGCCAAATGTTAACAAACTGTGCCCACTCCTGGCCGATTTGTTCTTTTATTCTTATTAATTTCGTTGGTGTCTTAATAAAAACATAAAGTATATTGATGATGTCCTTTCAATCAACAATCCTCAATTTGTTGAGTGGCTTGCGTTAATATATCCTTCAGAACTTTAAATTAAAGAAACCACATAAATTAAACAGCTTCATCTACATTATTTTTAGACTTGCACCTCGAAAATTACACAAATAGCACAATATTTTATTACAAAAGAGACGATTTTAATTTAAAATTTAAAAACTTTTCTCAATTATGCAATGATTTTACAGCTTCTGCAGCATTCGGTGTCTCAGTTAATCCGGTATGCAAGAGCTTTCAGTGAGTATTTTTATATTTTTGGAAAGGTCACCACTTTCTTCGTAATAGACTAAAAATCCATGTTCACAAAAAAAAAAGACTCAATTGCCGCGCCTTTATTAAGTTTTACTATGAACACAGATTTTTTTGTTGAAAAATATTATATCTCGCTTAAAATTATGATTGCAGATGATTTTACATGTTTGAATTCAGTACATAGTGATTGTGACACTAAAGTTTTGAAAGCGGGGGATTTGGCATACCATTTAACTTGGTTTAATCCACCAGTTCTGTTGAAATGTATGTATCAGGTCAGGACAATTGCAGTATAACTATAATTTTGTTTGTTGCTTCTCAAGTTTGCCGGTTTCGTGGACTTTTTATTTCATTTATTATTTACTGTACATGTAAATGTTGATTTTAAAAGCAAAACAGCGCATATTGGAAACCTTAAAAATATGTACTAATAAGGACCTTAGAGAAGAATTACGCTTTAAAATTGTCGGATATTGAAAAAAGGTAACATACAATTTACTGTAATAATGTGCATTGACGTTTTCTAACTAAATTAGAAAATATTACCAATTTATCTGCCGCAGGTTTAAGTGTTACCCGAGTATTCCGGCTTAACCCTGAATATAAAAACTAGACGCCATGATATATGCTGAAAGAATAATTTATGTGTTTTAGTAAATGTTTCGTACTTGTTATGTTTACACAACTATATGTTAAAGCATAACGATCAATCATTAAACGTCATAAACAGTGAATTAAAAACAAATAAAACATGTAATAGATCAATCTTAAAAATAGCAAAGAAAAACAACCGAACAACAAGAGCCAAAAGTAAAGGGACAGTTACAAATCCGGATATAAACAAATGCAACACAAAAACAGAAAGAGAGTAACCTGAACCCAATAAAAACCATGGGTGCACTCAGGAGCTCCGGACGAGTAAGCAGTGCCTGCCTCTCATTAGACACCCGTCGAGTTACTCATTGTCATGTCTAGGAAAAAGTCAAATCCAGGAATAGGAAACACTACCTATGACTACGCGAAAATGTCAGATCGTATTTGAGACACTGATTTCCCATAACGATCAATTAGGTCACGGTGATGACCATAAAACTTCTGTAGAGAGAGATATCATTAACTTAGGTACAACAAAACCCTATAATTAGCAGCCAACAGCAGGAATCGGTCTAGAAAATCGGAATACCGATCGCAGGATCTAGAATAACGTATAAGTTGTGAAATGTACACACCATATGCTGGACCTGCTGGAATGTTGCTCTCGATGAACGGGAAGTTAAAGTCATCACGTTTGTCGTAGAGTCTAGTTTGTAGTTTTCCTAAGTCTATTTCTAGAAGAAGTTCTTCTTATGATCAAAGCGCGACAAAATAAAACTTTGATACAATTCAAACAGATACATTGTTATTGAAGTTATGATAGCAAGTGATCGTGTACTTTTTGTGAAGTTTTTGCTTAGAGTGTATTTACGACATACAATATTCTCAAGTACAACCTAAATATGAATCCAAAAAATCTGTTCTAAATCAGCATGTCATCCCCATTAAACCAGTTTAAATAATAGATGTAAGTGTACCTTAAATTTTTTGCCGATACCATTCCACTCCTGTCCACTAATTGTAGAATTTATCTTTTGCCACTCATTTTCAAGCCTACTTTGATTAGTATGTATATGTTGACGCACGATTCTATAATTGGACCAATTTTTTGCATGAGTGAGAAGTCCTTAGCAAAATGGAATTCGATAAGCGCACTTTACTCTGTCGTTACTACAAATCGTTTAGCTAGTTTTCTACTTTTTGCCAAGCAAACGAGTCCACGATTAAATTGCATTCAGAAGAAAAGTAGTAGTTTAACGTACATTGCTGGTATCTTAATTTTTTTAAATAGATACTTTTGCCCCGTATGCCGAATATATAAGCTATGACGGGCATGAAACATTTTGAGACCAGAATAGTAGGAAAAAAAGACACAAAAATAGCGATACGCGCTATAACTATTCGTTGCAATATATTGTGACGAGCAACAAGTTTACATCAAAAATGATGTTGGTTTTATGTAAGTAAATATCCTAAATATACCGTAATTGTTCTGTTACAATAGAAATTATTTACCGGGCTGTCGTTTGGGATAACATAATGCTACAACATCTGTGAATTATTTTTTTAATCTTGCACAACTGAATAACATTTTAGTTTTTTTGCAGTAGTTAAGCGGATATGACAGATAGAATAAATAAAGATAACGGTGACCTGGTGATCTAATTAGTTACCCATCTACTATTCCAGCGAGTCAACACTGAGAGGTGTCCTCGACTACAACCGTACCCTGCAAAGATTGTCAGTTTCTCTCGGATTTTCTAAGGGAATTCTATATACAGGAATTTCGGCTAGTTGACACCTGCTTAAGCGTTACACAAAAAAATATCAGTGTTATTCTTTTTTAACCATAAAAACGGAGTGGTGACAAATAGCAAATGCAATAAAACCAGAGTAAATATAGGCGAAAACAGATAAAAATTAACACAATTCACAAATAGTTTAACAAATTATACAGTTCGGTAATAATCGGAACAAAACTACAAACAGAAATAAGGAACGTAGTCAAAGATTGTGTTAAAATCAAGTCAACACTTTCGTTTTCATACAAATCAAAAACCCCCAAAACACGGAGAGGAAGACGATCAATATAATAGCTTGAAAACAATTACAAGTAAATCCATAAATCTGGAATTATATTACGTCACAATTAGACATAAAGAAATGATGTAATGCAATGTAAATTAAAGCAAGGAACTAAAAAAAGTACCGCTAACAGAAATGAAACAAAATTATTTACACCAAAATGAGAACAAATGGTAGTAAATGTATAATATTATATAGAACAATCTGGCTACCTCATAATAATGACTGGACGCCATTATATAGCGGTAAAAGCAAATAAGCACACTTACAGATATTACGAGTAAGTACAATCACATTTCCACTGTCAATTCTCGTAATTTGTTGTCGTAATATTGTGGAACAAATAAATATTTAATTAACTTTATTTTGGTGTTGTTCTTACAGCAATCCAATTTAAAATAGAAATATCTCGTCATTCTTAGTTTAAAATTTTAATCATATTTCAGAATTTAAGAAATATGTGGCTATCATTTAAAACCAAAAATAATAACTTCAAATTTTAATAAAAAGTGTTATTATTCATTTATCAAATAATATATTGATCCCACTAAAGTACAGAAATATTCTTACAATTAAAATTATCACATGATGATGTAAGAACATATAAGTTGTCTCCGAAATTATAAGCTGTCATAACTCTGCGTTCATTGAAACCACGATGGGTGAAAGCATGAAAACAACAGTTCAAGTAGCTTAAGCAATTCTTCCAGTTATCTGCATAATTATATTTACGGTTTCTATAGTGACCATAACAATATCATTTAACCCCGATGTTAAGTGGAATGAATATATTGGAAACGCGCCCGATGGATTAAATGAACACTGTCGGATACTATTATAATACCCTCTGATCAAGTTTTTATGCATCGACACATGAACACAAATTCGAAGGTAGTTATATACAAATTCTAAGAGTTCTAAACCTCGGTATGTATTACGCTGGCGATTGTAAACAGGTTATAGATACCTTACCTTGGTATGTGTTACGTAGGAATACACAACAATTTGGGTGAACATATTAGTACCTCAATGTGTACTAGTACTACACAGGAAATAATAAACGAATTTTATGGAGACATGACTTCGGTATATATTACTCGAAGAATAGTAAACAAGTTAGGTCAACTTAACCTCGATATGTAAAACACGAGATTTATAAACGGGTTTTAGGGAGCAACATCAGTATGTGTAAAGCGGCCATTTACAAAACGTAACCTCGATAATTTATGTATTACGAAACGAATTATAATTACGTTTGGGGAAACCTAATCTTGGTATGTAATCAGAATTTTATTATAAACCTGGTTTAAGAGAAAACCATAAGATGTTTATTTTTTAAGAAGATTCAAAATTTTAATTATTAAGCATAGTTTATTTAATATTAAAAACTCTACATCGGCAATAAATTTACAGGTTATTGCAAATTTATGGTTTAAAAAAATACAACGTCTGTAAGCACATCTACATAGCTTTGCCTTGACACACTCTTTAAGCCTAATACTGGGTTGCGTTAAAAGATGTAAATCTTTGATTAAATGTTTGCATTACGATTATTCTGCAGTATTTCAGCATTATTCAGGACGATAACAAATTGACAAACAATTCCTTCCTTAGGCAATTTCTTTTCCCAAGGACGCGCTGGGCAGCTATGTGGGTTGATCACTGGTAAACCTCCCAGTTTTTACTCTATTTATTTTCGTAGTTTAGTATGAACGGAGAATTCACCTTTTTGTAAAACTCGAGCTAAATTATTAAATGTCTTGTTTTTCATGAGCAGGATGTACTGGAATATAACCTTAATTGACGATTATTACCTTTTTTCCTGCCAAAGGTCAGGATTTTCTACGGATATCCGGCTTCCTCCCATAATAATTAAAAGACAAGACGCCATGAAATAGCAAAAACAATTGTCGAAAGTTATGTACTTAGATTCAGAAAAATGGCAAAATTAAAAGCCATTTAGCTGTTATTTAATGTAGTGTCATATATTTGCAAACATTGTTTTCTTAATTTTCATGTAATACTGGTTGATCAGTGTGAAAGTATGACACATACGCAAACATTATTTTAGCCAAGTTGATTGATGGGCTGATGTTTAACGTCTATATTTAATGTTGAATGTAAATTTTGATTACAAAATAAAAAGTAGGTACATATCAGAATTTGAGTACCCCGGGTTTGAGTTGGTGTTCTCTTACAAGTTCTTAACGCAGTTTTATTTGTTTTTGTTTTGTTAGCACACATCTTACGTAATTTCATCAATGTACAAGGCGAAAAAAATGTTACTCTTTCCCCCTCCATGTGATGGAAAGCAACTTTAGTTTAATAAAGCAAGATTTTTGCCAGATTTTATTTTAAAAAGCTACTTCTATACTTTTACTTTAAGGCAAATGGAAGATTCACGTTCGGAATGATTTCTACACAGCAATAGGACTTGGATCTGTAGCAGTGGTTTCACTTTCCTCGTCATTAGCTGTTAAAGCAGTTACCAAGGAGAAATTTGTTTACAACATTTTGTATGATTGTTTCATATGGGAATGGAATTTCAGCAGGTAGGTCAAAACAATATTTAATTAAGATATAATATCTTGTTTTCACGACGATTGCATTTGTTTTACCTCTGTGTTAAGCTGACCTTAACTTCCGTATGAAAAGCCAATTTCAATTTCGCTTTTACATTTTTCAACCATCTTTTTGTATAATGGTTTATAATCCTCAACCCTCAGCAACAGCTGCATATATATGCAGTTCTTTATTTCTCCATCTGGTTTTAACTGATCCAAATGTTTAATTTAACAATGCAATTCAATATTTTCTTGGTTAACAAGCGTGGCAACTAAGAAGAATGGAAAAGATCATTCCAAAGTACAAATAATATTGCTTGATATTATTCACATTTCATGTTTTGTTTTTAAATCACAGAAAACAGCACTGCTATTCGTCACCACCATATGAATGTTCACAGGTACTTATGAGTTGCTTAATTTTACTGTATTGTATATTTTTAAAAGTAAATATTGTACTTGAAACCTTCATTGTGATGAAGGTTTTGTGTTGTTGTTGTTTTGATTTATTGCCTTATGTAGCTTCATCTCCGTCTTTTTCATACTTAAATTTAGATGCAATAAGATTACTGAAAAATCGCAAGTATGTTATTGTTTGAGATAGTAGTGATATAACGATTCATTATCTATATTACGTACTAAATACAGGATTTTGTATTCAATAGAGATTCTTCAGTTTCATCCATATAACCCCTGACTCACAAACCGGATCATCCCGGTATTGCAAAGCCTTATCATAAGGCTAAATGTATTGCATATCCTTATTGAAAAGCTAAACTTATATCGTATATTCCGTATCGTAGCCCTCTCTGAACGTCTCTAGTTTATTGCAAATTCCATATTGTTTCTTGCGTATTACACTCGACCAATATCATTCTTAGGCGCTGATATTGGTTGTTCTTGGTCACACATCATTCAATACGGATATTGCCGCAAATGGGCTATCTAGAAGCCATCCCATTACAAGCAACAAATAATTGCTCAGTAGACCAGGAAGAAATAAACATCAGCTGCCAACACCAAAACAAGACCAAGAAACTTTATCAATAACAAATTAAATACGAACAACCAAATCAGGTATTTCTGCTCTGGTAAGTACATTACAAACAGCGCAAAAAAGCAAACCTAGTATACGAGCAATTCTCATCAGTCTATTAAATAATGATTCAATACGATAAAAGTGCCACCCAAAAATTGAAAATATACAATCACAATTGCATGAATTGAAAAACAATACCTTACATATCTTATATGACCTGCAACATGGCTTTAGACATTTTGTAATTATCTTATATTAGTGTAAGTGTTTTGCGCTTCCCTCCCAACTTTGTGTATAATATTATACAGTTATTGTTAATCATTATAAATGTGATTATGTATATTGTAATTGACAGTTCTAAAATGCTTTGATTTATTCTATTTCATCATTTCTAATCGCGTTTTATGATAAAATGTGATTCCAATTAGCATATATTTTTCTCGGACTTTATCTTGTATCAGTGATAGTATTTTGAGCTAAACTTGTATCGTATATTCCTTATATGACCTGCAACATGGCTTTAGACATTTTGTAATTATCTTATATTAGTGTAAGTGTTTTGCTTCCCTCCCAACTTTGTGTATAATATTATACAGTTATTGTTAATCATTATAAATGTGATTATGTATATTGTAATTGACAGTTCTAAAATGCTTTGATTTATTCTATTTCATCATTTATAATTGCGTTTTATGATAAAATGTGATTCCAATTAGCATATATTTTTCTCGGACTTTATCTTGTATCAGTGATAGTATTTTGAGCTTCCCTTCCTACTTGGAGTATCTTCTCTTTAAAACCTAACGTTGTGTCGACGTTGGTGCATGTAGCTCAATCTGTGGTTAAGAACGTTGTAAATGTAATTGACTTAATTTATTTTTTAATCTTATTGCCGATTTATATTTTGCCTAAATTATTACGGAATTGTATCTTTATTTTAATATTTCGTGTAGTTTGTTATATTTGTTTATCGCTTCTTTCACCCAATGTAGTTCTGTTTTTATTTATTCTTAACTTGTAGTTTTTCGCCATTAAATCTCACAGTGAGAATAAAATATATTATTTTTTGTTGTAATACCTAGTGAAAATTAAAGCTTGCTGTACTGCCAGTATACAAAGACTAAAGCAGATTTAAGCGGATGCAGGACACCATCCGCCATTTTTTTTAAATTTCAAAATAGATGTCACATTTTTGGTAAATGTAATAATAATTTCTTTTATAATAAACTTTTAATTTCCACAAAATTTAAAATAATAATGACAGTTGTATACCTATATTATTACTTTAATTTATTAATGGTTGAAATAAAAAGTTTTCGCATAAAAGAGCTCAATATTGGCAAAAATAAAGAAATTGTGAACAAAAAATATCATCTATAGCACTCTTTGACCAGTTATTTACATGTACCAACTGACAAAAATTTTACTCACTAAAATGCATAATAATTGATAAACATTATATAAAAAATTCTGACAATTTCATTTTATGGTAATTTTTATTTTACTGCTTTTTTTTCTCTTCTATGTATAATTAAATCATTTAAAATTTCAGTGCTTTACCCCTCGAAATAAAAAACGAACTATGGGCGAAGTTAAAGAAAATTCGTTGACAAATAATTCCATTGAAAGTGTCCTGCATCCCGGACCACCACCTCCTATACAAAAATAATCACTTAGTCATCAAGGCAAAATACTTAACTGGATTTCAACTTTTACTGGCTAATTATAACAAAACAGTTGTGAAGGATATTTAATGCTATAATACAGTCCTAGCAACATCTGGAACACCCCAAGGCCTTACTAAAGGAAGGACCTATATTAATTAGTATTTTTCACACTGCAATCTACGCCTCTTGACGTTGACATCTTATTGCCTGTCAAAACCCAGAGAGACTACACTTAAGTTGCAAGGTGGTTAACATAAATGCAGCATCAAAACGGGAGAAAGACTGGTTAATGCTATTCTACCTAAAAACGTGCTCTGTTCTCTCACTTACAAGTAAATGACAACTTTTTAACTTTGGAATCTGCCACATTTGTCAAGTATTTAGGTATAATATTCCAATTGAATCTGAAATGGGACGAACATTTGCAAAACATTACCTCTAAGGCTATAGAACACTAGGGATTCAGCGAAAAACTTAAACCAAAATAAAACATATCCAGGCATACCAAGTCTCGTCCGCCCCAATTCTTGATTAGTATTGGACCTTACACATCCTAGTCTATCTAGAAGATAGCGGTGGTTCAAAAGCATAATTATAAATCAAAAACACTTACCAACTCTTCTTCTTGCCTTATACTGGGAGGAATCCCAGTTCTCAACCCACAGAGCAGCCTAGAGCGTCCCAGTTGGCGTATTGGGGAGACCATCTAGCTGGGGGTTGTCACGTCACAATACGACCGTAGTTGGTAAAATGTTTAGAGAGTGCCTCCCTCCTTTCGCGATAAATACCCTTTCTGTAAATTTCGAAAAAAAGAGTACGCTCATGATAGCCGCTACAAAATGCTAAATTATCCGCCCCTACCTAAGTTTCCACACTTTTCCAGTGGCAGTCTAAATTGTGTTCCCTGGGTCCCATCCCACCCCTTTTTTCATTTCATTAATTGCTTGTTAACTTGTTCTCTTCCCGGATATAGCCGAAATTCTGCTCGCTTTACGTAAAACACGCATCCAATCAATCAATCTTGCCTCATACTATTACTCAAAGGAACCTTCTACTGTCACAGTTGTAAACTCTCTCGCAGCCAACACCTTCAGAAAACAGAAAACTTACATTTATGCCGTTCTCCCCATCATAAACTAATGTTCTCGTATCTCTTGTACATAGTTTTAATAGTCACATGCACCATACTGTGAGGCTTCACAGTGCTCGACACACAGCGCATCCCCAGTCGCCAGATGTGTTATAGACTTTCGTAGGGGTTGTGAAGTTTTGAGAGTTGAAAAGACATCTTTTGTAGATGTCGTTAAAAGTTGGCTCGATGTTGAAAACTCTTAGTCATTAATTATAAACGTTTTTGTAATGTTTTTATTGCCTGAAAGTTTACACAATCATACGTGTTCATGGCTTAGTTAATTTTTTAACAGATGAACATTATGGATCTGTAACTTTTTAAACTATAAATGATGCATAGGTAGAATAGGTTCTTGTATTGTTATTACAGCATTTTTATAATCACTTTTTATTCTACATTACATCAAACCACTCTAAACATTGTTGAATGCCTCATGTTCATCTAGCCAATTGAATATTCTATCATGTAATAAACCTGTATGAATATTGTTTCAATTTCATTTACATATATGCGCTATGAATTCGCTTAATTTTTAAAAAGTTTTGTTGCTAGCACTAATATTTGGATTTACAGTAAATTATTGTCTTATTGCCGGTACAGAAATCATATACAAATCGATATTTAATAGATTGCGGGTTTGTCATTATCCAGCCCTTATCCTTGCAGAGATTCATATTATAATAAGCAAGATCTCGTCATTCTGAAATTAAATATTTATCTCTTTAAAAATTTACAAATTATGGGGTAGTTATTCAAAACCCATAATATTAACTTAAAATTTTAATAAAAAGTGTTATTATATGTTTATCTAGTATTATTTTTATCCAACTAAAGTATAGTACTGTAGTAGCTTGAATTAAAAATCACATGACAATATAAGAACATATAAATATCTTTGAAATTAAAAGCTATCATAACTCTTTGATCATTGCAAACCACGATGGGTGAATGCATAAAAACTGCAGTTCAAGTAGCTTTGGCAATTCTTCCAGTTACCTGCATAATTATATTTACGGTTTCTATAGTGACCATAACAATATCTTTAAACCCCGATGTTAAGTGGAATGAATATATTGGAAATGCGTCTGATGGATTTAATGAACATGTCGGATACTATTATAATACACTTTGGTCTAGCTTTGATGCATCGACACATGAACACAAATTTGAAGGAAGTTATATACAGATTCTAAGAGTTCTAAACCTCGGTATGTATTACGCTGGCGATTGTAAGCAGGTTATAGAAATACCATACCTTGGTATGTAGCAATATACAACAATTTGGGTGAACATATTAGTACCTCAATGTGTACTAGTACTACACAGGAAATAATACTCGGTATATATTACTCGCAGAATAGTAAACAAGTTAGATCAACTTAACCTCGATATGTAAAACACAGGATTTATAAACGGGTTTTAGGGAAGCAACATCAGTATGTATAAATCGGCCATTTACAAAACGTAACCTCGATAATTTATGTATTACGAAGCGAATTATAATTACGTTTAGGGAAACCTAATCCTGGTATGTAATAAGAATTTAATTATAAACCTGGTTTTAGAGAAAACCATAAGATGTTTATTCTTATATATTAAGAAGATTCAAAAGTTTAAGTATTAAGCATAGTTTATTTAATATTAAAAAAACTTTACATCGGCAATCAATACACAGGTAATTGCAGATTTATTGTTTATAAAACAAAACGTCTGTAAGCACATCTTTGACTTGACACACTCTTTAAACCTAACACTTGGATACGTTACAAGATGTACATCTTCGTTACTTAATAGATTAATTGTTTGGATATTTGAGCAGTATTTCAGCATTATTCAGGACGATAACAAGATAACAAACAATTCCTTTCCCTAGGACAGCAATTGCTATTCCTACTGACGAGCTGGGCAGCTATGTGGGTTTATTACTGGAAACCCTCTTAGTATTTACTCGTTTTATTTTCATAGTTTAGTACGAACGGAGAATTCCCTTTTGTAAAACTTGAGCTAAAGTATTAAATGTCTTGTTTTTCATGTGCTGGCCGTATGAAATTTACTGACGGCAGGATGTACTGGAATATAACCTTAATTGACAATAATTACCTTTTTTCCTGCCAAAGGTCGGGGTTTTCTACTGATATCCGGCTTCCTCCCATAATAATTAAAGGACGGGACGCCATGAAATAGCAAAAACAATTGTCGAAAGTTATGTACTTAGATCCAGAAATAAATGGCAAAATTAAAAGCCATTTAGCTGTTATTTAATGTAGTGTCACATATTTCCAAACTTGCATTATTCTTAATTTTACAGTAATACTGGTTGTTCCGTGTGAAAGTATGACAAATTTTAGACAAGTTGATTAATGGGATGATGTTTAACGTCTATGTCTTAATGTTGAACGTAAATTTTGATTGCAAAACAAAAAGAAGGTGCACATCAGAATTTGAATACCCCGGGTTTGAATAGGTATTCTTTTACAAGTTCTTAATGCAGTTTTATATTTTTTTTTTTTTTTTTTTTTTTTTTTTGTTTGTTTTTTTTTTTGTTAGCACACAACTTGCAACTGCATACGTAATTTCATTAATGTACAAGGCGAAAACATGTTATTCTTTTCTCCGCCTTGTGAAAGTAAGCAACTTTAATTGAAAAAAGATTGTTGATAGAGTTTATGTCGAAAAGCTAATTCTATACTTTTGGTTTAAGGTATATGGAAAATTCACGTTCGGAATGATTTCTACACAGCAATAGGACTCGGATCTGGAGCAGTGGTTTCACTTGCCCTGTCGTTGGCTGTTCATGCAGTTACCAATGAGAAATTCTTTACAACATTTTTTATGATTGTTTCCTGTGGGAATGGAATTTCTTCAGGTAGGTCAAAACAATATTTTATTAAGATATAATATCTTGTTTTCATGACGATTGCATTTGTTTTTACCTATGTGTTAAGCTGACCTTAACTGCCGTATGAAGAGCCAATTTCAATTTCGCTTTTACATATACACCCATCTTTTCGTATAATGGTTTATAATCCTCAACCCTCAGCAAACGCTGTATATATATGCAGTTCTTTATTTCTCCACAATGTTTTTATTGAGAAATAATATCTTCTTTCCATGACGATTGCATTTTGTTTTACCTCTGTGTTAAGCTAGCCTTACCTTCCGTAAGAAAAGCTAATTCCTAATTTCTCTTTTATATTTTCACCAATCTTTTCGTTTAAGGAGTTTAAAATCCTCAGCAACCGCGTCATATATCTGCAGTTTTTTATTTCTCCATCGGGTGTTAAATGCTCAAATCGTTAATTCAACAATAAATGCAATTCAATATTTTCTTGGTTAACAAGCGTGGAAACTTAGAAAACTGAGAAAAAATGTTCAAAAGTACAAGTAATATTTTATGACATTTTTTTTCATTTTTATGTTAATAAATTACTAAAAAGCAGAACAGCTACTCGTTCTCACAAATAGGCATCATTTTGAACTCTCTAGTACTTTAGATCGTTATAACAACAATAAGATTACTTGTCTCGAACAGCGCTAAGTGGGAAAAAATGTCTGAACATTTTTTAATCAGTGTGCTCATTTGAACCCGTAGACGTAATAATAACATTTAACACGCATGATTGACTATACCATATTCCTGCGCATTTTGTTGCTCCGGACGTGCAAGAAGTGTCCGCCCTTAATGAGAATCCGTACAGCAGCATAGTGTCATGTCTAGAAGAAATAATCAGGAATAGGAAAGACTAAAACGCTTCTTTTTATTTGTTTATTTAAGGAATGTGTATGATTCTTTTGATATTCTGTTTTATTTTTAATTTTGTAAGTTGTATTTTGTACTGCGGTAATGGTGCTCGACTATAATTTTTTACAAATCCCTTTACAACTAGATGTCATTTAACTCATACATTGCAGGTACTATATTGTTTTAGCTAGTATTTATGTAACGATTTATTAAATATATTTAGTGCTAAATAATGGATGTTTCAATACTCTAAAGGTTCTTTACTTTCGTCCATATCGACCATGGTCTAGTCTGTATTGCATCGTGTAGCTAAACTAGTATTCCGTACACTGGTTTGAATAGCTCCCCGTATCATAGCCCTCTAGGAATGTCTTTAGATTATTAAAGTTCACATATGATCAAAGTTACAATACTTTGCACAATCCATATTGAAGGTCCTCAAGGCTGATATTGGTTGCTGGTGGTCATACATCATTTGATCGTGATGTTGTCATGTATTTTTCTATATATTCTATTCAAAGTATAAAGATAAAGATTAAGCACATTTGTTGAAACAAGGTTACTCAAAATAAAAATTGTTTAATTCAATTAATTTATTTACAGGCTATTTTACTATTACTGCAATTAATAAATTCAAGATGGGCTTTCCAACAGACATCTCATTACAAGCAACGAATTATTACTCACAGGATAAGGACGAAATGAAACTCGGATATCATTTAGCTAGCTACAGTGTTATTATAGTTCTGGTATCAAGTGGGCTTTTAATTATCAATATTGGATTGTATATTGGATTTGGAGAAGGAAAATGGATTTGCCAGAAAATGAGAAAGGCTACAAAACAATCAGTAAAGGACTCGGATATATCGGACATATCTTCCGGTAAAATTGTTTCGAGAAGGAAACGACAAATTCGACCGAAAATACATACCATTGTTCAAACAAAACTTCCACGTAAACCTAAGAAGGTGTGGTCGCCAGTTTTTTAAATGTTCAGTTCTATATTAAATTTAGCGACGATAAAAGATAATGATACACTAACAAGTGGTAACCTGTGTTAAATGCGTGTATTATCTTTTTGATATTTATGTTGACTCCCTGGTAATTATCAGTCAAAAGTAGGAAACAATTACTTTGTAAATGTGATACAAGTAATGTATTGGAAATTGTTAGTTAAACTTACAAAGAAAACAATTAGACATTATTTTTTCTTTCTTTTTTCTACGCGAGTTTAAAAAGTACAAAAATAGATAAAACTAGCACTCAAATCTGGCTTTAAGAGCAAAGGCTTAAAACAGTCTGAGGGAACCGGCGCCTCTGGTTCTTTCAAAATTGGAGAAGTTGATCAACCAATAAAAAAAAGACCAAATAGATAAGAAGGCAGTTAAACCAAAAGCAGCTAAACCTAAGAAAGCAAAATCTTTTTTATTTTGCTTCCCTTCATTTTTAAAAATAACTAGAAAGACCGATATTTTGAGCACTTGGTATTGATTCCGGTGGTTACTTTTATGATAGCAATATAAGGAACACAACTGTAGATTAATGTGACAGGATTTTTACCAGACATGTCTGGTAGGTCATACGAATTTTGTTTTTACTGTGATCAGGACTAATATGACATTAGAAAAAAGAACTAAAGTTACGCTTTCACTCATAATAAATTTACCTCGTAATAAATGCCTTCTAATGAATAGGTGCCAGTTGGGTAGGCGTACGTTTGTTTTGTACCCCTCGCGGTTTCCCTTTCCCGGAAATAAATTTGTAAATGTAAAGGAGGACCGTATCCGGTACAAATTTGCGGACGTAATTAATCGTTAATTGCTAAATATGTAAAGCAATAATCGATAAAAAAATTAAATATTTTGGATATGCAACATTAACTGCACTTAACCTAATATGGGTTAATACTGCGCTATTTCTCTGTGTTTTGTGATGCGCGCTTAAAAAAGGGGATCTATAATTTTAGTAGTATAGATGCTGTTATTTAGAGAGTAATAGGTAACGGTAATACTTAACCAATTTTACTGAAGCTGCAGGAAGGGAACATATCAGCAGTTTGTTGAACTATTATATATTTCACGTCTTGTACGAAAATGGGAGTGTTCTTAATGCTCAACCAACAAAGGTTCCCAGTGCACACCCAGGTGGCGGATAGGACCCACCCCTACATTGCGTTAGGGTCGTCATGTTACAATACAGAAAGCCTGACCACAGACCATAATAGGTAACCTCCTCGCACGATATGGACCACTTCTGTAGATTTCGGAAAAAAGATTGAGCCCATTGTACGCAGTACCCACCCCTATCCATTACTAAAGTGGCAGTTAAGAGTTCGTTCCCAATGTCGCACCCATTTTGCCGTTGATTTAGTATTACGTCCTAATTAAAGATGAAATATTTGTCGCTTGACTTCATTCCACTGATGGAGTTTCGGTGGCAGGTGGTTATGGAAGTTAGTCATCGACTATTGATCACGTGGTTTGTCAGCACTGAAACACAAATAGCAAGGAAAACGACGGAACAGCAAAAGTCAAGAGACAATTACAAATCTGAAAATAGACAGAAGAGATACCTAGAACACAAAAACTTAAAGTTAGTAATCCGAACCCAATAAAAACCATGTGTGAACTCATGTGCTCCGGAGGAGTAAGCAGTGCCTGCTTCCAATTAGACACCCTCGAGTTACTCATTGCCATGTCTAGAAAAACGTCAAATGTAGGAATAACAACGACTACCTATGACTTAGCGAAAATAGCCGATCGTATTGATAGATGGATTTCCCGAAACATTTAATAAAGTCAAAACAAGCATAGAACTTCTGAAGGGATAACGTGAACTAGGTAAAACAAAACTTTGTATGAGTAGCTTAAAAGTCTTAATTGGCAAGAATGGACAGTTGTATTCAGGTTCTGATGGAATATTTAAATGGGGGTATATGCCATATTTTATTGGTGGCAAAAGATGGAATGTTACTCAAACTTCGACAGAAAAGGGCAAAACTTGTAATTAAAGATAAAAGTCGAATAAAACATGTGCGAAGTCATGCTCGAACTGACAACTCTCATAACATACCCGTGATCTTATTTCATTTCAGTTAAATGAAGTACAGAGGGAACTAAAAGATGTTTACAAAAAGCTTGCCTAAAGACACACAGGTGATCAATATAAGGTCTAATGTATATACCACTAGATATATCTAAAACAGGAAGAGAAATTTTCTGGCGCATTTAAAATTTAATATTATCATTTATTACCAACAAATGATTACATTGCTAAATATTAAAAAAAAATATGCTCCACCGTATTCCATCTTTCAATATTAATAACATGTTATATTACAACTCAGAAATATAAAGCTTATAAAAGAGTGCCAGGAAAACAATCAATTTTTCAATTCGCATGTTTCATGACCTCCACATTGTATAAACCAATTTTCATTCGCATCCTAGACGTAGACGTTTAGCTGAATGCTATGCCACATATTCTTGTAGCCGTTCATCTATTTTCTATTTTTGGAACATGATTGATAAAACATTTTTGACATAGCGATGAACAATAGCCATATTTAATCTTCTGACCTTTCTAGACATTCCTTTTAAGATTATTATTACGGACAAACTTTATAGCTTTAAAGTGAATAATCATGGTTATCTACTCAAACTGTCAAGATTAAAGTAATTAATAAACGGTATCATAAATTTGAATATCACATGACGTGGAATCAAATATAAATGGTCTGGTCTTAGCTGAATTTTTGAATATATAAAAATATATACATTATGGTTAAAGCGGTTGTAAACATAATTTTGGCTATTTTGCCTGTTGTTTGTGTTGTCTTGATAGCACTATCGCTTGGAGCCGTAATAATATCAATGAATCCAGATGTCAAATGGAACGAATATAACGAAGAAGTGTTCCCTAACTCTGGTGTATATGGATATTATTTTAATACTTTATGGTCAAGTCTTGATGGATTTTCTTATGCTACCAGCCATGGGAAGTATTTGCAGTTGTTAAACTTGCAAATAGTTGGTCAAGAGACAATACATTTTGGTTAGTAATTTTTAGAAATATCTAGACATGTCAAAGAAATGGAAATGCCTTTTATATATAAATAGTTGCCGATGTTAAACGGAAAGCATTACCGCGAAATGTAGTGAGTAACGTATTGAGAGAGTATTGCGCAGACTAGACTTTATCAATCTAAACAGTTTAAACGTATAGTTAGCTTATACGTTGGGCTAAATTCGCTGTCCCTCATAAACACTTCATATTTTTTTTGTGGAATTCAAAACTAATTACCATTCCCGGTACAATTAAACCATATAATTTAGTTTTTTGTTAACTTGTTTGCGACCCGAATATACTTTAGGCTGGACGTAAAGCAGCATTCGATAGATCACATCGTTGTTATAAAGGTTTTCCTGTTTTGTATCCAAATCTTCATAAAAATATTCGCATTGGCATATAATTAGTTTTGCCAGAAAATAAAGTCATTACCATATATGATAAACAATAAAAAAATATAATTATTCTGAACTGACAAGTGACATTCGTAAACTGCTGAACAAGATATAATAAGTTGTATAAGCACAAAAAAAAAAATTAAAAAAACGTGAAAAGAAAACTTTACCATGATATAATAAGTAAAAAGAATTAACATGTAACCAAAATGAAGATTTGGTGCAAGATTGTTAGGACAAGAGTCCACTGACACTGTTTATTATTACACGAAACAACATCTTTGTTATTACATGTGCCAGCTATTTTGGATTTGTTATTAGAATGTGTTCACTTTGTAATTTTGTAATACTTATCTTTGTTGTCTAACTCAATATGAAAAATGTAGTATATTTTTTATAATTAAAGAATGGTAAAATATATTAAATGCTGTACAAAAGAAACAGAAGCATCTTATAATTTAATTTGCAAAATTGTAATACGGCAGAGTTGCCTTTTTACGAAAAGAATAATATCCACTAAATTACGCTCGACCTTCAGACTATTAACAGAAAAAATAAATATATTGATATTTTAACTCGCCATTGGTCAGAGGAGCTAACTACTGCCATCACTTTGCGTCCGCCATCGTCGTCGTCAGTAACTTTTCTAAAAGTTTGTTTCCTCCACAACCACTAAAGGGATTGCTTTAAAACATCGCACACATTATTAGTAAAATGTCCTCTATCAAGTATGCACAAGGAGGTTAAAATACTGTCGTTGGCACATATTTAAAAAAAACTGTATCAGATAAACCAAAGAGACTCTCTCCTTCAGCATCAAGGGCTCTATTGAGACGAAGTTGTGAGATATTGCCCCTTAAAAGTCAAGATTGATGATTTTTGTTTCCATTTTTTTAACCAAAATCTTAAAAATTATTAGACTATGAGAGTTACAAATATTAATTTAGGGTCAAGATTGTCTAATCAACTGTTTAGGAGTTTTTCCCCTTGAACTATTTTTGAAATCAATTCTAATTTATATTTTAAAATCTTCTCTAAAACGACTGAAAGAGCTGCTTTGAATTACCGCACAATTCATATTTATAATGTTCCCGACAAAAATTGCCCAAATCATGATAGCTGACCAACCAACATGGCTGCTTTGGCTCAAAATGGAACATAGACCAAGGTATAGCGTTTGTCTTATTGTTAAAAAGTATAACATAAACACAAAATCTAAAGTGAACAAGTCTACAAGGCTCTCTAATGAGTTGTCGTTGTGTGACAATGGCTTATACATGTAGGAGTTATTGGTCTCAAATCGTCAAAATCGTAACAATTTTCGGGTTTTGCCATTTTTCCTCAATATCTGGAACAACGTAAGATCTCTTCCATACAAAATTATTCAGCTCATCAAGATCTGCAAAATGATTTTCGGTACATATATGTTGGCCAACTCCTTATAGCGTTATGCCCTTAAAAAGTCAAAAATTATTTTTGCAGAATTGTGGGACATTTCCTTATAGGAAAGAAACGCCAAATAAAAGAGAATATAGTTGTTCAATTGGTTTCAGGTTCAGGTGAGCAATTCCGGATCCAGGAGCCTCTAGTTTTTAACTTAATGACATAATTTTGACACAATTACGCATTGAAGCCATAATTATAAATATTATATTGTAATATTTGCAAGTTTTTAATGGGTATTACATTTAACTGTAATTTGACTGTTTCAGTTTTTTTCCAAACCTCTTACCAAAAAATATTCCGTTCCCTTAGAAATTCACAGATTAAGCCTTCTATTGATATGTTATATTTTATTAAAACGACAGTATGCGTCTGCGTAGATTAAAAAGAAATCGAACCTTTGATTGTTTCTACTTTTGTGTCTATGTTTTGGTCGCGTTGATCAACGCTACACATGTTAGGAGTTGTTTGTTTGTTTGTTTGAATGTTGATTAACTCACCTTTAGCAATTTTTGTAAGATACATTATAACGTTGCAGTTTTTTATTAAGGGCGGAAGCCGAAGTGCCCCTACTAAAAATCATTACCTTTGGTAAAAAAAAGGAATCCTTGTTAATTAAGATTAGAGTCGAGCACACCCAGACCGGAGTTAGTTTTGAAACCCGATCTCAGTGTTGACATGTAAGTGGACAATAACAACTACCTAAACCACTCGGCTACTGAGTTTATTTATTTATTTATTTAACCGTAAATACAGTGAGATTGATGGCAAGTAACACGGACGTTGCAAACTGCTTGATTACAAAAGACTGTGATTCTAGTAAAAGTTCCCATAACTTACATAAATTCATTACAGGAAAAAATAAAATCAATAGTTAAAATTAAGAATTTTTTGCAGAGAACCTTCAGAAAAAGAATGAATATGCATACTTAAACACTTGTTGAAAACATCCAATTTTATTATCTTTAAAAATAACTAGTTTTAATCATGTTAACCTGAATGCCAGATGTAGGTAACTTTTTGCTACATTATATTTTATACAGTCTTGTTGTTATTTAAAAATGAAACGATCAGATACACAACTAAAGATAAGTCACTAGAGATATGACAACAAGATATTTTGATTTTCAGTCTTCCAATTCAAGGTGTAACGCTGTTAAATGACATATGCTATGAAGCGTTATATCCGTATAAACAATTTTGTTTTTGTTTTTTATGCATAATAGTTGTATTACATTGTTAAAAAAACTACTTGCATGCCAACTGTTCAAAGGTTTCATACAAAAACACCTAATTTAGTTCTTGACTGGAATACAAAACTGCTACTTAGTACAAATTAGTGAAAAGACTTAATGTATCCTAGTTATGTCACAGTGTAATAACATTGTTTTAGCTGTAAAAGCTATAACACAAAGTGTTGGTTATTTTAAAGCGTAATTTAAAGTCACACGATACAGCTAAAAACGCACACACTAGCAGCAATATGCACAAAGCATTTCCTTGTCATTGACATTATTTTTAATTTGTTGCATTCATCATTTTCATTATTTCAGAAACATGGAAAATTCCTATAAGAAATGGATTGTATAACGCTATTGGATTAATATCTGGAGCATTGTTTTTCTTAATCTTAGCCATGGCTGTTCATTCGGTCTCGAAACAGAAGCTTTTTGCTGTTATATTAATGATATTTGGATGCGGAACAGGAATGGCTGGTGGTAAGTTCGTATACGCTCTAACACGAAATAAAGAATGTTTCATCTTATTTTAATGAGGCCAAAAGCTGTCAAACGTCAATGTATATCACGTACTGTGGGAGGAAGACATGGTAATGTTACAAATACAATGTCACCTTGCATGGATGTATTATATCATAAATCTTAAATAAATGAACATGAGTTAATATCGCATTCCTCGCATTTAAAATACATTAAATAATTTTCGTACTTTTATATGCTTAATGTTAATTATTTATAATATAATGTACATGACAAACAACACAGAAATCCTCTTTTGCAAAACTTTTTTAGTGTAATATACAAAAAATGAACCTGAACAGAGATGAAGCAAAATCATAAATAATTACATCTTATTTTTGTATTTTAATTTTTGTATTTGACTGTACAGTTATTGTGGCCTTCAAAATTAAAGTGGCACCAATATATGTACACAAACAAGAAGCATTCACTAAATTTGATACGTTTATCAAATATTTGTCAATTTGCGCCTTTTTGTTTTGTCGAATTATCTGTTCATTTAAAATGTTTCAACATTACTGATTTAAATCATATTTTGAGAAACCAATCATATTTTAAATTCGTTTAAGAATAAATAACTTTCAAAATATTTACCTTATTTATTGGCACTGCAGTATCTGTAATTTATTCTATCCATACAATAGTTATTAGTAATAATTAGTAATAATTAATGGCTCGTTGTATGTCCAAAGTCTGCAATAATGGCAGATGATTGCTGTAATGGTCTGAGGAGACCCCAGTGGTCATAACAGCCTTCTTGGGCAATTATTATAGAACATTCACACTAGGTAAAAGGTCGTTTTCCGTCAAGAGATGTGAGCCACTGACATGAATAATGTCAAATCCTGAATTCTAGCCGCTTCACGGAATTCAAAAATGTTATAATTATTTTAAACAAATCAATATTAAAATAAATAATATTACATTTTAAGTTTATTCCTGTAAACCATTCAACTTCGGTTTTCTAGAAAACTTGTGGGCCATTGTGTTTTTTTTTAATTTTTATACTTGCCATGTTGTTTGTTAATTTCCTTTAACAAAGCCCATAATTTCCATAATAACTCAGGGACCATTTAAATGCATATTAACCATAATTATATACTATTTACGTTTTTTGAAACGAGATAGATTTTCTCGTCCTTATCTTACGAGCTTCATAAAACGAAAATAATCTTTTATCGCTGTTAATTTTCACATTGCGACGTCATGTTATATACTCAACGACGTCTTGACAGCGAGGTGAAATGGGTCCATCTCACGCTAGTAGAGTGAGATGGTACAAAACCGCACAAAAAGATTAAGAAAAATACTGCAAAATAGCCGTAATAACACTTTGTAGGTTAATAATTTATAATAGTGAAAACCAAGTAATCGTAAACTAATTTAATGTTGTAGCATACTTCATAATAAAAAGTACGGGTGACTATAAGGATGGAATAATTACTGCTTTATTACCAAGTGCTATTCTACCACCTGACCAGAATGGATATTATATACCAGACAAGGAGCAAATGAAGATGGGCTTCAACCTAGCCAAATACAGTGCCATTATAACGTTTGTCGGTTGTGGTCTAATACTTGGGAATGTTGGTTTATACATCCCATTTGGTGACGGCAAATGGATATGGCAAACAACAACTGCTGTTACTCCGAAGAATGAAAAAAACGCTCAACTGTCAGACGAAAGTAAAAATAATAACATACTAATAACAGAAGAAAAAAAGATGAAAAATGATAAAATTATCACAGTAGAAGAGTTGAATGTGTAAGTCGTCTAACGATCAACCGGTGTCGAAGAATCTTAAACAACTTGTATTAGGGTAAAATCATGTTTAGGTGATAGATGTGGGTATTATTTTTAACATTTAAAACATGTTTTGGTCTGCTAAAACTAACGTCTAAAGTTTTATCATTTCGCTCCATATCTTTTAGCTAATTAGTCAACGTTGAATTATTGCAACACTAGAAACATTATTTCTGCTCTCTTTAAAAATATGATATTGCAAAAACGAATAAACCTTATAATTAAAACAGTTAATTCTATCGGTTAAAGAGGTATGACTTTTCACACATAAGTTACAGTTTGGTTGTATCTATATGATATGTTTAATCTTCTCTTACTGTGTATTTGTAGTTTATGAGAAATAAAGGTTATTAATGTATTCAGAGCAACATTTATAAGGTTACACAAAATCAATCAAAATTGTACGATACACGTATGTACAGAAGGTATTAATTTTATGTATACATTATTGTTATGCAAGAACAATTTATGAATATTTATATCTTTCACATATGCTCCATATTTGGCCCAGTATTAATTGTCTTAAAACAATTTTATTCGAGTTTTAATCATAATTTAGCTTTTGATTGCTGATAATTGTTTGTTATAAAACAATCATAGATTGGTTAGTTATATATTATCATAATTGGAGCTCTTTATAAGTGATCATATTCATGTTCATTATGTGTAATCATTCCTACGATTAACCTCTACTAAATGGATTCACATAGGTGACCATTATAACATTTTATAGAATACTAAATTTACCTAAGTTCACTATGAGTGACAACCTTATTTTCTTAAAATACCTTGTCTTTTCTAAAAGAAAAGTCTGACCGGCACAACAAGATTAAAGTCTAATAAGAATGTTTTGTCAAGTTTACAAAATGACGTCACAAATAGAGGTAGTTTCAGTTGTCAGATGGATGCAAACATGTTCCAGTTAAGTTTCGTACAAAATCTGATACTTGCTTGTAATTAAAAAAATTGATTCATTTTACTTCTAAAATATTTGTGCATCATATAAACTTATATTTAAACAGGTTCATACAGAATAACAATTTTTATGCAAAGTGAAAGTAGAACTACTTTGGTTCTTTTCAGCACTACTTTTGACTACGGCATCACCTGATTGGCTATTTACTAGAGGTTAACCTAAAGTGAATTATATGCGAGCATTGTTTTATTATTTGCAATCACGGGGTTGATATTTCTGATAGTGGATATTAAATCATCGGCAACATTCGGGAATAATAGCAATTAATATACTGGTATTTTCATTATCTAATCTTGGAGACCTTCGATTTAAACATGTTGTTTGATTACCGAATAATGTATAACTTTTAGAACTCAGTATTTATTAGAGTTGAAGGAAGTGAAAGTTATAACAAAATACTGAACACAGATGAAATCGCAAAACGGCAATACATAAATCAAGTCCGAGAAACCGGCAAACAACAGAATCAACACCCAAAAATACAACAACTACAGCAATGGTCCTGACTTGGTACAGGCATTACAAACGAAATAGTGGATTAAACCAGGTTTTATGGCATGCCAAACGTCTCACTTCCATTATTGTATAATGAGAGTTAGTTATTATATTAAAATAGATAGGTATCATATACCAATAGTGACTAATAGGTGTATCCAACAATCATCGTAGCACCTTCCCTGTACATTCAAAAATTGGGTAAAACTATCTGCACCCATAGTTTCAAACGAGATATTTGTCTAAAAGGAAATTGTATAGTGTTTGTTTGAGGGCATATATGTGATCACAGCTGCACTTTTAGTGTGTTTTTAATATAATTCTGTGTCAATTATTTTTTTTAATCACGCAAAAATCAGAAACAATATTCGTTTGCTTATTGTATAGAGGATAGTTATTGAGTTTATCGTGTAATAATAAAACAAAATCTTGAATTATCACTTATTATTTAGTTTATCATATTGTCAATTCTGTTTCCATGTATCATGTGAAAGGTAACAGCCGATACTGAAAGTAAAACAAATAAAGATCTATTGATCATTTTTGTAAAAGGTTGCTTAACTTATTTCATTATTAAAAAACAAAAAACAAGAAATATATAGATAATTGTAACGGGACAGACAACTTTTGTCACTTATCAGACAACGTACCACATATGTTGACCCGGTTGAGGTATCAACGTCTCAACCCATAGTCTTGACACAACTTTTACGCTCTTTTGCCCTTAAAAATCATGTGTCGTAAGATAATGGTTCAGCAATAAAAATGTTTAAAAAATTTCGTTTTGTTTATTTACGATGTCTATTTAAATATTTACATTCAACTAAAATATACCTGTTTCCAAGTTATTGCAAAAAAGCGATTCACATAAAACAACAAACATGTTTACACACAAATATTCACTAAAGACTACTTTCAGACTTGATCAATCATTTTGTTATTTTTTTATTTTGCAGCTACATACTCTATACATGAACAAATCAGCATATATATTTTTACAAATTCGTGAGAAAAACACTTTTGGGAGGGCAAGACACTAAAATCTCTGAAACCAGCGTATAAAATATTTATACCTTGGTGTCTGATAATTTCTGGCCTTGCCCCCCCCCTTTTTCCATGCAAGTGTTAGATCTTGAATGTGCTTTGTTACTTCTAACCAGCGCTTACTTTTTACAAAACTCGTTGTTAGCATACACAAAGCTTGACGTCATCAGAACAAGTTAAGATCCACTACTTAGTTTGCATTTGAACAACTTATTGAGAGTAAATCCCACATCTGCTACATGTTTGACTTGTCTGTAACGACACCTTTAGCAATTATATCACTGTCCAGTTTTTATTTGGGGAAGAAATCTGGAGTGATACACCAGAACTGTTCAGTCGTTTAAATCATGAAAACTGTATCCAGTTAACTTATATAAAACGTCCTTTGAAAGAACAAACAGGATTATTAAATTTCCTTCTTCGACAACTGCATCTGTTTTTCTTCTGTTCATGGTCATTATTGAGTTAATGAACAGAACTCTTTGTTCGCTCATACTATCGATTCATGCTGAATGTTTTCCACATGAACATGGGTAGATTTGGGTAGTTTGCATTTAAATATCTTGGCAACTATTCTGATTGGTTAATGAGTGGCAATGAAAATTGCAGACAGTGTTAGATATTTCACTCCAATAAGTGTTGAATGATAATTGGACGACTGAAAACTATAACGAAGTGCATTTAGAGTTTAACCAAATTCTATCTCTCTTCTATCTATCTCTATTACTCAGGTACATGTACAACACTGGGAGGGGTCTTATTGTTGCTTAGCGATTTCGCAGCTGGCAATAAGGAAAGCACTCTCGTTGGGCAGTATGCAGGTAATAATATGGAATCGTGACCATGGATAATATGAAAGAGTGACCATGGATTGTAAGGGTTAATGAGTTTGTGGAATGCCACGCTACCTGAATCAGTTAGCCCTTTTGTAGATTTACAACAGAGTCGTCTCATTAAAGACTACACATTGCTTCAAACTTTTTTGGCGGATGTCCAAATTTTTTCTCCGATGTACCACTCCTTTTTTGTTTATTTATTGTTTGTTAACTTGTTATAATATATATATATTGTTCAATGTTCGTTATGCGTGTTCGAAACAATCCAGATAATTTAAAATATATATGTTTCATTTAACATTTTCTGACGGAATATTCGGAATATTTGTGACAATGATTCCCACAGAATGCGTTAACAATAAATCCTGATACAACACAATTTCTTAAAAATACACACTTTAACTGTTGTGATTTGCTTGAATAGAACTATTTAAAAATAACCAGAATTACGAATAACATCATGAAGGGACAGTAGCCATCACTTACATTATGATTTACATTTGATCTGATGACATTGAATCGATTTAACATATTAATTATAAAATGGTATCTGTGCAACTAATTATACTATTTACGTATTTTTTTTTATGTTACGGAGAGCAGCTTTTCTTGACACTTAAACTGCCAAAATTATAAGTAATAAATTATGTCGTAACATTTATTAGAAACACGTTTTAAAAGATTTGGCGAATGTACTTTTTTGTTGCAAGAGCCTTGAACATGTTGAAGTATTAATTTTTTTTAAATACGATAAGGTTTATTGTACCAAAGAATTGTTATTGCATTGGCTTTCATTGGTAAGGACGATCTCTATTGTACAGATTATTATTTTATATATGTTTTATCTTATAGCATCTTCAAGAATTACATATTTAGTCATATTCTAATTCCTTAAATTAAGTAAAACAATTAGTATTATTCTAAGTTATAATGAAATAGGAAGAGCATTTACAAGACCAGTTAAACAATGACAGATTATGATCAAATCACGAATCATCTTTTTATTTGTTCAAGTATTTGAATAAGCTGTCGTATGAATTGTCAGCAGATCTCTGAGAAATAAATTTTATGGAGCTTTTAAAAAATTATGCCTCGTAAGCAAAATATTTTCAATTTTGCGTGTCTGCGGGACAAAGAATGTCTACAGCTTGTGTGTTGAATCCAGTTTACAATTATAATTCTAATACAAAGCGTTTTGAGTCCACGCCAGATGTAAAACAGGTATATATTCCTAATCAATATCATAAACGATCAACATCTTTATGGCGATGTCATTGTAAGGTTCTTTTTACTATACATATTTTAATGACGTCACAATTACATTTGTCTCCTACATGGTCGAAAAATCAAGCAACTCAAAGGTTACCCTGTTAAAAAAGATTATATATATGTCCTATTTGGGCTTGAATATATGATGATTTTACCACGGGTTTGCACTTTATGTGCACATTTTACCCTTTGCTAACGCTCGGGGTAAATATTGGGCATCAGGTGCCAACCGGTGGTAAAATGAGTATATATTCGTGCCACAATGAATTATTTCGTAATTATAGCACTTTTGTGAATGACATTACGGCGCAATAGCGATATGTGTATGGATTGTTATGAAACCAATCATTTTTAAAATAAGCAAATTATCATTATCAGCATAAACATTTTAATAATTGTTAATTTGCTTGATAAGGTATTAATAAACTGCAATACAATTAGATGATTTTTCTCAAATTAAATATGCTGCAATTACAGAAATTGAAAAAGCCGTCGCAATACTCATGGTTATCATTACGAAAGTAAATCAAAAAATGTCCCGTCATTGTAATATATTTGTGCAAAGAATTTCCGTGATTAATAAATGAAGAAGATTTTCTTTAGCATAAACTGCAGTGAAAATAATAACACTGCTTTAAATATGTAATTATAATAAATAGTTTACTAAAGGAGAAATCTGTATCGTTTTGTGTGTTTAGAACTAGAAAATAGATAAAGCGGTGTAACTCCTAAATTTAAATTCGACTTTATAACGCATCATGTCACTGAAATAAAAATATATATATTTGCATGTACATTTTTATACAGACAAACATAAAAGTGCGCGTTTTGTCATAGTTTTAATACATAAGAATAATTGAACATATTTATTGAAAGCAATTAGAATAGTGTTATTATGTACTATAAAAATTTTCTTTTATAAAAAGAAAGGCAATGCACTATTCAATTTTCGTGTATTTCTTGAAAGGTAGAGGATAGTTCGAATCATAATATTGAATATTGAACTTGAACATTTGCAGTGGTCAATGTGGCGCTTATAATTTCAACATATTAAAAGAAGTGATGTAATTATAGCCCACAGTTTAAAAGAATACATTTGGAATTAGAATATCTAGAAGGCTCAGTTTTTGAGGCATTTACTTTTGAACAAACAAAGTCATCAAATTAATTCTGATATTTAACAGGTGCATGCACTGTTCAATACTCTTTGTTTGAAAATGTTGTCTCTATTATTCTGAACTAAGGTAAACTTAGGTTTGCACAGATTTAGCTGCAACATTTAATTATGTCTGTAACCGTTTGAATGTAACAATAAGTAATAGGTTTGGTATTTATGTCTTTCAAGCGATTCCGATGATATAGTTATGAAAATATCATTAAAAAATCTTAAGCTTAATAAAAAGCTGTCTTATTACAATAGCTTCTTACTTTGTATCACCTTATCATATTTAACATTATCTGGTTTGCGAGGATTCAGTGAAATTTGTAATTTGTTTTTCTGTATTCAATTTAATTTCCTTATAAGGTAATTTTTAAGAGACTTATAATACTGTTATGTTTAAATGGAATTCTTCACAGAAAATCTAAAGTTTTTTTATTATTACTTAAATTTATGATTCACTATACAGGAAATATAAACAAACAATAATTATTAGAGGTGGTGCAAAACATCTGGAAAAAACTGGATTAAGTAAAAAAATTCTCGAAGGGGCACCAATTATCAACTACAACTAGCTTTTATCTGTAATACGGAAGCTTATTCGGGCCACTTTGTTGGAAATTTTTTTTATTGCGTTTAAACGCAAAACATTGCGAATAAACGCAAAACTTATTGCGATTAAACGCAAAGATTATTGCTATTGAACGCAAAGATTATTGCAATTGAACGCAAAAATTATTGCGATTAAACGCAATAAGTATACTTTTTTGGATTCGAAAGTTTTATTTATGGATATCATGTGATATCATACACACAGAAGTGACATTTTACTCGGGGAAACAAATACAAGTTAGAATGACACAAGTAATGCCAAGTATTGAGCTTACACCGGTAGCCCACACATGTGGGTGTCTTCTGGAAATATCAAAAAGCTATGACATCTATCTCCTACTAAGAGAGCGCCTTCAAAACATCTTGGATTCTGAAGTTTTAATTATGGATATCATGTGATATCATACACACAGCTATACATACGAATTCTATTGATATGATGGACAGTTGGAGCAAGAAGGTTGAGCAATTTCATGATTGAAGCAAGTTGGTGAAAAAGATGATACATGTAGTTAAATTTTCTTTCATAATATTGTGAAAGTTACATATAAGAAAGGAGATATGTTTTGTTATTTTGTCCTCAAAATTAAGTTCTTTAAAGTTAATTTTGTAAAAATATCTACGAGTTAGATAATTTTGAAAATGCACTTTGTTTATGAGTTTTTCATGTTGAAGTCTATGGAAGCAAGAACTCTCATTTTCGATTAGATGTTTGTAAGCTCGCCAACTGCCTTTAGGGAGAGTGTTGTTGGTCTGTTTTTTGTCTTTTGACCTGGGCCTTAGTTTTTTATTTGGTTTTGCCTATAGGATAATGGGGCTTATTGTTGTCATCTAGTATTTGACTTCTTGTTGTTAACTTTTTACAAATAGATTTCTCAAACTATAACAATCATTTGTAATATCCCATTTTTTTTGGCATTTTTAGGGTTGATTGGAAGCAATTCTGTTTGACGTCCTGTTTTATTCATAATGAGGAAAAAAATAGTGATACATTATGTAGATGATACCTTGATTTGTACTCTTATCAGCAACTATCTTCAGCATATTTAATATATAGGTGAGAGTGTAAAATGTATGAATGTTAAGCACAAATCTTCATACGAAATTGTATATGTCCTTTTTATAATGTTTATATTTGAAGCATTAAACGATGCATTCAACCCATATGATTTTATTTTTATAAAATAGTTATAACCCCCAAATTATTTGATCCAGGTGGGCTATTTCATTACTTTGTGTCTGTCTACTTCTTCAACTTTATACAAATCTCGTCTGAAAACTGAACCAAATGAAACCAAACTTTGCCATATGCTAGCATCTATTAGAGTACATTTATCTACCTTTACTTAAATACTTGGACAAATGAATTCTGTCCTTAAAAAAATGGTTGCCATGTCTAAAAAAAAGAACTAAGTGGTTTATTTTAATAGACAAAGGAAATTCCTTTGCATCACAAGATCTACGAAAACCTTCATTAGGTTGAAGTTGTCCGATGACTAGTCATAGCAGTTATCACCCTTTAAAATGCCAAATTGGCGTTTTTAGCTCACCTGACGAAGGGTCATGTGAGCTATTGCTATCTCTTGGCGTCCATCATTATTGAGGTTAACTTTTTTTCACAAAATCTTCTCTAAAACCACTGAAGGGATTACTTCGAAAATTTTCACACATCATCAGTAAAATGTCCTCTACCAAAATTGCAAAAACCATGACAGCTGACCAACCAACAAGGCTACCTTGGAAAAAAATAGAACAGCCGCGGTCAATAGTTTTTTGGTTATACATGTCGTTTCAAAAGTATAATAGATAATGGAAATCTGAAGTGAGCCCCCTTCTTCAGCATCAAAAGCTCTACAAGACTCTCCATTTAGTTGAAGTTGTGTGACGATGACTTGTATAACAAACAAATAAAAGAGAGAGTACCGACGGAAAGGCTATTAAACAACGGGATCACAATGGCAAGATTGAAGTCATTACTTAGATTTTTTTAACGGGTCGCCATCGTCACCCATTTAATTAGAATTATATCGTCACTTAGCTCCCCCCTTTTTTGTCGCCTTGCCGACAATAGCAAAAAGGGGGAGCAAAGTGACGATATAATTATAATTAGATTGCATCGTCACTTAGTTTGCGAAATATTTGTCTGACAATTGATTTTTTCCTTTTGTTTAATCACTTTCTTATGGAATATCACTACCCCGGATTTGACAAACAGGATTTCAACCTGGGGGATATAGCGGTGTCACGCGTGGAGCAGGAGTACTTGCCAAATTGAAATGACTCCTTTAGTCATTGTCCTTATAAAGAGAACAATTGTTAATTTCATTGTTTTTTGTTTGAATATAACATCAGGACCATAGAAGGCAAAGAAAAAAATTCAACTAATTGAGCTGTACAACAGTCTATATTGGGTTTGAGCTGTCAGATGACCACCGTCGGCAGTTTTTGCCTTTGTAAGATCAACAATTGCATTATCAGTGTCTGGCCTCTGTGGCCAAGTTGTTAAGGTAGTTAGTTGTCAATCTTAATTGACAAGGATTGCCAGTTTTCCTATCGCAGGTCGGGGGTTTTCTCCCTGTAATACGGTTTCCTCCCCAAATAAAAACTGGACGCAATAATATAGTTGAAAAATTCAAAGTGATGTTTAACAACATTCAAACAAACAAAAATATCTTCACAGGTGTTCGACCTATAACACGAGTCTTAGAATTTAGATAAAAATTGTCAATTGCTGTAATAATCGGCTAGTAAAGGGTAATGTTTTATAAAAGTATCAGCGATTTTAGCCAGCGTTTTAAGCATACACATGTGCTATGCAACATGTGACAGAATACCATATCTGTAAATTAAGTCTGGGCCATTCTAATCTAATTAAAATTAAATCTTTCACTTAGCTCCCCCCTTTTGTTATTGTCGCTTGGCAGTGAAAATAACAAAAAGGGGGAAGCTATTGAAAGACTTATTTTTAATTACATTGAGTGCATTCGGTTTTATCCGTTTCAAAACAAGTTTAGGCCTTAGTGTGTTTTAGACATATTGAGATATATACATGTGTATGCGACAGAATCACATCATGTATGCTTAAGCGAGCAACCACTAAATTTTTTAATTTTTTTATTTGGATGGGGGGCTAAGGTGAGAAGTTAGAACCCAAAAATAAAGGGAAAAATCAGGTTCAATATATTCGCAAATAAATTAATAGCCTATTTTTGTAAAAGGAGTTTTTGCGTCAGGCGTAAAGAAAAAACTATAGTTTAGTTTAACAATCGTTTTGCTTTATTCATTTCTTATCTCATAATGCACCATGTTTCGGAACATAAGATAGAAATCGCATGCTCCATCTATAGTTCCAGGAAACTGCAGATTGTTTTCTTCGATCAAAATTTCGAACAGTTCGTTTAAATCTGAATCCGATGAAACATTCTTATTAAAAGAACATAATTTTTTGCATCTTTCTAGGACAATATCGTTTAAAGGTTCTGCGTAATCCCTGGTGTCTTCTAATTCAGGTGTGGTGTTCTCCAAACACTTATTACGTTATTTATGTCTTTCTGTAAACAAAAATGTAATTATGTTAATTTGAATACTTTTAACTATAAATCTAAAGAAAACGCATTAGTATTCACTCAGCAGAAGCATTCACAAGGAAAACAGTCCATTGTTAAGTTTGAAAGGTCTGTGCTAGCCTACATGTTGTTAAGATTATAAAGCTACATAGACGTAAGCGCTTTTAAATAAGGTAAAAAAAAATACATGCATGTTTCCTAATACGTAGCAAAAATGCAGGATAGGTAGTTAGGAAAATTATTAAAGTTTTTTTTTTTTTTTTTCATTGACGGAAAAAATTACACTTGAATAGTACTTGGGCCAAAACGGAAATACAATATTTATAGTTGACTTCAAAATTTGCTTGGAAGTAAATATCATGTGATTTGTGCACACAATTTACTTGAAACCGAATAGCATTCTTAAAATTTCTAATAATGTCTTAAATCACGAGATGTAAAAATTTTAGAACATGACATGTGCTCGTGCTAATAAATGTACGGAAACCATATCTTTGCATTCCTAAAACTTCGCTTTTTGGAAAATTGAATGAAAGAATATTACCTGAATAAATTTCATGAACAGAAACGGAATAATGTGTTTATCAATTATATCACCAATGAAGTATCCGTAATCTTTCAAGTGTCCAATTAACTCAATCCAGAACTGACAGCACCCATTACGAAGCTGTCTCCAGAATGCTTCGATTTTTTTGTTTCCTGTACTTGACCCATATATAAAAGACGTGCGTTCACTTAAAACATCTTGAAATTCTGCTACATGTCGGTTTTCCGTTCCAAAGTCCCCTCTTACAGTTTCAGGACATGCCTTCATGGTATCAACAGCCTTAATGAAATGTCCACCTACTATTCTTTGGATCGCTATTCGAACATGTAGCTTCACACGAGAAAACTTTCCTAGAATAACCATCTATACATCCGTTTATGCAGATACCGTAATTTTTCAGTTTATCATATGAATCTATATGCCACAAGTAGTGAGGACTTTTAGCATAGTATTGTCGGCGCCTAAGTTTTTCCTTTTTTCTCGAGTCCACTCCAGCTGAATCGAGAATTCCCATAAGCCCAGCCACATATGACCTAGACAATTGAAAACCATTTAATATACATTTCTGATGCATCCATCTGTATCTGTGCTCTATTCCACTTTCAAGAATAACATCGGAAATGTATCTGGCTACTCCAGTCAAAGGAGAACGTAACTTGCGTCTAAATAACCCCATCTCAGAAAGTCTCCTCTTTAATGTACGCTGAATTCAATTCTATTTATTACAGCCAAGCAACACGGAATTTCGTTCGATTTAAAACCAAGCGAAAAATAATAATGAATCAATGGTTGTTCATTTTGTTTTAAAGGTAGGTGTAAAAGTCTGTCACCTATAACAAAATTAATATCACAATTTATTTCATATCAGTAAAATTATGTTTGTTTTAATTGGATAAAACAAGGTCAGCTGGTATTAATTAATCTGCAGTAATTTGACGTGAGGGCATTATCACGTCGTGGTAATGCCCTCTCCAGTAACAAGCAACATAAACAGTTTTTTAAATATATAAATATATATATATGTGTAAATTTGTAACATAAATAAAGAAAAAAATGTCATTCAGATTAGAAAACTGACTGTGCATATTGTGAAAATGCCGAATGATGATATATCATCAGGCCAACATCCCAAATCATACAGCTACAAATAAAATTATACAGTGTAAAATAGATAGTATCTTAATTCTTCAATGAAATAAATACAATAGTTGCTTATATAGCTGGCATTGTCATGATAATTGACAGCACTCGGGACAGAGGTATTACCTTCAACATTGAAAATGCCCTCGCCTTCGGCTCGGGCGTTATCAATGTTTCAGGCAATACCACTCTCCCTTGTGCAGTCAAGATATCACGACAAAGCCCTCTATATAAGCAACTATTGTATAATTATTATATATTTAGTATTATGTGATATTGGCCAGCGACAAACACTGATAATACATATACTGAACAGCTGTATAGAGGACATTGTGATGATATCTCGACTCCACAAGGGAGAGTAGTATTGCCTGAAACATTGAAATTCCCGATCCAAAGGCGCTGGAATTATCAATGTTGCAGGCAATATCGCTGCCCCGAGTGCTGTAAACTATCATGATAAGCCAGCTATATAAGCAACTATTACATTAATTTCATTGAAGAATTATAAACTATATGTTTTATCCAATAGAAACAAACATAATCTGACTGATATGAAATAAAATTCTATATTTCACATACGGACATTTCCCTTGCGTGATAGAGCCAAAAGTTTTAACCCGTTATCAACCCCAATGAAGACATGCTAATATCAATGACGTTACTATTGACGACGGTCTAAAATCAGCCTCGTTAATAATAAAGTTATCGATATCAGCATTTCCTAATGTCATCGAGGCTAATAAAGGGTAAAAACTTCCTGCAAAAAACGTTGATATCATTGATAAATATGCGATGATAAGATTGTGAAAACACTCTGAATGTGGTTGGTAACTAAAGTTTTGTAATCGAAAATTAAAAATGCTGTTATTTTGCATAGGTATATGATAACATAGTGTTACTAACTGGCATGGTATTGATTCGAGATTCCCAAGACCCGAAGGCCTAGAACCAAAGAGCGACCGAGAATCAATACATGGCTAATACACAATCAGCCAGTTCGTAACAATTTAATTAAATAATCATATAGCTGGTCTGTATGAACAGTCTGTATAACTAGCCAGTCTAACAAAGGCATGGAATATTTGTACTAAATAAAAAACAACGTAAAACCCACTATGACAGATCAACAGACCAAATATCAAACCGTTCCCAACTATACAAGAAAATGTGGCAGAATTGTTCGGGCATACATACGAACGGACAGACAGGCAAAACTAATACCCCCTACCTCCTCCCCCTCCCAAGAAAAATCTGCCCTAATATGGAAAGTCGTATTACCTGAACGAAAAATGTGGTATTAAACGGGAAGCCTTTTATATAAATTTAGTAAACAAGATATTGATCATGCATATTAGGGCAGATTTTTAAATATTATTTAATAAAGTACATGTTCGAATATGCAGCATTTACACAAAATAAAGAAGGCCTGGTTAAGGTTAAGGTTACTCACTGCAAGTAAAATGTATGGAAGTGACTATTATTTGTTTTGGCTTTGCATAATGTGTATAAATAACTAAATATGTATTATAAATGATTGCAATTTCCATCTGAAAGACACGTGTAACAATCTTAACGTCTAAACCGATAACTAGCGTTTTGCAATCAATTTTCTTGTTTACAAAACCTTTACTACCATACTTAATTGAATTCTAGGTAATCTTATTATACTTGGTTAAACCTCATGGCAAATTTCCGACTACATATGGATGTTTACTTAATACCACATTGACAAGGATTGCCAGTTTTCCTACCGCAGGTCGGGGGTTTTCTCCGGGTACTCCGGCTTCCTCCCCCAATGAAAACTGGACGCCATGATATAGCTGAAAAATTGCTGCAAGTGGCGTTAAAACACCATTCAAACAAACAAACATAATATCACAATACTTTTGCATTTATTCGAAATATTTAATACCTTTATTCGAAATATTTTTGCGTTTATTCGCAATTTGTTTTGCGTTTAATTGCAATACTTATTGTGTTTAATCGCAATAATTTTTGCGTTTGATAGCAATAATCTTTGCGTTTAATCGCAATAAGTTTTGCGTTTATTCGCAAAGATTGCGTTTAAACGCAATGTTTTGCGTTTAATCGCAATAAGTTTAACGTTTAAACGAAAATATTGCGTTTATTCGCAAAGATTGCGTTTAAACGCAATGTTTTGCGTTTAATCGCAATAAGTTTTGCGTTTAAACGCAATAACAAAAATTTCCAACAAAGTTGCCCGAACAAGCTTATCACAATTTAGTAATAAATATATCGCTGTATTGAATTTATAAAGAATATCTTCGAATCGCACTCCACGCTTAAGTTTTTCATCCATACCTTTATCACGTGCCACCTTTGTCGCCCTCTTTTCTGATATCGTGGTCCTTTTCAGAAAATATTTAATAATATGTTTATGTGTGTCCATATTATTAAGGCTAATTTGTAACATCCGGTCTGGGGATGTTATTAATATTAGAACGCAAAAAAGTATTTAATTTTCTGGATTTTTTATGGACATTTTTTATTGATTTTGTTTGCAAGTGTGTGCTAACATATTAATATATATTTTTTTAATTTGAATTGTGTATCGACGTATGAATAAAGCCACGCAGGGTTTGTTTGTTTGTTTGTCTTGTTTTTTTTTATTTTTTATTTTTTTTTTTTGAGGAATTTAATTTTTTAAACTTGGTTGTTAAATTTAATAACGAAATAGGTTACATGAGCCAGACAATGCTTTTATATCTACCGTTTAAATCTTTATTCAAATTTTGTATACGCTCGATACATTTTAAGAACTGTATAGTAGACAAAACTAACTTTTTTTCTGCAAGAGAACTGGCCAAACGTAGCAAACTTTATTAAATTCAATTAAAAAAGACACTTAGGTTCAAAATAGGCATCTCTTTTCTTCCGCCATCTCCATTAAATTTCCTCTATAAAGCAAAAAATAATAAGAGCATTCATTTAAAAAAAACTATTGAACTGTATGTCTTTCAGTATTTCTTTAACAAATTTCCGAATCAAGAATCACGGACTACAAGACATGAATCGGTACGGTGTGTCACTTGTCATCTTTACTATTTATTAACATGTCTTTGTATAGTGTAACGGTTGTAAATTCCATGAGTGATGTCCAGAATGTAAGCTTTCTCATAAAGTTTCATGTGTAACAGCTAGTGCAGTGTGCCTTTTGCAAGGCTAGAACGATTTTTCAATAGTCTTAGTGCAAAAACTTTTTTTTAACTTTGAATAAACCTTAATGGAATGTTAACTAATTCAAACTTAATCAAATGTGTCTTGAATATCACTCAAAAACCACATTTCTTTGTGAACGCATCAATGTTTTTGTATTGTGTAAACCCAGAACACTTTTTGTAAACATAGTATTGAAAACGTTGTATTTTGATTAACGAATATCAGCTTCAATAATCTTCGATCCCTTTGAGGTATGGGTAAAGATGAGCAAAAATAGAAATTATGATAGGAAAATCCCAGGTGGGATCACTTATGTGGTTCCCTTTGTGTATTTTAAGTCGCACACATAGTAGATTTGCAAGAAATACACTAGAAAAAAAAATATCATAATTATCTCGAATGGTTCGAGCATTGAGTACGAAACAAACTGTTTGTTATTATAACTGTGGTGCGCATTTTTGTGTGTATTACACTAAACATTTAAAAGACCAATTAAGATAAAGAACAGGTACGAAGACACAAAAAGTAGCTTTGAAACAAAACATTCAATTTGTATTTGCATGCCTCGTGTTTTTGCGTATCTTGTAAGTCTTCGAAAGTAAGGATCGCTAGTGATGTTTTTTTATTGTGCAGATTTTGGTTTTGATAGTGATGTGGTCAATCCTGTTTGTGACTATTGATGATTTGTGACCCCTCACTACGGGTCAAACTTTTATGTGAGTTTGGATTTATGACCCACACATCGGGTGAATCTTGAATTTGACTGTTCACACACTGTCAGTCTTTTATTTTATGGTAATATTTGTGAACTTATGAAATATGATCCGGTCTACATGTTATTTGTTTTTTTTTTCCTAAAAATAAGGTGATTATTTATTTGATTTGAGCAATTAAATGTTCTATTTACTTTTTATGTATTACAATCTAGAACTATTGTCATGGTTTACTTTTATGTCATTTCAACATGACGTCCGTTTCAGATCTAAAACCCGCCGTTCAGTAAAAATTGATTTCATTTAAGATAGAAATTGATGATTTCAATTAAGATAGAAATTGATAACATATCGCTAACGAAAACTTATTTAGGAACCTTGGTGGTTAAATTAATTAGTATTATAATTCACTGTGCGTGCAAGTCCAATCGGCTACAGTTTTTGAACACCAATCTTAACTGACAAGAATTGCTGGTGTTCCTGCAAAAAGGTTTCCTCCTTGTATTCTGATTTCCTTCTCAAAAAAAAATCTTTGACTCCATGATAACGCTCAACAAATTTGCTGAAAAGTCAACAATAAAGAATTTTGTTCTTTCAGATTGACGTCCATTTCAGATGAAAAACTATATTTTTTTTTGGTAAATAAAATGTTTATTCAAGAGATAAAAACAATAAAAAAGCAAGCTGAATATTTAGCGTTTATTACAAGTGTTGGCGGAAAGATACTTAGAAAGACATCTCGTGGACGATCTCACTTATATATCAAAAACAATATCAAACCGGTTTACATCTTTTGATATTCAAATTAACTAAAGGTCTACTCGATTCTAAATTAATAAGTTTATTTATTTTCTTATTCAATACTTTCAAACGAACATAAAATATATGTATTTACGCACTCTACACTTATAATTTCTCACCATCGTCTATAAAAACTGACGAACGGACACAGTGAAGACATGTGAACATTTACAAAACTGCATACTACTATTGTGCGGACAGTCCAATAGATGGAAGGATACAACATAATGGTATTTTATTAAATGAATAAACACTATGTAAAGATTGTCTGGTGCGGTGACCATCTTTCAAGCGAACAAAGAAAGCACGTTTATATACCCAATGATCTTATACAGATAAACGTTTATCAATATTGTCTAATACATGTCCATTCTTTGCAGTTTCAGTTTTCCAACGTCCATGTATTTGAAAAGCTATCGGGTATGCTACTATTGGTGGCAAAAGAACCTCCCGCTCGAAAACTATGAATACTATAATCATTAGGCTTGAGGGCAATGTATGAAACCGCGGACTAAATAATCTCTCGAGATCTGGTGTAAGACAATTTAACATTTTGTTTATTCAAAGAGAACGAATTTGTAGAATTGAAAAAAGTTAAAGTTAAATACATTTGATTTTAAATCTATACAGACTGAATTTATGTAAAACTCTAAAATAGCGACCGGACAGTCCGATCTAGATATAATAACGGAATAGCCTCTCATGTAACAATCTGTTTTACTACTGGGAATTACAATTTCTAGATGGCCATCATAAAAATGTAAATGCGTGCTTTTAATTGAACTTAACTCATCTCGTAAAAAGCCGGAATGAGACAAAGAGCACATTGCTAATAAACGCAGATCCTTTAACGATTTCGTGAATAGGGATTTAACTACGTCAGCGTCTACTAGTTTCTTTTCAATAATAGGCCTGCTGAGAAGCCTTTTAGAAGCTCCGAGTATGGTCCTTACAAAATTGGAATCAAACGAATCTGGCAAACCCGCTAAATTATGGGCTCATTTATTACTATAAAAAGCAGTTTCAACTACACTATGATGGTTGCTATTGTCTATCAAATACTGAAGATATAAACTGACGTGAAACAAGCGAAATCTGTGAAATCCATAGGCATTCTTAGAAGTAGTATTTTTTCCTTTCGAATTTAATATAGTTTCTTTCAGATTTTAAACGAATGAAATAAGATGATAATTCGAAACATTCTCTTTCCAAAATCCCTCTGAAAAATTGTCTGCAAAGAATTAGACGAAAATAAATTATGAATTATATCTTTGAAACAACTGACATAAAACAACTATGTTTATGGATTTTTAATAAAAACATACCTTTAAATATCTTTCTTATCAAGACCCAGTGGTTGATTCTAACAGTCAAGCGACACAATAAAAGTACATGGTCCAGTGACCCGCCAAACCAGTTCAGTAACAGGTACTAATGCAACATAAAAGGCCCAATGCCGTCTGAATAATGTCGAAGTCTGAAAAATCAACATTGCCTGTTACAAAAATACGGTCGATCTCGTAAAATTCTAACACTTCCTTTACATAACACTGAGATACTATCAATAGTAGACGAACTACCTTGACCACTCGGCCACCGAGGCCCCTGTTATTTTATAGCCGAATCGTATAACATCTAAAATAAAGTCAGAGGAACTAATGTTTTCCCAAAAGGATAAGACTTACTTTATCTCCCTTTAACAAAAATTTCACTACCCCATGGTTCATAGTCACGAAAAGTAGAAAAAATGTCTAAATTGTTAAATTCTGATACCTCAAAAATGTCTGTATCCCCATTTGCGTTTCTAAATTGGTTTCCTCTGCCAAATGATTTCCTTCTCTTTCTACAATCTTTGGACAAGTGTCCGTAGATTCCACACGAATAGCAAAAATCTTTGCCCTTGGAATTTTCGGAAGGGCCACCTTGGCCCTGAGCACTCCGAAATTGCTGAAGATTAGCAGGGATACGACTTAAAGTAAAACCGTTGTTGGTTTACTGCATGGGTCCTCCGGAAGCTTCTGCGGGCTTCTTCCTGTTTTTTTCTTATCACTCTGCTGCTTTGAGTTTACGAACAGCTCTTGTATCCGCCGCTCTAATCTTTTTCTCATACTTCCTCCATGCGATTTATCTGCAATTCTAATTAACTTATTGCGTTTCTTCAATAAATTTAAGCAGTCTGCAATTAAATCTTGAGCCCTGTATTCACGCTTTTGATTTATATATTGGGCCCTTTTCAAATTATCAATAATGTCTGAATTAAGCTCAAACTGAATCTCGTTCCCTTTGAATTTGAGAGATGTTTCTGATTTTTTAACCGTTTTACTAATACAGTGCTTTTTATCCTCAAAATATCCTTGAATACTGTTATTTGTTTCAGGATTATTAAGGATAATACATCGGCATTAGAAAAATCATCAGGTGTATTTACAGTACCTTCACTTGACAACGAACGTTTAGAAGTTTTCTTTGAAGAGGACAATTCTTCTTCGGACATTACTGTAAAGATGTTGCTCAGTCGATGGTCGCCGCTCTTGTAGATAAGACACCTAATGTTCGACCTCACTTATATATAAAAATAATATCATACCGGTTCACAGGTTTTGATATTTAAATTAACTAAAGGTCTTCTCGATTCTAAATTACTGCGCATAACGTGCGTAAATTTATTTATACACAGGAAGATTTGTGCTTACTTATATTTCGGTGGGTTTTAAACACATTGACTTGAAATAAAAGATTTATATGATTCAAAACAATTTTGTTTTATTATGGCCACAAAATAACCTTTTTAAAAAATTCTGAATATTTACAATACCTAAGAATTAATAAAATTAAAAGTATGTGTGTGTTCTATTACAATATTGAATGTGTGTTTAGTAAACCGACTAGTTTTTATTCTCATGAGCGTGCATTTACTTCACACAAATTTACCAACACTTCATTCACTAAGAATCTGCACCATATACCACAATTAAAACGACAAACAGTAGAACAACGCTCGTTTGCTCTTAGAGCAATAATATGGTTCATTGTCGCAACTTATAGCGTCCTTTTGGGACATATATTGTGTTACTTATTACGTCCTCTTGTGATACATATTACTTATTAGTAGAGCAAGTGTGAAAATCGGATAGGATAAGGAATACGGAAGATTAGGATGAAAGTAACACATGCATTGGTGGATATGAATGAAGATAATAATAAAATACCGAACATCGAGAAAACTGTCAAAAAGACCATCTACAAATCAAAATCCGAGAAACCTGTAACCTCTGGAACCAACAAAATATGTGCAATTAAAGGATTAACCTTTTGCTATCTTCTTGTCTCTAATAAGATGTTGAAGAAATTCGGTTTTATTAGAATACAGGAACAAATTGGCAAGGTGTGGGGCACAGTTTGTACCCATTGGAATTCCGATTATCTGTTGTAAAACACATCTTCCAAAAGTTATTAATATGTTGATGTCAGAAAGTCTAGCAAACTTTAGAGATATTCTTCGCTATAAGATAGTTTTTTTTTTTGTGTTAAGATATCTACAGATGATAGTTTATATATCAATCTTGGTTTTTAATTTCCCACTAGTTCTATTGACTTTTTCACACATGTTTAGTGTAAAATTTATGTCGCAAATAAACAGTTTCAAAGTATTTTTGCTGGCCTTCTTTCACTGCAGACAATATCGTAGTCAACACGTTTTGACAACTCTTTGGAAGAGCACGTAGATGAAACGGCTATGTATCTTTACTAGTAAGGATTTTTATGTAATTTTGGAATCTAACTGGCTTGCAAAAAATAAATACATGTTTTACTGCAACTTTTTTAGGCTATTCACTTTCATAGTGGAGAGCCTTCCTGTTATGAAATCTCTTTAATTATTCTTATTTCTGACACCTTTTTCTTCGAAATATATAATTTGTTTTTACGACATTATTTACCTTGAACCGGTTGCACATAATGCTTTTTCAATTCACCCTAGCAAAACAATTATTTCTTTATATAGTTAGCTGACTTAAGACAGAAAAACTTGTGTGTAAATAACCTCTGAAACCGTAAACGATGTTGCAATGAAAGTTTTTCAACATGTTTAGTACATCGCAACACTGTACCCTGCAGAGGATTTTGACGATTCTTTGTAGGTGTTATTTCACTGGTAATGGGACTTTGTACATTTTATGTCACAGGAAAACTTTGTGGACACAAAATTGATTTTGATGAAATTTTGCAGTATTGTTAAACACTTAAAATCTGTAACTGAAGAAGTGCACTGTAGAGCTTCTAGGTCTGGCTAGCATTGTTCCCAGCCACATACTAGTATAGTGTAAAAGTAGTCCTCTATAATAGTTCTTGTTTCACTGTAAAGTTTTAATTTAATTCACTGTTGGCAAAAAAAGTGGCATGTGGAAATCATGTCACAACAGTGGCAGCTCTTAAGTTATGTCTAGTAGGGAAGGACAGTTCTGCATTATAAATCTTTCATATTTCACACCATAAGTAATTTTAAATTTTGAAGAATTAAATCCAATAATAATGAAATTTCACTTGCTTTTTCACTTACTTGAACCCAGTGCTGCACGCAAGAATGGGGTCAAAGGTCAAGGTCACAATTAAGAAAAATGTAAGTATTAGTCCAGGCTATAATTTTTCCTAGTATGCAAAGAGTTTTCAAAAACTTGGTAGAAGTTTTCAGCATTAATGAGAGTTTGTCTCCTGCAAGAATCAGGTCAAAGGTCAAGGTGACAATTAAGGAAAATGTTAAATTCTTGATTGTTTTTTTCTTTGCACTGTTAGAAAGGATTTACTTAACTGAAGTGGCAGAACTAATCATTATAATGAGATGGTGTTTCCCATACAAGAACCAGGTCAGTAGGTCAAAGGTCCAAGTCACAGTTAAGGAAAATAAGAAATTCTTGTCCAGGGCATAACTTTGCCCAGTATGCAGGATTTTCACATTGGAGAATTGTTCAGCATGAGACAGTGTCTTGCACAAAAATGGGGTCAGTAGGTCAAAGATCAACGTCACTATCAAGGAAAAATGTGTGGTTGACAAATTTTTCCAGTATGTCATTATTTTTATGACTTTACCGACATGTTTCTCATTTTGGAACAGTCTTGCACACAAAAACCTGAGGTCAGTAGGTCTAAACATCAAGGTCACTATTCAGGAAATTGTCACATTCTTGTCTGGAACAAAACTTTACCTAGTATAAAGTTATTTTCAAATCACTTGGCTGTTGTTCAGCATAATTAGACAATTTTGATGCAGATGTACATGGCTTTCAACAGGGATTTATACGCCTATATCAAAGAAACCCGCGGGTTACTTTTTTTCAAAGTGTACCTTTAAAAATTAGCAAATTTTTGTACTTGTTAAAAATTGCGATGTCAACACTAAGGGGGTTTCCTATTTCTATTTTAGAACTTCCTCTGATCCACGACTTCCGGCAGAAACGGTCTGGGTCTCCACTGAATTGTAACTAAGAGTTAAGGCAGATCAAGGAAACCATTTGAAAGCATTCCAAAAACAAACCATAAGGAGATTTGTGATTGGCTAAAGGACGATCTATTGTTTATAAAATGTGAAATGAAAGATGAAACGAAGGCAAACAGACCTCAGTCTGTGGTTATAAAACGACAGAAAAAGGGGTATATTCATGTTTGAGGAATGTTTGCATCTAGTACCCCAGAACTTCTGGGGGCCTTAAGCGGCCACTCAGACCCCCAACCGTAAAGGGGCGGCCTGTGGCCGCCTGCTTTGGACTCAGGTTGCCATTTTTTTCCTTCTACTTCAAAATTTATTGAAAACCCTGGATGTAAGAAAATTGATACCAGTGAATAGTGGACAAACAAGCACTAGATTTCTGTATTTCCTGTTTGTGTATAATGCGCTGTTTGCAGTGCTCTCATTAGTTATGTATATTTATCATTTGGTTACAGAGAACAAAAAGACTTTCACCAGATGAGGATGCTGAGTTTTTCTGCAAAGCTGGCCATGGCATAGACAAAAACGGCTTCAAGCTGAAATATATTTCAGATTTCAAAGGTAAAAGAAAGGTTATTTTTATTTTAAGTTATATTTTTTTTCGATATTCATAAGCATTAACACTGTTTTCATAATACATTATAATATAGTATTATAATTTATTGGACAATGTAGATTAGTTATGTTTGCAAACAGTATTGCATTGTTTGCATTTACTTGTGGAACACAATTTTTCTACTAGCATTTTGAAAATGATAAAAATGTTAAATTAATTGTCTAGATAGAAATAGACCGCATGATAGGATTGTGTATTTCTTGTCCAGTTAATCTATTTGCTAATTCGTGCTTGTTTGGAAAGCTTCAACATGTCCAGCTTCAGATAGGCACTTTTGTTTTTTAGTGTGAACTTCTAGTTCTACTGTTAACTGGTATTCAATTATATTATTGGGATAATGGGCATAGAGTTATTCCCATCTTACAATTCTCTTCCATACTGGATTTTTAACTCATCGGCATTTACAGCTCAAAAATCATTTGAATCGTTTAAAAGTTTAAACAGACCTTTTAGTGATCAGAATATATATATGTTCGCATTCTAATGCTCTGTTGATTGCAAAAGAAAATATCCCAGTTCTAAAATTCTGAATTGAGAATGATAAAAAATTTAAGTGGCCATTTAGAATTAGTAAATGTCAATACATGTATAATGTGTAAATCATGGAGAAGGCGATTCTAAATTGTAATAATTTGTGCCTGATCTGATTGTCTCTGTTTTTGACAATAAAATATGTATTTAGAATTAGTGACATTGTTCCTGTTTTATACAAAAACATTGTGTGACAGCAAAAAGCAAGGAAATTTTAATGCAATTTTATTATGTTTATTGTGACATTTTGTGTTAGAATAGGAATAAAGTTTACGTTTGTGATTGAAAAATTGATCAAAATTATTTTTCAGATGCATATATTCATTTTATCACTCATGACTTAATTCATATGCATCTGATCTCGAAACTGATCAAATCATCAATCAATCATTCAAACATGAATTTCTTTTCTAATATACAAAGTTCAAATTAACTTTAAAGAGTGAAAGGTACAGGACACTTTAGCCTCCAAAAAGATAAGTCCACCAAAAGAAAGTGAGAAAGTGGGATGTCCTCAATAAAAGTAAATGCCATGTACATGTTAGGTTAACGACTATGGTAAATGAGTTTCTAAAGGTCCTGTAGGAAAACTGGAAGGTCCCGGACATTGGACTAGTGCTAATTTAAAACCCTGAAGTTTCAAAAAGGGGACCAGAATATAGTTATACTACATTTTAAAGACACATTATAGTTTTATATAAATATAACATGAATATAAATATGGGCTGTTTTAAACAGACTTTATATATATTATACAAGAGTTTCAAGCAGATTTTTAGGGAACCAGAATAAAAATTTACAGTTTACGGGGGATGATGGAGCAATTTGTAATTAACTAGTGCTTTGTTTTTTCATGCTAAAAATAATTATTTAATTTTATAGGTTATGGTGTATTCAGTACAGAGCCTTTTAGGGCAGGAGACTTTCTCTTGCAGTACTTTGGTGAGAAAATAACAGAAGAGGAAGCAACAAACAGAATGAAAAAATGCAATGCAGAAAACAAATTCTTTTTCTACACTTATAAAGGCAAGCAGTGGTGGTAAGACGTTTTAATATATTAATACCTTAGTTTAAACTTATTGTCTGCTTGATTGAAATTTTGATCTTGTGATTTTTCATCAATGAATTATATGGGGTAAAAATTAGTTTTTTCATAATGATTAACTTTCTATCGTCTGCTTAGTTCTATGGTGTCAATTAGTATTCTTTATTAATAAACTTTTGAAAAATGATGTCATCATATTTCTTCTCTTTTCATAACACTAAAATTATGCTTTTTTGTCATGTGAGCTTTTTCTATCACTTGGCATCCAAATGATAAAGGTTAAGTATCATCAAAGCTGCTGTTCATTTGTTTATCATATATATATCAATTTCAGCATTGATGCTCAAGAATCCCATGATATACTTGACCAGATGATAAATGATTCATCAGATAATACTTGTAATTCAACAGTTAAACTGAAGGTCTTCGGCAATTCTGAATGCCTATGCGTGTATGCAATAAAAGACATAATGCCGGGAGAAGAATTCTGTACAATTACAGAGATGATGAAAATTTGTGGTGGAGAAAAAAGGTACGTTTTTTACCTCCTGAATGCTTTGAAAATTTTTTTGAAACCATCATTTACCCTAAGTACAACAGTGCAAAAGAAATGAGTTGGTTGTGCCAGCACAAGGTTAGCGTCGGACAAGAAGGTCAAATGGACACAATTCTAATTATTGTAAAGACTTTTATTTTTTTTATTTTTCTCCTTCGTCTTTCTATCACTACCCATTATTGTCATTTATCGATTCTCATATACATGTATAGTGTTTTCAACACAATATAGCCTTATCAGTGCCAACATGCTTTTAATTCCAAATAAACAAACAAAAAACCTAGTAAATATTGTTTTTTCAGAAAGGTGTTGAGAACAGCCAGTTTGATTTTGGTAAGATTTGACTGTGTTTTTTTTTATCATGTTGTGATTTTGTACACATTTATTTTGTACATTTGATTGGTATTTTCCATGTTCCATTAAAACTTGTTCATTAGGTTGTCGAATGTGAGCAATAATGGAACATTATGGCCATCTTGTTATAAGTTTAATATATAGTATAACTGGTTATTTTTGTGCTAGATTTGTCCCAAATTAATATATTTCTTAATTAACCCAACACATTTATTACTGTCATATAAAATGGCCTAAAACATGGGCATGATGATGCAAACATAGTGATACAATATCCATTAGAGGATAATAATTAGCAAGTTATTTGAATGCATATTTTATTTACTTAGCAAAAAAATGTCAAATATGAAAATAACTAGTTATACAATAGATAAACATTGTATTGTATATTGTGTATTGTATGTGTGTAAAACCCCTACTACTAGGTCATTTCTCATTGTATTATTTCCTGTTCTATCTCAATAAATTTCTATCTTTTGAGATCATTAAATTTGACTTTACATAACTTCTCAAGTGAGCACAGCACCGATGATCAATTTTCTATAGGTACTGTTAAAGGTTGTATGTTGCAGACATCCAATAGAAAATATTGGTCATTTTATTGTTTTGCACTGCTTTTTTTTGCGCAGCTGAGCATAAAGTGCTCAAGGGTGCACTTTGTGATTGCACATTGTCCGTCTTCCTCTGTCTGTCTGTCAGGCGTCAACATTTCACCGAGTCAACATCTATGGAGGGGGGTTAATTAGCAAACTTGATGTCCAGCACCTATGTTTGCCCTTCATTTATTGATATTAAGGTCAAATACAAATGGTCAAGTTCAAACACAGTCCTGTGGCAAAGCTGTAGCTGTAGTCCTACTTAAGGCTTAAGATTTGTTTAATGTTGACAATTGAAACACAATAATTTGAAATGGGCTTGATTTTTTTTATCATATGTTACAGATTCAGATTCATGTTCAGATCCCTTTGAACTTGGTATTTATGTAAGCGAAACAGATGATGAATTCAGCAGTGGTGAAGAAACTTCAGATGCAGGTATTTTTAGCATACCATGTCAGCAAAATTTGCTTGCTGTTAAGATTGTTCCTTATATTTTTATATGATTTTATTACTTCTCTTTTCTACAACGTTATCCAGTTGATTCTGGAATTTCTGACATAAAGGGAAACAAATTTTTTTTAGAAATTTCATAATCATCAAGAATTCAGTTTTTGAAGTTTTTTCTCTAATGAATAATCGCAAACATTGGTACCACACCTTTGAAAAGGGTTGACAATTGTAACATCACAAGATTGAAAACATTACAATGATGCTTTGAACAAAATTTTCTCTACAGACGTTATGGTTTTTTCCACAACTAGTTGAGAGGCAAATAAATCAGATAAAAATTGGAGAAATTTTCATTACTTGGTCATTTTTAGAGTTTGTGTAGGCAGTGGCATGCAAATAATAAACCTTTGGCCATTCTATATATTTTATATAACACATGACAAATGCTTTCAAATTTAACATGATCTGGATCTTAAATTTCTTGACTTGCACTTTGTTTTATCTCACCTAAGCACAGAGTACTAATTGTGAGCTTTTGTGATAACTTGCTGTCTGTTGTGTCTGTCATCAACTTGGATTCTAATGACTTGACTCTCCTTAACAACAAGGGTTAATGAAATAAAATACCTACAACTTTAAAACAACATCTCCAAGGCAAATTAATATTTGAACTTTAGATGAATGGGGTTCAAGTGGCCCTCTACCACTTGATACCGAACCTGTTCGACAGATGATTACCTGGAAATTGTATGCATAAACACACCACAGTGGGTTCCACTTAATTGCACATCTGTTAATGACATATTTCTCTTAATTGCATAAGACTTTAAAACATTAAACAATTTCCTATAATCTCCTTTTAAAAATTTCTGTTAATTGCATGAAAAATATTTAAAAATAAAAAAAAATCTAGTCGACTGCATAAAATTGTTCAGAAATGGACTTAGAAAATGTCAAAAAATTGACATTGACATTTTCCTAACAAGGTAATAACATTGTCTTGCACTAGAATTATCAAAGCATGTTTTGACAACCTTCTTTTATAATATTATTGTTGTTACAAGAATTAAGGTATTAGAAAAGAGTCACCTGCATTGTTTTATGTATCAGCGCTTTAATTAGAAAATTAAAGTAAAAACTTTATATTTTATATTAAAGTGTCTTTTAGTTAGATGCAAATTCCTGTAAATTGCATATTTTCTCTGACAAATTGGTTAAGCAATTAAGAAAAATCCACTATACTAGGATTATTGCCTGTATTGCGTACCGACTTCAAACTGTGTTAAACATATTCATGTCTTATTAAGTCGCCCGAAACAAGTTTTTGGAGACTTATTGTTTTTACACCATTTTTTAATTATTACACCCCCGCGAACTTGTTTGGGGGTATATAGGAACCACCCTGTCTGTCTGTCTGTCCGTCTGTCCACATCCCTTGTAAGCGCAACTCCTCCTAAAACGCTTGATGAAATTTAATGAAACTTAGCATAAAGGAAGAACATTATATGTAGATGTGCATGAAGGATTTTTATTGACCTTGGATATCATTAAGGGGAGATAATTGGACTTGAAAGGGAAGCGGGGGGTATTGCTTTGTGAGCGTGCTGACAGTCCACACTTGTTCTTTTTTTTGATCACTACTTTGTCCCGATTTTTTCACCAACAAAGGTTTGTCCAACCAATATGATACTAGGCTGGCATAGTGAATGTTTAGGATTCCTTGTTGTGAATATTGGTTTCGAAATTTTTTAAATGGCCCCTTCCAACCACCACCCCCCCCCCCTAAAAATGCAAAAATTTAAATATCATCCGATTTCGACGAAATTTGGTATATAGGTAGATTAGAGTCCCCTGTCTAAAAATTTTTGTCCAACTTCCAATCGCAAAATGGTGGCCATTTTACTACACCGCGCAAAGTGAAAAAGTCAACTTTGTCAGATGTCAACGAAATCTGATATCTAGGTATATTTTAATGTACTGATTTGAATGAAATACAATCCATGAAGATTTTGGATGACTTGTGTGTTGGCATCCCAACAATCTTTAATTTTTTTTAGTTTCAAATTTTTCTTCCAGATAATGACTTAGTGGTACCAGAAGATGAGAGAAGCAATATAAGTGCATTTTCTACAATAGGTAAAATGATGAACTGTATACATGTATATTCACATAAGAAATTAGAACATGACCAAACATTGTTTTTAGATATTCTTGAAAATAAAAGTTTGTGTTGCATTTGTGCATGAAATAAGACGTGCATAGGGCCACTTTTTAATTCGTTGGTTTACCGACCTGCTTACCCTTTTTTATGCCCCCACGACGACATGTCGGGGGGGGGCATTAAGTTTTACTCATGTCCGTCCGTCCGTCCGTCTGTCCGTCTGTCCGTACGTATGTCCGAACAAATTTCCGTCAAGCTTTTCTCAGAAACCGTACATGAGAACAATTTTAAATTTGGCAGAGTGGTTCAGTATCACAAGTTGTACATCCTAAGCGAATTTCAGACCTGTCGGACAACTACTTCCTGTTTGGGACTTCATTTGTACGTAAATACGTCCGTCTGTATGTACAAATTTCCGTCAAGCTTTTCTCAGAAACCGTACATGAGAACAATTTGAAATTTGGCAGGGTTGTTCAATATCACAAGTTGTATGTCCTAAGCGACTTTCAGACCTGTCGGACAACTGCTTCCTGTTTGGGACTGGGCCGATATGAAAATGTGTTAACACAAGTATGAAAATTTCCGTCAAGCTTTTCTTAGTAACCGTACATGAGAACAATTTGAAATTTGGCAGGGTGGTTCAGTATCACAAGTTGTACGTTCTTAGCAACTTTCAGACCTGTCGGAAAACTACTTCCTGTTTGCGATTGGGCCGATATGAAAATGTGTTAACATGAGTATGAAAATTTCCGTCAAGCTTTTCTCAGAAACCGTACACAAGAACAATTTGAAATTTGGCAGGGTTGTTAAGTATCACAAGTTGTACGTCCTAAGCAACTTTCAGACCTGTCGGACAACTAGTTCCTGTTTTCAACTGGGCCGATATGAAAATGTGTTAACACCAGTATGAAAATTTCCGTCAAGCTTTTCTCAGGAACTGTACATTAGAACAATTTGCAATTTAGCAGGGTGGTTCAGTATCACAAGTTGTACGTCCTAAGCGACTTTCAGACCTGTTGGACAACTAATTCCTGTTTGGGACTTACTTTAGCGGGGGCATCCGTGTCCCACGGACACATTCTTCAATTTTTTGGTTTATAAATAAAAAAAATTTTAGGATTTTGTCTGTACAATTGATTGTCATACACAACAAGTCTTGTGTTGATATAAATATATTTTATGTCAAATATGCATTAAAAGTTCACCACAGAATGCATGTGTCAAAAACAAAAAACTTTGTGAGTATGCATTGTGCTGCATGTGTCAGAAGCAATTGACTATTCATATTGGGCCTCCAACGTACAGGGTTCAACATATTGTGGTCGTATCATGATGCACTCGGCATAGCTTTTTATTTCAATTTCCACTGACCAATTCTTGTGTTGAAAATTGAAATAAAAATAAAAACTTGTTGAAAATGATGGATATTTTTTCTTTTGACAATTGGACCATTCGGAATCCGATCTGAGCATTCGTTGTTCAATTTAAAAGACTGTGGTCATTGTTCCCGGTTTAATCGTTTCTATGGGAAACCAGTAGATTGATTGGGGTTGGATATTTTTTACCTTTTTTTCCCTCCTCCTACCCTACCTTTTGAAAAAAAATCCTTAAACCAACTTATTAAAAATAAAAAAGCCTAGGAATCCATTAAATATGGTGTTGGATTGTTTGGTTCAATATGTTTCTGATGTACAAGAAAACATGGAAAGTGGGTATTTGAATTTTAAATTTTTTGAGATTTTATTAAATGCTAAAATTAAAAGTTATGCAACATAAACACCTGAAACACCTGTAAGTTTCTTTCACCAGTAGCATTTAACAAATTAAAAGTAGAGAAAAACATGAGCTCAGATAGAATATTTTGCTGATAGGTATATTGAGTGGTTGCTTGTATTTTTTTTTCTGCAACTATCTGCTTTATTGACGTTTTACTTATGCAGAAGAAAAAAGGGCCATACAATTGTTTCATGCTGATTAAATTTAAAGTCTAGGATTTGAAATATCCCAAAAACCATAAGAAAAATACTTGCATAATCTATGTTCACCAATATCTTTTTCAGTTCCTGTTCAGAGTACTATTCTTCTATGCCAGGAGGAAGTCCCTGCCGGGCACCATGACGAGGCTGATTTGATCCTTTTCGAATGACACAATGCGGCTGATATAGTCACTGCTGAGAACCATGAGGGGTCTGATATAGACCCTGTCGAGTGTCATTATGAGGCAAATATAGTCCCTGTGGGGACAATGATGAGGCTGATATACTTCCTGTCGAGTGTCATGATGAGAGAAATATAGTCCCTGCTGGGCGCAATGATGAGGCTGATATACTTCCTGTCCAGTGCCATAATGAGGGAAATATAGTCCTTGCTGAGCGCCATGATGAGGCTGATATAGTCCCTGTTGAATGCCATGAGGAATCTGACATAGTCCCTTCCGAGTGCAATGACAAAGTGGATCAAGTAGTGGCAAAGAAAGCTAGTGAAAAGGAAAAGCTGAAGCCTAAACAGGTAATTTTTATTTTGGTTTTTCAACAGCTATGCTTTTGTATATCACTGGCACAGTAATTGAAATTTGCTTTACCATACAACAAATCTAAGTCTAAGAATCATTTGTCTATTTAACATCTCTGTAATACATTTTCCTTACCATTTATATACCGAATAGTTGTTAAAAATCCAACTAGGAGGTAAGTTAGAGGTTTAATCATTCAACAAATTCAAAAGTTTTTCCCAAAATATTTTCAACAAGCATACATCGTTTCCGGTCTAATGGTCTTTCATCCAAGCATCCAAGGGATGTGATGGATGAGAGACATTCTATGTAGAAGCCAAAAGGCTTCGAGGGTTGAAGTGAATCAATTCATTTGTCCAGGTGTGAGATATCCATATTTACAGGTGACTGATTAGAAATCAATGACCCGTATAGTCACCCGTGCAGCCCTATAAAACCCAGTGTTCCTAACTATTCTGCCTCCTTTTAAAGCCAAACTATCTCTATTTATTGAGTTTAAGGGTAGGGAGTCAAATGGGTGGGTACTTCAACCCTCGAAGCCTTTTGGCTTCTATATAGAATGTCTCTCATCCATCACATCCCTTGGATGCTTGGATGATAGACCATTCTATTACAAAGCCGCCAGGCTTTCTCAGGTTGAAGTGAATCTTTAAAGCTAACAATAAATGAGATATGTGCACTGCCCAAGTTTTCATAAACATATATGCATGTATCTGAACAAAACCTCTAAAGCCACAACCAGCTCCACAAATCTTTTAGAAATTATAAGTTTGTAAGTAACAGCAGACAAAAACAAACCAGCATAGGTTTAGAGTTGACAGAATAAATCTAGATTAACACTTTTTCCACAAAAATAGTTTGTGTGATTGTCATCAATCATTTTCTACATGTATATCAATTATCTGAATGTATCAATACATGCTTTCTAGGTCAGCTCAAATCAAAACCAATCTGTGTCATCCCAAGTTTTATTGTGAACTGAAGTGATCAAATAAAATGCAACACATTATACGCACATATTTCTGCCATATTTATTATACATGTAAATGTCACAAACATAAATTTTTCAATTATATCATGAATGTTCAGTGTATCTATATCTCAAACCATTTAACATGCTGTTCGCAATGTCCTGCTCAGGATACTTCTCAATTGTCGAGTCTCGTTTTTGGATCCTCAAATCCTTATTTCCACGTAAAGAAAAAACCATGCACACAATACACTGTATGTAACAGTACAAAATTCAACAAATTCATAATAAAACACTTGAACAGTCCTTCTTATCATGGTCCACCTATCAAGTACCATAAAGCTTCCAATATCAGAAGATAGAAAATGTCCACATAATCCTGACTGTAAATGTGTCGATACCTGCTTTTCAAGCAAATTGTAATAAACATGATGTTAATCAGAATCTATATTACAATCTAGAACTGTATTAGAGAAATTACTGGAATTTTCTTTGCTAGATTCTATCTCTCGTAAATAAAATTTTCTAAATGTTTTTGCAGATTTCCAGTTTGCAGTTTTTAAAATATCCTTCAATGAGAAACCAGCATTGAAGACTGCAGAAGTGGAAGCCCCTCTATAAGAGTGGGCTTTAAATTTTTTTGTGTCTATACCAGAGTCTTCTAAAATAGATTTTAGCCATCTGGCTAGAGTAGCAGTAGAAATGTTTTTAAAAGTTTTAAATAAAATTAAGACAAGTTGACTGTCTCAGTTTCCTGGTGCATTTCAAATAATGTCTTACAGTTTGCACAGGACATTACTCTGGTTTATGAAATGCATTTAACTGCACTGTTGTATTTATATTCCTTGGATTTGTTGTTTTTTGTAACTTTGACACCCTGAATGAAACAAGATTAGAATCTACAACCATGTCGGTAATTTGCAAGCTCACTAAAGTCTGAGCTCGTTGAGCAATGCTCAGGGCTAAAAGTGCTGCCAATTTTAAAGTTAAATATTTTAAGTCTAAATTCTCAAGTGGATATAGAGTGCTCAAGTATTTTGTAACCTTACCCACATCCCAAGTAAAGTTATAACGAGGTAAAGGGGGTCTTGTATTAAAAACTCCTTTCATAAATCTAGATAACAAAGGGTTGTTCAAAATTGTGTTATTTCCAAAAGAAGCCAGGGTCTGGCTTATAGCACATTTGTATGAGTTAATACAACTGTAAGACTTATTCTTTTGGAATAATTCTGACAAAAAATTAATTATTTGTGCTACAGATAGTGTAAAGGGGTTTTCTTGCCTTTTACAACACCAAATAAGCGATTTTCTCCAAGAAAACTCGTATTGTTTAGAAGTGGAGGGTCTCCATGACTGAATGATAATTTTTCTAGAGATTTCTGAAAATCCTTGATTTTTGAGATGTCGCCTGATATGACACAGGCGACTAGAAACAATTTCCTTTTGTTCATTGGATGTTTCTTGTTGTTGTGACCCAGTCTGATCAGATTTGAGCACTGAGGAAGAATTACTGGGAAATCTATTAAAGGGAAACTTCGCGAAAAAATGAAAATTTGATATGTTACTCTTCAAATAAAAAGAAATATAATTGCCTTTTGATGTTTTATTGTATTCTTTACCGTTACGCTTCTAGAGTGGATTAAAGGTGGTAAAATTTTGTGTATGGGGGTCGCCATATTGACAGAATTTTAACACGTGACTGCGTTTGTGACGTGATAAATGTAATTATCCAGTAAATATGATAAATAATCCAGTTTAAAAATACGTTTTTCTGCATTAGCTCTTTGAAGAATATATAAACTGTGGCGATGACTAATGACCGGCTGACAACATAAGATTACCAAATACGTTTTAATGTTTTAATGATCTTTGTTTTAATAGAAGAATGTTTAGACACAAATTTTAACCTGTCTTTATTTAACTGTAATAAAAGATATATTTATATGATTATTTTTATATATATAATAAAATTCCGTGGATAATTTTGCACGTCTTGAAACGGCAGTTGTACCTGGACGTGAAAATGTTACAGGTAAATCATTACTCGTTTATGACATTAACAGAATTAGCAGGTAAAAAACAGGATGTTTATTGCAACACACCGATCAACCGACTTATATCATTTTGGTGAGAAGATGTATGACACGATGAAACAAGTTAATACCTATACGTATACAGATGACTTTTTCCAAATCGTTACGTTTAAAACTCACTGTATCAAATATAGTGTAGTAAAAAATTATTTGGCATATATTTGTCCATTAGCATATTCAATCGTTTTAACTAATGTTTTCATTCGTTATCTGAAAATAGGTTCCAAAGGTACTGGCATCACAAATTTGAACAAATAAATGCAAAATTTACTCTTCTGCACAATATATTTCTGTATCCAGTGTTTTTGTTCAAAAGGACATATATCCAACGTTTTTTCTGACCTCAAAATTATTCTTTCAATTGCAATTTATTAGGAGTTTGAATCATTTTTCTTTACGCATTTACTGAAAAAATGATACGGAAAAAATCAGCTCATCTTTTTATAATGACACGATGAATAAAAGTTCCTCGACACGATTGAAAACAGCCACGTATTTCTTAAGTGATTATTTTTATACTTCCACATGGGGCATTTCAATAACATTTTACAACTAATGTCTGTATATCATTGAATATTATACAAAAGTCTACAACTGTTAATACAATAGGACTATTATGTATACATTCTTGACACAAATCACTAGACATGGAAAAAGGTAACAAGCAGCGGAGCAGCTTTGTAATTCATCTTAAAACCATAGTCAGTGAGGAATTAAACATAGAGTAAATGCTCTCATTTAGACAATCCTAGAGCAGGGCTTAAGCGGAAATCAGTGTTATATGTCGATAACGCTCTACATATGAGTTCTCACCTATCAACAAATAACACATAACGAACAAGATTTTGTACAATATTTCCTACTTGTACAAATATTTCCTACTATGTCGACATTAAATAGTATATAACGGATCTATCTACTTGGTAGGTCAATATATTGATGTCAAACTTTTTTGACAAATTATAAGGTATGAATTAAGGCAAACATTATCAAATGTGCTGCCTACAATCAGGAACCTATATACTAGTCCAGCTTCAATTTATAATAAAGACGAAGAGCGAGAAATTTAAGGTTATTTAGCGTACAAATGAGAGTTAAATCTCAAGAATTAATACATCATATGTAACTGTAACAGGAATACTGTCTATGTCTAATAATTTTTAACATTATCGGTTGCAAATATTTTGAGAATTCCACAGTAATCATTTACATAAAAACAGAAAAGGAAAACGTGTAAGACATGTAGTTACTAAGGACAATATTATATCATTCAAACAGACGACGAGATTTACCTTCATTGACCGAATTATACACAATTTTCATCGCGTATTACCCCTGCAGACACCTAAAGATACACAGAAAAGAATCTACCAAACTGGTTAGACACAAATGTACACAGTTTTATTACAATTCTTTATATTTATGGTTTAATTACCCGTTTTCTTTCATTGTTAATTCTAATAAATGAAAAATAAATAATGATAAACAATCAAACAAACACAAATCAAAACACCCTGCCTTTAACGATGTCATATAATATTGTCTTTATTTTTATGTTAACGCCCCAAATGCGAAGGCCACCTTCGCCTTTAGACGGTGACATAAAAATTCAGTTTTGCAGAAAGTACGAACGTCGACATTTATTTTGTCACTCTTTTGGGTTTTCTTCAATCAAAATAGTTTGGTGATTGATATGGTGATTTGTGCAAACGAATAGTACGTTATAGGCTGTTATCCAACAGAACCCTACTTCTTGTTGGCCGATGTGCATTACAATGATTTTAGTTTAACATTTAACCCCTTCTGGAAATTGGAACGGTTCAATATTTGGCGATTCGTATTAATAGGCGGTAAGTTCTGCACAAATCTCACTGTCGACCCTCTACTTTCTGCTTGCAGCTTATACGTATTGAACAATTTCGTCAAACGTTTCTCGTGTTTCGTTTATCGTACTGGTTGGATATTTCATATTATTGTTTATACTAATGGATTGTATACGATTTAAAACCCTGGTACTTATTTGTCAATCAAAACAAAATGCGAATCGACTTGTCAAAGTTCAAAGTCTAAGGTCTACAACGATGATAGGAGACTAATTGTCTAGTAATTATCTACCCACATGGCATATATGAAAAGCTTAGCCTATATCAGCGAAGGTCGGGGTCTTCTCAGGGTACTCAGGCTTCCACTCCCATTAAAGACTTCATACAGCTGATAATTTGCTGAAAGGCATTAAAAACCATCCATACAAACTAAATGACTAAAAAGGCATTAATGTTATCCTGGGGGGGGGGCGGTCAAATTTCGAAGTTAAATATCCCGGACACGAAGCAGTCACTCAAAAGGCAATGATGTGACCTTGGGGGTCAAATTTTAAATTAAATATCAACACCTATGACATGCGAAACATCAATAAGTTATAATCTACCCACATGCCAAATATCAAAAAGCCTACCTAAAAAAAGTTTTATCCCGGACAAGATTTTTAATGGCTGCACGGACGAACACACAACAATATGTCGACCTTCTTTTGCCTCTTTTACCAAAAACCCAATATAAACCTCCTAAAAAGGAAAAGTGTTATGTAACACTAGATAAAGCTATCTTACATATCCTAAACGTGTATTAGTATGCGATTTGCAGTGTCAAATAAATTTGGTTGAAAATATCAGTCTTAAAGGAGAAGAAAAGAAAAAAAGAAGATGATGTAAAATTACCAGACAAAAACAATATGTCTCCCATTTATCTTCGTTTGGTATACATAATAAAATAAGAGTTGCATACAAATACAAAGATAGTTTAAAAGCTTTTCTGCAAATGTTATTGTGTGCCGCAATTTGTTCATTTCATATTTTATACACAGTAATCAAAATTAATTTCCCCCATCCTCCTCTTCATGCTTGATATTGACAAGAAAATAAAAAATTACATATATTATTACGTTACGAACTCTTAAAGTGCATACTTATTCAATCGGTTAGCAGAATTTAATACTTTATACAAAGTCATATTTCTTGTTTTAATCATATCATTGAACTGATTTACATCATATCGTAATTTCTCTGACAGTGCAATTAAAATCAAATTAATATTGTTAATGCATTATGTTAAAGATACATTTTTGGCATCAAGCAAAAGCCAAAGGAATATTCTTTATATTTAAACGGCCGATTTGAAATAATATTATATCATTAAAGGTCATTTTAGCATTTTAATAACTTTATCTGCATTTTTTCGTTTATTTTATAAGATAAGTAAGACAAAAATAAAAGGAAGAGCTTAAAGAACTGAATATATCTATTGCCAAATCTATGCTAAATCGTGTTTTAATATATTTTATTCGCTACAGTAAATTTAAAACATAATAAAAATTGAAAAACTTAACTACGTTTTCATCGCTTCTAACTTGTTTATATCTTTTTTCATCGTGTCATACATCTTCTCACCAAAATGATATAAGTCGGTTGATCGGTGTGTGCAATCACTAGATCATTTGACGCCGACTTTGAAGTATGAATATTCGGACTTTTTCAAAAGCTAACCAGATTAAAGGTTAATCATGTAATTCGAGAAAGGCACACCCCCTCCTGCCAAGACAGGTATGATTTGAATACACCGAACTGTCAGAACACAGGATGTATATAAGATTTCGAAAACCTTTAGATGTCAGAGGAAACGTAAAACTTACACGTTAACTCAAATATACACAACATGTAAAATTTTGGAAACTGTGTTACGCACACGCACAATAAATGTTACCAGTAATAATAATTATAATAATAACAATAATAATAATTATAAATGTACTAAACGTTAAGTGAAATATTGATGCGCAAAATCAGAGTATTTAAAAATATTTCATTTATTGACCGCTTTTCTTAAATAGTCAACTTCGCAAAAGTTTCGTTCAATAAGTTGCTTAATTTGATTAAGTTGAAAATAATAATACGAATAATTTTCAATTTAATTAATATTTATGGACTTTTTTTCCTATCAAAACTGTGACTTTTTTCCTGTGACTTTCTTAGAAGCTTAAAATTGGTTAACTACTTGTTAAAAAGTGGGTTTTTTGCTTATATATAGATCAGGAATACGAAACGTAATCTTTCCACAACCTTGTCTTATATTACAACCATCTGTTATAGACCGTTTCGCGTTATCATTCGACGACTTTTAAGGTACTTTGATGTCTAGTATCGCCATCTAGTGACGAGATGGTGACAAGATGGCGGACCTCCATCAGTGCATTTTTTACACGATAAATTCCATTCAGAAACTTAACCACTGATTATATAATAAAACATCAAGAGGCAAATGTGTTTCTTTTTAGTTGAAGAATAACATATCAAATTTTCATTTTTTCGCGAAGTTTCCCTTTAAACAATTCAATAATTTTGGAAACCAGCTCTGGGTAGGCCATTTTGGCACAATTATCAATACCATGCTCACCTGTTCTTCCTGAACTTTGTGAAGAATTCTTGGTAACAAACTGAAAGGAGGAAAAACATATGGTAAGAAAAACTTCCATGACACTGAAAAGGCATCAGTAGCCACTGCTTTCTGGATCTGGAAGCCATGACACAAATGGGTCTAATTGTTTATTAATTCTTGAAGCAAACAAGTCAATGTCTGGTCTAAAGAAATGGTTACATAAAAGGAAAAATACTGATTCCTTCAGTTTCCATTCAGATGAGTCACTAAAATTTCGTGATAGGTCATCAGGAAGTATGTTATTTTTTCCTGGAATGTGAACTGCTGTTAAGAATATGTTTTTATCTTCTGCCCAAAGCCAAATTAGTTTAGTTTGTTCTTAAAGTGCAACAATGCTACCACCCATATTGTTTATGTAATAAACAGCAGTAGAGCTATCCGACTTTATACAAATATGAGAATTTGTCACATTAATGCAAAGAGAAAATAATGCAAATTTTATTGCAAGAAGCTCAAGAATATTAATATGTAACTTTCTTTCAGATTGTGTCCATCTGCCTTGGGTTTTCATATTATCGTATGTAGCACCCCAACCAACATGAGATGCATCCGTTTCTACATAACTATTTGGAGACCCATAGTTTATGGCTTTGCCATTTTTTTTTGTTCTAAATTGTTCAGCCACCATGTGATTTCGTTTTTACTCTGATCAGTTAATGTACAAATTTCATCATAATTGCCTCTACTTCTTTTCAATGACATGTTTTCATCTATGTCTAAATATCTATAAAACAATGGTGCTAACAAAACTGCACATGCAGTAGATGAATATAGACCAACCAAAGTGAAAATGTTTCGAATTGTAACCTTGCCAATTTGACTATTTGTCAACATTTTTTAAGAAAAATGTTTGATTTTTTCCACTTTTTCGACAGTAAGAAATACTTTATATTGAACAGAATCAATTATATAACCTAAAAAGACAATTCTTTGGCTAGGAACCATTACAGATTTTTCCTCATTGATCATAAAACCTAGGCTTGTTATCAACTTAACAAGTTTTTTTGTAATTTTATAACAGGTTTCAAAACAATTGCCTTGAATTAAAGAATCATCAATATGAAAATAAGAATCTACTCCTTGACTTCTGATATTTGAAAATATCACTTTCATTACTTTACTAAATACTCTTGGAGCTGTAGAAATTCCAAATGGTAAACAAGTAAATTCATATAAAATTTCTTTCCACATAAATTTTATATATTTTCTATGGCTTTTAAACAAAGAAATGGAAAAATAGGCATCTGCCAAATCAACAGAACTAAAAAAATCATTTCTGGAAATAGAGACCAAAATTGAACTAAGTCTTTCTTGTTTGAAATGAAAATACTTTATATGTTTGTTAAGATTTCTTAAATTAATTACTGGTCGAAACTTTCCATTTTTCTTTTTGACTAAAAATATGTTTGACAAAAATTGTCCATTTTCATTCTGGGATTCTACAATAGCCCCTTTTTTCAATAAATTTTTTATCTCTGTTTCTATTAAATCCTGTTCGGTTGGGGAAAACTCAATATTTTTTGGTAAAACTTTTTGATTGGGAATACTATCAAATTCAATTTGATAGCCATTTCGGACAGTATCTAACACCCATTTATCAGAAGTAATTTTTCTCCAATTTGTATACTGATGTTTAATTGAGCCAGCAATAAATTCAACATCATTTCTATTTACCTCTAGTACCGTTTGTACTTCCTCTGACTCGGGTAGGGCAGTCTGCCCCTCGTGGTCTGACCTCGGAACCTGAAACCTCTGCGGTTTCCTCGACCTCTTCCTCTCTGAAAACTTTGATAGTTTTTGAATATGATCTAGGTTGAGAAACAATGCCTTGCATTTTCTGAATATCATTAATGTCCTTCACTTTTTTGGAAATATCGTTACCAAACAAATTACTGCCAATCTCCTCTGTTTTCGCACACAACAGGTGAAATTTGTGATGAATATGTGGTTTCATGAGAATCTTTCTAGTGTAAGAGGTTTCAAAAAATGCATTGCTGAATACAGTGAGTGCAGCTGAAGCCATAGATTTCAAACGTTTTATATCCATGTCCTTTTTCGACAACATTTCAGCTATTTTAATGACCGGCACAATACCAAGCCCAATAATTTTCTGTATACTCTGTAGGAGGAGATCATTTGACTTTGCCTGTCGGCTAAGAAAACCCCATATTTCTGGGTTAACCTTCGGAGACACCAGATTCTGGCAATTTCCGGGCACTTTCTCATTAGCAATTTCAGCTATGTTAGATTTTTTAATTACTACTTTATTTACCAAATTGGCAATGCTATCCAAAGTATTCGGCCCAAAATTCTCATCGCCGTCAAATATCTTTGGAAGTTCAAATTTAAACTCCTGTTCTAGAGCCCTGTTATCATCATCCGAGTTACCAAAAATGTCTAACTCATTCAAATTTACTTCAAGTTCCTCGTGTTTCGGTTCCGTATTGTTTTCTTCCGCTTCCGGTTGAAGCGGTGCACTCGACTCTAATAAACTTTCTAGCATGGAATATAATTTTTTATATTCAGCATTTTGCTGTTTTAGTTTCTTTTTTCTTGCATTTTCAAGAGGTATAGACGCTTTTCTTTTCATGGACGCTTCCTTTTTTAAGTTTTTGCCTGGACCTTTACCAGTCCTTTGGACGTAGAAGGAATGGGATCGTCCCCAACATTATCGTGGTTACTTTCCTTGTTATAATTACATGCACCAACTCTAGTTGGTGAATCATGGGCTTTTGAAAACCCAGAAAAACTGGAGGCTTCACCGTCGGAAGCGAATAATTGAGTTATGTCATCATCACACGGCAAAATTGACAACGTCTCCTGTTCTTAGTCAGAACTATCGGAAGACGATAGAGTAACCCGTTTCATATTGTAAAGAAACACGAGTCGTGTTTAAAACCGAGTCGGTAAGTACGTGTGAATATCTCACAGCCTTAAAATGAAAAGAGGCAGAATAGTTAGGAACACTGGGTTTTATAGGGCTGCACGGGTGACTATACGGGTCATTGATTTCTAATCAGTCACCTGTAAATAAGGATATCTCACACCTGGACAAATGAATTGATTCACTTCAACCTGAGAAAGCCTGGCGGCTTTGTAATAGAATATGTATTATTGCTAATGGGATTGCCAAAATTACACAAGTTCCTTGCGCTTTCTTGTATGTTTTTTATATGGCGAACCTTTAATCTTGTACACACATCATTGTTTTCTTCCTGTTGAGTAGTTGAGTGACAAGGTCAAATCTGGCAGTAAGACTACAATCAATGATGAACCAGCATGGATTCAGAAAGAGTTCTCTAGCCTAGAGCAGTTGCACACAAGTTGGATTTATATGTCGTGCATTGATTTTTGTCTCACCTGCGAAGCAGATCGAGACGTACGCATTACTTTACCGGCAGCAGCAGCTGCATTAACTTTTTTGTTGAAGTTTTATGAGCAACTTTGATGAATATGCCCCAGTACTAGACCAACACAGCTGCATCCCCATATTTGACCACGAGTTTCCGGTTGAATAACTGAAAATGTACAATACATATAATATCACCTTCATATCTAAGGAACTCTAAGTCCTAGATTGATGAAACTTGGTATGCATAGGAATCAATAGTTTCCTAACACATTTGCCTATCCATCATTGTATGTGTTATATACTGGTTTCCTTAATAATGGCTTTAAACTCCGTGTATGTATTTACCATGTTGACTGGTATCCTTAATGACTGTTCTGAACTCCGTATATGTATATACTGGTCTCCTTAACGACTGTTCTAAACTCGATATATGTATATGCTGGTCTCCTTAACGACTGTTCTAAACTCGGTATATGTATATACTGGTCTCTTTAACGACTGTTCTAAACTTGGTATGTCTCCTTAACTGTTTTAAACTTGGTATATGTATGTACTGGTTTCCTTAACGACTATTCTGAACTCCGTATATATATACATTACATACATTATGTGTAGGTACAACTGCCTGTATCACGTTGAGACAGTTGTGTACATTCGTATCACTTCAAGACGCACAGTGTCTAGTTGTGATGCGGATTGTATGCAACTGTCGAGACGTGATACAGGTAGTTATACCTACATGGAAATGTATGCAGTGTTCTCCCCAGGCCCTTTTCGCATCCTGGCAATAAGATGCTATCTGGTTCAAATATGATGCTTTCTGAAAACATCCTTAATATATTTCAGAAGAAATGTGATGCTATAATATCAAAGCAAATGATGCTATTGTGAAAACTGAAAATACCAGGATGCTATTAAAAATTTCTGGGGAGAACACTGGTATGTAATGAGTTTATCTAAAATTGAGAAGTATACAAAGAGCAGAACAAAACTGAATGTTCAAATCAAGAAGTAGTTCAGACAAAAATACAGGTTGTATCACATATATAGATGATACAAGGTTTTTTATCACACAGGTTGTATCTATCGCTATTTTTTCAGATTTTGACGAAATACATACTAAATTTTAGATAAATGTATATACTGGTCGCCTTGACGACTATTGTGAACTCGGTATATGTATATACTGGTCTCCTTAATGACTGTTTTAACTCTGTATATGTATATATTGGTCTCCTTAATGACTGTTTTAACTTGGTATATGTATATATTGGTCTCCTTAACGACTGTTCTGAACTCTGTATATATGTATATACTGGTCTCCCTAACGACTGTTCTAACTCGGTATATGTATATACTGGTCTCCTTAAGGACTGTTCTAAACTTAGCAAAATTTTAGTTAACTTGGACGGACATTTGGTTATGTAAAATATTGAGGCCTGCCCTTAATGACTGAAACTTTATTACAGTTGATATTGGAAATGTCAATATCACTTATGTTGATATTCCTGATATCTTCTCTGGTTTCAAAGTATTTAATGTAAATTTAAAGACTTTTGATGTTCAGTTTTCAATATTCAGTATCATCAAGCCAATTCACTTTCCCCATGCCTGATTTTATATGTAATGATTAATAATGACCTCATTTTTGATTGAGCAACCCTCTTCTTATTGCAGAGGTACTAAAAACTACCTGAATATGTTTCGCACTATTACTCTTGAAAGCATGTCTGATTAGTCCCCATAATGACTGTTTTAAACTTGGTATGTTTAAATTCTGGTCTCCTTAATGACTGCCTTGTACTTTGGTTTACCTGTATATATTGGTCACCTTATTGTCTGTTTTATACTTAAGAAGTTTATTTATGTATCCTTATCCACTTAATAAAATTTTGAAACTTGGCATGTTTATATAAAGGTATTGTTAAATATTCAATGAATTTTTCACAAGGGTCTGGAAACGGTCATATTTGCCGGACATGTCTGACATTTATATTAAAATGTCCAACTAAGGTTTAGTCAAATCGGACATCTGAAAAAGAGATATTTTACTTGGTCAATAATATAAATATCTTTTTGTTGGTTTAAATACCTTTCATTTCCGCTAGATAGAAATATTTTTATTAAAAAACAACCCTTAGGCTACTTCCTGTCACAGACACATGACTGTGTTTATTGAGTTTGTATTCACTCCAGTCAAGTGTTAATTTTGTAATATGGTTAACACGACAACAGGTGATAACTTAATTATGAGTACAGATCTGTTTCATCCATTTCATAGAACATATTTTTGCAACAATATTTTGAAACAATAGAGATTGAATTGTTTGTATGTTATATTGCTTAGAAAATATGACTTGTAATGGAAAAACAAGTGTGGTCAAAATTGTACATCACGCATGTACCTTTTCATACGTACGTAAATCTGGAGAAAATCAATTTGAAATAAATTCTATTGGAATGATGAAAACAAAAATGAATATTTCATTCTATAAATAATAATTTGTAAAAAAAATGTGGTCCATCGCAGAATATCGTATAAGTTCTATTCTGTTCCGAACTTGTATTTTTGTAACAACTTGCTACTTCAGGTTAATGAAAATGTTGCATGACCGTTCATAAAAAAACCTTGTTGGCCATTACTCTGTTAAATAGACAACATGTCGTCTTATAATAAAGAAATTTTAGGAAGAAGAATGTTATATTACAAATATTTTCTTTCTTACACGATGCATATATCATAGGAACCCATCACAAAACAACAACTAATTTCTACTAAGGTCTTGAAAATAATTATAAAGACCTTAATTCTGAACTTAAAGGAAAAGCAAATACACAGCCCAGCTTAAGCAAACACAATAAACAGTTAGTATTAATGCTAAACCTTACTTAGCTGCCTTTTTTAAAGTACTTTGTACTTTTATATGATGACTGGTAAAATTTCCGGCATGACTCGAGAAAATTTCCAGGGCCTTGGTTTCACGCCATTATGAACCAAACATGATAAAAGAAAAGCGAATCCGGACAATATCTCTATACATAATAATTAGTTTATTTTTCATTCATTAAAACAATAACCAAAACAGTAAATTGTAATATTTTCAATGTACTGTAACCTAAAATAGTTTTAGTTTGTAGATTTTATGTTTATCAAGTGAGAAGAACAGCAGTCTTGAATTTTAGTAGTATAGATTTTATACTGTACTTGTTTCAACTTCCCTCTGAATAGTTAAGCATGTTAATATTATCCAATGGCTCCCTAAAGGTTTATAATCTTTTATTTTTCAGAAACCAGAAAGGTTCTGCATATACTGCAAATCTATTGTAAAAAATGGAAAGCCGAAACGCCACATAAAAAGGAAGCATAAATTAGAAAATGATGTAAAAATGATCCTGACCAAGCCAGACAGCATTCAGAAAGCATTTTTTGAAAGTAAAAGAAAGGAAGGAATATACGAATTCAATCTTGGTTTATTGGCAGTTGGAAACAAAGCACAGATGAGGGAACGTAAACCCAAAGTTGATGACAATCTGAGAGTATGCCTCAACTGCCATGGCTACTTCGGCAGTAGATACTTTTTCAAACATAAATGCTCTAGTGAAAAACCAGAGACATTGCAACCAAAACTACTCCAAAGAAACGGCGACAATAAGATTGATAATGATAAAGATTTCAAAGATATTTTGAATAGATTTACAGATGGAAATATTGGTGAGATTTGCAGGACGAACAAATTTATTAAGTTAATAGGTTACCGCCACTTCAACTTACGTAGACATGAGATATGGAAGCAAGATGAGGTGCGAAAAGTAGTTATGTCAGAAATGCGTGAATTAGCAAAGTTGTATCAGGTGTTTTTAGGCCTAAGTTATAGTAATAGAACTGTTGACGACATGTTTTGTCGTACAAACTTAACATATTTAATTGAAGCAATACAGAGGCTGACAACAGATGAAAATAACTCTGAGAAACATGGGCAGAAGCTCTTCGTTGATGCTGTGATTTTAAGATCAATAAAGGCATTAAAAGGGTATTACAGTGAAACAATACAAGATGATAAAGGTAAAGAATTAAAGAAATTTAAGGAAGCATACAAGCATAAATCTAATGAGCTCTATCCACAAGCACGAGCAACATGTGTTTCTAAATCTCTTCAAAAAGCGAGAAAGCCATCACGTTTGCCCGATGAAGGAGCCTTAAAAGAGTTAAAAATTTTCATGCTGTCTGAAATCAACCATATAATCGAAAATTATGACATTAAGGACTATGTATGGCTGCGTAGTTTGGTTGTGGCTCGCCTTACTTTATATAATGCAAGAAGGGGTGAGGAAGCAGCAAGGATGACGCTGGAAGAGTGGGCAGATGCCTGTGCTGGGGTGTGGATACCTAATGAACATGTTGAACAAATAGTGGATCCAGGAGAACAATTTTTAGTTGGCCAATACAGGCTGGCCTATCTACATGGTAAAGGAAGGAAGTATGTACCAGTTCTGGTACCTATGGACCTGACTGCTGCAATGAATGTTCTAAATAGAAACAGAAATGTTGTTGGTATTGATTAGAAGAATATTTTTCTGTTTGCTACAAAGAATTCAATTCCCATTGCTCTGGTTGGCATGCAGTTGCTGGAGTTTGCAAAAGGGCCAACATAGATTTACCCGTGAATGCCACCAAAATGAGACATAGATTGTCCTAATTGTTTGCCAGTCTGGACATGACAGCCAGTGACAAGAAGATATTTATGGACCACATGGGGCATGATGAAGAAATTAATAAGGAAAACTACCAATGTCCACCTGGAGTCCAGGCATTGCGTGTGATGGGGAAAATGCTGACTGATGCAGATAAAGGTATGATAAAAACTCCAAAGGGTATAATGTATTTAATGATTGATTTGACACATATTGCTCTCAGATACGAATAAATAATTCACAAATGCCTGCTGAATTAATGCATTTACTATTTTAGGATAACCATCAAAGTCAGGAAATATAACAAGGGTCAAGGGCTTTCATATGGCAGATCAATAAATGACATTAACCTTTATAAAAACAAGACACTGCTTGTATTAGTTCTGTCTTGATTTAAATTTTCAATGCCTTGACTCTGTTATACCATCCTATTTTTTAAAGATCAAGGTCAGACTTTTAGGGCAGACATTTAAGATGTTATGTAAATATAACATTGGCAAGACATAAAATGCCATCAGAATCGGTGGTCAAAAGAATCATTAAGCAGTATATGTTTAAATTCTTACAAATGATAAAGAAAATCTTTAATCAGCACATATTATTCTCCAGATTATCATTGTGTAGCTATTAAACAAAAAAAATAAATGTTGGTTTCAGGTGTGGTAGTCAGTCAGAGGCATAGTGAAGCAAAGAAACTACATGAAAACCCCACATTAGGTGAGTGCAATAAAAATGTGTTAGTTAAAGTCAGAGTTGTTGACTTGTTTACCACTATAAATTGACAATTGCATTGCATTTGATGCAGCAAAATCTTTTTATGAGAATTTGATATCAGTGGAATCTGTATAATTTTGTGTGTGGCAGTTATTTTTGTAGGCATGATATGTCAAGTTGTCAAAAGTAAGCAAGTGTCTCATAATCTAGTAAAATTTCTCACTATCAATCATACATTTCTTTTAACGGACAGAGTTCTAGTATGCTCCACCCATGGATTAATGATGTAACTGCATTTGGCCATCTTTAACGGAAAAAAAATAGGGTCGAGTAGAATAAAAATAAATTAAATAGGCAAAACTAATGAAGTCGATACTAGAAATAAAACTAAAAAAACATCTTAAGTCATTTTTTTTATTTTTGAAATCATTATATTTGAAGAAATATAAATAGTGGAAAGGTGTGTTCCCTGAACGCCTACTGGATAAACACAACACCTCATTAGGTATGGGGATTATGGGGCCTGTTAAGGGGAATGCAATAATTAGTTTACCTGTATTTACCTGTATGTACCTTGAAAATTATAATAAAGCATAGTAGACATTGGAAACTGAATTGACAAGAAAAATATCAAAATATCAAAATAAAATTAAAAAAATTGAAGAATGTGTCCATGGGACACGAATGCCCCCGCTAAAGTAAGTCCCAAACAGGAAGTAGTTGTCCAACAGGTCTGAAAGTCGCTTAGGACGTACAACTTGTCATACTGAACCACCCTGCCAAATTTCAAATTGTTCTAATGTACGGTTTCTGAGAAAAGCTTGATGGAAATTTTCATACTGGTGTTAACACATTTTCATATCGGCCCAGTTGAAAACAGGAACTAGTTGTCCGACAGGTCTGAAAGTTGCTTAGGACGTACAACTTGTGATACTAAACCACCCTGCCAAATTTCAAATTGTTCTAATGTACAGTTTCTGAGAAAAGCTTGACGGAAATTTTCATACTCATGTTAACACATTTTCATATTGGCCCAGTTGCAAACAGGAAGTAGTTGTCCGACAGGTCTGAAAGTTGAAAGGACGTACAACTTGTGATACTGAACCACCCTGCCAAATTTCAAATTGTTCTCATGTACGGTTACTGAGAAAAGCTTGACGGAAATTTTCATACTTGTGTTAACACATTTTCATATCGGCCCAGTCCCAAACAGGAAGTAGTTGTCCGACAGGTCTGAAAGTCGTTTAGGACATACAACTTGTGATACTGAACAACCCTGCCAAATTTCAAATAGTTCTCATGTACGGTTTCTGAGAAAAGCTTGACGGAAATTTGTACATACAGACGGACGTATTTACGTACAAATGAAGTCCCAAACAGGAAGTAGTTGTCCGACAGGTCTGAAATTCGCTTAGGACATACAACTTATGATACTGAACCACTCTGCCAAATTTAAAATTGTTCTCATGTACGGTTTCTGATAAAAGCTTGACGGAAATTTGTTCGGACTTACGGACGGACGGACATGAGTTAAAGTTAATGCCCCCCGACATGTCTGCAATATATAAAATAAACTTGTCTTCAAAATGTCCCAAGCCAATTTTTTAAGTGGAAACATGTTTTTGAAAACAGAGCATCAAATTTATTTGGCAATTAGCTTTTTCTAATATATTTTGTTTGTGTATTATGCTTGAATTTCATAGACTGATATTATTGACATGTTTCAGTTGTGTTTTTACAGTTTTTTTCATTTTGATGTAGGATGAAAAAATAAAAACAAAATTCAATTGATTAACTTTTATTTGTATTCCTATTTTGGTCAAATTTTGGTATGGAGGACTCATTGAACAGAGATAAAAAAAACTCAGGGTATTCAATCTGATAAGCAGATGTTGTACATAAACTCACTCCTCAAGTCCCTATGTCAATAAGATGGTTAGCTTTGTGGTGTAGGGTTTATTAGTATCTTAAGCGTGTTAAGATGGATGACTCCCATAATAAATTTTCTTTTACTGTCAGCTGCTCAGAGCATTGGTGACCTCTAGGACAGTGTAGAAAGTGACAGATAAAAAATAGTGGAACATGCTGCAACTCGGAGGAAAATTGCAAAAACTGATAATTTCTCTGGTAAGCAATGGAATATAAATAATATATGTGATGGCCTAGTGGTGGAGCTTTCACCTGTGTTCACTCCTGGACCGTGTCAGCATATCACAGAGCTGCATAGCTAAGCACATTTGCATCCACATCTTTTTATCTTGACCTTGAATTTCCGGTTGAATGACATGGACATTTTCAATACATTACAATAACAAGTTAAACGTTTTATGATCACCTTCATATTTCAGGAACTACAGGTCCTATGTTGATGAAACTTTCTATGTATATGCTTAAGTAGTAGCTTAGCACAGTTGCATTCCCAGCTTTTGACCTTGAGCTTGAATTTCTGGTTGAATGACTGATTGACAATTTTCAATGCATATAATAGCAATTTTTAAGTTTTGTGAGCACCTTCATATCTCTGGAACGATAAGTCCTAGGTTGATGAAATTGACCTTTACCTTGAATTTGCAGTTGATTTTTTTCAAATGAAGTATAAATAATCGAATGTACAGTGTAATTCAACATGGAATTTATAGTTCTGATGGTGCTGCCAGGCTAGACATACTTTAGTTTTTTTTCTTGTTTTTTAGCTGATAGACAGGAATAAGTAATATTCAAGCAATCGTCCCAATTTTATGAGGTTTGTTTGACAATTTTTCTATTAATGGGACAGACGTTTTAAGTAATTCCATTGGTTTGTTTGTTTGAATTGTGTTTTAGCACCACTTTCCGCACTTTTTCAGCTATATCATGGCGTCCAGTTTTTATTGAGGGATACATGTCAGAATTCATGTCACTTTTTTTTCTAAAACATGTTTGTTTCCTTGTAAAAAATAGATCATTAAAATTTTTATTATTGTAAAAATATGTGAAAACTGCATATCGAGTCCATTTTTAGAACTATCTTCATGTTTACTAACAGAGTATCTAAGCAATGGAGAACTCCCAGACAGTGAAAGTGAAGATGAAGTAATTGGTGGCAAAAATACAGAGAAATGGGCTGTCATTCCGCGAAAAAATGCTAGGATTGCGAACGTCCCTGGTAAGAATGGTAAATCCTTGTAATCATGAAATGCAAAGGGTAATCTGTAAGGATTGTAATGTTTAAAAAACCTGAAAATTTAATGGCCCAATGAGTATGAGTCATTGGAACTAGCAATATCTATTACGTATTTCCATAGTATCATAGTATGGGAAAAGCATAGGCCAAAGCATATCAAACTGTCAGTCTGTTTGCCGGCCTGTTTATGGTAAGGTTTTGGAAACCTCTAACTGATTTTAATGAAATGTCAATATAAATATCTGCATTTTTAGCTCACCTGGCCGAAGGCCATGTGAGCTTATGCCATCACTATGCGTCCGTCGTCGTCCGTTAACAATTTCAAAAATCTACTTGTCTGAAACTACTGAACCAATTTGACTGAAACTTGACAAGAATGATAAATGACATGTTGGCTACAAACGATCCTCATTTTAAATTGATCCTATAAAAAACATGGCCGCCATTGCTAAAAATAGAACAGGGGGGTAAAACAGCAGTTATTTGCAAATAACTCAAAAACGGTGACAGATATCAAAATTCTGGCACAAGGTAAAAGTGATCAGCACGTAAAAATCTACCTACCCTGAAATTTTGAAGAAATTCCAACAAACCATGTGGGAGTTATTGCCCCTTTTCTTGATTTGTTTTGAGTTTTGCACTAATTTTGTCTTATATCTCAAGAACTATATAAGATATTGAAGTTATTTCAATTGCATATTGTTCAGCTAAGTAAGCTCTACAAAATTGTCCATTGGGTTGAAAATGTCAGATGACCCCTTATAGGGGCTACGGCCTCTTAAATGCCAGAAATAGTGGTTTTACCCTTATAGATTGCGAACCGTCCGTTAACAATTTAAAAAATCTTCTTGTCTGAAACTACTGAACCAATTTGACTGAAACTTGATAGAAATGATAAATGACATGTTGGCTACAAACGATCCTCATTTTAAATTGATCCGATAAAAAACATGGCCACCGTTGCTAAAAATAGAACAGGGGGGTAAAACAGCAGTTTTTTGCAAATAACTCAAAAACGGTGACAGATATCAAAATTCTGGCACAGGATAAAAGCGATCAGCACATGAAGATCTACCTACCCTGAAATTTTGAAGAAATTCCAACAAACCATGTGGGAGTTATTGTCCCTTTTCTTGATTTTTTCTGAGTTTTGCACTAATTTTGTCTTATATCTCAAGAACTATATGAGATATTGAAGTTATTTCAATTGCATTTTGTTCAGCTAAGTAAGCTCTACAAAATTGTCTATTAGGTTGAAAATGTCAGATGACCCCTTATAGGGGCTATGACCTCTTAAATGCCAAAAATAGTGGTTTTACCCTTATAGATTGCGAACCGTCCGTTAACAATTTCAAAAATCTTCTCGTCTGAAACTACTGAACCAATTTGACTGAAACTTGATAGGAATTATAAATGACATGTTGGCTACAAACAATCTTCATTTTAAATTGATCCGATAAAAACATGGCCGCCGTTGCTAAAAATAGAACAGGGGGGTAAAACAGCAGTTATTTGCAAAAACCTCAAAAACAGTGACAGATATCAAAATTCTGGCATAGTTTGAAAGTGATCAGCATGTGAAAATCTACCTACCCTGAAATTTTGAAGAAATTCCAACAAACCATGTGGGAGTTATTGCCCTTTTTCTTGATTTTGTCTGAGTTTTGCACTAATTTTGTCTTATATCTCAAGAACTAGATATTGAAGTTATTTCAATTGCATATTGTTCAGCTAAGTAAGCTCTACAAAATTGTCCATTGGGTTGAAAATGTCATTAAATGCCAGAAATAGTGGTTTTACCCTTATAGATTGCGAACCGTCCGTTAACAATTTCAAAAATCTTCTTGTCTGAAACTACTGAACCAATTTGACTGAAACTTGATAGGAATAATAAATGACATGTTGGCTACAAACGATCCTCATTTTAAATTGATCCGATAAAAAACATGGCCGCCGTTGCTAAAAATAGAACAGGGGGTAAAACAGCAGTTTTTTGCAAGTAACTCAAAAACGGTGACAGATATCAAAATTCTGGCACAGGATAAAAGTGATTAGCACGTCAAGATCTACCTACCCTGAAATTTTGAAGAATGACAGATGACCCCTTATAGGGGCTATGGCCCCTTAAATTGCAGAAATAGTGGTTTTACCATTATAGATTGTGAACGATAGAAGATAGGGAAAAGGTTTTGCTTGCTTAAATGTTCAGTTAATTGAGCACTACAAAATTGTCCATTGGATTGAAATTGTCAGATGACCCCTTAAGTTACAGGACTTAGTTTGACAATGTGGATATGCTATCTTCTTTGCCTATATAAATCAGGTGAGCGATACAGGCTCTAGAGAGCCTCTTGTTAACTGATTACGAAGAAAAGACAAGTTCCTTATCATAGCCTGCTTCTTGTTATGAAACTTTTTACCTGGGCTATAACTTTGTTGTTTTTTGAAGGATGTTCCTTGGAGCAATAGCTGTGTGCTCAAGCATGACCTTAACCCTAATGTGACAATTTTCTCACTAACTTTGTTTTTCCTTGACTGATGTGCATTTACCTTATAGAATGTTGTTTGGTACAAGACCTTTCCAACAGTTCTTCCCATAAATGATATTGACCTTCAGGTGACTATTACCTTCATGAATAAATTGTGCAAAAATGGACATTTTCTCAATAACTGTGACTGTTAATAATCCCTTACATGGTGTTTATGATAAACATGCACAATGCCTATACCTGACATTGACCTAATGTTGAACTTAACCTTTACTTTAATAATTAGAGTTTCATCAAACTCAGATTGAATATTCTTAAGGCTAGACACATCCAACAGTGTACCCACACATGACCTTGGCCTAGAGATGACCCTGTATTAGCATTATTTTGCACTTTTGACAAGGCAATCCACAAACAAGTGCTGTGAATTTATTGAGTAATCTAGTTCCCTTTACTTAATAGTTATTGATGAGGTTTATTGTGCTTTACCATATCACAACTTTCTTTATTCTTGTTGTTTCAGTAAAATGGTCAGAAACAGACACAGGTGTAGTTCGACACACTTTTCAAAGTTATGTCTACACTGAGACTGATAAACAAAATTGCAAAGGCAGCCTCTCAAGTAAGTTATTTTAATATGAGCGAAACAAATTTTCGGACATGTTATGGTACAAAGAGGTCATCATCGTTGTCTGTTAACTTTAGTTTATGCACAATGACTTGAATTGTAGTTGATCGATAGCTATGATATTTTACAGTGGTGTTCCTTACCATCAAAGGATGAACAGGATTGTTTTGGGGTCCCCTTTTTTCGTTTAGAAATTAGGCGACCAAAAGGGGTTAAAAAATTCATTTTTTTAGGTGTTTGCACAATAACTTTAATTTTAGTTGACTGATTGCTATGAAATTTTATAATAATGGTCCTCACCATCAAAGGATAAATTAGATTGATTTCAGGGGTCCCCCTTTTTATATCCAGTCACACAAAGTGGCAGGGTATTATGTGATACCCTCCGTACGGATATGAGTGTCCGTCCGTCTGTCCGTGCCTTGGTGGTTTCCAGATGATAACTTCAAAACGCATTAACAGATTTTATTTAAACTTTGAACAGCTATTAAATACCATAAAATTAAGATCAAGTTCGATTTTCAGTACAATCCAATTTGTAGTTTTCCACTTAGGCCAATTCAAGTTTTTTTTTTGGTCAACAATTGGAGGTTTCCAGATGATAACTTGAGAACACGTCAACAGAATTTTTAAAAACTTTAAATGGCTGTTAAGTACTATAAAATGAAGATCAGGTTGAATTTTCAGCACAATCTCATATGTAGTTTTTGAGTTGTGCCAATTCAAAGTAATTTGTATAGGTCCAGGGTCAAGATAAAAATTGTCTTCTGAGATGGACTGTTATCATGCTCAGCTGTTCCTGTAGGCTGATATGTAATTCAGTAAAATGAATATTAAAAACAATGCAACGTGGCGGGGTATCATTTAATGGCCTTTTTTTTGTTTAGAAATTTGGGGCCTTAAGGGGTGGGGGATGCTACTTTTTTATTACTGCTTTTTTATCAAGTTTGCATTATTTTACAGAAAATTTAAATTTCTTATTTCTGTGTATAAAATGACACATATGCTTTTTCAGTCTACCATGGGATGCATGTGTCCAAAACCATAATTATCATACATTTTTTTTAAATCCAAATAATTTAGAGAATGTATCATTAATATACAAAATTTGAACAAATGAAGAAAAATTGAGTACACAAAAGTGTGACCGATAGACAGATGCAGACCATCGCTGTTTCTCCGTTCTGTTGCAGTGGATAGGGCAATAAAGACTGCAAATGGTCATGTCTTGCTGCTTTCTGTTCTAATTCTTTACTAGTATTTATTTCAAGATGGCCAAAAACAAACTCTAGATATTGTTTGAATAAAAAATTATACATGTTCATGTACATTGTATATGTTTTCAATTTTAATAGCATGCATGATGATATATTTATATAACAAAATAATCTAAAAATTACTACCTATAAAATATTGAGCAACGTACTTGGAAAAGTTTATTGTTGTGTAAAATGTCACTTTTTTGTTTCTCTGAAAAATTTAATTTTACTTTGAAGAAAATGCAAATTATTTTCACTTAACTATTTTCTTTTTCATTTCTCAAAGAAAAGTTCTAAGAGTCTTTTATATAACTGCATTAAATTTTGCATTTTCTACCCAGTCAGTGCTATTTTCGGAATACATGTATCTGACTTGCTGGTTAAAAAGTGTGTCCGTTACACCTTAAGGTTACCATCTGTTATCTGCAACTCCTCCTACACCACTAAATGGATTTTCATAAAACATGATACAGATGTGCACTTCCTATTTTAATATTTGGTCTGACAGGATATTGGGGTTTCCCATAACAAAACATGGACTTAGCCATTACATGTCAAGGGGTTACTATATGTTATCCCCAACTCCTCCTACACCACTAAATGGATTTTCTTCATATTTTCAGGGAATCTTTCTTATGCAATATAGATGTGCACCCCTATTTTGTTTTTTTTAATATTTTTTGGTTTCCCACAGCCATCCATTGAACTAATTGGGCTGACATGTTGTATCCGTTACCCCTCCTAGATGCCTTGATGGATTTCTTTGTATTGTTTTTGGACCTTTAGATTTGATTGCCCCTGTGGTTTTTCTTTGCTATCTTGCAAAGCTTGAAATTTTATTTTAATGTGTTATCATTATTTAAACCTATCGTACAATAGCATTTTTATCTATTACGGATATCAATTATATACAAGTTTTTGCTGCTATTTATACTTTTGAAAATGACTGTTTACATCAAGACCTCATTAAGGTTACATCATTTTAATCTCATTTTCAATCTAAATATACTTAAAAACAAGTATGGTGACCTATAGTTGATTGAGTATCAATGGATTCTGTTTTTCAGTGGCTATTTTCTATTTGTTTTTTATCCTTATATCATACATTTTAGTTCTAAAATCTGGTAAAAAATGTGAAATGTTTTCATGAAAAATCATTCCTTTGCTTTTCAACCTATACAAAAATTATTTGAAAAACCGAAATTTCAAATCAATATTTTGAAGAAAAAAAAAACAAGAATTGTGACGGACATTTTTTATATTTAATATTTTCTTTGTAACTTGTGAAAAGTAACTATGCAAAAAAATCGTAAAATTGGTATTGGTCCCATTTGGTATCCTCTGACCTTAAACAAGGTAATGTTTGGTACACAAAACTAGGCTGCTAGGTCTAATCTAAGATAATTAATTGAGTGGTGAAAGGTAAATATGACACTTTTGTTAATGCCACTTTGGTTCAGTTACTAAAAAATGTACATGTATTCACTCAATAAGGATAAAACCTAATAATTGTCTTTTATAACATATTTTTATATTTTTTGTTTTTCAGGCAAAGAGGAGATACTGAGGTTTATAAGGGAAAACCACTTGGAATCGCTCAACAACTTGACACAAAAAGAAAAATACTTAAAGACTCGTGCTAAAATTTTTAACGAGCGTAAAACTGTTAGGGAAAAAACTTGTATGGCAATGAAGAAAATGGCTCTGAAAAAAACATGTACATTTTTTGTTTTCCCTTCCTGACCCATTAAAATCAAGATGGATAGGTAGTTAGGAAATGTTTATACTCCTTCTTTGAAGAAAGGGGGTATATTATTTTTACCATTGTCTATTAATCCATCTGAAACAAAAATTTTATAAGTCACAGCAACTTGAAATTTGGTATGAAGAAATTTAGGGCTGTCACTGATATACTTTCTGTTTACAGACTTCATGAAATTTGCCATAATGCATACCATAACTAAAAAATTTTCGTAACATTTTTGTCAAGAACTACAGGTAGGAGTCACTGGATTTGTTGTATGCAGTTCAGTGTAGGGTTGCATATTGCGCTTACTGATTTCAGGGCTATCACAATTCTTCTTCCTTTTTAACGACTTAGTGAAATTTGTCATAGTGTAAATCATAACATGAAAAATTTTCTCTGCAAGTACAATCCATAGCCACTTGTTTTTTCATGAATATTTTTGTAACAGTTTTCTATGCATGTATTATTGCCAGCTACTTGATATGATGTATACAGCTTCAGTATAGGGTGCCGTATTGCGCTTTCGGATTTTAGGGCTGTCCCACATCTACTAACTGTTTACCGACTTAGTGAAATTTGTCAAAATACATACCATAAAATGAAAATTTTTGTAACATTTTTCTGAAGAACTACAAGTCCCAGCCATTTGAATATGGTATGCAGCTTTAGTATAGGGTCCCATATTGCACTTACTGGTTTTAGGACTGTTGCACATTTACTTTTTATTTACTGACTTATTGAAACTTGTCATAATGCATACTTTAAAAACAAAAATTTTCACAACATTTTTGTCAGTAACTAAAAGACGGAGCCATTTGATATGTGGTATGTTGCTTCAGTATAGGGTCACATATTGTGCTTACTGATTTTAGGGCTGTTGTTCATCTACTTCCTGTTTACCTATTAGTGAAATTTGTCATAATATATACCAACATGAAAAATTTTCTCTGCAAGTACAATCCATCGCTACTTGTTTTTTTCTGTATTTATAAAACTTATTAAATATCTAAGGGGGTATATTAATATCTACTCCCATTAAAAAATAAAAGCAAAATTACTTATTATTATGTACTTAAGATCATATTTATAAGAGTATTTATTTATATTTATATAAGTAGAAGCTTTTAAAATTTTTTAATTTGTTGTAATTACAAAATTTTCTTTCTGAATATTGAAGTTGGATTTTCCAATTTTCTTCATAAGTTTGAAATATATATTTTTAGTCAAAGTTTTAAATTGTTTGGAGATAACCTTGTGTCTATTAAATTATTTTTTCACTTTCAATATATGCAGCTTTTAGTAATGTAAAGTTATCCATATTGTTGCCTATAGATAAGAGTAAATTAAAGATTCTTAATGAAATGTATGACAAATATATTAAATATGTATTTTTATTGCAGTTTGTTTCTTGCATTTCAAATATTAACTTATTAAAAAAGCCAAAATATTTTACATCTCTAAAATGTTATTCAAACTTATGAATCATACATCTTTTCTGAATTTTCAAATTTCTAAACACTAAATGTATATACATTTCTCATTATTGTTTTATACATGCAAACATGTAAAGTTTTGCATATTTAATAAAATTATGTCTCCCCTTCCCAGAATGGAAAGACATATTGTTTTAGTGTGTGTTCTTCTTATTCTTCCCATACACAGCTTGACTGGGCCATAATTTTTTTATACCCTCACTTAAAAAGTGGGGAGTATATAGTTATAGGTGTGTTCTTCCATCTGTCCGTTACACCTTAGGGTTACCCATCTGTTATCCCCACTCAACGGATTTTCATAAAACTTCCACACAATCTTTGTGACATGATGTAGATGTGCACCTCCTATTTTTATATTTGGTCTGACAGGTTTATGGGGTTTCTCATAACAAAACATGGACAGCCATTACATGACAAAGGGTTACCATCAGTTGTCCGCAACTCCTCCTACACCACTCTGGATTTTGTTCATATTTTCAGAACAACTTCGTTAAATAATGTAGATCTGCACCTCCTATTTTGTTTCTTGATTTTTCGAATATTTCGGTTTTCCCATAGCCATCTATGGACTTTGATCATTCAAATATTTATATGGGGAGTGGGCGGGGGTATATATTCGTGAGCTTCAGGCTTACAGTTTTTCTTTTTCCTAGGTGTTCGATATTTGGCATATAGATGTATCATCATGTTGTGTCATGTACCATCGTCTTCGTCATGAAATTCATAGATTCTCATGACCTTGTACACAATTTGAGTCCAATATCTGCATGTTGATTTGGGATCAGTAAGTTAAAGGTCGAAGTGACATGTACTTGAAAAATTTGAGGCAAACAATCAATGTTTCTGCAATGTTTTTGCAGCATTTTGTATCCTTCCTCGAGGCTTTGCTTTACCTTCTCTACCAACTGTTCCTTCCTTAGCCGCGAATAGTTAGTGGCGCTCCTACATCATGCCATCGCCTTGAGTTGCTTCTTGTTAAATACCTCTCGGTGACGGTGGTGATTCGATAAGTTTCACTAGTGCATCCTTGTTCTTTCTGCTATATCCAACCAACTTTTCCTCCGGTAAGGTAATGCCTTCCCTCTGAGCCATGGTCCTCTTTCTCACCTCCTCATAACTTTCTTCATGTTCGAAACCTAGCAACCGGACATGTTTGTCCATGTTTTGCGATTGGTCTCCATGTTGTATATATGGCTATCAACCCTTCTCTTTAAGGCGATGCCTACCCTCGGCGTGATCATAGTCATCCCCAGTATCCGGACATGTTTGATGGCATTGATTTTTTCAGCATGTTCAGAAGTCCTGATTTTTTTTAACGGACCCATTGAGACTATATCCGTTTACATCAATACAGGACTGGTCGCGGCTACAAGCAGGATTTTCTGCTGTGCGTCAGAACTCTTATTATTATTCTACCCTCACAGCTAATGCATCTATATTGGGTACAAGGATGGCCTTACCGCTCTTGCAGCCTAATACATATACATATAACAACTCTGGTTAATTTTCGGAACTATTAAAATTTTTACATTACATTTTTAATCATAAACATACCCACCTACAGGCCAGAGTAGATGACTGACACGAATTTTTATTCTAAAACATTGTGCCTTTTAAGCTGTACTCGAATAGTCGAGCATGTTGGCTCTATAAGAACTCTTGTTATTAAAAATGCCATAAAAATACATCTTATGTAATGTCCCCCTAATGCTTGAAATGTCCATTGGTCACCCTAATGTATGTGATATATTTTGTATATCTTCTGGTCCCCTTTAAGCATATAATATACTAAGCAAATATTAGGGGGACCAATTTTTTTTGTATATTTTTATTTATGAGGAATACCTGAACATTTAATTCAGGGAACGTTCTTTGTGCTTTGAAGACTATAAATATGTCATTTATTTATTTATTTATTTATTTATATAGAATTCCATGATATACTGAGCAAACTGATATACTGATAGCCATCTTGAAATTTCCGAATAGCTTGTGCACACCTTCGATAACCTATCTATTATAATACAAAGTTTCGTACAAATCCGTTGAGGCGTTTCCAAGAAAAGTACTGGGACAAATTCATGAGGCGGAGAAAGAAGAAAAATAATAAAAATAATAATAATAATAATAATAATAATGATAAAATCATATTGTTAATAAAAATAATAAGAAACAGGGTAAAACAATATGTCTCCACACTTCGTTTGGCAGACATAATAACTAGTGCAGAATGTGTTGGGGATGCCCAACACAAAATGTTTCCCAAACGAACACGAATTTGAGGTCGCCTTATGCTATTCTATATATATTCCAAGGTTCCTGCAAATCCGTTAATTTTTTCTAATTTTTCCAATTTTCGGTGGCGGCAATTTTGAAAATGGGGGCCATCTTGAAATTTCTTTTAATAGATTTGAGGTCGCCTTATGCTATTCTATATATATATATATATAATCGACAAAAAATAGATTTCTATACAGAAGAATATATTTAATACAATCAGTCCAACATGATCGAACAATCACAATTTAGTCACTAGTACTTTCATGCCTTCTGGCAATCTTCAGGTGAACTAACATCTATATATATATATAGAAAGATACCAAAGTTCTTGCAAATCGATTAACTTTATCAAATTTTTCAAATTTTCGGTGGCGGTCATTTTGAAAATGGCAGCCATATTGAAATTTTTTTTCACCTATCAAGTCCACTCTGGTGTTTTCAAATTAAGTCCAAATTTCGTTGAAATCGGCCATTTTGAAAAAGGCGGCCACCTTGAAATTTCCGAATAGCTTGTGCACACCTTCAATAACCTATCTACCATAATTCAAAGTTTCGTACAAATCCGTTGAGGCGTTTCTGAGAAAAGTACTGGGACAATTTCATGAGGCGGAAAAAGAAGAACAATAATTATAATAGTAATAATAATAATAATAGAGGATTAAAGAACAAAGGTTCTTCTAAAATGTCTGCAACTGAGGTATCATCTAATTTTATTCTAGATGATTCAAAATATTTCCAAGCTTTTATTAAATCTTGATAAAAGCTTGGGATGTTCGGTTACTGAAAATCCCCATCAAGTAGTAACAATTGTACATCATAATTCAAATTAGAAACAGTAGACAAAAAATATTTACAAAAAAAGTAACAAGGGTGAACATCTTCACCATTCATTAATGTTAAAAATCTATACATAAATTGAATTCGAAAATCACGAATTCTAGACAAAATATGAACCAAACCCTGCCCTTCTGTACACACTGGAAGATACAACATTTCTTTGGAAACCCAATGTTTTCCTTACCATAATTAATTTTGAATGGCATTAATAATTTCATCGGGCACGGCCACAGAATTTAATCGATGCCACAATTTTGATGCGGATAATAAATTAATAACAAGTGTTCGTCCTCTAAGTGACAAACCACGAGCGAAGGGCCTCCACCTGTCAAGTTTATTGGCAATATCCTCTTCCATCCCTTCCCAATTTTGTTTATAAAAATCTCTATTGTTCCCAACAAAAGTACCCAAAACCTTTAAACCTTTATTATTCCAATTGAGGCCAAGTGGACAGTCATTTCTATTTTTCCAACTTCCCACCCACAAACCTTCGGACTTTTGTGAATTAATTTTTGAATTGGAAGCTTTCTGGTATATATCTAACCAGAAAGACAACCTATCAAAATCAGAGTCCTGCGTTAACAGAGTAACCAAATCATCTGCATATGCAGATAAACAACTTTTCTGACCATCTGATAATGGAAGTTCAAGGCCTGATAAGCCGTCTTTTGACCTTAGTTTGTGCAAAAGAGGTTCAAGGCAAATGGCATATACTTGACCAGACAAGGAACATCCTTGTCGTATACATCTTTTAAATTGAAAAGAGGACGATAACGAATTATTAATTTTCAGTAAACTATGTACATCTGTATAAATAGTTTTTATACAGGAAATGAAATAATCGCCAAAACCGAAAGCTTCTAATGTCTTCATCAAATAACCATGATGAACACGATCAAACACCTTCTCTTGGTCAAGGGAAACAATGGCAAGGGGGATATTTTCCTGATTAGCATAACACATAGCATCAGAAATAAAACGAATATTATCACTTATATCACGACCGGGAACACAATAACTTTGATCGATATTTAATATATCGGGTAGAACGGTACGGAGTCTTAGCGAGAAAGCTCTAGTTAATATTTTATAGTCGCAACAAAGAGAAACAGGTCTCCAGTTTTTTAACAAACTACTGTCACCTTTATTTGGAATCATCGTCAGAACGGCTTTTCTGCACGAAAGTGGAAGTCTGTTTTCTTCAATAGAAGAAACAAAAACTTCGTGCATATCTTTACCAGCGATGGTCCAAAAGGTTTTGTAAAATTCACTAGGTAGCCCATCAATACCAGGGGACTTATTATTATTCATTTTTAAAACGGCAGTGGACAGTTCATCATAACTAATAACACTATCTAATGTTTGTTTTTGGATTTCCCTTATTTTAGGAAGGTCTTTTAAAATTTCATTTTGACAACCTTCATCAACATGATCCGGGCTATACAAATCAGAGTAAAAATTTCTGGCAAGGCTTTTTATTTCCTGATCGGAATCAGTTATACTGCCATCAGGGAATGTTAAATGGGATAATAGTTTCTTTGTACCACGTTTTTTTTTCAAGGTCAAAAAATATTTTGTAGGTTTATCTGAATCATTAACATATCTTAATCTTGAACGAACCCAAGCACCACGGGTCTGAATTCGTTCAAGTTCAGACAACTGTTTCTTCTTCTAAATTAATATGGCATTGAGATCTGGATTTGTTGCAATGTTTAATTTTAACAACTCAATATCGTATTGCAAACTATCAAATTTACGTTTAAAATCATAACTCTTTTTAACAGAAAATTCTTGCGAGAGTTCCTTTATTTTATATTTTCCCCGATCCCACCAATCTTGAATACACTTGAAGTCAGATTTTTGTAATCGCCAAGAAATCCAGAAGTTATTAATCATATCAAAATACGATTTATCTTCTAAAAGAGATGCATTTAAACACCAGTATGCACTCTTGTGTTTACCTTGAATTTCTTTAAAGTAAACACGAACAAAATCGTGATCCGAATATGTACATTCTTTTATTTCAGATGATCTGATGAACTGACTATAAAGTTTTGAGATATAAATTCGATCGAGTCTTGCGGCGACACCGTCATTTATCGACCAAGAATATATTTTATCATACGGATGAATATTACGAAAAGTATCAATAAATTTGAAACATCTAACAATATTTTTAAATTCATTACAAGAATGGGGGTGGGGTTTAACATCTCCTGTCCTATCTAAGGAAGGATTGGTAGTACAATTAAAATCACCTCCAAGAAATATTGGATAGGAAGAATCAAGTTGATTCAAATGATGTTTTAAACATTTTTAAAAGTCAAGTTTTTCTCTGGGACAGGTGGGGGAATATACATTCAACAAATATACAGTTTGTTCCTGTAATTTGACAGTCGCATGTAAAATGCGACCAGGTAAGATAATTTTATGATCTAGAATAGTATATTCTAAATTATTGGAAAAACATATCGCTAATCCAGCAGAAATAGTTGAGAGATTAGAGAACACTATTTCTCCTCTCCATATCATTTTCCATATACCTTCATCAGAAGGAATGGTATGTGTATCTAGCGATAAAACATAACAAAAATGCATAATTAATAAGACAATACATATTGATTTTGGTATATTTGTCGTCTAAGCATAAGTTTTAAAATTATTCTACCTGTGGATAACGTTCGTTCAATCCATCAGGTTCTAGCGTTTTTAATTGATGTATGCAAAATGTTTCTCGAAGTCTTCTGGTTGATGTTTTCCACTTCCACTATCCCTTTATCCGATATCATATATACGCTTAGTAACAAAACAATCCTGAAAAGTCCCATGATGGATGAAAGCGCTAGATTTTCGTAATTATGTGACACTTATTGTGTGTAATTGTTTTATGTTATATTACCCAGCACATTGTTTATAAAAGATATATATATATATATATATATATATATATATATATATATATATATATATATATAATTGTCTATTTATATATGTCCAACATCTTATTGTATTTCAACTTTGGATTTTTAGAAATGCGCTTAAGATACATAATTAAGATAAATGATATTTATAAGTGTCTAATGAATTAAGCAAACAGTGTCGTTGGAATTTCCACTCTGAAAATCATCTGTACAAACAGATTTGATTTTTGAGACGTCCCACCTCGGGAATCGAACTCGTGTCAGTTTATAACATCTATGGCTACTGCGCCTAGCATGTAAAGACAGAGGTGTAACCTCTAGACCAGGTACGTCCGCTAACGGAGGTTCACCGGCCTAGTGTTACTTTTAGTTGAACATGTCATTTACATACACAATGTTTTTGTGCGACCTGAGCTTTAATTACAACGATTTTCATACAATCAAAATGGATCCGTAAGCAATTATACAGATCTGCGTGTATGTAGTAGTTTTTAATTTCTATTTATAATTGTCTGTTTATTCTTTTATTCGGTTATTTAATAGGTTCTAAATTTACTGTTTTTTTTTCCTAAATTTTGCAAATATTTTAAATTTTCGGGTTTGTTTCAGTTCGTAAGATATAGGTGTTGCCGATTGAAAATTTTTTGTATTCCTTTTAAAAAAAGATCTATATATTGAAACGCGAATGATAAGACATTAAACGTTTGGCCGAAGTTAGATTACATTATAATTTTACCTGAAGATATATTATGAAATAAAGTCACATATAAACATACATAACAGAACCGGAATTCAGAGTACCATGAAAATTTTGCATTTTAAACTTTTTACATATGTTTTTTTGAATTCCTTTCAAAAGCCCGTAAGTTAGAATGGCTGTCGATATGTTTTTCTATATATTATGGTTTTAAGATATAGCCCTCTAACATGTAATTAGTGGTTTAGATCTGTAAGATCTAGTATTATAAACATCATTTTCATGACAAAACGGTAAACAGAACATTCAATATGTAAAACTAATAATTATCTTTAAAATAATATTCTTCATTTAGTTATATGCATGCCTCCAAATAGTTTTAATCACTAAAATAAATACTTGTTTAGTATAGCAATTTATTGATATTAAACTAAACAATAATTATTCTGATTTTTATATTTTTCCACTGTTTAGTTGATATACAGAATCTAACACACCTAAAAGTTTAAAAGAGTGAAATCAAGCATAAAACGTTTAATGCGCTCGCTATTTTTAAATTTCAAAAGACTAGTAGCAATGTTTGTGTTATAGAACAAAATTTCAAAAGACTAATTGCAATGTTTGTGTTAAATCACAAAATCTATAACCTCAGCAGTTTGGCCTTTTTAATAGGACATTTGCAGGATAATTTATAATTATGATATTTACATTGTGCTCTTCTGACTTAATTGCGTTACATCCATATATATAATTGATTGGAATAAACAAGCATTTTCTCGTCCTAAAACAAACCTTTAATTTCATATAGAATTATGGAAAGAACCCAATGAGACAAGTTATACAAAGGCACAGGTCTGACAGCAACAGCATTGGTTGTTTTTGTAATTTCCATGGTGATCCATTAATTTACAAAACAGAAATTATTCTCTTTTATGCTACACACCGTTGCATTGTGCACAGTGGTATCCGAAGGATGGTCTTAAGAAATAAAAAAAAATAATTAATTGGAACTTTAGATTTTTTTAACGGGAAAAAACTTACGCCTTGATTACAAATCCTCAAGTAATATTACTTCCGATAAGCTAAACAGTTTTAGTAATTTCACTTTGTAAATTATGTTAATAACAAAATAACAAACCGATGACATAATCAAAAAAACATAATCCACAAATCAAAGTCCAGGAAACCGGCAAATTCCAGAACATACAACCAAAAATATAGGAACTACAGCAATGGTCCTGACTTGATACATGCATTTCAAAATTTCAGGTTGTATGGCATGTCAAACCTCCCTCTTCCATTACTGCAGAATGTGAGTTGGTAAGCTGATTAAAATGGATGAGGCCACTAGTCACTAATATAGCACATTTACTTACACTGAATTCAAAAATTTTAAAAACTATTTGCAACCATATAAACGAGAATATTTTGAAAGTGGTACCTATAGACAAACTTATTAAAGGCGAGTGGTTGTTCCTGTACCCTTGGTTTATAAGTTTTTCCTCAAGAAATGCAACTAAGACGTAACAAGTAATCGCCCAGTACTATGCCATATTGCATGCCCTGTAATAATGAATTCAAAACATGTCGTCGATATAAAATGTTATTTCTGTATTTTACACCTTACATTACAAGGACAATTCAATAGTCATAAATATAAAGGGTTTATGAAGGAGCTTGAATAATCGGTAATTACTGCATATGAACAAGTTTGTTGTTCAATCTGCACATACACATCCAACAAAGCAGGTATTTGAGTATTCCATTTTGAATGCCGTGTATGTGTATTTTATATAAATATGCTTCATTTGCATAATACGAAGGAGGATACAACATCAAAACATTTTATAGAAAAATCGAATTGAATATTAATCAGTTTACATTTTAACTCAAGGAATAAATTAATTAGTTTGAACTTTAACGATAACGTAAATATATTGTGGTTTTAGGTTACTTTACATTAGCTGTCACAAATGGTCACAAGACTGGGATTCCAACTTAAATAGCAGCGGTCGCTTTAAGTTATTATGACAATTCGAAAGACTATCAGAAACTTGGTTATTACTTAGCTCTATACAGTTCAATAATTATTTTTATCGCAAGCTTTCTTGTGGTAAATATTATTGCACTGTACATTCGGTTTGGAGAAGGAAAATGGATATGACAGAAAACAACAATCGTGCCGAATGATTTCATCGACCCCACAATAATTAAGAAAACCGATATGGTACCGTTAAAAAAGAATGTAAACAATTTGGACGTCGATGAAAGATTGTAAACAATTCTTTACAAATCTTAATGTACCATCCAAGCTAAATGATGAAACTTTATGAACATACAATTACTCTAATTAATTCCAAGTAAAGTTAAAAATCAAAATTTATTACCATGTAACAAAATATTGTGTGCACGTGTTTTAGCATATGATTGTATTACTTAATATATGCTTTGCTGTGTTTTCATAATAATGAGATAAAATTAAAAACAGGTACTGTTGCCTAATCTCTAAACTTGATTATTTCATAACTGTTAGTAAGTAATTTTAAAACTCGAAGTTGGACCCATTTTCTTAAGTCAGTATTCATATTTCTAGAAATAGTATTAAATGTGTGATAATCATAACAATTCTGAAGAGAGATGCAAAAAGTCACTATTTAAATAGCTTTTATACAATGGCAGCGTCCTGTAGCAACATCTGCCTAAACGTACCAGCTGTGAAATATAAAAAACGTGCGCTGCACACTCATGTAGTAGAGTTTAGTTAGTAGATTTTTCCATTTGAGTCTATTATTAGAGGAACGTTTAAGTAAGATGCAGGCTTGATTGAATAATTTAAAGTGTTGTTAGTCGCAAGTTGCTTATCATAAATAAAATATATGCACATGATGTCACCTACCATGACATGTAAGACATCAATTTAAATCATACATTAAACATATTTTTTCCGTAATTTTTGGGGGATTTTATAATACTGATAAAAATATTTATATCGTTTCTTTTCCATTTTCATCAAAATTTAATGTTCAGCCAGAACCTCAAGTCCAGATATTAGGTTCATATGAGAGATGAAGATGATTAACTAGGTCGTTTTATTTTTAAGTTTGGTTTATAACAAAGATAAATATATTTTTTGTTATCAGGAGTTTTATACAGATTGAGTATAACATAATTTTGGTTAAGTATCCCGAATTAAGCCAAACCATATTTTTAATTTTTTAAAACATCTTCTTGCAAAAGCATTATGGGTGCGCAATTATGATTAAATTTTAAACGATCAATATAACCAATAATCGATATTTTGTTGTTTACAAAATAATATAAATATATTCAAGAACAGCATCATATTTGTAATAAATGTTAAACCAAATTAGGTCAAATCAGAATTTTTGACGACTAATGGATTCCTTCGTGTTCACCTTTTTCAAAAAAGACATATACAACGTGCAGCTGTAAACCAAAATTGAAATCTATGTTTTATTGAGGTCACATCTCGCGTTATATTTTACACGATTTCAGTGCTGTCTTACATAAACCGACATAAACCTGTATTTACAAAAGGTATATTAACTCTAATGTACATTTTTGTGTATTTAGTACGGTTTATTATGAAATAAAACACAAATACAATAACGTATCCAAACATTTAGTCTCTAAGCTAACCTGCATGGTACTGATATAGCTTTTTAGCCAATTAAATAAAGCTATTTTATTTTGTTTTACTTCCAAGAATAGCAAGGTAAACGACTAAGCAACAACATTTTAATGTCAATGGGAGATTATATATGCGTATTCTATTCTGATTGATTGACAAACATTCTGACAAACATGTACAATACAAACAAAAACAAAATCAGAAAGTGAGACACTATGGTTGCACTCGGGTGCTTCAGACAAGCGAATAGTAAATGCCTATAAAATCAGGTCGATATACTCCTAGTCATGTCCAGTAAATGTCATATCCAAAAAGACGAAAGACTACATATCCGTTTTATCGCATCTGAGATAAAAATTAAAGATCAATAGATGACAAAATTATAATTATAAAAACTGGCTACATTAGATTATGTCAAAGAGGTAAAAGACTAGTACACCAACACAAATATTTATCCACAGAAACAATATGGACTCAGATTGACGCAGGTGTCAATTTTATGGTAGACACTCATTAAGGTGTGTCATCAAACAGATCAACAACATAGATAAGAATGTTCCAGATTTACTAGACAGATTAGTAAATATTGGGTACCGTCTAATACAAATATATTCAAGCTAAAATGTCTTTGATTACAAAATGGATGGAAAATGAGTAAGGGAACCGAGCGGTGAGAGAGAGATTAAAAACTTCAAGGAGGGTGATAGTTTTGGGATCGAAATAAAGTCGAACAACGCAAACATGAAATAAAAAATAACAAAAACATAAGAGAATAAGCCTTATGCAAAAATAAGAGGGCATCAGCAAACACAGTATATTTGACCAATAATAAAAATAAAATGAACTATTATCCAGACAACTAATAAGTTACAGAATATACATTGAACATATATAAATTGTCAACAGCTGTCAACTAAACCGCTATGAACAAATATTTGTTTTAAATATATGAGGATTTGTTAAAAATCGTTTTTCATGTACAATTTAATGAAATAATGGTCGAAAATATGAATTTGTTGTTATAACATTTGGATGTAATATAAGTACAATAACTTCAAGAGGAGTGTGTAGATGGCAAAATCCTTTGCTCATGTTTCATTATCTGTTTGAAAATTGTAACTTTATGCGATAAAGTATCAGATTCAAAGAATTAACAGTTTTTGAATTTGTTAGATGGTTAAATCCTACAAATAATAGGCAGAATGTATAGAAATATAACCCATATATTAAGTTACAAAAAAAAATAGTAATCAAATTATTGGTTGTTAGCGAATAAACCGTGGGAGTTGTTGCAAATTGCAAAATGTTTAATTTTACTTTCAAAATTTTTTGATTAAAATGTATTAAGCATTTCAATTAATAATTCAAGACGTTGCAAATTGTTGATATATTTCCACTATAAAACTGTGTATAACATTTAAATGATTTTCCAATTTAACATGTAATATGTGTTCGTCTTAAAGGTTTATGTGCATTTATTTTTATAGCACATGTTTAGAGCAGCAAAGATATTTTTTAGTGCAATATTGCAACGAAAATGTATTTCTTCCTTACTTATACCTTTGTTAATAAAAAAAAATAGCAAAGATTGACCTAACAACAAGAGCCGAAATTCAAGGGATACAAATTCGGATATACACAAACATATAAAACGCCAAAAACACAAAATCAGAAAATGAGTAACCTGATCCCAATAAAAACGATGGGTGCACTCATGTGCTCCGGACGAGTAAGCAGTGGTTGCCTCTAATTCGCATCCTCCGAGAGTCTTATTTTGAAGTCTAGGAATAAGTCATTTCCAGCAACAGCAAAGACTACCAATGAATAAAACAAATATCCGACCGAGATTTGATTTCCAAAAAAGACCAAATTAAAGTGATGAGGACGACCATAGAACTTCTGAAGAGATAACATCAACCTAAGTAAAACAAACCCTTTTTTGAGTAGTTTAGTAGTCAACAGCATTGGCTGGTTTAAAAAATCGGAATACCCATTGCAGGATCTGGAATAGCGAATAAATTGTAAAATGTACATGACCATACGCTGGAGCTGCTGGAATGTTGCTATAGTCCCCCTTTTGTTGTTAAAATAGGGTCAGAAATTGTGATAGTGGTTTGGTGACTTAGACGATATCCAGAAAACATTTAATGTATGTTCATTAAATGGATGTCAAAGAAGGTTTTCGAATAGCATACAATGACTAAATGTTAATACATGTGAATTGGAATTATTACAAGCCACTATATAACAACATATTTCGCTGCAAAAGCATACAGAATTCGTTTCCTAATTTTAGCTTCTGCTGAGCTGCTTTTATAGTTTTTCTAAAACATCAAATGAAATAGAACTTTCGAAATTAGAGCCTAATTTGTTTCGATTCAATATTGTTTAACGCCACTTTCATCATTTGTTCAGCTATATCATGGCATATAGTTTTAATTTGAGATGATGCCGAAGTACCCAGAGAAAACGGACGTTTATTTAAAATATTTTCGTTATGTGTACAAACAAACATCTCCCGTCAACAATTTCTCACTTTCAACTTGTTTCTATGGCTTGCACAAACAAAATCGGAATTTAAAACAGAAACAGTTTCATATCCATGATGTTGACTTAACTGACGGCAATGGTGACATCAGCACAATTTCAGACAAAGGAGACAATTTTTATTTCAAAATTTTAATTTCTCACTTACATCTCCTCCTGCATACAGCTTCTATATTTTTAATTGATTAGATATGCATGAGCTTGCAGTGTGTATACATAGTTTTGAAAACGTCATCCTTCATTCGGGATACATTTATAAGAAAAGTTTACAAAAAGCGTCTAATTTACTTCTTTAATACGTTTTACTATAGATACAATTCCTTGTTATATACACATTGTATATCTTTAGAAGGTAGAATTGCAGAAAACTTTCCAATTTGTGGAATTCAGTTCATAGTGATTTTACTGCGATGATCTTTGGATACCACTAGTATGACTAGTTGGATATGACTATTGTAGTATATACTGTCACTTTTATCAACAGTCTAACTTGCATAACACTACAGGTATGACAGCGGCAGGTTTTGCATGCTGTAAAACCTTGTTTACCCCCATTTGTGTACAATGAAGGTAAAATTGCTGGTCGAGTTGTTTGCATGCTGTAAAACCTTGTTTACCCCCATTTGTGTACAATGAAGGTAAAATTGCGGGTCGAGTTGTTTTACTGATTGTTGTTTGCTCTCGATATTGCCTCCTTTATGCTTTTTTTTTAGGAGGGATTTGAAACATTATGCCTTTCGCAGCTTATCTTATACCGTATAAGTGGTTTTTCCGCGGTGATTTATTTTTCGATATATTCGCGGTAAAATTTGGAACGCGAAAATAAAAATGCACAAATGATAGAGTTATTCATTCTGATTACGGAACGCGAATATTACATTACGCCAAAATAAACTCACACAGTTTTTAACAAAAAACGCTAAATTTTCCACACGCGAAAAAAAACCACTTATACGGTATTTAATTTTCTCTTGCACTTAAAATTATTGCGTCGTCAGAGAATGGTAAATTTTATCGGTTCCGACTTTGTTTTGTGTATTTCGCCAGTTTCCTTGGTGTTTGTTATCTCGTTATTATCTGCATATAGACCAACAAATTAAAAACCTTTTTTAATATGGTTAACATTTTTTTCATTCCATTAGGGAAACGATAAAGCATGTGGTTCAGATAACCATTATTAACTACTCAAACATCTGCCACAGATTCTTATCCAATGTAAATTTAGTTGCAATATTTGGAACAATGGCGACTTAGCATCTATTTTGGAAAACAAACGTTCTATGGCCGTGACAATGATTTGGTTTATCGTTACGGAAAATTAATCTTCTAAACATTCTTTTCTGAGCTTTGTAAAAGACTTTGTTTTCCTAAATATGACCAGATCTGACGATAATAACTTAAGGGTATTTTAATTAGAGTCAAGCACAACATACTTGTACCAAATTTTGGAATTGTTAGACGTACCTTCAGCTATCTTTTATAGCATTACTATTGTTTGAAAGCTAATAATACAAGTATTTTAAAATATCTATATACGAAACTCAATTTGTTTTAAATGTTACCTCATATGGCCAAAAGTAGTTTTTTTTAACAATAAACTTCATCTTGTCTATGTATTAATACTGATATCAAGTCTACAGTTATTATATAATAAACAAAGATTCGTATATGACGTCATTGTTGTCGAAATTCAGTAAAACTATTTCCGAAGCAACGTTCATGCGTAATAAAGTCAAACAAAGGAACAGACTTGTAAAACTGAAAAAATCTCATTTGATTGATTGATTGATTGGATGTCTGCTTTACGTCCAGCGAGCAGTATTTCAGCTATATTCAGGACGGGAACAAGTTAACAAACAATAAATTAACGGAAAAACGGGGTGGAGTGGGTCACAGGGAATACAATTTTGACTGCCACTGGAAAAGTATGGAATTTTTGGTAGGGGCGGAAAATTTAGCCTTTTGTAGCTGCTACAATGAGCCTACTCTTTTTCGAAATCTACAAAAGGGATCTTTATCGTGCAGGGAGCGTGGCACTCTCCAAACACGTTACCCACTACGCTCCGCGGTCAGGCTTTCCGTATTATGACCTGACAACACCTCAACGAGAGGGTCTCCCCTATCCGCCACCCGGGGACGCGCTGGGTTGCTCTGTGGGTCGAGCACTGGGAACCCTCCCAGTATGGTCCCAGCATTTGTTATTGACAACAGCAAACATAAACACAAAAGAAACATTCTTTTGCAACAAATCTTAAGATATTGCAGTTTCTATAAAAAAATGAACCTTTTTTGTCAAGCCATTTCTGATCTTTTGACATTGAAACCTTTACCTCTCATTCGGTGACTATATTTTGTTGACTTGTGTATTGTTTTTAATTGCGTAAAAACAATCTGCATTGTTGAATTAGATTTTTCGAACTGTAAGTTGATAAGTGTTTTCATCAAATGTTTTTCCATGATTTCGTAATAAAGTTTATAAATTTGATTACAATACTTATCAATTATTGTCGATTTATTTGAATGGAATGTATAGCAAAAATATTTGATATATCGTACGTACAAATACAAACAATGCCTTAGTTCGAAACCAATATACATGAAATAAATACCCTTAGGTTTTTTTAAACCTAACATAATGAAAATGACGTCACACCCTAAGCTCGGTTGACTCGAACTTCGGATAACTCGATATATTCTTTACGGTCCCACTAACTTCGACTTATCGAAGTTTGACTGTATTTAGTTTGAAAAGTAACTTAGAATCAATTTGAGTCCAAAATAAAAAAGTAGCATAGAACGCATGAATTTAGCTCAAAACTTATTATCTTTAAAACAAAGGTGATGATATAGTTTGTTTAATTTATGCAATGAAGCTTACAAAAACAATATATGAACCCAACAGAACACGGTGGTAAAAAAAAAGGTCAAATAACATATGGTCGCTACTTTCAAAAAATGAATCAAGATGACTAAAAATATGATTGGTGACCACTTTTTTTTGTTTTACTTTGTCGGAGGATTTTGTCATAAGAAAAGTTAAAATATCAAATATATTATACGTAGATTGAATAGTATGACATGTCCTGAAGTGTTTAATTGGCATTGATTTCAAACACCATGAAGTATAGCTACATTTGACCTACTGTCCTTATCGTCAGCGCAAGTAATCACCCACAATTTAGAAAATACGTAGAAACAGCAGTTAATTATTAATAAATTTACCACAGATTACGTGCCAATGGAAACAAAATGAAGCCTAATGCTGAAAGTAGTAAAATGTTACAAAAAGTATCCAACATATAGTGTCTTAAAAAGGTATCGATACAACAGCTTTAAATATCTCAAAAATAGCTAATAACTAATCCCGTCAATGGATACAACAAAGAAAAAAACAACCTTCAGGTTTGATTGTAAACAGGTCGACAGCAAGAATCAAATAATTTCAGTCAGCAAAAAAGAGTTTTTACTCAGTTTTTTACATCTCAAGTGTGAACCAGTTTATTGATTTGGTAAGGGATGACGTCAAAGAGGCTTCATTTGATCAAACTACAATGTAAGAGTGGATTGTTAAATGATGTATATAAATCCGACCTTTGTAAGCTTTCCATTTGGAAACATTCTTCAAACTAAGCCATGAGACCATCCATTTTAGGATATATAGCTTTCTGAAAGACTAGACGGGACTAAAGATACTACTTAGAGTTTATTAAGACATAAGTTTATATTTATATCTCTACGGAGAATCATCGCAGAATCATGAAAAAAAAGAATATTGAATATGAGCTACGATATTTCTATGCGACCTACGTGGCCATGTGAATAAGGTCACAAGTAATATACTACCAATAACTCGAGTGGCTACACGCCATACTGCCATACTTTCCTTAATTGACAAATGTCCGGGTTTTGTTCTGGCTACACTGTTCAACTTCACAAATAATAAATAGTCAAAGGATGCCGTAAGCAGCGACATAGTTAGAGTATTGCTGTCGAATCTAAACAGCATATTCACGGTGATGTCTAAAATATGTTGGCCTCGGAGGATGTTTGGTTAAGGTAGTTCTTATTGGTCGATACTGAGGTTGCGGGTTTGAGTCGCACAGCAGGCAAGTATTACCAGGTTTCTCACAGAAGGTTTGGAGTTTTATCCCGGTACTCCGGCTTCCTCCCCCAATAAAAACTGGACGCAATGATATAGCTGAACAATTGCTGAAAGTGGCGCTAAGCATCATTCAAACAAACAAAAAACCTAAAAGTAACAACCCTGCTTTGTGACTGTAGGTAGCTGTGACTTCGGAGGCGATTTGTAATTGATACTGATTTAATTAATGGTTCCAATAAATGTTTCTGGAAGTGTTCTGGTTACTTTAGTCAGTTTTAAGGTTGTATTCAATTAACTAAAATTAAAAGAAATGGAATCATTTTGCATATTTAGCGTTATTCAAAAAGAGTGCAAATCGTTTCAAAAAATTTATTTACAATACAAGCTTCTACTACTGAAATCAGATATTGAACCTGGAAATTTACGATTTGAAATTTCTTATTTAGAACATCAGCTACATTCGCTCTTGATTTCAAAATGTTCATCTAAATTGAAGCGCACACTTTACTATAATATGTCAACCATTGGAAATTTTTCTTTATACTTTCTTTTATTTATGACACCGTAAGTTCAACTTCTGGCTTCACGGTAGCCTTTGCAGCTTTAATAAGCAACATAATGTTTATTGTATTTAAAACTGCAGAAACGAATAAACAAGCACTTGCAACTGTCACCATATAGAATCCTGTAGACAGATTATCCTCATCCGGGTATTTAGAGCTGGGATCAAAATAGAAACTGCCTAGCAATAACCGATATTTGGACTTGTAATTTTCTAAAGCATAGCCAAGAGTCGAACCTGAAAGAAAGAAAAATATATACTGAATTAGGTAAGTCTACACTGTGAAAATACAGAAATTATTTAATACCGTTTAACAACGTTCTTTGTTTATATTTGTCTATATTTTCCGTGGTTTACGATTTTGTGATCACATCTTTTAAAATGTGACTGTCTCGCCAACATTAAAAATATAAATATATTTCATTGCAGTCGGAATTAGCACAATGAAGTCTTTTATTAAATGTTTATTGAGCGCTAACTATGCATGATATTTATGTCTTCTCCGCATACTCGTAGTACTAAAGTATTATTTAAACGCCTTTCTCTAGACCCAATGCAGCTTAGACATAATACAAGACCAATACCGGTTTATTGATACTTTTATTAACCTGTTGTGGCATTTTGTCTAACCAATAAAATATCATCGACCACTACGGTCAAATATGAAAACGCTGATTGTTTCCCTGCTATCTTGATTACTCTGCTTTTATCAAATATTATGCTTTATGAATCTGTCCTGCAACAATTGTATATACATTTTGAGATCAATATCATTAAACATGCCATTTTACCAGGGCCCAGGCTTGCAACTTAACACCATCTGTTAAAGTTAAAATCATAAACTTACTTTAGACCAACAAGTGAATTGTTATCAAGTTATTGGTTGTATATAGATTACCAACAGTTAAATTTCTCGTATTCCCCCTGTTGTTTTTGAATTGGTTTTGTTTTTTCCTGTATTATTCCATTTTTTATAATTATGTCCTTTTTTCATTTCGACCCTGTTCACTAGATCCATGTTAAATTGACAATATTTACTTCGCTTTAAAAAAAATCTATCAGTGTTGGCCACATTTGCATCTATGGTTCAATTTTCAAGTAATTATGGTTAAGACATTATCTTTTTGTTATTCCCTATTAAACCACTCGAGTTGATATTTAGTTATAAAATATATGTCGAATATATTTAAACAATTTTTAAACAAATAACAATGGTCATAAAAATACGTGAGACACCAAACCTTCCTGTAAATTACCTCCAGATATTGATAGAACAGACGATATGATTCGGCTAATATTTAATAAAAGGGCTTTCTTTCGTAGATATGGAATCAGACTAAAGTTCAAAAGAATAGCTAAAGATAGTCCTCCCATTCCAGTGGATGCTATTATAAGCTGTCTTGACAATTTTCTCCAGGATTCTGAAAGCACATAAATATCTCACCATCAGGTATCTGTGATTATAAAATACAAGAGTTTCTAAAATAATTTTAGCAAATAATTCATGGTTTGAAAGAAAACGTGTATTTGAAAATGGATATGAATGTAACAGTTATTTACAACTTAATTTAAAATGCACCAAAATTGTCGAAAAAGTAAGATTAATCAACATCTAATCTATTATAACATTTGAGATTATATTCGACGCATGACACATTTACAGAAATTAATGCTGCCTAACCAACCTTGTTTTAAAAGTATCAAACAGTTTCCAAAAGTACTTTAACCTATAAACCTATGTCTAGTTTAAGTATACAGAGGATAGTGCTTCATTTTTATGTTATATTTGTGGGGAAAAGTGATCTTAGCGTTGTACCAAAACTCATACATTACGTTCACATTATATTTACTTGTATAGTCTATATTCTGTCTTTGCAAAAGTAATATCCAGATAATAGATAATATCCAAAGAAAAAAATGGTCATTCCTCCAAAAATTAACCAATGAAATGTTTATCTAAGCTTCGGGTTAACTGTTGAAACTGGTATAATAATACCAGAGAGATGGTGAATAATAACGAAGGATATCCCAATATCAAAGGTTAAAAAAAATTGATTGTAAACCTTTTAAATAGTACTTGAATTACTTATGTAGTAATTGATATGAAATTTGATCGATTCGTACAAAAGCTGCACCACACAGTAAAATACAACGTCATCAGCTCCAAAATATTAATTTTGTATTTAATAATATAGTCCTGTGATCCTTACCATCCCTAATCGGTACATAAGCCGGAGCATAGTTACCAGGGTCAGTGTCTGCATTATCGACACTGGAGTAAAGTGTCTGATACGCATATATCATGTAAATCGTAGTAATGGTTCCCAAATCGGTTTGACTATTGTACAAACTCCATTTAACAGATGTTCCAAGTGATACTCCGCATAATGTAATGGCTACTGTCAAACAACTTACAGAAACAAATAATATAGCATGCGATAAGGTAAGAAATTTCATCATGTAACGATACTTTATTTTTATTATTCTTTCTTTTCATTTAAATCACACTTTCAACTTTAGGTCCTATTCCGTTTGAATATATATAAAAAGAAATATTGATGAGAACCTATCTCAAATCAAAATAAGTCCAGTTGTTTAAAACTGTTTTAGATAATGTGCAAATAAACTAATCTTTTCATTTATAACGGATCTGTTATCAATTGGAGTCGATATGAATCAAATAGGCGGTCCTTAAAAGGCGTTACACTGCCTCCAAATACATCGATTGAGCAGATATGTCACAATTTTGTTATGCTAAAAGGAAAGAAACGTATTTTTTCTCCAATGACTATTTCTAATCAATAGGCATTCACTGTTATTTCATACATAAATCTGCAATACAGTATAATATCATTCTTCACATTATAATTCTGAATACAAAATAAGTTTTATATTTGTCTTGGAGTTGCTTCCTCATAATCATTGCATATCATTTCATGTGGCATTAACAAATATATCATAACATGATGTATGCATTTGTATTTAGACACAACTGGCCATTCAGTTACAAAATTAAAAAAAATTATAGATCAGATTATTTGCCTTTCATGTCTTACAAATCAAGATCTCGACGATAATTTTGCCGCAATATTAACAATTTTTAACAATAGATACGAAAAGACCATAAAACAGGTCAACTTACCGAAATCACTTGAATATTATAAATTGTTACGAAAAAAGCAATGAAACAACCTTAACAACAAAATTAAACATAAAAAGGAAAACCAAACAAAGAAAATGTTAAATATGTAAACCGAAACTTACACTATGGACCGAAAAAAGTGCATGCCTGTTCTTAGACACCGGTTGAGTTACTCATTGTTAAACATACTACATGCTATAATGCAAAAATTCAGAAAGTATTTGAGTGAAGGAATTCTAGTAACAATAAATTAAGTTATAGATTGACATAACTGTTTTAATACGGATGAGGTAAATTTACTTTTATAACTAGGTCCTTTATGGCTTTTATGTATTGTGTATGATTAATTATTACTGGGCGTTTTTATTTATTGATGTACTTTTCATTTTCAACATTTGTGTTTATCCGTATTCCACGAATTGTTGCAGCCATTATGGGCACATATATCATTAAAGACACACTGTGTTTCAATAGGAAATACAATATCCGTGAGTAGTTAACAGTTATATATGGCATGCAAAAATGATTATTTACTCATTGGTTTAAAGGTTTTTTTCACCAAATTAAGTACGAATTTACAGAACTCTGCTTTATGCTCTCATTCCGACAGATATCACATAACCTGCTTCCGAAATACTTCCAATAAACCACCATGTTTAGAAATGACTTCCAATCTTCGCCTAAATTGTGGTTGTGCACTAATGACCAAATACACAAATGATGTCAGTAGTTTCAGTTTAAGATTATGTATTGAAAAATTAATGTCCCCTGTTTTTCGAATGAGAAACCTGCAAAACAGATTTGTTCCTACTTATCAATTTTACGGGGAGACTCCAATTAATAATTTCGTTAAAAAAACCTCGTTTGAGGGTACCTACTAAATGAATTGTCAATTTAATATTATTCGCGGAACGATAGAAATTATAACATTTAACAACACGTATATTTTTGCTTTAATATATATTGATTAGTTAACAAATTTCTCAAAAATGATGCATGTATATCCTACAGATTATTACACTTACGTTTTGCGTGCAATTTTCATGGTTTATTTAGTTCGGGAAGCACGCTACTAACTTACAGCAGGACAAAGACGCATTGAAGGAATTGTTTAAAAAAATAACTGAAGAAAAATGCACCGGTTAAACCTGAAGTCTAGTGACGTAAATTAATATTACCTTCCTTTTTTAATTATATGTACTTTAAGGCGCCATTACTGTATTTAGAAATTGTAATTGTAACGTTGCTTGTAACGACGCGGACGTGTGATATATTTTGTTTCCTTATAGTTACAAGTGGAAGATAACACAACGCTTTAGTTTTTTTTTTTTTTGCTTTTCTAGTAAACTACCAAATTTTGGTGCTGCGACGAACACGAATGATGAAAAAGAACCTGAGTCAACTTGAGCAGTGCATAGAAGCGTGGTTTCGAGGATTCTACGGACATATGATGGGCGAGAGGACTTTAACACAAGTGGGCTGGAAAGCATAGTGCGAAAGAGAGTATTCTCAAGGGGAATCCTGCAAAGATTCTGGACCACACTTAAGAAGAGGATATCGAAGCTGACTACATGTGTACTTGATGTAGATGAGTATCACTTCAAATGAGATCCACAAATCCACAAAATATGCAAACTGTTACAAGTCAAAAGCTCTACTCTAAACGCAACTACCAAGACATATTTGACTGTCACGAACCGCAATCATAATCTATCATTGCTACTGCAAAGCTACAGACTATTGACAAGCAAGAAGTACAAGTTGATGTTTTGATTGTGTCTAAAATAACTGCAACACTGCAAGACTTATGTGTTATGCACATTAAAACTACCTGACTTACGACATGAGCTCATCACTTGATGACAGAATAGGCCTCGTTTGCTATCGAAATGCTTATTTGAGCAGAAAATTACTGGAAAATAATCGAAGAGGAGACAATACGAAGAGAAAGACTAGTTGCTGTAAAGTCAAAATATATGCTACCTTCTTTTGGGACTACCAAAAGATCAAGATCTCTCACATCCTTCGTGTCAATAATGAATGTAGACGTTCCTCACAAGAATGAAGCATTTAATCTTGAATTTTGGCATTTCGAAACTATTGGAACAAAAAATATTCTGAATCATCGTTTGAAGTTGAGTATCAAACGAAATACGAGCTATGATCTATACGTTTTCATGACAACCGTACTATGTGAACTTACCTTCGAAAGAGAAACACCCCTACCACTACCGTTAAATAGACACATGGCGAATAAAGAACCGAAAATGCAGATAACCGCTTGAAGAAGGAACCTATACTACTTTCAAATATAGAGAAAAATAGCTGAACAAGAAAGATTTTATAGAACGCTTCTCTATCGAGACTAAATCTACTGATCGAAAAGTTCACTACATTCCTTACCACCCAGTTAAGAAAGGTTCAGCAACAACCCTCATAAGAATTAGGTACCACTGTAGCTGTCACGAAACACCAATGCAGCATTTTATTTGGATTTCGCCCTCAATAAATTTGCCGTTACAAAACATATTTTAACGTTCAATTAGAGTAGTCTGACAGGGACGTTACCACACCAAAATAAAGCAAGCACCAATATTTGACAAGCCAAAAGAGCTAATCGGTTAGACAATATCCTATACCGGTGATACACAAGTGTGTGTAAAAAAGTACAGGGTATACATTTGTATATTTCCTTATTTTGCATCAACTGTTAAGAAAACAATGTGTGAATTTCTATTCATACATAATTATGCCTGGCTGATCATTTACTAATTAGACTCTATTATTCATAATAATAATAATGACACCTTCATCGTCAGTCAAGACATACTGTAAAATTCGAAGAGGATTTAAATTAATATCCATGATCGTTAATTACAAAAGGACAATAACGAAAATTTGGTCTATATAATATGTGTGATAACTATCTAAAGTCATAAAATTTAATGAAAACAGTTTAAGCGTCATGGTTGGATCTCAAAGTGGATAGACGCCAATATATATACCAATATATAATATACAAATCATATATATTAACCTTGCTCACTACTGCGATTTAAAGAACAATATCGAAGGTGCCAATATTTAACACATCAGTTGGATGAAACACCAAAATTAGACTCACCAAAATAAAACACTCGGCGTTTGATAGAAAAACGCCGAAATAACTGTATTTACGGTATGAAAATATAAGGAGACTCTTTAACGAATCCTGGATCCAACCTTTAATCGTGGGCCTTGAAATCCTTAGAGTTAAACGATTTACCTAGAACTGACAACGTACAAAATTTTAAGACATCAAACGTCTAGGAAACAAACGGAATATAGATAATAACAATATTGCATTTACGAAATAAAATGCTGGAAGTACGAAACAAAAAGAGACGAATTTCAACACGAATCTTTGAAACTTAGGAATACTTTGACCAATTACCAATGTTTTTGCAATAGCTATCGAAGCGTGAATGTGATTGGGATGAACTTTTAGTGCTGGATCCTGTTACAGAATGGAGGGACATAGCTCAAAACACGGACAAACTACGCATTTGAAAATTATCCGTTATATTCGACACGAAAATTCGGCATGTAAAATGCGGTACTATATGACTTTTTCTATTCTAGTGCAAAGGAATATGCAGTTTGCGCATACATAGTATTAGTGGGGGTCATAGTGCTTTGATAAAGGCCAATAATAGAATAACACCATGGAAGAATCTAACGATAACGAAACACAAACTGATGGTAAAGTTCTCGTTGCAAGATTGTACAAGTAAATCAGAGAAGGCCTGAACCTAACATTTGTAAACGCTTATTTGTGTACTGATAGTCAGGTTATTTTAACATGGCTTAACACAACAAAATGTTAATTATAAGGAACTGAGTCAAAGATATCAAGAAATCTACCAATATTCATTTATGGCAGTATTGTCCAACAGTTACATATCCGAAAGACTTACTAGTAGTTTCACGCGGTGTGAACTATGACAAGTTTCGAAGGTATGATTCAATGCACTACCTTGGATAACTGACAGGAGCAATGGCAGTGTGAATGGAAACGAAGCGCAAATATTATCAACATTTCTCACTCGATCTGTTAAAACGGAAAAAATGAAACAAATGAAGGAACTTAAAAACGACAATCATTGACATTCACGTATTTGAGTTACAGGAAAATGCTACATGTATCAGCATATTCTTCAGATTCGTTTAAAACTGCGGTCAGAAACAGAGAAACAGGAACTCACTAATTGGTAATGAAATAAATAGCGATTCACTGATGTGGTTTATAAATGTTCTGCGAAATCACTATCCTGAAATCGTTGACGATTTACAGAGAGATGGAAATTCAAAACACTACTTGTCACAACAACTGAAGATCTACTTGGACAAGAACAATTAAAGCCGTCCAAAAGGAAGAATGCACAACTCACCGAAGGTTATGAAGCGAAGTTTCAGATACTTTTACCGCCAAACGCAATTACTAATTTGATCATCGTTGATGTACATCATAGGAATCTACATTAGGGAGAAATCAGTAGAATAACATATTGGATACCGCAAAATAGGCAAAATATGAAAACTGTTCTACGGATATGTGTTACATGTAGAAAACTTATTGGAACTTCTTATCGTTCACCCGAATCACCGCCGATATCACAAAATAGATTGACAGTAGAAGCTTCGTTCACTGTAACCGGAGTGGATTTCAATGCAACAATGAAACATACATGGACTAGAGGGTAGGCACATATTTGCCTCTTTTTTCAAAATATCTAGGGGTACACGTTCATTTATCCAAACTTGTTTTCACGCTAAGAAACAAACATAGCATAAACAGATGTGGTACACGACTGTTATTATCCCCTTTTAGACTTTTAATCCTTGGAATAGTACGTAGCATTTACTGAAAGAGAACTAATATATAAACTTACTGAGATATGAAGGAAATAATTGGTTGTGAGGAAGCAAACTACCTTCAGCAAATATTAGTTTCAAATGTCGTGTAACTGATAAAAGTTTCGTATTCAAAATTATTCGATATATTACAGTTACAGGAAAATTTAAATCTTTTTTCTTTATACAATTATTTGAACATTTGTGTGTCTTAAAAGTTTACAGATCTAATAATTCTTTGCTTGAAAACGACACTATTTGCAAAAATATGTTTATTAAACGAAAGTAAAATTTGCATTGTGGTGGGTGACTTTTTGCTTCCACTGAAGCAATTCAACGGTTTTTCATAAAATATTTAATAATAAACTGCTATAAAAACCAATTCGCGCGTATCAGTTGAACTACCAAAGTTGCCTACACAAACTAAAGATCTTAATTTGTCGAAGATTTGAAATTTGAAGCTTGAAATAAAAAAGTCAGATCATAGTGTGTACAGTATTTGCAAAAACTTTTTGTATGAATATGGGTTAAAAGAAAAGAAATGAATTAAAATACTTTATATTTTTATTTCATTTCTTCTCCTAATATAAAATATATCAGTTCTAATGAAGTAATTGCTACCTATTATTTGGAGGTTTAGTTTTACACGATACAATAGGTTTTACAACAACTAAAAAAAGAAAACGAAAGAATTCATCTTAAACTGTAAATTGTACAACAAGCGATACGATTGATCCCCTTCAGGAATTTCGTTATATAATTAAATATTATGCTAGCAATGATTGCTATGTAAATAACTGGCTTTGTCTTATCAGCAGTTACACCTTTATTAAATCTGCAAATGGATCAGTCTTTAAAATATTGATAACGTGATACTTTCGTTTATAGTTCGTTGAACAAAAGCTAGTTAGCTTATTAACAAATCAAGTCCAGAAGGATTTATAATCATAACCAAAGAAGAGGGTTAACGAACGTAATCACAAAGGGCATACATAACGAGAAACAGTAGTAGTAGACTGTAAATTGTATAGCACATGTTGTAATTGCAAGAATTGAAAATCATAAATTGTACTTGCAGTAGCACATTACAAACATATATAATAGTAAAAAGTCCAATATCGAAGAAATATAAGATCTTCAAATTGCTTAATTCGGGACAATGAAATGTTTCAATAAATGTTTGCGTACTACATGTAACTATATAAACATTTTATGCGATTGAAATTATTATTTTATTACTTACTAATTTTCAAACAAACACGGTAAATGTAATACATCTGTCTCTCGTTTTCACCTCGAATGTTCGGATAAATATGCGGTTAAATTTAGAAAAACAATAAAAGTACTTCAGCATGCAACATTTAGAACAAACGGCTGCTGTATGTTCTTGCCGCAATAGGCGTTATTTAACGATTGTTTTCAATTGCTGGTTATATTATTGGATATGGTCGAGTTGGTGTACGCTGTACATAAACCGCTTCTATATATTCTTATATTTTAAATTCAATATTATGAACAGAATAATAAAGCAATATTTAACAGTAGTCAGATAACATTTGTAATTCACAATATTAAGTGTCGTCACTTGTTTTTTGCAGATGAATTCATGTTAGTTTTAGTCGCATTTTTAAAAACGCGTTTAACTGTGGAAAATAATTGTTGATTTCAAAAACTATAATCTGCGATCTACAAAAGGACCATAAACTCTACCAAACGTGGTAAGCAGATTTCATTCTGTCCGGTAAAATCCCGTCGGACACTGTAACGTTTACTAGTTAATCTTTCCCTTTATTAAAAATTCTTCAATTGTTTCCAATATTAAAAAGACTAACATAAGATTTAAACCAACATTTTGATAGATAACTTAAACAATAAATTACAATAGTCCGCGTAGTATTTCATTGCTTAATATTTTTATTTCATTTCATTTTTGAAGCTGATATACTAGGATTATGATCGAAGTTAATAACAAAAGGTTCGTGCTTTCAACATTTAACATTGGTTAAATATCACATGAAAACTAGCGTGAATATTGTAACTACCAAATAATGTAAAGAAGAAAAACGTGTTTCTTTTATTCATAACATTGATGACATTTTATTGTTAATCTTTTACTTTTATTAAAAGTTCTCTACTGTTTGCAATATGACAAATGTTTGACTTTATGACAGATATATGTATATATATATATATATATATATATATATATATACAAACGTCTAAGTATTGTGACAACCATATAATATATCTATCCAGCGGATTTCTGAAACATCAGAAATACAGGGTTAATATCAAATATTTATATATACGTCTACAAATTAAGCCCAACACTGTTTGAATTAGATTTTTAACACTGTCAAATTTTTGCTTTCCCTCAGCGGGATTCGAACTCACACCGTTGTGACACTGTGGCACCAATTCGCCTGGATTTTACAGAATCCACACGGATTATATATATATATATATAATCCGTGTGGATTCTGTAAAATCGTTTGAAATGTGAAGATGAAAGCCGTGAATATAAATTTGAAAAGAATATAGATAGATATAAAGCTTAAGGAATAGTTGAGTGAAGTTGACAGCGTCACTACCATACAAAAATCTGATATGTGTATGTCCACTTAAAAACACAAATAACGAAACTAATGTTTATATTAAGCCTGCAGGCTAGATCTGTGTTAAATGTCTTATGTTTTGAGGTAATATTTCTATAAACTGAAAGGCCTGTAATAGTTACTGTTCCTGAGAAATCATCTATTTTTGGCATTAGAAAATATCCGTTCTTTATTATAACTAAGTGTAAAGCTATAACATTAATGTTTTGAGTTACAAGGGTTTTAGGTTAACGACTCTGTTGTTAAGGGCATTTCGCAGTTATGTCAAGCCAGAAACAACCTTATAACGCACACACCTGTCAAAATAAAACCACAGCAAAGAATATTTTTTTGAAAAAGTACCTATAAATCAATGATGTTTTTAAATCAAAACACAACGAAAATATAATGTGTTCTAGATATTTAAAAAGGTTATAACCGAGTACAATCACTTCAAGAAGAATGTGACAATGGTAAATCTTGTGTTTGTGTTTCGTTGTGTTTTTGAAGATTCAAGCTTTTTAAAAAGTATTCGATTCAAAGGGTTCACAGTTCTGTAACCGTAAGTTTTAATCCTACGAATAATAGGTAGAATGCATATAACTAGAACCTATGAGACGAAAAAGCCACACTTTGTTGTTATCTAATGAACAACCGTGGGATCAAATTGAAAATGTTTTATTTAGTGTCATTGGAAACATACATGTATTAATAATTTATGTCAGGAGCAAATGTGTATATTAGCTCCAATTAAGCTCCAGCATAAAACTTTATTAAACATTTTAATTGCCATTTTCAATTGTAAGATTTAACATGTGTTTCCGTAACCGCGTTCTGTGTGCATTATTTAATATTTTTTATAACAATTGTTTTAAGATGTGTAGACACTTTTATTGCAATATTCTCATGAAATTGACGCCATTTTAATACTTGAAACTTTCAGACTAAGTTCCTGTGTAACATACATGTACACGCTTTCTAAATGATACCAAATGTAGATCAGAATAACAGATTGCCACTGTATAACGTGTTTTGCGACAAGAACATACAGAAGTCATTAGAACTTTACTGATTACACGCAAATTTTCTTCAATCAATACACTTTTCATGTTATATATAAATATATATTTTTAAATGGACTCCTTTTTAAGTGTAGAACAAACTTCTCTAGTTCAGGATTTCTCTCATTTCACTATCTATATTTTGTCTGACAATTTATCAGTATTGTTAAAGTGTGGTCTTCAATACAAATTCGGGTGCGATATGCATCTGTATATAAGAAGCGATACGTTAGGTGAAATCACTTTCCTGTTACTGTTAGAGCCTTTATATTAGAAATTAATGAACTATTCCGTTTTATTTAACATAGCTTTGCTCGTTTCGTCTACGATAATATATGAAGTAATTTAGGTGAGGGAGATTAAATCGCACGAGCTTAATTTTGTTTTCACTTATTTTTCTGACAATTTTGTGTAAGTTACCATTCTGAAGCTATTTTCTTTATTTTTATTCCATTTTTATTCACACCTGTACTTTTTGTTTATGTTGTTGTTGTTGCCTTATTTTTTACTTCTCGTTTTTTAAAATGTTATGATCATAACAGTCTTCAATATTTTAATTTGATTTGTAAGCTGAAATCTGATTGGTTAATTCAAATCGAGCAACACATATTATAAGATATAGCTTGCGTGACTTATGACCTATTCTTACGCCGTTAAAATTCAAATAGTCCCATAACGTTATCGAAGTTTTTAACATGCAAATTGAATTGATAAAATGTATAAATAATATTAAATTATATGGTATATTTCAAATATCTGATTAGGTGATACGATATAATATGGTTTGGTTTTCTGTAAACAGACCCAAACCATATTATATAACTTAACCTTTTCAGAATTTTGAAGTATTCCTTAAATATTTAACGATTTTTGTTTTGTTTTTTTGCAGCAGAACCCTGAATTGATTTTTGTAAGCACAAATAAGTTTTTCCTTTATTCTACATGTTTATCGAGAGTTTACAAGGCCGAATGTTTATGTAAAAGTGCTTACAACCGCTAATAATATAGTGTTAATAAATATATTTCTTCTTCATAATACAGCTTTTATTAGACATAAAACATGTTAAATTAACAACATCCAATTAAAGGCACGTTGATAAAAAATTTTAAAGCTGTTTTTTCTCTGACCAATACAGCTATCCTTGACCCAATACGGTTTTCAGATGTAAAAAACACAGGTCCAATATGACGACACTGTTTTTAACTTAATAATTCTGCTTCAATATTTATGCTCAAATGATTTTTTTCTTTTAGCATTCGCCAAAAAAGTGTCATTATAGTAGACATCAATGGCATTGCATTAGGCCACGTTTACCTAACAGTTGTCAATTTAATTGATTGATTGATTGATTATTTGGATGTCTGCTTCACGTCCAGCGAGCAGTATTTCAGCTATATTCAGGACGGTTGCCAATTTAAAACCATACAATTTAGTTTTAATTTTAATTATAATAAATATACTGTATACAAACGTGTAAGTTCATTTTCTAATTAATAGTTCTGCTTATATAAAGGAATTGTAATTACTGTTCTTATACGGTCGTCAATATTAGACCTCTGTATTTTTATTTTTGTTTTTTTTTGGAGGGGGGGAGGGGTTTGTTTGTTTGGTTTTTTTTGTTGTTTTTTTTTTTTGTTTGTTTGTTTGTTTTTGTTTTTTTTGACTCTGTGTTTTTTTGATAAATTGTCCTTTTGTCCTTATTGACTAGATCCATCTTATATTGACAATTTCACGTGTATTTTACTCACCTGGAAATAATAACGTTTTCGAAAAAATCTTCGCTAAATATATTATGAACAAAAGACTATCTAGGTCGTTTTTATCAAAACAAACCAAATTTAATCTTTAAAACGGTACTAGTTTAAGTTTAGTAGTAGCTTAAAATAGTAATTTGTGTGTTTATTAACATAGTCCATTGATTCTGACTAGTCTTATTCACTCTACTATCTGGAGCATAAAGGTACATTTCGGATGTTGCAATATTGCAACTGTTTAAAGCTTCTGAAACAAATATATAGTGTACATGCCATTGCTTCCTAAATAAATTTGACTGTTGTATATATGAAATAATACAACAAAGTTCCAGGCAATAAATTTTGCTACTCCTGACGTACATTTTGTCTATTCAAGACTCATCAGTGGCGCTCTACCTAACACAATAAAACCAAAATATGCCGAACTGGAAACCAAATTATGAATACGATCTACCTATACCTGGGGTAGGAAGAACCTTAGGGTTTTGACAATTTTGAAATTGACACAGACAATTTTATAGCTTTGATGTGTTCTTCAACACAAAAGTGTTGATGCCAGATGTTTCAAGTGATTCACATTATTAACTAATGAATAGTACAATAAAACAGCTGACAGAAGCAATTCATATAACATTTGGTAAAGTAATATCTATCATCATTTTTTGAACCCAGTATTACCTGTTTATTCACGATTCCAAATTTTAAGATCATATTCTGATATCGAATATTGAACAGCACGAGTATTATAAAGCACAATTGCAATGTTTATCTTAGTGTATTTAAAATATGCCTGAATAGATTTTAATGAATGAAAGTTTTTCTGAAAGGCGAATGTAGCGGGACATGTTTGAGTTCTAATTTTGCTGTATTGTAATGGTGTTTATTATGCTATATGTCACATTTACTGCATGATCTTTAATCCAGAATTTTCTTACAATAAAGTGCTATTTTAAGAGTTGGGTTTACTCGGAAGCTGGTTTGCTCTAACATTGATTGATTGATTAATGGTGTTTAACGCCCGAGCAGCAATATTTCAGCTATATTCAGGCGATGAACATGAAATGGATGATAAAATGAACATGAAGTGATGATGTATGAAAATGGGATGCGACACAAGGCAAAATACGGGTAACGGATTTTAGATTGCCACTGGCAAATGGGAGGATGGATAGGGTCGGGCAATTTAGCCTCCTGTAGCGGGATCGAAATCCCTACTCATAGCGAATACTACAGCAGCGTTCGTTAACGTGCGAGGAACGTGGCATTTTTCCCAACACTGTGCACTAATATGGCTTGCGATCAGGTTTTCCGTATTATGGCCTGACAACCCCAGCTTGCCAGGGGTACCCCATTCAACCACCTGGGGCACACATCCCAGTCGGTCGTTAGGCAAACCGACCTGACACGCCGGTCAGGGTACTGGGCGCTATTTAGTCGCCTTTTACGACAAGCTAGCGCGACTGCGGTCTATTCTTTTAGCCACCCGGATCCCGCACGGGGCAGGTTTGCTCTAAGAAGGCATTTAAGTGTTGATGAAATTTTAAGAGAACGTAGGCCTGTAATGTACGGTATTACAGGACCAGTGAAACGTAATGGCCCTTTAATGTAGTCCTTTTGTTCAAATGGCCTTGTGTGGACTATTATACAAAACATGCATATTAACAATAATGACAGTTGGTTCGTTGATAAATGTAAATACTTTAGATAAAATTCTATCAATCAAAAGAAGTAAAATATAAAGATCAACACTTTATACGCAAACAGTAATTTACCTGTATTTAGCCGAGAACTAGGCAATTAAAAAAATATCTATTAATTAAAAAAATTGGATAAGTTCACCATTCGATAGACAGTCACAATTTTTATAATCACGAAAACCCAAAATCATATACAACTCTGTAGTAAAGCAAAGAGTAAATGTTTGACGTAAAGAAAACATCCAATCAATCAATCAATCAATCGTCATAAAGGCACGCTCTCTTTGACGTCATATTCTACTCCGCGGAATACTTACAGTTTTTATGTCGATCTTTTATTTTTCATAAATAAAATCGTTTAGTTCCTTCTAATGTTTGAGTGTTTTTAATAATGTGATATACAATTTGCAAAACGGAAATTTTGTTATCCCTCGATAGAGAAAATATTTTTGATGTTAATATTTACAAAAATACTAAAGTTGAGTTTGTTTTATGTTAATCGTAACAACCCTTACCACTAGCCTGACTGTTCCAGTCTATCGTATTTTATATTTAGCTGTTCATCTCCGATAAAAAAAAATAAATAAAAACGTGGCAAAGGCTGTTGCGCCATCAAAGTGTTCCAAATTTGTTCTCTATTTTTTATTCGTAAATTCGATTTCTGGTACAGATGCCCCTGTACAGATGAGCTCACGCGCACGCATCCGTACTTGCTGCATCATCCAATCAAAACGCCAGAAACAAGAACATTGTTATGGAAGCATAACAACGTTCTTGTTTGACTTTCTTGTTTCCTCCGTTGTGATTGGACGTCAGAGACAATCAGAGTCTTAAACAATCCAGAGTCTATATGTTATAGCGATGTCAAAGTTGTTGGTTTACGGAAGAAATAGGTACTTGCATACGTTTTTGGGAAAGAATGGTTAATTTTTCACTCGCGATAGAAATTTGTATGTCTTTTGGCTCGTTCCGATGCGCTCCACTCGCGAAAAGACATAAAATACTATTACTCGTGAAAGTCAACCGGTCTTTCCCAAAAACGTATGAAAGAATCTATTAGTCACTGTGACGTAAATGACGCAAGTTTTGACTTTCCTGAACACATATAATTAAATTTCATTTTATTCGTTGGTAGTAATTTACAGCATTGAAAAAAAAATCCACATTCCATGCCTATAATTACAAAACGCAAATGCCGCAACTATATTTTGTGTGTACTTACAGTAATAAAAAATTGAAGTTTCTTTACCCTATAATTCAGGGTAAAAGCTAGACATATATTTATATAAATGGTATTTTAATTTTTTAGATGTAATATGGTCTTAAAGTATAATTGAACACCATACCATGATTGCCTTATGTATGAAAAGTTCTTGGTATGCTTTGCTCTACATTTTATATGTTGTGCACATGTCTTTGTATATAGTTCTTTCGTCTTTATAGGTTGTGCTTTGTCTGTATATGTGGTTGTTTCGTCTTCATATGAGGTGCTTTTGACGTTAAATGTGGTGCTTTCGATGTGATGCTCATTACGTTATATGCTATGGTTTGAATTTAAGTTTACGTGGCGCGTATTCATTTATACATGGTGCTTCTGTTTACGCTTTATATGCGGTGCTTACCACTTTATATGTGGTGCTTACCACTTTATATGCGGTGCTTACCACTTTATATGCGGTGATTACCACTTTATATGTGGTGATTACCACTTTATATGCGGTGCTTACCACTTTATATGCGGTGCTTACCACTTTATATGCGGTGCTTACTACTTTATTTTGTATTACTTTCGACATCATAAGTTACAAACTGGAATTAACTGGTTTTCGAGAAAAAAATGTATACTATTAATTTTCGTCGTAATTAAATTTTATTTTTTTTTCTGCTTTTCTTTCTACAAGACTGTGATATGTTTGATTTAACACTAAAAACTATTGTTTATTTTTACAGTGGTTTTCGCTTCAAACGATTAAAAAACATTTCTGTCCAGCTACAGATTGTGACCTCAAATCAAACTTCACTAGACCATCTGTCGAGACGCTCAACTTTTCTCAAACGAAACCTCGTACAAGTTAGTCCATCTGTTGTGTATTTCTTTGATCGCTGAAATCGTACTTGCACCAATACTAATTTTATCACTTTGTTTTACTTTAAAAAATTTTTAATGGCTGCTTTTGCTATTCCGACTTAAGAAACAATAGTCATAAATTTCTTATTCTTTATGTTTGTTAATGTGTGAAAACAAAACTAACTGAATCAATTTTTAAACTCCACGTGTCTTGCCACAATCTGACTCAGCGTGTGCTTTTGAACTGGCAGCAGTGACGTTGCTTAAATATTTAAACCAGCTGTTGCATGCCATTCACATGGAAAAGAACTTTACAACTCCGTATTTAGACCTCAATGTTTTTGTATTTGCTTGATGTTTGAATGGGATTTAATGTTTTTGTTTGGGGAATATAAGCCGGATAATCCGGTAAGAACACCGGACGTTCGACAGGAAAACTGGCAATTTTTTGAAAATTACGATTGAAGTTGAGGACACCCCACCGCAATAACAGAAATCGAACCAGCAACCTCAATGTTAACAGGCACGTCATTAATAGTAGATGACTTACTAACTTAACCTATCGGGCCACCAAGGCCCCATCATGACCGGGATCAGAACTAGTACAACACTGAACACATGGCGTAGACTCTTAACAAATATGTTTTGCTTTAATTTAGGAAATAAGGAGATGCAAAGCATTGTTTAAAACAAATACGTATTCCGCTCAATGTTAACACTAAACTAAGTTCATCTGCATGTAATGGACCATTTTAGATAATACTTTCTGCATATTTCACGAACATGTATGACATTTTTGTATTTTATGAATAAAAAAATGCTGATAAATAGGTTTTACATGTCAGAAAAGGGTATGCATATTTTTCAAAAAAAAGCAAAAATAATCGAAAAAGTCTTAAATTGCGGGGTTGCAATGAAAATGCCTTAATATATGTGCAATCATTTACAATTGCTGGAAGAAGGTTTTGGATCTGTGTCAAAAATGAAGAAGCAGTTAATTACACATACAATTTTCAATTTTCAAAATTTTGAAAACCGTAGAAAAAGTTAATAACACAAAATAAATAACATTTTTTCCCGCTTGTCGCTCTCAAGGTATTTCTTTATAGATACATTTAATGAAATAGAGAATGAACTCGTATGTTTATAACAAGAAAATATGCATTGGGTCCTTATTGATAGATATGGCATTGTAGCAATTTCGTTATTTCTTATGATAACTAATCACACATTCTAAATTCTGATGGTGCAGATGTTATATATAGTTCTTTACATAGCTGTCAGAAGCTATTGTTGAATTATGTCCCAAAAATGTCTATTTGCTATGTAAGAGTAGGATATAAGATAAGTCGTTCTACGAGTATTTTGTTTTCCAATTGATTATCTTATTCTGTCGCCACATTTCTGATCATTTCATAAGAAATGGTGGGTTAAACAAGGTTTTATGGCATGACCAACCACTAGCTTCCATAAAGTTGGTGTGTTGATGAAAAAGTTTGAGTACCATACATCACTAATCAGTAATATGTGCACATCTAAGCACAATCACTATGTAATGAATTAAGAAGTTTTGTAAACTTTCATATCATCACAAAATATGGAATATTTATTAACACAGAAATTGTATCTAAAGAAAAACTTGAAGTCGCAGACGGGATTTTTTCTTGTAACATTTGCTTATAAGTCTATCCCCAAAACATGTTGACATTTCCAAATATTAGTATACTCACTGCAATCTCTTGCATTACTGATAGTTTGAGAAAATAGACAATGTATGCAGGAGAAGCTGAAATATTGACGTGTAGAATTGAATAAAGCTGTTTCTGTTGTTTCTTCAGTTATATTAATTTAAAAGACCTAATCAATATATCTAGGAGTGAAATTAAGAGACCTAGCGAGACGTAGAATTAAGTCAGTTACCCAAGAATACATCCATTTATCACCCCGACCGATAATTTACATACAAATGATTACAATGGATGGTACATTTATCTGTGACATTGTCTTTATACGATCACTGTTAACACATTTGTTTCTTTCAAATTCTATCTGGCTGATTATTATCTATGTATACCTGCCATTTGTTAGAGCATAACCTGTAAAACAAAGGGGGCTTATTTATACCCAGAAATGTCTGTATAAAACTGATGCAAGGACTAGGAAATACGTTAGATAAATGTTACTTAATCGGTGTAGGCAGAATTGTCTCAAAATATATGATGCATTGTTGTTGAACCGTATTGTACATTTTAAAGCTAAAACCACCTACACAATTTCTGTATACAAAGTTTAATGTAAACGACATAACGCAATTTAAATGTTAAAACCACATAAATTCTAGATTCTAACATACTTCTGTGGGGAAAGACCGGTGTTGTACCATGTTCTACGATGACAAAACATCTACATTTTATCATTGGGCATACTGATTTGGTAAAGTTATGATGTGTTCCGAAACTCTGTTACCACAAAAAAGGCAGCCTTCGCCCAACGAAAAATACGCCTGTGTTTCATCATAAAAACAATAGTACCCGCTTCACCATACCCTCCATCTCCCTGACTTTCCATACTCATTCTTATTACCGAACGTCTATCGAGAATCCCCTTTAGACCCCATAACCCAACCCTAACCTCCCTTTCCACACAATTACCTAACCCCCCTTTCGACTACAATAACACATGCCCCTGCAAACCTATTCTGGTACCCTGACGATGATATCCTCATTAGCCTAAGCGGCCTTCGGATATAACGTCAGGTCAGGAGCATTGGATTTCAACGGTGAGAGCGTTGAAATTTGAAGTTCGGATGTTCTCTAGACTTGCCATTTTGTAATGAAGATAAGTTCAAGTAGACCGAAAGTATTATGACGTCATTCTCTTTATGACGTATAATGTTTACATTTCTCAGCTGAGTTTGCATTATGATTTAATAATTTTAACTTAAAGGTAAATGTAATTTATATTTAAATTTTATCAAGAAAATGTATTCCCAGCTTTAAAAAATGATTAACATGTGCATATGATATTTAATGGCGTCATATTATCAACCAATTAAAATGCTTATATCGGAGGGCCTGACCTGGTGTTATATTTGAAGTGAAGCTTGCGTCAATGAAAAATATTGCACCAGGAGACCAGGTTACTGCAAACCTACACTCTCCACCCTCTAACCCAACCCGCTTTCCCCCCAAACTTTAATTCTTTTCCACCCCATTAACTGGACCATTCCACGCCAATAACCCAACTATCACCAATAACCAAACCCCGTTTTCCCCACAATCCATCCCCCTTTCCTGAATGAACCTTCCCGTTAGTTTAAACATATTTTATTTGCTCAAAATGCAAATTGGATAAGACACAAGTTAATCAAACTTATGAAGTCTCTCCAGTATACAGTATGTTACAAAAATATATTGATATAGCAGCGTACATTGTAATACAATACAAATTATATTATGTTTGTTGGGGACATAACAAAACTTTTGATGACAAATATTCAAGAAAAAATAAAAAAAGAAATTAAATAGAGAAAAATTGATGTGATAGATGAGATGGATGTGGTGATTTCAAATCCTTGTGAGTAATGATTCAAACTATGGGGAACCTTTCTGACCCTGACTCAAATATATGCTTAAAGACTTGTTCATTCTGCTCATTAGACAATTGCGAATTACCAGATGTAAGGAGATTTATTGGACACTAGATTGGCAGTCACTTAAGGTTTTCAAATAACCTATTTCTAATATTAGCATATCTCGAACATTCAAAGAAGTAATGATTTGAGTCTTCGCGGTCGGATCCACAGCGACAAGATGGATCAGATATAATATTTACCCTGTATAGGTCATCATTTAATATTGATGCTGAACATCTTAATTGGGTTAGTACAAGTTTTCGAAGACAATATGTATAATGCTTTGGAAGTCTTCTATGTGGGTTAAGTTATTTAGTTCAGATGATTCGTCAATTTGAATTTCGAGTGCACCTTTCCGCGTTATTGAGAAATCGTCCTTTACATAGATATGTAAGCCACTGCCAAATTTGTTTTGATCCTTACGAATAGAGATTTTGAAAAGGACTCAGGTTGCAGGTCTTCATCTTTTACTTGAGTCTAGGTGAGTTTCGGTAAGAGTAACTATGTCATACTCGTCCGTGAAGTTTTCTAGGAAAGAAAGTTTGTTTCTTATACTTCGAATATTTAAACTACATATTGAGATTGCATCTGATGAGATATTAGATATAGAATGGGTAATATTATTTATTGTGGGACCAGAATTTCTTTCAACATTTCCAATAACAAGGATATAATTAAGGATAATCAACAGAAAAACAGCATTTATATTTGGGTTTAAACTTTGAAGTAGGGAGAGAGAGACGACGAGTAATGAACACTTTAAATTGGTAAGTAGTATATCTTTATATGAGCTCTCATAATCATTTACTTTAACGGGCCTAAAGGTGCATTGGATACGTAAATTAAAAAACCCGATGGCCGCCCTGTTAATTTAATTGCAATTACCCATTTGGTTGTAAGACAATAACTGTTTTAGACGGGAGGCCTAACCGGTAACACAGCAAGAAAATCACACTCTTCATCACTTAAAGTAAAAATAGAAAAATGGTAATAACACAATAAACAAGAAATAATATGAAATAAGGAAATAATGCACATATTCAGGGAAGTCATTTACATTTAGGACGAAATAGGATATTTACAATTATTTTGTTCATGGTCAGAAATGCTATTATCTACAATTCAGTGAATACAAAGGAATCTGCAGACTAAGAGAACACACAACAACAACAGCATGGATATACACATACATGTCTACAAAAACATATGCACAGAAAAAACATTGATATTGTTATTCTTACAAAAATGATTAAAAACACTAGAATAGAAGCTACTTTATCAAGAAATCAACTGAAACTTGACCTGTTAATTTATACGGTTGATCGATACATCATCCCTTTCCGCCCCAATCTAGCCTTAACAACCTAACCCTCTCTCTTTACCCCCATATCCCAATCCTCTCCGCTTACAACTCTCCGTTTCCACCCAAATAAACCAACACTTTACATCAAAAACCCGCTTAACGCCTCACAATCCAACCCACCCCACCCCATAACGCAACCTTTCATTTCCACCCCATAACCCAACCACTCTCCACCCTTTAAACCAACCCTGGACCCTCTATGTTCAGCCATCATAACCTAACTCTCCCTTTCCCCATAACTAAACTGATTCACCAACACATAACATTTACCATATATCCCTTTAACCCAATCCCAATTAAAAGAACATGGACAGACCTATAATTGGCTTGAACCCTTGGTACAGGGTACCAGTTTTCCTATTGGCTCCTAGGATGAATTTTTAATGTTATTATATAAGTCAATGAAAAATTACGAACGATGTATGATAATCTGTAGTGTCAAAAGCTTATTTCATAGGTAAGTTTCAACAAAACCTTTACACTATTAACATGCAGCATAAATAACATTTCTCCCGCTCTTTAACATGTTTAATACACTAAACAAAAACCAATTAATTTATCCTACCTCTATAACAATTATTACTGCCATGTAAACAGATGTAACCTTTCTGCTTCAAAAAGATTTGATTTTGCTTCTATGCCAGGCGGGAACCCCAAATTTCAGCAAGAAATTGTACAATCCTTGGCAATTAATATTAGAGTCGAGTACACAGACGCTAACAAGTCTGACCTTTAAATTTTAGTTGGCAAAAAAAGAACATAAAGACTCATCAGTGGCTCTTGAACCTAACAAATATTTAAATAATAAGATGGTATAGAGCTTATAATAACATTCCAAAAATTGTATAACATACCAATCTGGCTAAGGCCATATAATTCTTACAAATAGAGAATATCATATTTAAAATTCAGGGCAGTAAATTAAGGTTGTTCTTTGAATGGTGTTAAGCACGACTTTCAGCAATGTTTCAGCTATATCATGGCGTCCATGTCTTATTCCTCCTTTTCCCGACTGAACCCCACCTCCCTTGCAATCCCATAACCTACCTTCCCAGCCCACCTCAACTCCACTTTCCACCCTCCAGAGCCTAACCCCCTTTTCCATCCCTCGAACATAACTCCCCTTTCCACCCCTACCCCAAGAACCCAACTCCCATTTACCACACGTACCCCAAAAAACCAACTCCTCTTTACACCCCTGCCCCAAAATCCAACTGCCCTTTCTACTTCAACCCAAGAACCCCCTTTCCACCTCACCCCAAGAACCCAACTACCCACTCCACTCCCAAAACCCCACTCTCCATCCTCCCGTTTACACCCCAACCCACACGTTTCCAACCCTCATTTTCAGTCCAAAAACCCAATCCCCTCTCCACCACCGAACCCAATTCCCCTTTCCACCTCAGAATCCAACTCCCCTCTCCACTCATAGAACCCAACTGCCCAACCCCCGTTTCCACACCCAAACTCCCCTATCCATTCCCCCCCCCGAACCCAACCCGCCCTTTCGAACCATAGAACCCATACAACTCCCCATCCCCTGTTTCCGCCTTAACCCCCTTTCCATCCCCAGAACCCAACTCCCCTCTCCACACCAAGAACCCAATTTCCCAATCCCGTTCCCACCACAACCCCCCCCTGTCCATCCAACCCAACCCACCTCTCCACCCGCAGAACCCATCTCCCCTATCTACCTAAAAAACCCAACCCCCTTTTTCCACCACACCCCCCTATTCACCACCCGATCCCAACTCCCCTATTCCCCGGAACCCAACTCCCCTATCCATTCCCCCCGAACCCAACTCCCCTATACACCCCCTGAACCCAACTCCCTTATCCACCCCCTGAACCCAACACCCCAATCCACCCCCCAGATCCCAACTCCCCTATCCACCCCCCGAACCCAACTCCCCTATCCACCCCACGAACCCAACTCCCCTATCCACCCCCCCCGGAACCTAACTCCCCTTTCCACCCCCCTAACCCCCGAACCCACCTTTCCCCCCACCAGAATCCAACTCCCTTTCCAGCCCCTATCTACCCTTTGGACCCTACCCCTTTTACCCGCTAGCTGAACCACCTTTCTACCCCACAGCCCTAAACCCACCCTTTCCACTCCCGGTCCCCTTTCTGCAGACCCAATCCCTTTCTTCTGCCTGTAAAAAAAACCCTTTTCCACCGCATATCACAACACAATTTTCCAACCATAACCCGATTTCTTGCCCTAGAACCCACCACTTACACCCCCCACCCGTTTTAGGACGTAAACCAGTTTTCACTATCCCAAGAAGTAGAACATGGACATAGCTATAATTGGACTTGAACCCTTGGTAAAGGGTACCATTTTTCCTAATGGCGCCTAGGTAAGGTGGGAGCAACCATAAAGCCCAGTACAGCCCTCCAAAAGGAAAATGGATTTCAATAGAGGTTGTAAATATATTAATTTAAAGAAAATTTATTTTTCAGGCCTACAGGTAACATTATCAAGATCTTCTTCAAAATATGTGTTTACAGAGGGCATTCATGGAAAATTTACTACACATGTTTTATAAAAGATGTATTTTCCCACGCTTAAATATTAAATGTTTTAATATCAACCTAATTTAATATTGTAAACAAAAAAAACCACAAAAATGTAACTAAAAAAAGGGGTGGACAATTAGGGCTACGTTATTTTATATCTAAACCAGATTGTGCCACGGGCAAATATCGACTTTCAGCAATTTTTCAGCTATATCACGGCGTCCAGTTTTTAGAGCAAAATGTATAACACAAAAATGCAAAAGAAATTTTACTGTACAACACAAACAAGAAACTCATTTCCATTTTGAATCGTTTTTATATAATTTATTCAAATTTATGTCAGATGCAAATATCATAAACTCTAAACTACAAAAAAAACTACTGTATTAATAGGTTCAAACACTAGGTTCGGTATTTGCTGGAGTAAATCTATCCTAAACGGCTCAATAAATGTGCAATAGATAATACGTGAGACCGCGCTGTATAACCAAATACTAATTTTAAATTTAAGGATTCGACCGTATAGTCTAATCTCATCGGTCATGAAATATGCTATGCACAATGCAACAGGACAATACTCAAACAATACTCAAACTGGGTTATTTTAAACCATTCTTTCTTATCTAAAACAGATAAAGAAACTCGTACCTTAAATTTTGGTGTTCGGATAAATTACATTTTGGGCGATCCATTTCATACTTTTCATAAGTCGATAAAAAACAAAGTGTACGGGAATACTGACTTTTGATTGACAAGAAAATATTCTATCAGAGGATGGAAAATATATTATCGTCATAAAGGCACGCTCTCTTTGACGTCATATTTTACTCGGCGCTGCTTTTCTTTCTACAAGACTTTGTTTGATACGTTTGATTTAACACTAAAAAACTATTGTTTATTTTTACAATGGTTTTCGCTTCAAACGATTAAAAAACATTTACATGTATGTCCAGCTACAGATTGTGACCTTAAATCAAACTTTACTAGACCATCTGTCGAGACGCTCAACTTTTCTGAAACGAAACTTCGTACATGTTAGTCCATCTGTTGTGTATTTCTTTGATCGCTGAAATCGTACTTTGTTTTACTTTAAAAATTTACTGATGGCTGTTTTTGCTATATAAAGAAACAATAGTCATAAATTTCTTATTTTTTATGTTTGTTAATGTGTAAAAAACAAAACTAATTAAATATTTTTTAAATCCACGTGTCTTGCCACAATTTCACCCGGCGTTTGTTTTTGAACTGGCAGCAGTGACGTTGCTTAAATATTGAAACAAGTTGCTGCATGCCATTCACATGGAAAAGTACTTTACAACTCCGTATTTAGACCTCAATGTTAACAGGCACGTCATTAATAGTAGATGACTTACTAACTTAACCTATCGGGCCACCAAGGCCCCATCATGACCGGGATCCGAACTAGTACAACACTGAACACATGGCGTAGTCTCTTAACAAATATGTTTTGCTTTAATTTAGGAAATAAGGAGATGCAAAGCATTGTTTGAAAAAATTACGTATTCCGCTCAATGTTAACACTAAACTAAGTTCATCTGCATGTAATGGACCAATTCAGATACATATAATACTTTCTGCATATTTCACGAACATATATGACATTTTTGTATTTTATGAATCAAAAAATGCTGATACATCGGTTTTACATGTCAGAAAAGGGTATGCTGATTTTTCTAAAAAAGCAAAAATAATCGCAAAAGACTTAAATTGCCAGGTTGCAAAGAAAATGCCTTAATAAATGTGCAATCATTTACAATTGCTGGAAGAAGGTTTTGGATCTGTGTCAAAAATGAAGAAGCTGTTAATTACACAAACAATTT